>CM042691.1:155304657-155944964 GCA_023614405.1 Avena insularis | reverse complement strand
CCCTAAATTTCAACAATTATTTCTTTTGTTTATTTATTTTTCACATTTCAAAATTTGGAAAATTTTGGGATGTGATACATGTAGTGCTCGAGCACCAGGCCATCCATCAAGATATCCGGTGCCACTCGCACCAGAAACAAGGATGTACACAAGCTCGCCATCGCAAAATGAAGCCGAAACCCCAAGTTCGACAACATGGAACCAAAGCCCATTGGAACCAAAGATGCGAAAACACCGAGCCCTCCTTCACGGATTCCCAAGACCGTTCCTAGTGTCCGAAGAACGATCCCACCGAGCCAAACCTCATCAAACCCCTAACAAAGATCGTCGGAACCATGTGTGACCCCAATCCCCTATATTTTTATAACATATTCAACTTGCCGCATATTAAATCATTCACGGTTGCATTCATATCATGTGGTTTGGGGTATTTTGTCAGCTCACCTAATAATTAAATATGGAGGTTATATGCGGGCTTTTCTAGGCTTATATTGGCTCCATTTAAATTTGTGTAGCGAACATTTGCTATAATTTGCCTTGTTAAGACAACATTTAAATTGTGGGGTATCTAAACAACATGAACCATCTAAATAATGTCGGGACCTTAGTTCCGTGTAATATTGCCTAATTGAATCGCACCTTTGCCATGTCATGCATCATATATGCATCATGCTGATCTTCGGCCACAGTATTAAATAGTGCATCTGGTGTTTATTCTAGTGCTTTGTTTCTTCATAGATTAAGACGTTGAGTTGATGTGAGTGCCGACCCGATCTTCGAATGAACCTTTGGCAGTGTTTTATAAGCGAGCATTCTTCCCCTTTCTACCTATCTTACTTTTATAGTCTTTATTTCCTATTGTTAATCTATTGCTATTTGTGTTGCGATGTTCTAGTTTTCGTACCCGTGATATCCATTGTAGCCACTGTCTTGCCTTGGACAACTTCTATTACCCGTTGTTTGGTAGATAGTCGGCCTTGCATGTCGTAGTCGCTTTCTCAGGTGTTGCTGTGTGTCATCCAGTACCATAGTTGTTGGAAGGTTGCCATATGATTTATGTTGGAGATGATCATGACTTAAATTACAACTTGATATTAAAATGCTAGGAATAGATATAACTAATGCAGAGGCACTGGTGGGCAATAAATGTTATTTGGTTTTTAACCGCTCGCTGGTGTCCCGTAGGACCCCGAGTACTTGATACCTATTCCTTGACTATCGCACTATCCGCATGTGGGACCATGAATCCCCTTATTCAGATATTGAGTCATATCTTATTTCTTGGGGCCACAAGTAGTTTGGTGTGTTATTAGTATCTTGTACTTATGCCATGATTTACTACTTTATTTACTACTGTTACTCGACGAGAGTTTACTATTGTCTAGTTTTGGAACAAATGCGAAATGTTTACGTGGTATCGACAAGCCCAGTCACACTTTCAGGTTCCCAGTCGTTTATAGCCATTGTCGCAAACCCCTTGGTCCTTCGCGGAGCCGGCGAACTTCGTAGCGGGTAGCTTAGTGGGGTGGCCTGTGAAATATTATATGAATCTTGCAATTGCTTTGTCATGATGCCTCGTTGGGTTTTCATTTGGTTTTTCCGAGGTTGATCGTGCGTGTGTTGCTATTTGTGCCCCCTACAGGGTAAATCTTTCTGAAAGTCGTGTCCACGGTTATGAACGACTTGGAGCACAGTACCTCGATCATAGACAACTATAACTAAAGTAGTGCTATAAATTTGACTTTGACATGTCTAGTAATCAGATTCACTACAATAGAATGAGTAAATAAAGTGCCAACATCTTATGGATTTGGGATGTCTCACGCTATTTTTATCTAACTAGTAAGTATTGCAACTACAACAGAATGGTTAACACTGCCCACTACTTATGATGACTCATGATCACTCATGATCACCATACCTATTAGTAATCGCTACAACTATAACTAAAGTAGTTTCCTCGGTATAACTTCTTCATTTGGTCTCGAAGGGGAAATACCAGGATGGGTATGATCGTGTTAGTATTAGGTTGGATCCAAATAGTTCTTTCTTATCCCTCGCTGATAGTCGACAGCTGTATCGAGTCTCTGTAGGTTGTTTAGTGCATGTTGCGCTGCCGCTTCAGTCCACCATACCTATGTACATGAGGAACGCCGAATTATAAGTCTCGCCGTGTACTGGCCTCAGTACTGACAGCTCCCTTTTTCCTTTGCCCTTTGCCGTCACCCCTTTTGTTTAAGAAGGTTGTGAGATCAACGTCACTGGTAGGGTTACCCTTTCGTCTTGGCCTAGGCAGGGTTATGGACGCCATTGGTTATTCTTCAGGGATCTTAGCCTAATTTGCATCTTGTACGTACATGGATGCTGTATCATTTTCAAGGTGATTTGGATCTTTATATTGTATATCTGTATTCTTGACTCATGGAGTCATTGTTGTATATATTTGTTCCGCGGGTTCCATCCTAGACTAATTTGTAATGGTATCAGTTCGTTTTCCACCCGCACGAAAGCGCTTTGTAGGCACCTTTGAATCGTTTCTATGCGGGTTTGGCCGGAATCGTTAAAACTTCCATAGGGCTAGGCACCTTATCCAATAAAATTTCTCTGGTGTCAAATGAATGAGCGACATGAAGTTGAAGCAACTTATAGGGATCTGACATTTCATTCCCAAAGGTAGGTTTGTAGTGTGAGGAGCAAAGAACTAGTCCCAAAGTTTTAGCCCTTCAGAAGAGAAACTCTGAGAAATATCATGTTCACTTGGGATAGGAAAAAAATAGGTCTGAGCAATTCCCAACTTTGAATGTGCCTCTCTAGTAGCAAGAAGATCACCTTCAACCAAATCCATTAGATGGATATCTTCTCCTTCATTTGGTTCAATTTCTATTTGCTCTTCTTCATCTGGTCCATTTGCTATCTATTCTTCATTGTCAGCATCTTCATAGGCATTTAAGATGTTTAGAAGGCCATCACCAACATTATTGTCCTGATTAACTTCCTGTTCCTGAATAGCCACTTCCTCAATAACCACTGTACCATTTCCAATACTGGCTTCAGAGTTGTCTTCTTCAATTATAAAACTACTATTAATATCCATGGGAGGGAGGTTATTATGATCCACATCAAGAATCTCAATAGCCTCAATTGCATCCATCAGATTATTATAAGCATTGGGGACATGAATTTGCATTGGCTGAGCTTTCTTCTCATCATTTCCCAAATCCCAATGATCCCAACCAATATCTTAATTCTCTTCATTGTAAGCTAGAGGAGGCTGAGCCCAACAACCATTATTCATAACCATGGCTAAACCCCACTAAATCCTCATCAAAACTTGTCAAGTAACCCCACCATAGCAACCAACCTCTCTCCTGGTCGACAACACTATAGAACTACAATCCCCATCACCCTCTCCTTGTCCTTTTGTGTTTGGAGGTGAAGAAAAGAGAGAGGGACACTTGAATCTTGCCAAAACTTGTAAAATATTATTCCAGCAGCAGCCACCACTCCTCCCTCTACTCTCTGCTCGAGTATAGGACCCCACACCACCCCTGTGGCCAATCCCATGCCCTGCTCCTCCCAAACCTATCCCCTTGCACATTGTTCATCATGAACCATTTTCACTTGCAATAAAGGACCGGAGCCCTTCCTGCCCCTCCCACCACCCTCATTCCACTCATCCCCCGTCTCCAATACCTCCCACATGACCAAGCCCTGCACCTTTATGTGCTACCGAGAAGGAGTAAAAGCCTCCTTGGACTCATGACAAAAGCTTGAGCTAGTCGACATTGCCTTACCCCTCCTCTGCTGTTCTAGCTTGCTTCATGACCTCCTCGATGAGATCTAGCTAACCTACCTTTTTTGCTTCTCCTGGGAATGCCTCAGGTTCCTAACACGACAACCATCCATGGCTGCCGCATAGATGCCCTTGCGCGAGGCGCTTCTCTAGTTCAAGACCAGCACTAGCTCCCCCTGCCGAGCACCCTAGCGAGTAACGCGTCGGACTATGGCCTTCCCGTCGCCGGAACATCGCCCCAGCTAAGCTCCCCATGCTTTCCCTGCCTCCCCTAGGGTTTCCCCTCCACCTGCCCCGTCGTGAGGAGGGAGACGACCCCTGACGTCAGATCCGCCTAAAATCCAGCGAAGGTGAGATCCTATTACCATTTTGGTGCCCCTGCCTCGCTGACAGGAAGGCCCTTCCCGGCGGATCTGGCATATGCCCCATACGCGCGGCATCGCCCCGATAGGACGATTTAGCTTGCGCCGACTATGTCTGCTCCAAGCGTGGCCCGGGCCAACCATTTTCTCCTTATTTACTTTAAATATTTATACAATATACATTCAGTGATATTAGGTTTAAATCCATAGGAAAATGAAAAGTACATAAAGGGGCCCATGCATAAATATTGTCTTATTCCTATTGGTTTCCCTAGCATGCAACACAAGTTTCAAGCCAAAATATTAAACACACTGTTTTTGGTAATTAAAATGCAAAGAAGTTTCATTTTTCAGTAATTAATTATTTCAGAAAGTTTGGTACTTTTATTTGGGATGAAACTACCTTGTGTTGTAAGGTGATTATGATACCTCTCATGATAACATTGTCCCATGCCATAAAGCCCTATGGTTTGACCTTAGTAATAACAAAATCAATCTATATCTTCCTTTAGAGAATTCTCCAGGCCAATATGTAATAAATTTTGAGTTTATTCCAAATCTCAATGAAGTGGTACTACAAGTCCTATCAAAACCAAGGAGATGAAAAATTTATAGAGCTTCTGGTGATTTATAGTGAATTAGACTCTTATGTTTAGGGTTGTTTTAGTAGATAAATCACATTTGTAGTTATGTAACTCCAAAAGTAGTTAGTCCAATTCTACAGAAAGCTATTTTAAATACCTACCATGTGTGATTGGTTCCAAATCAAAATATTCTATAGAATAAATCTGGTTAAAAAGACAATTTGACTATAGAACTGACTTTGGGATTTTCCCAAGGGCATTATGGTAACTATCTTAAAGTGAGTCCAAATATCAAAAATCATAAACTCCTAGACCTACTAAAACCTCCAAGTTTAAATTTATTTCAGCTACATATATTTTATAGGGATTTATTCTCTAAAACTACAGTTTATTTCACTAGAAAATTCATAACTAAATAAAGAAAACCTATAAAATAGTGAAACCACTTTTGGTGGATTTGTTAGTTCAATATATATCTAATGATATCATATTTGTACATTGATATCATATAGAACCAAGCCTTGGTTGGAAAACCCTTATTTAAGTAGTTTTGGCCTTTAATTCATAAGAGAAATTCAACAATTACAATTAAAGTAATTCATTTTGCTATGAACTCAATCTATCAAAACCTACTAAAGTTAATGATGTATTGTATGTTCTTTGTGAATTTCACTGGTGCTTGTTTGCTTAGTGTTGATTGTGGTATGTTGCTTGGTCACATGTATGCCTCATGACGACGATAGTTGCGATCATGTTGACGATGAGAAGAAGGGATCATCTTATTATTATTATGGTTTTCTAACAAGAAGTCCAGGGACATATTGCCCTATTTATGGTCATAGGAAAGCCACCTTGTTGCTCATAATCCTTTTCCTACTATTTTACTTATGCATGTTTTACCTACTTGTTTATACAAAAATGCATAGTTTTACTATATATTGATCTATATCTAGTAGTGGCTTGGCTCCTCCAAAACCACTGCACATTTGTACTACTAAGTACAACCCCCTTAATGGCACATATCCGCCCCTAGTATTATAGATGGTGTATAACACCATACAACCTTGGAGTCCATGTTTTAGCCAAGCGAAACTTTAGGTTGGGAAGACACCGGAAAAGTTTCCAAAAAAATGCTTTATGGTAAAACCTTGGTGAGGTTTGACCTGCCAAGAGAGTTTGAGAAAGAAAAAGGTTTTGGTTTTACAAAGGATGCTGAAGTGGAGAAGGAGGAAAATGTTTACAAAAACGCACCTATTTCTTTGTAGCTTTAGCTATAACAACTTAACCCGTGCAACCACATTACTCCTATATGGGAAGGGGCTGGACTCAAAGTTTGTTTACTATGGTATTAGTTTCCTCGCAACTACTATAGGGTATTTCTATCCCTGGTGGCTTGGTCTTCTTTGATAAAATGTCCCATGCAGCGCATCGACCGGAAGAAGAAACGAACTGTCTACGAGCAGCCAAGCGTTTACTATGAGCTTCCCATTGAAAGTGCACACTTTGTGCAGTGGAAAAGGCGCTCCGGTTGGTCATCAGTACCCGACGTCCTCGTCTTGAGGAAAAAAACTCATAGGGTAGGCTCTTATACTAGACTAGACATTCTGAATGTCTTGTTTGATTATCCGAACCCCGCATACTGTCGTATGAAGATCCGTGGTTGTTCATGGTGGATGTATCAAATCTTGTGGTTAAAGTGTACAATCTCAGCAGAGTGTAAATCTATTCTAATATTCGTGTCCGCAGTTATGGATGATTGGACAAACTACTATAGAGAAGTACTGGTTTTGGTTTCAAAAAGGATTTCAGACAACAAAAGCTTTGGAAATTTTTTGACCATGGAATGGTAGGAAAGGAATGAAAGGATTTTGGTCATGAAATAACCGGAAGGAAGGAAAAATGGGTGACCCAATCCTAGTATTTTCCAAGCTTTTCAAATGTCTTCAAAATGTTTTATAAAAATTTTCAACAGAGATATAGAGATACTATAACTACAAGAGAAACTATTTTAGAAAAGAACCTCTCATGGAATCCCTCCTACTACCAGAGCCATATTGCATATCTATTTACTGTTATTCTCTTAAGGTGGTTTGCGAGTACATTCAAACTACTCACTGGCATTGTCCCTGACTATTAACTTGGTCAGATTTTGAGAATAAGGTGACATTGATGACTATGTGAGCAAGGACGTTCTCCCAATCAGCATCCTATAGGTGAAGGCATGGCTCGGGTTCAACATTGTACTACATTTCCGCTGATGGTAATAAATATAGCCATACCGGATGTAAGGTATGACTTGTATCCCCTTAAGTGTTGGATGTTTACTTTGATTGTAACCTCCCAATTTCAGCAACTCCGATTTAGTGTCCAAAAGGCAAAAATCAGGGGCGATGAGGACATCCCTATACTTACACTCTCCCCAACTACTACTAAAGATGTTCCAGTTGTTGCAAACAAGGTTAAGTCCAATGAGATTAGAATTGGACCTATTACAAGAGCTCATGCTAAGCTACTAGAACAGTAGGTGAATTTGTTTCTTAATGAGCCTGATGTTTTACTTAATGAGAACTTTATACTGCCTAAGTCATTGTGCTATTGTATGATCAGGTACATTGGAGAAGAAGGCGTGGCACAGAGCGAGGAGCTGAAGCACATGGAGCACAACATGATGATCACCCAAGGATGGCGAGGGAGGAGCGGGAGGAAGGCGCGAGGGAAGATCATCAAGACGAGGGCAAAAACATCTGCCTGGACCGGACTGTCCGGGTCATACCAACTAGAGTGTCTGGCCCTCCCAAGAGGCCCCCGGGCGTGGACATTCTTTAGGCTACATCGGACACCACCCGGACACCGCCCGAAAACTTTGAAGTTTCTGACCGGACCGGACTGTCCGGCCCATACGGACCGGAGTGTTCGCCCCAACAGATTCCTGATTCGAATCAGGTTGTATCAGTTTAAGTCGTTTGCGTCTAGTTTTGGTTTCTGGCCGTTCCAGCCACCCATATAAGCCCTGGGACGTCCCCATAGTTAGGGTTAGACCATGTTAAAACTATTTTGGAGTTGTTTCTTATAAAGAATCTCTGGAATTACCCTTGATCGAATTATCTACTACAATTGAGTGTGATCTGTTGTTCCATTGGGAATTAGTGGATTGCAAACTACCGTTCATGGTCGACGGCTACGTGCGCAAGAGCGTGGTGTTGTGAATATCCCATAGGGTTCGAGAGCTATTGCATTGGCATCAGGGTTCGAGCAGGAGAGTTCATAGATACATGCTAGTTATCTAACATCCACCATCATCATCGACCAGTGCTTGCTGAGAAGATCGGGCCACCCCATATCATCTTGGTATCAGATTTCCTCGTTTACTCGGTGAGCATCCACAAATCCTTCCATAGATTAGTTTATTTTCAGTCCTATACAGAAAAAACCATACAAAAAGATTTGCCATAGCCTAGATTGCATCGTTTTCATCTTCTAGTTGCTGGTCGTTTCTTCTCGTAGATCCGATCTGCAGGTTTTGTCTTGTGTTTTTTTCATTTATGTCTAGGTTTAGGTTTTGTTCTTGTTCGTCCGCCGAGTCCACC
Organism: Avena insularis; assembly: GCA_023614405.1. Taxonomy (NCBI): domain Eukaryota; kingdom Viridiplantae; phylum Streptophyta; class Magnoliopsida; order Poales; family Poaceae; genus Avena; species Avena insularis. Next base: position 155,936,638 of record CM042691.1, on the reverse strand, counting down.
ATCACCGTTTTCCGCAAGTTTTCCATCTACTTTTTCGAGTCCACATAGCGTACCTTTGTTTCCATACCATAGACACAACCTATCTACAACATCTGTTCCTAGGAACATACCCACGAGACTAGTTGCTTTGCTCCGACAGGCTACTCATTAGGGGTTAGAGGTGCAAAATTTTTCGATAGGCAAAACCGGACTCTCCGGCCTGTATCACCCGGACTATCCGGCGTAAGCGGAGTATCCGACCGACATGAACCGGACTATCCGGCCAAGTTTGTTCAGAAGTTGCTGCATTCGTTTTGCATTGAATCATATAGTTGAAAAATAAAAAAACAGAAAAAGTAAAAGAGATTCAGTATTAAAAAAAGAGAGAAAAGAGCTACAAGCGTGACAAAAGAGATATCATAGTGTGCATTATTGGAGGCCTAGTTGATCATAGCACTTGTAGATTGAGCAATCTTGTGCCTGTTTATTTTGAGCTATTACTAGCGTCTCTCTTGTGCATTGCAATATTCCTGTTCATCAGTTGCTTTGCCACGCTTATCTCCACCGTGTGTGTTTCTTGGTTTATCATACGATCAGCACTAGGACTTGTTTGCAGTGTAGTTAGGATACCATACCTACAGCTCCACCATACATAACCTGTGTGTCCTGTGATCGTTCTCCATACCCTCGATATTCACTTCATCACACCAGTGCATTAGTTGTTTGATTTCGAATTGGTAAAGCATCTCTATTCACTTTAGAACGGTAAGATCTGCTTTCTTGTCAGTTGAAGTGAGTTGTGAGTGTTCCACCATATCGATTTTGCTGTTTGCACTAATCTACTAATCATGTATACTAGTGATGATGTTGTGTCACAGAAAAAGAAGGACGACGAGCTTGTCAACTGGCGGGAGTATGAAGCATTGAAGTCCCATTTTACATGTGTGTTCAACCACACAATAGATGCCATTGACAAGAATATTCAGGACGTGCAAGTGACTTTGGAAGCAAATGTTGAGGCAGTCGCTACCATACAGACACAAGTAACATCTATGAACACCAATGTCACAGCTTTTCAACGTTCTCTTGATGCTCTCACAATAGAAATTGGCCAAAGGCAGCAATATGACGATGCCCATGAAGATGAGGAAGCAAGTAATGCTGGTGATGGTCAACAGCCAAATCTGGTTGGCCGTGGCCATGCTCCTCAACCTGTTCATGGACGTGGCTTTGCTCCAATTGGGCGTGCTCAACGTATACCTCACCAGCCCGTTGATGATGGATTGGGCAAGCCTAAATTTTCAATTCCCAAGTTTGATGGCTCCATTGATCCTGAAGATTACCTCACACGAGAGTTGAAGATTGAGAAGCTCTGGCGCTTGTATGAGTACACTGAAGAAAAGAAGGTTAAGCTTGCAGCGTCAGAATTTTATGGTTATGCTTTGCGTTGGTGGGATGCCCTTGTGCAGAATTGAAGGGATGACAATGACCTTCCGGTTATGACTTGGCGAGAGATGAAGCATATCATGAAGGAACGCTTTGTACCTACCAACTACCCGCGCTCAGTTTTTGATAAGTTGACAAACTTGCGACAAGGAACCATGTCGGTTGATGAGTACTACATGGAGATGGAGATGCTTATGCAGCATGCTAGAGTTCATGAATCTCTTGAGATGACCATGCAACGGTTTCTCAATAATTTGAAGCTACCAATCAAGAGCATTGTTCGTCATCATATGTATGAGACTATGAATGAATTGTTGCATCATGCAAGGCAGGCCGAATCACAGCTTGCCGAAGAGGCGAAGGCGCATGCAAGATATCCTTCCACAAGCCGCTTTTCAGCAAGGCCTACACCGCCGCCACATGTTTCTACACCTAATGCGGCTGCTGGTCACACTACTATACCATCTTCCAAGCCTACACCGCAGTCATCCTATGGTTCTCAAGCTAGGATACCTGTTGCTCCTGCTGCTAGCACGGGTTCCAATATGTCAATAGCTCGTACTCGTGATGCGGAGTGCCATACTTGTGGAGGAAGGGGACATTTCAAGAAGGATTGCCCAAACCGCAAGGTGATGTTTGTTAATGATCAAGGCGAGTATGAGAGTGGAGATGATGTTGATCCTGATGATTATGGCGCTGATTTTGAGGAGGAAGGTATGGATGCCTTTCCTGAGCATGCGCCTACTATAGTGGTCTCTCCACGTATTCTTAGTGTCCAGCCCGTTGTTGAATCTCAGCGCTGCAACTTATTCCAAACAAAATCTCTAGTTGGCCCAAACAAAGCTTGCAAAGTGATTATTGATGGAGATAGCTGCAGAAATCTTGCAAGAAAGGAGTTGTGTGTCAAGCTGAATTTGACATATTTGCCTCATCCCAAGCCATATTACATACAATGGTTGAGTGACAGTGGTGAGATGAAGGTAAACCATATGGTATGTGTGAACTTTGAAATAGGGTCATACAAGGATTCTATTGATTTTGATGTGGTTCCTATGACTGTGTGCCATTTACTATTGGGTCGGCCTTGGCTTTATGATCTCCATGTGCAACACAATGGCCGAGCCAATACATATAATTTGGAGTTCAAGGGCAAGAAAATCAATTTGCAGCCTATGACACCACAACAAATTGTCAATGAGTCTCGCCAGAACATTGAAGTGAAGTGGCAAGATGCACCTAGGCGAGAGAGTGTTGAAAGTGTTGTAAATGAGCCCCAAAATAATGATATAATGACAAGTGAGAGAGTGCCTAATCTAGTCATACTATCTACCAAAGAGGATATGAGAGAATTTAGTGAGGATCCTACAGCCATGCCACTTGTGCTCATGTATAAGGGCGAGGTTTTAGTTTCTAACGACATGACCCCTATTTCTCTTGGTGTATCTACTGTTTTGCAGGATTTTGGTGATGTGTTTCCAGAAGATGTGCCAGCTGGATTACCTCCATTGTGTGGCATTGAGCACCAGATAGACTTGATCCCTGGCGCTACATTACCAAACCGGGCACCATACCGAACCAACCCCGAAGAAACTAAGGAGATATAGAAACAAGTACAAGCATTGCTCGACAAAGGGTACATTCGTGTCTTTCTTAGCCCTTGTGCTGTTCCTGTTATTTTAGTACCTAAGAAAGATGGTATATGGCGCATGTGTGTAGATTGTAGAGCTATTAATAACATCACTATTCGATATCGTCATCCTATTCCATGCTTAGAGGATATGTTAGATGAATTGAGTGGTGCTGCTATTTTCTCTAAAATTGATATGCATAGTGGGTACCATCAAATTAGGATGAAAGAAGGGGATGAATGGAAAACTGCTTTCAAAACAAAATTTGGTTTGTATGAGTGGTTAGTTATGTCTTTTGGTCTTAGTAATGCACCTAGTACATTCATGAGATTAATGAATCATGTTTTGAGAGAATATATTGGTCGTTTTGTGGTTGTTTATTTTGATGATATACTCATATACAGCCGCAATGAAACTGAACAATGTGATCATATTAGACAATTTTTGCAAGTGTTGTGTGATAATCAATTATATGCTAATATTGAGAAGTGCACATTTGCAAAAGATAAGGTCAGATTTCGTGGATATGTTGTATCTAAGCATGGGGTAGAAGTAGATCAATCTAAAATTGAAGCCATTCAGAATTGGCCTATTCCCATGAATGTTAGTCAAGTGCGTAGTTTCGATGGCTTAGCTGGTTTCTATAGGCGCTTTGTGAAAGATTTTAGCACTATTGCTGCACCATTGAATGAATTGACTAAGAAAGGTGTGCCATTTGTATGGGGCGCAACCCAAGATATTGCATTTGATACATTGAAACGGTTGCTTACTACTGCACCTTTGCTTGCATTTCCTGATTTTTCAAAGCAATTTGAAGTTGAATGTGATGCTAGTGGTATAGGAATTGGTGGCATTTTGATGCAAGAGGGTCGTCCTATAGCATATTTTTCTGAGAAACTTGCTGGTGCTAGACTGAATTATCCTGTTTATGATAAAGAATTGTATGCACTTGTTAGAGTTCTTGAGGTTTGGCAACATTATTTGTGGCCAAAAGAATTTATCATACATTCTGATCATGAAGCATTGAAGTATCTTAAAGCTCAATCAAACTTGCATAGACGCTTAGATAAATGGGTTCAGTTTATTGAGTCGTTTCCTTACATCATTAAATATAAGAAAGGAAATGAAAATGTGGTTGCTGATGCTTTGTCTAGGAAGAACATGTTATTGACACATCTTGATGTTAAAATTTCTGGATTAGATAGTATTTCTGCATTTTATGCAACTGATCATGATTTTGCTGAACCATATCGTTTGTGTGCTTTGAAACATGTCTGGGATAAGTATCATACTAGGAAAGATGGCGCGGCGACACGCCACGCCCATGGTAAATATGTTGATCGCAACACGGAAAACATAAAGTCACTTGCACATGTACTCGCAGCATATTACATGGTAGATTACAGCTGATTAGATCACACTACTAAATATAGGAAGAGAGAATGATGAGCTTTTGGTTAGTGCGGGGAGGTCGACGACTGGAGCAAGCTCAACTCCGTCCTTGGATGAGATTGATGGCTCGGCATCGGTTGGCCTGCAAGAAACACAACAGAGAACAGAGAGTTAGAAATCACAAAGAAAAGTAAACAAAAGACGTGGCCTGCTCTTATAAACTAAGAGCTCAACAGTTCTAACACTTTTGGCACAGATTATCACAAAACTAACACCATAAGATGCACATAACGTATCATCCAAACGTTTTATGTCCCATAGGAGGGAAATTAAAATTCCTTAAGACTAAGACATATTATTCTTATAGGAACCAGTGGCGGAGGCAGGATTGCAAATTAGAGGGGCCAAATCCAATAATTTTCAATTAGGGGGGGGGGGGGGGGCAACTGAGCTAATTCCTCTATTTTTTTTCTCTGAGCAATCCTTAAGTAGAAAATTCTTCCGTGTTGACCAACGTCATAGGGGGGGGGGCAGGCCCTGCTAGTCCCCCTAGCTTCGCCACTAGTAGGAACTCAAAAAAATTATGCACTGTGACAGCGTGAGGAAATTATAGTTCATACTTAGATTAATAGATAGTGCTTTCTCAAAAATTTAAATTGATTCTGCGCACTGAGAAAGTCAAATGCCTGGATTTGTAGTGGAGTACCCCATAGTCAAAACAATGAAGTCAAATTTGTATAAGCTTGATGTGTTTCTTGATCCATGTGTTACCCAATGTGTGCAAAGCACGCGAGGACTTACCACTAATAGCTTCAGCGAAACACACCTTTGACCGGAAAAATCCGAATATTTTCTCTTTTGACCTATATGAAAGTATAATTTTTTAGTGAAGGAAGGCACACACTACGATGAAAATAGAGAAGTGAACGGTGCAACGCACATGAATATTTGATTTCCTACTATGGATATAAGTGTATATAACTTTTAGTGCTAAAAAAAGATATACCATAGAAGGAAACGGAATGAAGGGAACAAATGTTGTCTGATATCTGAACGGAATAAAGGAAATAACTGTTGTCTTTCTTAGAAGTGTTGTATAGAATCTGCTGACAAAAGAAAAAAATAGACTTACCATTGATAGCTTCAGCGTAAAATCCGAATATTTCCTCTGTTGACCTATATGCAAGTATAATTTTTTAATGAAGACACACACTACGATGAAAATAGATAAGTGAATAGTGCAACATGGAGGAATATTTGATTTTCTATGAATATAAGAGTATATAACTTCCAGTGCTCGAAGAAGATAAACCCTAGAAGGAAACGGAATAAAGGAAACAATTGTTATCTGATACATGAAAGAATACCATTCAGCAATTGAAACTGGAGCTAGCTGATCTGTTGTATAGAATCTGTCGATAGAAGAAAAAATAACCATTATGAATGGTCTTGTAGCTGGTAATTCAACAATTGTTCCAAACATCAGACTCGTGCTACCGTCTAGAAACATCTCTTCTATTTTTAAAGTTATCGAAATGGAAAAACAGGCCATACTTAAGAATATATTCACATGTTCCCTGCTAATAGTTTGGTGGAGTGTTGAACTGTATGGAAACAACGGCAATAGAAACCCGTTGTACAGAAAGTGGCCAGGTTGATCTCTCAACGGGCATTAGAATTCCCACTAAAAAAATCCTCAAGTGATCTAGGACATGAATCAACCACATTGGAAAAAAATTTGGTCAGTCTTAATCGAAAACTTTTACCATGTAATTTGTTCAGGCAAATATGGACTATCCACACTTACTTTGCTATAAAAGAGTGCACATTTAAAGTGGATCTCAATTTGTAGACAAAAGATGTTGATTGATTAGCACACCCATGTGATTAACTGTTTAGCCTTGCTACATACATATTGTGTGTACATATTTGCAAAGCCTTCTAGCTCCTACTCGAAGATTTAAGAGACCTCACTTCTCCAAAAACTCTATAAAAGACCACATTGTTTATTTCGCTAGCCACATCATTTGTAAGGAAACCTATGAAAGGAGCAGAATAATTTCCAGAGGCAAACTACGGAATGAGCAGAATGATTTTCAGAGATTTGAACATATGTTGCATCGACTATAGCAGAACTATGATTAGAAATACAAAATGACCTGCACTATAGCCCAATGTATTCCATTATGGAGGACACTTGGGGCGTCTCATCCAACTAATAATCCTTCTCATCCATCCCTTTTATCCTGTCAGCTTGTTGTGACTTACTCGGAGTCCGTATGAATCTCTTTAAATAATCGCTGGTCTGAATGGAAGGATCAGAAGTAATGAAGAGGTGTGAACTGATAGAACAACAAATGGTAATGGCACCAAGAATACTAATTCTAATGAGCAGAGTGTCGCAAAGAAATTAGATGATACCTTGCGCCTTTGGAAATAAAGAGTCAAGAACTGTCATCCAATTCGATTGTGAACAGAAACACAATGCACAAATCGCAAAAGTCTTTTGCTCTCAGTTCCTTCTTCATATACTATCCAGACGAAAGAAAGCCTCACTGATTTCTCCACAAAAGTTGAAAGATAAAAATAAAACATGCACTCATACAGCAAGTGGATGTAACCTAGAACTATTAGCCATGATTTTGTGAAATGCATGAAGTTTGTTAAACTGAAATGAAAATATACAAAGTCCAAGCATCATATCTTTTCTTTAGTCCTCAAAGACAGATTTAGTAAATTACCATGCAGAAGATCTAATATTTAGTGTTTACTGGAGGGTTCTGCGTTTGTTGGAGGAAGAACATACACCATTCGCATCCTCTCCATAGTTGAAACATCAGTAAAGTTTTCTATAAACATTAAAGCGAACTATGCAGAGAACAAAAGCTTACATATAGGGTTTAACTGAATGTGTTGCAGACCATTCTAAATAGTGCCAATCTGTATCTACAAAATTAGGAGGTTCAAAATGAGTCGTCCGCATACCTTTTTGCCTATTAGACGGCATCATTCGCATGTATATCCACTGAGTTGTCCTGCTCCTGCATTTAGAACAGATGTACGGTTGAACAGTAAGTCTTGATTCTAGAGAAGAAGAAAAAGTGGGAGCGAACAATATATAATCCTGACCAACTTCACCTACTCACCAGATGGATATGTTTTGCTCCCGAGTTCACGCCCAATTTGGCTCGGCCCACCCCAAACCAAGCTTCCCATTTGGCTGTCCTGGCCAAGAGAGACGATGCAAACTTTCATGTGCCTTGCATTGCCGTGGGATAGAAATAGCAAACCTGCAATGGACCAAAGGAAAAATGGCGCCATTGTGCACCGTCGATATTCACCTGACTGAACTTAAGGAGGAAAATAAAAGATTTATCCGCTCGACTGAATTTAGAAAGGATAATATACATCTGAAAACCTCATGGGTGTGTAGTGCCAATTCAAGATATCAACAGTAGCAAGCGAATTTCTCCGGCCGCTGACTGACGACGCTTGCTAGATGGGCGGTGTTGAGAGAGAGACTCACCCTAAACCCGCTGCTGCTGGGCATTGAAGGCGTGAAAAACTTTATCTCTGTCGTCATCGCGTCCGACTGTTGCTGCTTGGAGAGATCGCGGACGTGGCTTAGCAGGGAGTCCACTGCGTCTGCATTGCTATTAGGCCACACTAATTGATGACAAAGATGATGCAATTTTCTTTTCTTTATGCGTTGGAGAAGTGAAGCAATGTAGCTGATCCTCTTCATGTTTTAATAATTCTACAATGACAAAATAAACAATAGGTCCTGTAAATATTTCTTGTTTACATTCAATGAAATTTCTTGAGTCCTAAGAAAAATATAAATTCATTTGATGGGGTTGCTTTCACCGGGAAATGTTTGTTGAGATCCTTTAATGCAAATTTACATCTTGTACTACACATAGTGCGTAATTGGCCTATGGATGGTGCTTTAGCGATTGTAGCCTCCTACTGTGATATTCGTAAGAAAAATCCTCTGTGCTAAATTATGTAAACTATTGTACATATTTTAATTATGATGCTAAAGCAGTAGCCTCCTACTGTGATATTCGTAAGAAAAATTATCTGTGTAAAAAAAACTAATTTCTTTGGCAAGCGAGGTGAAAAGGAAGGAAATATTAGATTAAGCTCAGATGTACTCTTCCAAAAGAAGTTTCACATAAAAGATGAAACTTGCATTGTGGCGAACTTGTTCTCTAGCATGATCCCTCCATGTTGTGAAGACAATGCAAACCACCACAGCAGGATCTCCTCAGCTATCTAGATTTCTTCTTCATCTGTCATTAACGATCAAAATAATTTACTATGGTTTGACATGAATTCATCTGGCTGAAAATCAAGCAGGAACTTTAAGGAATTTTAGAATATATAGGGTCAGCTGGCTGAAAATCAAGCAAGAACTTCAAGGAATTTCAGAAAATATAGGGTTACTTACCTCCAGAGCCTCACCAGCAATCCGGCATATGTCCTCTAATCGGTAGGTACCAACTATGGATGCCACAGCATCTGCGTTAAACTACCACCGGTGCACCCCTTCCTCTGATGCATCAAGAAATCAACCATCTATATATTGTATCATGGCCGGAACAGGGAACCCAAGAATACTAAAAAGCTGAATGGGAAAGAGATCAAGAGACATTTTTTTTGTTGGATTGGGAGCATACCTAGCGACCGGAAGAAACGCCCAGCCTCCGTCGCGTGGTCCCCAGAGCCCCCAACCGCCACATCCAACGGGGATGACGCCGCAGCAGCTGCCCGAGCAGGGCCTCCATGCCAGTGGCGCCACGGCGTTGGTGGAAAGGAGGGCTGGACCAGCAAGGCGGATGACCAACGCGGCCGCCGGGCGGGGCAGGACGGCCGGAGTTGCGACGCTCCACCGACGACCATGGCGGTAGTTCCACCGCGGATGGGGCGGTTGCATAGAGGGATGTGGAGGGAGCAGTGAGAAGGGGGAGGGCGACGCAAGGTAGGTGGCGGTGGTGGAGGGCTTGGAGCGGTGGTGGAGGTGGATGTTGGGGCGGCGGCGACAGAGCGACCTCGGTGGTTGGGGAGGAAAGGAATAGCGACGTGGGCTTTGCGTGGGCGAGGTCCACGGCTTTGAGCGAACCATCCAGAAGACACGGGATAAGTGGGGAAAAAAATTCACCGTAGATGTTAGTTACTGTAGATGTGATCTACAGTACAGATGGCTGATTTGGCATGCTTGAACGATGGCTCAAGTGCATGACTTTCATATATGTAGTAATACATGATGGCTACTTGTTTAGAATTAACAAACTATGCATTCCAAAATCGTCTTTGCGTTTGTTTTTAGTGCAGGAATCACACGCTGGAGGTTTGATGGGTCACTTTGGGCGTGAGAAGATATTGCTCATGCTAGCTGATCACTTTTATTGGCCCAGGATGAGGCGTGATGTCTATCGATTTGTGAGTCGATGCATTACATGCAACAAGTCCAAATCAAAGCTGAAGCCTGATGGTTTGTATACACCTCTCTCTGCACCTACTACACCTTGGGAAGATATTAGCATGGACTTTGTGCTAGGTTTACCCAAAAATCAGAGAGGTCATGATTCTATATTTGTGGTAGTGGATAGATTCTCTAAGATGGCTCATTTTATTGCCTGCCACAAAAGCGACGACGCGTCGCATATTGCTAACCTGTTTTTCAGGGACATCGTGAGACTACATGGAGTACCAAAGACGATTGTTTCTGACCGTGATGTGAAGTTCATGAGCTACTTTTGGAAGACATTATGGGGGAAGCTTGGAACGAAGTTGCTGTTTAGTACTACTTGTCATCCCCAAACAGATGGTCAGACGGAGGTGGTGAATAGAACATTGTCACAATTGTTGAGGACTATGATCAAGAAGAATCTACATCAGTGGGAAGAGTGTTTGCCACATGTTGAGTTTGCATACAACCGTGCTATGCATTCTACTACTCAGCTTTGTCCTTTTGAGGTGGTGTATGGGTTCAAGCCATTGACGCCACTTGATTTGTTGCCTCTACCATTACATGAGAGAGTTGATATGGAGGCATCAAAACATGCTGAATATGTGAAGAAAATACATGCGAAGACTCGAGAGGCTATTGAAAGGCAAGAACATTGCTGCTGCAAGAAATCAAGCCAGAAAGGAGATTTTGTTCAAGCCTAGAGACATGGTATGGGTGCATCTGCGGAAGGATAGGTTCCCCAAGCTTAGACAATCCAAATTGAAGCCCCGTGGTGCTGGTCCTTACAAGGTGTTAGCCAAGATTAATGATAGTGCCTACTCGATTGATATTCATTTTGCTAAGTTTGGTGGAGTTAGCAACAACTTTAACATTGCTGATTTGTCACCATATGAAGGAGAAGACCTTGGAGCATCGAGGTCGACGCCTTTTGAAGGGGGGAGATGATGAGGACATCCCTATACTTACACCCTCCCCAACTACAACTAAAGATGTTCCAGTTGCTGCAAACAAGGTTAAGTCCAATGAGATTAGAATTGGACCTATTACAAGAGCTCGTGCTAAGCTACTAGAACAGCAGGTGAATTTGTTTCTTAATGAGACTAATGTTTTAATGAGAACTTTATACTTCCTAAGTCATTGTGCTATTGTATGATCAGGTACATTGGAGAAGAAGGCGTAACACGGAGCGAGGAGCTGAAGCACATGGAGCACAACATGATGATCGCCCAAGGATGCACGAGGGAGGAGCGGGAGGAAGGCGCGAGGGAAGATCATCAAGAAGAGGGCAAAAACATCTGCCAGGATCGGACTGTCCGGGTCATACCAACCTGAGTGTATAGCCCTCCCAAGAAGCCCCCGGGCATGGACATTCTGTAGGCTACATCGGACACCAGCCGGACACCTCCCAGAAACTTTGAATTTTCTGGCCGGACCGGACTGTCCGGCCCATACGGACCGGAGTGTCCGCCCCCACCGGACTGTCCGACTCATACAGACCGGTCTGTCTGCCCCGACATATTCCTGATCCGAATCAGGTTGTATCAGTTTGAGTCGTTTGCATCTAGTTTTGGTTTCTGGCCATTCCAGCCGCCCATATAAGCCCTGGGACGTCCCCATGGTTAGGGTTAGACCACATTAAAACTATTTTGGAGTTGTTTCTTATTCAGAACCTCTGGAATTACCCTGTGATCGAATTATCTACTGCAATCGAGTGTGCTCTGTTATTCCATTGGGAATTAGTGGATTGCAAACTACCGTTCGTGGTCGACGGCTACGTGCGCAAGAGCGTGGTGTTGTGAATATCCCATAGGGTTCGAGAGCTGTTGCATTGGCATCAGGGTTCGAGCGGGAGAGTTCATAGCTACAGGCTAGTTATCTATCTTCCACCATCATCATCGACCAGTGCTTGCTGAGAAGATCGGGCCACCCCATATCAAGGGGGAACAAAAATCTTTTTCTTGTTAAGTGTTGAAATGTTTGCTTACTTGTTTGCTTGTGTTCATGCAACTTTTTGTGTATTAGATTATATACTCCTTACCTCAACCTCAGTTGACAAAAACTATTCTACAAAAGAAATGTCTTGGCTCATATTTCATATTCTCAAATGTTCTGACATTTAAAATTTGAGACACGATAAATTTGACACAAAAAAACGTTCTACTAATTTCTATTAACAAAACTATGGAGACCTATATATAATCTACTTATGTTTTCAAGACAGAACTTTCAACTACTCTTACCTCTAGGTTTTCCAAAATCTTTCCTAAAACCTTTTTTATTCTAATCTTGGTATAAATACCAAGAGGTCCTTATCTTACTTCTAAATACAACCTCTTCAAAATACTTCTCCTTACCTCAAGCTAGGCTTGATGGTAACCTTAGTAGTAGTTGGATAAGTTGTCAAGATGAATTTCCTTGATCTGTTGTTTCCTTGCTTGCTTAGGAGCTAGAGTGAGCTAATATTGCAGCTCGTCCCTTAGGACCAAACTAATAGTTGAGATCACCAATCTCCAACCAAGAATCCCAAGCTGGTTCTATCCTAAGTCTCCCAAGTGACCCTCTAATCTACTTAACCAGATCAATCCTAAGATAATCCTTTGTATTAGCATCCAACTCCTCAAAGACCAAATACAAGCATGGATCCCCTCTACCCAACCTATACTTCATTATCATCCACTCGATGATGAGAGTGAACCCTTTCATATTCTCCAACGCCCTCCCATTTTCATAATAGTCCAAATCCTCAAATCTGCCAAATTTGGCCGTCTGAAAATCCTTATCTGGATTCAATCTTTGGAACTCGACCTACTCTAATCAATGTGCATTTTGGAAAATGTACTTAAAACATCTTGTAGTACATAATTAGTATTACCAAATCCAACTCTTTCCCTAGGCTAATCCATTCTTGGACCCACTAATCCATGTTGGTTCTATAGTCAAGAAAATAATCTTTTCTGAAATCTTATCATCTTGCTTATTTGGCCAGAAGCTCACATCCATGTGCTACCTCACCTTTACCAACTCTTTTCATTGTTAATACATACTAACCACGGTTTATAAATCAACCTTCACTTGTTTCCATCGAATCTATTTTCTTCTTAAACCCACATGGTTTATGAGGCTTCATGATGTATCTGTCTTGGCAGCCTTATTTTCAACAAACTTTGCCATCACTTCTAAATCACCTCAAATTCAACCAAGCCCAACTCTTGGCACAATGATCTTATATATAACATTCTCTAACTATCCATCTATCCCTTGTACCATGGTGAAGTCTGAGCTCACTAATCCAACCATGTTTAGGTGGTATAAACATATCAATTCCCTAGATCCTCTAATCCTTGCTCTTTGGCAAAATCCATCTTGATTTGAAAAACCCAAGTATTTTAATGATTGATATTTCAATTTGACATCATTCACCTTGGATATAAATATTTACCAAACAATTTCCATAATTAACTGGGCCCTAAAACTATTCATTAACTTTCTTTTGCAAAATATTCAGAACAACCTCTATTGAAGAAACTTTGTTTTTCTTCAAATCACTTCTTCAACTAAAATCCTATTTGATACCTATATTTTTTTCCCTACCTTACCAGTTAAAGAATAATTTTTTAAAGATTTTTAGTAATTCTTTTTTCCATTTTTCTTAAATAGAAGAAATGGAAAAACAATGGTTTTAAATACTTTTATTCATCAATAAATCTTGGGAAAATTCTCCTAAGTGTATATTCATATTTGGGACCATCTCAAGCAAAAAACCACCCTTGTCCAAATAAAAAATATTAAAAAAATTCTGAAAACCGATTCAGCACTATCCAAATAATAGACAAAATGAGGATCTAAAATATTTAGAAATTTCTCTAATAATTCCCTAGGGTGTAACTTGACCTAAACCATCAATCAGCATCACTATACCATATTTCCATGAACAAATTCCTAGACTTTGCTTCATGATCATCATCATGTCCAAAACTAGCCATCTTGCAAAACCATTAACTAAAACCCTCCAACCCTCCACAAAACTTTTCCACTACTTTTCCTCAGTACTAGGACATAAACTGGACGACCACCACTGTAGCAACACTTAATCAGTCATATCCTCCTTTTTCCTTGTGATTGGGAGAGCGAGAGAGGGACAAAGCCTAGCAAGCAAATACTGATCTTTAAAGCCACAACAGCTGCAACACGCCACACCTCTCTCTCTGGTCGTGTACTTGGCCCCACACACCTCCCTCACCGCCCCTCCTAGCCATTCCCTTGTTCATGTACATTGTATGAACCAAGTCCACCCTAGACCTCCCCTTTAGTTTACAAAGCAACATGGCAGTACCTCTCTCCCCTGCTTCTGCATTTCACTCACTCACTCCCACCTAACCCACACCGAGGTCCAGATCTCACACTCCTTCTCTCCATTGCCATGGAGAACCACAAGATCTCCTCTCAGGGCATGCAAGAATAAGGAAGGCCTGCACTCCATACCGACCACCCCTTCCCTTCTCATTCCTCTCATTGTGTTCCACTACATCTTATCCACCTCCCCGTGTACTTTGTTTCGTCGAAGGGACACCAAAGACTCCATCGCCCATGCATGTCCGTTGAGAAGCTCGCCTCGTGAAACTCAACCGTACGAGCACCGACAGCCGTGCTTGTGACCCTCACTGAACCAGCCCGGCTCCTAGACCTCTCCTGGACACTCCCGATGGCATGCATGCTCCCTAGCATGCTTCGGCGAGTAACTGAGGCGGACATCCCCGTTGATCTCCAGATCAACATCCCTAATGGATTTCTGCCCAAACGCACTTCGTTGGGCTCCTCCTGATGTGCCTTGCTCCATCCACTACCTCCCCGTGGCCGATACAGCCCCTAGGTGAGCCACCGTGCCCTTCTCTCGCCTATGGCACCTGTTTTGTCACACGCCATTGGGGTTAACGATAACCGCTGTCCATCGATTGTCTCTCGATCCGACAGACCACATCAGCAGATACCACTTCGGCGCGCCCTTCCTATGATGATTGGGTCCCTCCTATCCCCGTTTGAATAGATATCCCGCGCGCGAAGACGTGGATCCGGGCCGGCCCAGCAAAGCTTTGCCGGATCTGTTGAGTCCTAGCCCATCTGCTCCTTTACGCTTTTCCTTTTTCTCTATTTTTATAGATTTGTTAAATACCCTGATAGGTTTTAATCCAAAATAAAATGAAAAATTCTTAGGATTGGCTAGATATAATTTTTCTAGGATATCTGAAGTCTTTCTTCAACATGCAATACCAAAAAGGGACCAAATTAATATATAGTTTAATTGTAGTAAATCATCTACCTAGATGTTTCCTTTTTTCCATTAAATTCTTCCAGAGAGTTCTACAACTCGAATTTGAATGAAACCTTTGGGTACTGAAAGGTACCTCAAGTACCTTTCATTTCCCCTGGCCCCACCTTGATTTGTTTCCTAGATTGCGTGTAGCAAAAATAACAATAACAACCCTAATCTGTCTTTAGGAATTTCTACAGGTCATACCAAAACTGGTACTGACCTAATTCCAACTCCCATCACACATGCACGCCAATACCCTTTAAACCGCAGGAGCTCATAATTTATTGAGCCTTGATTGAGTCTTGGTGAATTAAACTATTTTTTGCATGGTTTATTTACTAATAAATTCAGCACATTAGTTCTCTATATCCAAAAAGGCTTATTCCAATTTCCACAAAAATATATTTCAAATACCTAACATGTGTGGACTAATTCTGGTTAAAAAGACAAAAACCTTCTAGAACTATTTTGGGAATTTCCTAAGGGCATTATGGTAAATATTTTGAAGTGATTCCAACTCTCATTTAATGAGTTCATCAAACCCTACCTAATAATCCATGAAAATATTTTTTTATATATAAAACCTTTCTGGTGAATTATTTCCTAAAACTAGAGGTTTTCTCACTAGAAAATTCACTATAAATCAGAGGAAATTGATAAAATAGTGAAACCACTTTTGTTGGTTTCATTTCATCCACATCTATCTGTTGATATCATTTTTGCATATTTATATCACACAGAACATGACCTTGCGTTAAAGCCCCTTTAATAAGTAGTTTTGGCCTCCAAAATCATTAAAGAAAATCCACGAATGCTTCACAAGTATTTCCACTTGCTTTAAATCCAACTACCCAAAACCTACTGATACGTATCTATAATTTTTGATGCTCCATACTTTTTTTGTATCGACTTTCTTATGTTTTGTCTACACTTTGAGGTATTTTTATCATTTTTCTAGAACTAACCTATTGACAAGATGTCGTAGTGCTAGTTGCCTATTTTCTGCTATTTTTGGTTTCAGAAAATCTAGTAAGGAAATATTCTCGAAATTGGACGGGACAAAAGCCAAAGTCAATATTTTACCAGAAGGAACACAGAGTCCGAAGGGAAGCCAATGTGGGGCCTTGAGGTGGCCACACCTGGTGGCGGAGCGGCCTGGGGGGCGCACCAACCCTAGGTGTGGGATCCTCGGGCTCCCACTGAACTTGCCCCTTCGCCTATAAAAGCACCCCGATGCAGAAACCCTAAGGACCCGATCAAATCTCCACAAAATAGTTCGTAGCCGCAGCCACCATCGTCCCTAGATCGGGGGATCTGAAGCTCTTCTCGGCACCCTGTCAGAGGGGATATATCATCCTAGAGGCCTTCTTCATCACCATGCCAACCTCCGGAGTGGTGCGTGAGTAGTTCACCCTTGGACTATAGGTCCATACAGTAGCTAGATGGTTGTTTCTCCTCCTTTGTGCTATCATGTTTAGATCTTGTGAGGTAGTTCATGATCAATATCATCTATTTGTAATCATACATGTTGTGTTTGCGGGGATATGATGGATATTGAGATACTATGTCAGATTGATTATTCATTCTATCATGTCTATCTTATTTGTGATCTTGCATGCTCTCCGTTGTTCGTAGATGCTTTGTGCAAGTAGATGCTTGCAACTCCAAGAGGGAGTATTTATCCTCGATAGTAGGTTCATGCCTCTAGTAATCTAGGGAAGTGACAGAAATCTCTAAGGTTGTAGATGTGCTGTTGCTACTAGGGAGAAAATAGCAATCCTTTGTTCATAGGGCAATTGTATTGTTTAGTTTACACACATTGCTTAATGCAATTATCTGTTCCTTGCAACTTAATACTGGAAGGGGTTCAGATGATAACCTAAAGGTGGATTATTAGTCATAGATATAGTTGGATTACAGTCTATGTATTATGTTGTAATGCCCAAACAAATCTCGTAGGAGTCAAGATGTCTATTATATGCATTGTTATGCTTTCTCAATCTGGCAATTGCCCCACTATAATTTGTTCACCCAACATGCTATCTATCTTAAGGAGAACACCTCTAGTGAACTGTGGACCCCGGTCCATTCCTTTATCATTGATACATCATCTACCGTTTACCTGTTACTGTTTACTTTCTACAAGCAAATCACTATCTTCCACACTATACGTTTAATCTTTTGTTTTTAGCAAACCGGTGAGATTGACAACCTCACTGTAAGTTGGGGCAAAGTATTGAGTTTGTGTTGTGCAGGTTCCAAGTTGTTAGCAACACCTTAGAGTTGTTTCCTTACTCCTACTGGATCGATAACCTTGGTTTCATAACTGAGGGAAAACTTGCTGCTGTGCTCATCACACTTTGCTCTTGGGGTCTCCCAACAGGCTCTACCATCATCGAGCCACATCAAGATTTTCTGGCGCCGTTGCCGGGGAGATAAGGAGAGCTTCAATCTCTTCCTCCTTGTCAGTCACTTTTCAGGGAGAAAGAAGATTCTTGCAAGGGGAGTCTCTCACAACCAATCTCTTTACTTTGTTTTTGTTTTGCTTTCTTTTGCTTGTTTCTTTTTATCAAAATACAAAAATATTTAGTTTTGTTTGTCTTGCTTTTTCTTATAAAAAACACAAAACAAATAGTTCCTATTTTGGTTGCTACTTTTGTTGGCTTGCTTCACTTTTGCAAAAATGAACACTCCTGAAAACACTAAGTTGTGTGAATTCACTAGCACCAACAACAATGATGTCCTTTGCACACCTCTTGCTCCACCTTCTCCTGATGCTACTTTTTATGAAATTAAACCTGCTTTGCTGAATCTTGTTATGAAAGAGCAATTTTCTAGTGCTAGTTCTCATGATGCTGCTACGCACCTTAATAATTGTTGAACTTTGTGAGATGCAAAAATATAAGGATGTAGATGGAGATATTATTAATCTTAAATTGTTTCCTTTCTCTTTGAGAGGAAAAGCTAAATAATGGTTGCTATCCTTGCCTAGAAATAATATTGATTCTTGGATTAAATGCAAAGATGATTATATTATAAACTACTATCCTCCTAGTAAGATTATATCTATGAGAAGTGAAATAATGAAATTTAAACAACTTGATAATGAACATGTTGCTCAAGCTTGAGAAAGAATGAAATCTTTGGTAAAGAATTGTCCCACTCATGGACTGACTGCTTGGATGATTATCCAAACTTTTTATGCAGGACTAAAATTTTCTTCAAGAAATCTGTTGGATTCTGCTGCTGGAGGTACCTTTATGACCATTACTTTGGGTGATGCAACAAAGATCCTTGATAATATGATGGTTAACTATTCTGAATGGCACAATGAGAGAGCTCCACAAGGTAAGAAGGTAAATTATGTTGAAGAAACCTCCTCCTTGAGTGATAAAATTAATGTTATTATGTCTATGCTTGTTAATGGAAATGCTCATATTGATCTAAATAATGTTCCTTTAGCCTATTTGGTTGCTCAAGAAGAGCAAGTTGATGTGAACTTCATTAGAAATAACAATTTTAGCAACAATGTCTATAGGAATAATTTTGGTAATAATAATTATCGGCCATATCCTCCTAATAATGGTAATGCTTACGGAAATTCCTACAACAACAATAGAAGTGCTCCCTCTGAACTTGAAGTCATGCTTAAGGATTTTATTAGTAAACAAACTACTTTCAACAAAACTGTGGAGGAAAAGCTTCTGAATGTCGAAAAAAATATTTTATCTTTTTCTGAAGCGCAATCCTCTTTGATTAATAAAATGGCTGCTAAACCTGAAACCATGGAAAATAACTTCGCTACTGCTAATGCCATACACGTTAGAATTTATGAAAATGTTAGACTGTTAGATAAATTGCATGCTAAGTGGGAAAGAGAAGATGAAATTGCTAGAAATAATTGTATTTGAACTATTACCACCACCAATGTTGATGCTCGCAACCCACAAGAAGTCCCCATTCCTTTTACAACAATGCCTAAACCCAATAAAAATGCTGAAATTATTTGAAATATGGGAAACAATAGTTCTACTACCTTGGATGCTAATTTTCATTTTGATCTTGATGGTTGCAATATATCTGAAGTAATTATGTTCCTACAAAAGCTTGCTATAAGTCCTAATCCTAGTGCTACGAATATGTCTTTTAAAAAACACGTTACAAATGCTCATTAAAATTAGAGAAGAAAAGTTGAAACATAAAGCTTCTATTTCTAGGAAATTAGAAGATGGTTGGGCACCCATCATTAATATGAAAGTGAATGATTTTGATCTCAACGCTTTATGTGACCTTGGTTCTAGTGTCTCTATTATGCCTAGAAAAATTTATGAAATGCTTGATTTTCCACCATTGGAAGATTGTTATTTGGATGTCCATGTTGATGATAATGCGAAAAAGAAACTTATCAGGAGTATTAATGATGTTCTTATTATGGTTAACAATGCCTTTGTCCCTGTTGATTTCTATGATTTGGATGTTGACTGCAATGCTTCTTGTCCTATTATTTTGGGAAGACCTTTTCTTAGAACTGTTGGTGCCATTATTGGTATGAAGGAAGGCACCATTAAATATCAATTCCCACTCAAGAAAGGTATAGAACACTTCCCTAAAAAGAGAGAGAAAATATCCTTTGCTCCTCCTATTAAAGAAAAATTTGATGTTAATGCTTCTTCATTCGAAAATACTTGATTCTTTCTTCCTATACCTAACTTAAAGGCGTTAAAGAAAAGTAATAATTGGAAGAAAACCCAAATTTCAGTAATTTTTTCTTTTACCTGAGTCTTTGAAGTTATTGCTTCTGTAATAACCTCTCATTATCCCTTTTGTGTGGTTTTTGTGCCAAGAATATGTTAGACCCCACCATTTAAGGTAAATGCCCCTGTGATTGCAATGCTAGTCCCTGGATCGAATTGCTAGCATCCATAGTTTAAGATGAAGTACACAGATACAAAGGTCATTATTACATCGTCATTCCAGAGATAACATAGTCTTTACAACTCATTAGCCCAAGGCTAATACATAGAGTTCATACATAAGAAGATATATAAAAGTCTTCATCTCCATGTGCCACAGGCAAACTTGTTGAGTGTAGACTCACAACCCTAGTCTCCATCAGAGTAACCTGCAACATCATAAGTTACAGCCACAGAGGGTCAATACATTTGGAATTGTATTGGCAAGTGATACCATAGTAGAATAGTAGTATCCAACATCTATATGAATTTGGCTAAGTTTAGTTTCGTCTAGCTTTGCTCAAAATAAGGTTTTGTCTTATTAGTTGAAAAAACTAAGTTTTCGTTTGATAAACTCCCAAGGAACCGCCAATAGACATTGGTGAACCTTTACCCTTGTTCAACCACAAGTTTTAACTTAGAGAAATTGGGATGAGGAGATCCTTGATAGCTTCAATGCCTTTGATGCTCAAATTGTCCGTTGCCGGAGACACGGCTAAGTACTTAGGTTTTACCCTCTCGAGAGGTGGTGCACTTTACCCAAAAGACTCGACATGCATCGAGACGAGACTTTTCAGAAGCATTCCCTTAGACCACCATGGACGCGTTCCATCCTATCAACCCTACCACCAACTATCCATCTGGCTAATTGCTTGCAACCTAGTTGGTCAAGGCAGAGCCCATATGCCATGTGGTTGCACTAGAAGCTTCTCAACACTAAACATCTCAAATCCCTTTTTTCCTGGGTGGCAATCCACAAGTGTGATATACAAGGTAAACCATAGACATGGGCCTTGTGTAACCACTCAACATAAACCAACCATACCATTCCACCCAGGTGATTCATTCACATAGTTGATTTATTAATCAAAAACACAAGTCATATACTTAGCAATATTTCATAGCATGAATAATCCACCCTTGTATTATACTAGCTAGGCTAAGCATACTAGTAGCAAGTTTCTTAACTTTGGGAAAATCTACTAAGACAACAACTACTAGGATTTCCCAAGGCATAGCATAGTATATACTTAAAAAATTTCCAATGCATTTCCTACTCAAAATATCACTAGTGCATAGATAAAATAGTAGGACAAAATATGAAGCATCACTTGCCTTGATAGTTGGGAGAGTAGCAACAGTCCTCACAATCACAATCACCACAATCACCAAAATCTACACATAAAATCATAAAAACCAAATTCACATTTCAATAATCAAACAAAAATACACACGAATGCATGCAAATGCAATGAAATGATTTTTCTACACTAAACAAGTCAAACCGAACAGTACTGAACACAAAGTAAACTTTCTAAAGTCTAAACAGACTCAAATTTACTTTAAAACAATTTTCCAAATAATTTTTATATGCAAAATAGGCCTACAAATGGTTTTGCAAATAATCCTTATTTTCTAGAAGAAAAAGACAAATTCAAGGCCATAGGTGTGTAGGGCTTAATTTTCTGAATCCATTGATATATTATTTGCAATTTTTGGACAAACATATCAAAATATATGAATTTTACAAGTTTGAATATCTAATAGATTCAAAAACAGATTTTAAATCGAATTCACAGACGCGTGGCAGCATCTGATTCGCTGATGCCGCTTCAAGCGGATCACGCTTCCGCGCCGTTGGATCAAGTCAGATCCAACGCGCCAGATCTAAACGAACGGTTCGGTAAGTGATCTAATCTACGACATAGGATCTAGATCTAGCGTCTCTGGATCAAACGACCAAAGTTGGGCAGCGCTGATGAACTCTGCGGCGATGAAGGCACTGCCGGCGACGCACGGGCGGTGCTACGGGGTAAGAGGGGTGGTGGCAAGGCTTACCAGAGTCGCGTGAACACGAGGAAGCTCAAGTTGTGCATGGTTTGGACAGGGGCGCACTATTGCGAGCGCGGGAGCTCGTCAGAGACCTCATTGGCGTCGGGTGGATGCTAGAGGAGACAAAGGCGATGACCTATGTAAGCACAGGGAAAACGAGAGGCATAAATGACTACACAAGGACACTGCGAAGCTAGTCGTATGGGGCAGAGGTCAAGGGGCGTGCTGATATTACCGGAATTACTTGCCGGAGTTGACTAGCGCCTCGAGTGCTCGCGGAGGTTGACAGGGACAGTGACCTGGGGCAATATAGGACGAACCAGAGGCATGGTTAGACACGTAAAGACCTAACAAAAAAGTTCGCGTGAACGAGAGACAGAGGGGCGCACGAGGCTCACTGTAATGCGTCGCCGGAGTTTGTCGGGCAGCAGCGGTGCGAGCTCGATTACTGGCAGCCTGGGGGCGCTCTGGCGATGGAGTTTGAGGGGAAATGACCGCAGAGAGGTGGGGGTTAAGTAGCAGGTCGAGGGGGAGGGAATTACTGCCGGAATCAATGGGATTTATTCGAATTGAATCGGGGAAGAAACGGGCGGCGATGGCGTGGTCAGCGGCGCGTGATTGAAGACGATGCGTTGGCGTGGCAGTGGGGTCTGCCTGTCAGCAAGAGATGAGGCGCATGAGAAAGAGAGGGACAGGGGTTCTCCCGGGTGGGATGTTGGGCCGCAAGTGGGGCTGGGCTAGATAGGCAGCGCCGGTTTTTATTTTTTCCTTCTCCTTTTTCTTTTCTGTTTTGATTTTTAGAAATGGTTTTGAAACCCTAATTCAAATCTGTTTGAATTCAAACCTTCTCCAAATTTTTGTATGGTGATCCTAGTATTCAAAAGTGTGACAAACACATCTAACCACTCAAAAACACTTTGGTATTTGAAAAATAAAAATAAAACCATGCCCCATATATAGTATATAAAGAGGGGTTTAAATATGGTTCATTTAGGGTTTTGGTTTGAATATTTTTGTGCAAGATCAAAATACTATGATGATATGAATGCAATGATATGACTTTGAGTTTTATGAAATTTTGGGATGTTACAAATCTAACCCCCTTAAGATGAATCTCGCCCTCGAGATTCGAATTGGCTAGCAAATAGGTGAGGGTGATCTTTCCGAAGGTCATCTTCTCTTTCCCAAGTTGCTTCTTCATCGGTATGATGATTCCACTATACTTTGCAAAATTTGATAGTCTTAGTACGAGTAATTCTTTCTGTAGTCTCAAGAATCTTGATAGGATTCTCTTCA
This sequence comes from Avena insularis, assembly GCA_023614405.1. Lineage (NCBI taxonomy): Eukaryota > Viridiplantae > Streptophyta > Magnoliopsida > Poales > Poaceae > Avena > Avena insularis. Next base: position 155,913,325 of record CM042691.1, on the reverse strand, counting down.
TAAGTAAGATCACTCTCCAACTGAACCTCTTCTAAAGGTATAGTGTCCTTCCATGAAGTTTCTTCCATCTCCTGATGACACTTCTTCAATTGACTCACATGAAAGACATTGTGTACAAAAGATAATGATTCTGGTAAAGGTGGGGGTTAAGATAATTGACTCACATGAAAGCCACTTCTCCTTTGCGGCTCAAAATTTTAAATGGTCCAACATATCTTGGTGCCAATTTTCCTTTGACTCCAAACCTCTTCACACCACGAAGTGGTGAGACTCTAACAATGTCAACACCCGGATTTTTTAATCCCATATGCCTGTTATGCCATACATCGCAATCCCAGGATTACCATTTTTGCGAGACATAACAGATTTGGATATCACAGTACATCATCCATTACAAACCATACATAAGGTCTTACACAAATAAGGATCTCATGATCCAGTTCTTAATACAACTCAAGCAGCGGAAATACGTAATAAAGTTAGTGTAGGCGAAGCTCCATCTTCGGGGTCACAGGCAATGCTGACGATGGGAGATGATCCTAGTTGTCGTAACCTTCCTGCGGTCCATCCTCCTGGTACTCTTCTTCATAGTCTAGCCACGGGAATAGCCAGGGACAAAGCCATGAGTACTCTTTAAGTACTCACAAACTAATACTAACAAGTTAAGGGTTTTTTTAGTAGGACACTAAGCTCTAGGGTTGTTTTGCAAAAATCCAGATTTACCTCTACTAAGTTTAGAAGCAAAGAAAACTAGTTGAAATTTTATAACACCTGAGTGGGAACTTGAATTTCATATCACAACCCTGTTGTGGTCAAGTCAAAGTCTCAATTCATTTTACAAGTCATTTTGAAAACATCTGACGGGGGAACAGTATGGCCACTCCAACTGTCCATAACCGCCGACGCGGCTATTCAAATAGTTTGACACTCTGCAGAAATTGTACACTTTTACCACAACATTCGATACATCCATCAGGAACAAATCCTGAATTCACCATACTCAGTATGCGGATAATCAATCCTAACCTTTCAATTACACGCCTTAGTATAGGCACCTCTCCTGTGAGTGTGGCCTCCCAACCATGACCAACTGTCATCTTGGGTACTGCATAGGTGGACAATCTTCACAAGGTAGCCTCAGCTCATACCTTGGCCGTGAGGGAACCCTTACTAAGGTATATAAATTTCCAGTCAAGACCTACCCAATTTCCGGGTATTGTGGTTGTACGGTAAAATTGGAATGGTATCGCATCTAGACAACCATTAGTTTTATAAAGGGCTAAGGCTCATGCCTCAACATTTTCATCATCAAAATCATCTGGTGTTCGGAAACACATGTCAAAACATTTCAGTAGAATGAATCATCATTCCAAGGTTTTCATAACCATTTTCACCAAGTATTCCCATCTAAAGTTGATCAAGTTTTAGGCTTAGCACTAGCATCTACAAATGGTGGTAAGTACTAATGAGGGGTGGTAAAGAAGTGGAGATTAATTGAGTTCAATCTCATGCCTTAGGATGACATCAAGATTATCTAGTTTAGGCCAAATTTAATGCTCTTTATGCAACCTTCAATTATCTTCCTAGAATCTACAAGTCACTTAAGTAAACTCTAGAGAAAGCTTTGATAAAGAAATAAAGTATAAAGCTTGCAAGTAAAACTAGGATTGGGTATCATCAAGATGTGTCTAACCAAGCATGCTTAGTGCATTGCATAGGTTATCTAACTTTCAGTGCTTGAAGTTCTCCTCGGCTTCTTCTTCGTAGTATCCTCCTTCCTCCTCGTATCCTTGGTCGGTACTAGCGTCTATAAATAAATACGAGGTACACAATCACCAAACAATACTTAACTATTTTCAATCATCACACAAAGGTGTTCTATAGATGATCTAGCATCATCACCTATCATTACAAGATTAAAGCATTTGTCTTATTTATTTTAATTTGAGAAAAGTAATTTCTACTCATTGAAAAATTACTTAAGATTTAATATTCTCTAACTCAAACATGGGATCATGTTGACACATGTCATCACCACATATTTCAGTACATGGGAATGTGATTTAAAGTGGTGTCACAATTTAATAAGGTTTAACCTTTTTATTTTAAATAATTAAAGTGACTAGAAATGCCTATGTGGCATTCTTTTATTACTTGAACATTATTTCTGTAAGTAAACCCAAATGTTTTTATATATTCTGAAAGGTAAGATCAAATGTGATTTTTGAGAGTGGGAATCAACTCAAAAGCTATTGTGGTTGAATTTTGAAAAATGTTTAAGTGCTAAGAAGCTTCTGACTTGATATTTTTACCAAGGTTGATATACAGATCCAAATGATTTGAATCCAACGGGTTTGGATTAAGCATTTCAGTACCTTTCTAACAAAATTGGTTTCATGCAATTTTTGAAACTAGGTACAGAACTGAGTTTGAATTAAAATAGAAAAATCTAAATTCAAACGGTTGGGCTGCACGGGAAAGGTTAATGGGCCGGGCCAGTGTCACTCCGTAGCGCGGGGCTCAGCTGACAGGGGGGTTCCACCCGTCAGTGGCTCATAACACCCGAAGCGGTACGAGGCGATCTAGGCCGCACGATCTAAATCTAATCGGACGGCTAAGGCTCATCGTCCACGTCGGGCAGCGCCGGCGAGACAGAACCCTAACACGGCAGGTGGGGGTCGTGGGAGGCTCACCGGGGCTCAAGCGAGGGTTGGCGATGGGGGCGAACGACGAAGTCGACGATGATGATTCTCCTGGGGCGGCTCCAATCGATGGCGCTTCTCCTCCTCTGCAGCGGCAAACTCCGGTCAATTCCGACCACCTGGTGCTCGCCTTGCTTCGGGGGTGAGTGAGTGTGATCAGTGAGAGGTGGGGAGCGAACTGGTGTGAAGAAATCGATCGGGGGAGGCCTCAATTTATAGTGGCGCGAAGGGACCGACGAGCGCGAGCTAAGATCGTCGTGGTCGACGACACAGGCAGCTATCGGCGTGGGCGACGGTAGGGGGCGGTTCTATGTTCCCTGGCGAAGCTCAACGGCGTGGTGGCGAGGCGTGGGGCGGTGCTGATCGGTCGGAATGCTTCGATGCTCTGGGCGGGTCCGACGGGGGTTTTGATGGCGCACAACAAGCATGGTCAAGCGGCGAACGGCATGTCTGGCGGTCTTTGTGTCATGGCGATCACTCACGCACACGGCAAGGGCGGCACGCGGTCTGGGGGTGCTTGTCGAGCGTGGCGCACGGGGCGCGTTGTCGGCATGGTCGCAGAGAGGTTTGGCATGGCCTGGGCATGTGGTCCAGTGGCTGACATTGCTCGAGGCTGGGATAGGGAGTGGCGGTGGGGTGTTGGCTAGCTCCCAGACAAGGTTGGCGAGGCTAGTGTGGCTTCTAGTTCGCCGCTGACAACGGGGTGGCAAGTTTTCTCTCGACCTGCTCACCATTGATGGCTAGGCTTGCTTACAGTGATGCTAAGGATAGTTATAGGAGCTAGATGATCTACTAAGGACAAGTTTCAACCAGATAGGGAACAAGTTAGGCCCAAAACACTATTAAAACAGTGAATTTGATTTGGTTTAAATTTGCCTGCCAAATGTTTGATGAAATGGCCGCAAGAAACTTTCTTTTGAATTTTGAAAAGATTTTTGGTGGGTGTGCTAGGCATGTGATGAGGATTCTGTGGGTGCTTGGATTTTGAAAATTGAACTTGTTTGAGTGGTTTTTGAAATAGTGGGATCTTCCCATATGAGATAGATTCAAATTTAAACTGTCATTTAAACTGAGCATTTGAATGTTTTTGGATGATCACAAAGTGGGCCTTGGTACCCTATTATGAGTACTAACAAGGGGTGAAAAGATCCACATATGTTTCTGTTGAGTTTTGAAAACTATAGATAGCCAAAGTAGGCATGAGAGTTAATTTGGCCAAAGTGACCATTCACTTCATTTGTTTATTTTGAGTTGTTTGTCCTTGGGAAAAGTTTGCGGATTGTTTAGATGATGTTTATTTTACCTAAGAATCATTTTACAAGCAAAGAAACACAGAACCGTGGCAATTTAAAAGAATCCAAATTTTGAATACACACACATATGAATGCTTTCATATTTTTAGTTGGAAAAGTTTTTGTTAACCCTAATTTTGATGATTAGAGTTTGATGATCCATGTTTAGTATTTTTGGGATGTTACAAAGATAAGATCTATCACCTACCTCATAGGTGACTTCCCTATGCTTTGGATCCGCGTAGCTCTTTTGTCGAGACTAGGCTATCTTCAATCTGTCCTTTACCAATTTAACTTTCTCTGCAACTTCCTTGATCAGTTCTGGTCCAAACAAATTTCTTTCTCCTACTCCACTCCATAGCAATGGCGTAGTACACTTCCTTCCATAAAGAAATTTAAACGGAGCCATCTGAATGCTTGCTTGATAGCTGTTATTGTAAGATAATTCTGCATAAGGGAGGCTTTCATCACAACTAGCACCATAGTTTAGTGCACAAGCTCTCAACATGTCCTCCAAAATTTGATTGGTCCTTTCTGTCTGTCCATCAGTCTGAGGGTAAAAAGCTGTGCTCAACTCTAACCTTGTTCCCAATGATTCATGTAGTTGTCGCCAAAAATGCGAAGTGAACTGAGTTCCTCTATCTGATACAATACTCTTAGGTACTCCATATAGGCATACAATCCTGTTCATATAGATCTTAGCTAACTTAGCACTTGTATAGGTAGTCTCACAGGTATGAAATGAGCCACTTTGGTTAGGCGATCCACAACAACCCATATAGAATCATACCCGGATCTGGTTCTTGGCAGTCCGGTGATAAAATCAATACCAATCTTAAACCACTTCCAATCAGGAATAGGTAGTGGTTGTAATAACCTGCCGGTTTCTGATGTGCCGCCTTCACTCGACTACACACATCACACAAGGCAATATGTTCTGCAATATCCTTCTTGAGATTGTTCCACCAAAATCTTTCCTTCACATCCATGTACATTTTGGTGTTACCTAGATGAATAGAATATGGTGAATTGTGTGCTTCTTGCAGAATCAATTTCTGAAGCTCTGGATCTTGCGGAATGCAGATACGCTTTCCATACCATAAAGTTCCTTGTTCATCTTCATGGAATCCTTTAGCCTCCCCTTTACTAATTTTACTCTTAATTTCTTCAATTTACTTGTCCAACTTTTGGGCTTCTTTGATCTTGTCCAACAATGTTGGTTGAACTTCCAATGACATGAGATATCCTTCAGGCACTATCTCCAATCTTAGCTCTTTGAATTGTGCACACAAATCATCTGGCAATTCTCCCTTACTAAGGCCATTCACATAGAACTTGCGGCTTAAAGCATCCGCTACAACATTTGCTTAACCGGGATGGTATTGCAAACTCAAGTCATAGTCTTTGATGAGTTCTAGCCACCTTCTTTGTCTCATATTGAGTTCCTTCTGGGTGAAAATATATTTCAAACTCTTGTGATCCGTGAACACTTCACAATGCTTTCCCAAAAGTTAGTGTCTCCATGTTTTGAGTGCATGGAAAATAGAGGCTAACTCTAAGTCATGAGTAGGATAATTCACTTCATGAGTTTTGAGTTGTCTCGAGGCATAAGCCATAACTTTCCCTTCTTGCATCAAAACTCCACCCAATCCTTGGTGAGATGCATCACAATAGACTTGGAAATCCTTCTCCAAATCTGGTAGACATAAGACTGGTGCTGACTCTAGTCTCTTCTTCAATTCTTGGAAACTGATTTCACATCCTTCCATCCAATCAAACTTTTTCTCTTTCTTAAGCAACTCCGTCATTGACTTAGCCACTTTTGAGAAATTCTCAATGAACCTTCTATAGTATCCTGCCAAGCCTAGGAAACTACAAACTTCCTTAACCGACTTGGGAGATTCCCATTCAGTTACAGCTGACATCTTTGCGGGATCGATAGCTATACCATCTCCAGACACAATGTGTCCAAGAAATCGAACATCACTCAACCAAAATTTACAATTACTGAACTTGGCATATAACTTGTGCTCCCTGAGTTTCTCAAGTATCAAGCATAAATGTTCTTCATGCTCTTCTTTGCTCTTGGTCAAAATGTCATTGATGAATACGACAACAAACTTGTCAAGAAACTCCATGAACACTTTGTTCATCATGTTCATGAAATAAGCTGGTGCATTTGTCAATCCAAATGGCATCACAGTATACTCATACAATCCATAACTGGTGGTAAAAGCAGTCTTAGGTATGTCTTGCTCTCTAATCTTTAGCTGAAAATAGCCTGATCGGAGATCAATTTTTTAGAACACTCGGGCTCCTTCTAGCTGATCAAATAGATCATTGATTCTAGGCAAAGGGTACTTGTTCTTTATAGTCACCTCATTGAGTGAACGGTAATCTATGCATAACCTTTGACTTCTATCCTTCTTCTCAACAAACAGAACTGGTGCACCCCAAGATGAAGAACTTGGTTGGATAAATCCTTTATGCAACTGTTCTCCAAGTTGTTTCTTGAGTTCTTTCAACTCATCAACTGACATCTTGTAGGGTCTCTTTGCTATTGGTCCAGATCCTGGCAGTAAGTTAATCAGAAACTCCACGTCTCTATCTGGTGGCATTCCTGGTAATTCCTCTGGAAACACATCTGGATACTCCTTCACAACTGGTACACTATCTATGCTAACCCCTTAAGAGAATTTAGCTTACTCCCTTTGGATTCAAAGTTAGACTCGAACCTAATCCGTTTCTTATCCGGGGTTGTGAGTGTAACGGTACGATTGGCACAATCTATTATTACTTCATACTTAGTCATCCAATCCATGCCCAAAATTACATCCAATCCTTGGAAATCTAGGATTATTAGACTAACTGGAAACTTATACTTTCCAAATTCTATCACTAGATCATGACATCCAAAATTTACTATCATCTCTCCATCTGGAGAGCTTACTTTAATAGGACATCCAATAGTTTTAGTTGGAAGTCCATTTTATCAACAAAATATCTTGATATGAATGAATGTGATGCTCCGGTATAAAAAAGAACAAGTGCTGGAAAAGGATTAAGCTTGAACTTACCGGCCACAGCATCAGATTCCTCATAGATTTCCTCCACATTGATGTGGTTCACTTGGCCCTTCTGAAAAAGGTTTGGCTTGTTGGCTCCATCAGCCTTCTTTTTTGGGCATTCATTTGCATAGGGCCCAGTTTTCTTGCACTTGAAGCAGTCAACCTGACTGGTGTCTCTCTTAGCAGGCTGACTTCCATTGCCATTCCCACTATGATGGCTCTTGTGTCCACTCTTGTGGTTCTTATATCTATCATTGTCATGACTATGGTCGTTCTTGTTGTCATGGTGACGATTACTGTTGTGGTGGCTGTTATACTTCCCATGCTTGTGGGACCCAGATCCTCCACTATCATCACCATGGGAACGCTTGTGTGACGATCTCGAACTATGCTTATCAAAGTGATGTTTCCTCTTCCTATTCTCCACCTATTTCATATTGCTCTCCAAGATGGTGGCTTTGTCACACAGTGATTCATAAGTCGGGACATATGCAATAGATAGCTGCATGCACATCTCATCATGCATCCCTTCAAAGAATTTTCCTTCCTATTAGCATCAGTTTCAACATCATCCGGTGCATAGCATGCGAGATTGTTGAACTCCTCAATATATTCTGCCACACTGCGGTGACGTTACTGTAACATCCCAGCATTAGAGCTTAGAAATCAGCTGAACCTGGATGTGTGCATTGCATTCATGCATAGAAAATTTGAATAATTTTCGCGCTTTTGAACAAAACTTGTCAAAGTGATTGAAGCTTCTCTTAACTTGATGGAATTGAAGTAGATCATCAAGTTGACTGTGATAAGTTTCAATATGACCTTTGCTAAAATCTTATTTTGGGTAAGGGAGATTTGATCTAAGGGTAGATCAAATGTCATAAAAATTAAACCCTAATACATTGCTTAATGATTAATATTTGATCCTTAAGTGATTATCCTAGTATTAACTACACAACTCATGAATACCAAGTTATAAATATAACTTAAGTAATAGGAATGCAACAACTAAATCTTGATCTAACTTAACATCTATTCCTACCATGAGTGTCATGGTAATACTTCACCTTAACTCTTTAATGAGATTGAGTGGGAAAGAAACCAAGTTAAGATCATTCACCATATATCTTTCTTTCCATATCAATCCTTATCATTTCTGTTGAACCTATTCTAATATCCATTGTTTCTCAATGTTGAGTAATCAACTATTGACCTATCAACTATTGATCTATCAACTCTTGTCCATATTATAGCATTCACTTAAGGCCTATAAAGAAAGAGGTAAGAATAGGTAAAGAGTTATGGTAGCTTTAGATATCATCTATAGGATGAGAGTGTTGGAAGAGAAAAAGATCAATGTGATAATTGATGGAGTTAACTCACTCCCGAAATGATAGAAGAGTTATATAGAACCTATAATTATATGGTGATAAAGAAGATTATAAGGATGAATCCTGAAGAAGGTTACCAGAAGTAATTCCATTGGATCAAGTAAGTATTGTCAATGAATAATATCTCTTAGTCCAATAGAGATAATTAGAAGATAATTATAATACAACTATAATGTTGTATGGATGAAAACCTTGATTAGTCAACTGGAAACATAAGCCATAAATGATTAAAGGATTATAATGATTATGTTTTAGCCACCAATATTGAATGCTTCTATCATGTATAAGTGACATTGGTGGGTAGAACATGATTGAAACCTAGTATAGATATGTTATCCTAGGTTAGCCATGATAAGTCACCATGATATAATGTGAAGCTGAAATATAAGATGCTAGAGTAAAAATAGATATAAGATAGTATGACCGAGATAAAGCTAGAGTAGCATGGAGTTATTGAAGTAGTGATATTCCTCTAAAAGAATAGTAAGCTTTTGAGGAAAGTAGTTAGATATATACATCTACTGGAGTAATATTAGTGGTGGAGGATTATGGAAGGGTATGAATGGAGTTAGAAGTAAGTACTTAATGGATTAGAGGTTATAAATAGTAGACTAGTTAATACAACTAAGTATGGATATGAAAAGATTATGAGCTTTATTGTCAAGCTCGTTGGATTTATAAATGGATTTATAAGAATTAAAGGTGGATAAGAATGTTCTTGTGAAGCAAAGCTCATCATGATAATACATGATGCTGAATATGAAGAAGTAGTATATCTAGGAAAGGAATTCCTTAATTAGAAGCCTAGGATTGTGAATTATGAAAGATAGGAATTCTTGGTAAACACTAAACCCTAAATCTATAATCAAGCTTAGCATCCATCTCATCTGTTGGATAAATCATTTTATTTTCACAATTCTTTATAGGAATATTTTCCTATAGCAAATCATTTAAGCACATCTCTGTCATTTCCAATCATCATAGCCATATATGCTTAGGAGTTATATTTTATCAATTCTTTCCCATCAGATATTCCAGATAGTAACTTTCTATCTTAAAGGGTGATAGCATTAAAGATCACAAACATAAAGACAAGATGTTTATCCATAAATATTAACTCACATCAACAAAAGAATATAGGCATATTAAGAACCCTAAACCTCGGGTAAGCATTTATAATTTCAAACCCTAATTACTATGTTGGTTATAATAAAATATATACATTGCCATTTCCTAAATTCATGAGAATAATATTAATCATGTTAATTCTCTAGAATTTTATGTATGAAATAAAAATAAAAGATCACCATATAAAGATTCCTTTAATAATAATATAAGTTAATGAGAATTAAATCTCTTGAGTTAATAATAATGCATTGTTTAATAAGTTTATAGATGTTAGGTAAATAAAAATCATGTAAAAAGCCCTTACAAATAATAAAAGGAAAAGAATATATATAAAGAAAATAAAGAAATAATCATATTATACAATAAAAGTTCACAAATGTTACTGAATACATTTTAAGATTTATACAATTAATCAGCATATAAAATTCTCTGGGAAATATTCAAACAAATGAATATATATAAATCTAAAAGACAAAACGAAAAACAGAAAAGAAAAACAAGCAAAAACAGTTTCTGGCTGCAGCCCATCTTTCCTTCTCTTTATCTATTGCTCACGCACAGCCCGTAGCAGCCCACTTTGGCCCAAGAACCATCCCGGCTCATCTCACTCTGTGACTGATAGGTGGGGCCCTGCTAGGGATTGTGGGTTGAGAGGAAATGATTGCCTGCGGGTTTTCTGCAAAAACTGTCGTCGTCGTCATCCTCACGCACACAGGCACCTACGTGCGTACCGTCGATGTCGTCCGTCGTCTTCATCAAAATTTCACCGCCGTGATGCTCGCCGATGACCCTGGGAGGTGTAGATAAGACCGCCGTGTCCTCCTCTATCCTCTGATACCAATTTTATCTTCAATCTCGCTCTCTAGACCCATCTCTCTTCCTCACCCAAAACCCTAGTTCGTCAGAGTTCATCGTTCCGGCTAGGTCCGACCACCCCTCGCCTTGTTGTAGCCATCGTTGGACGCGTCATCGTGGTCTTACTCACCTAGGACCTAGCATGGACACTAGCGCGCCGTGAATCATGTGAAATCGAGCGTTCCTTTTCATCGGCCGTCGTGGCCATTATCGTCGATTCGTCGTCGTCACGCCTCCCCATGGCTCCTCGACCTCTCCATCGTCATCAGGGTGAGCTTCTGGATCTTCCAGTACCTTTAAATCGCAACATCACGTTGTAAATCATCGTCGCATATTGTGACACCGGCGACCACCGTCGGAGCTCGTCGGAGCCGAGGCTCCGATGACTATTCCCGAGCGACGCCACCATTATAAGGTTCAGCATAGCGCACTGAATTGAACTAGACTAGTTTCCCTTGCTTGGGCGCTGTAGATCGTCGCCGGCGACCACCAACTGACGGTGGTGGCTGTGCTGACGTCGTAGCGACGTCATGCCGACGACATCCTTGACCTAGTCCACCCTTTGACTGGTCCACTGCTTGCGTGGCATGTTGATGTGGCCAATACCCCACCTGTTTGTGAGTAGGGTAGGTCTGGGTGCGGTGTGAAAAGTAATTTCTTGTTTAGGAAATAGGTTAAACGTTATTAGTCTAAATAAAAATAATTCCAGAAAATGATTAAAATGATTAAATATTGTAAATTCAATAGCTTTTGTTTTACAATTCAGAAAAATATGTTTAATATATGAAAATGTTTAGAAAAATAAAATCTATAATTTAACTTTATTATCAAACATTATTATGTTAACAATTTAATTATTACTATTTAATATAGATTTTATAAGTAATAAAACTTTAATAATTCATATTTTAATCATGGTAATTAATAAAAATATAAATAATATATCAAAAGTCTTAGAAAAATGAGAACTATAATTTAAATTATAATCATGCATTATTATTTCACTTAATTCAATATTTGTTATTTATTAAGTATTTATAAAGTAATAAATCTTATAAAATCATATCTTATTATTTCTAAATCACAAAAATAAATGTAATGTACCAAAATAATCACAAAAATAATCCCTACATGTTAAAAATATAATGTTCCACCTTTAAGGTAAATAAAAATTTAAAAACTTTAATAATTTAATTTTAAACCTATATCATTAGTTAATAATTCAAATAAGAGTAAATACAAATTGCTAATATTTCTAAAATTAGTAAATTGAGTCCAATAGATAGTATTAGTATTAAAAATTGTTATTATGAAGTCAAAATGGTTCAACACATTTTAACCATAAGGGTAGATTATTTTATAAAAGGATCCTTATCCAATATAAAATCTCCAAGAATAAATTGTAGTAACATTCAATCTATTCCTTTACTTTAACCACAAGTTTATCAACATACCAAAATACTATAGTGAATTCATAAGCAGTTAAGTAACATTACTCTATTATTCACAAACTATAACCACTCATCTATAAAAAGATAAACGTTTCTATTCCAATAAAAAATTAAGAAACCAATACTAAAATAGAAGTAATACCATTGTTAAATAACTTTAAGGAAACATTATGAAGTGAACAAAGTATAAATATAATAAGCATTACACATAAAAGTCCATCTATGTTTTAAAGTTAACTTTAGTCTACAAGACTTTCAGTATTATACTAAAGATATGGATATGTGTTTTATAGTTAACTTTGGTCTGTTATAATTAATTTATAAAGCATCTCAAATCCAAACTGTTCCAGTAAGCACAAACCACATCGACCACCTCTGATTAACCATAAGGATTGTTTAAACTTTAGAAAAGAAATCTTTTCTTCAAAAGTTATTCGTTTTGCCACATCAATCAACAAACCTTATAATAATATTTTCAACCCTTAACAAATTAAAATTCAAGAACTCTCATCATAATCAACATATGAGAATTAATCATAATCACATTACTTTATACTTTACTTGTATACTCAAGATTGGTAACACTTAAGTTCTCTATACGCGACATTACTTGTAAAAGTAGAATTTGAAGAGAAACAATTATAGTGTAAACAATCTTGAGTAGCATTTCATATGTGTATCTTATTGTTGTATAAATACGTGTTGTTCACACACACTCACAAGCCTTAATAAGAAGCACAAGTATGAAACTTAATCTAAAAGGGCAACACATTCCAAAGAAACCCTTTCCATTATTCGAATCCTAGAACAGTGTTATCCCCGGGATTCGAGTTTATCAACTTGCATTACATTACTTATGCATAAAAGCATTTTTCTTCTTTAAACATTAGTCCTTACCGGACCAATGATGCTTATTTCAGATATTCGATCTTATATTGTCTCGAAGACCGTGAGTGCATAATCTTGCTATCACAAAAGGCAAGTTCACACACGCTCATGTCCTTTGATTATTTTCAGTAAAGTATTTTACAAATCTAGTGTGTCATCACTTGCATATGAAAAAGGTCAGAAAACACTATTTTCATAATAATATAATTATAGGTTATTTACGATGAGGTAATAACCTACTATGAAAGTTCCGGTGGTAAAGGAACATATTATCTAGGTCTTAACAACCAATGTCGCCAGTGATTCTTGCGCCGTATATTACGCGTTAACCATGAGATTTGGAATGGGATGGAGAAGTCAGCTGTATCCTTTTCCTCTCGTATGGAGGCAAGACGACCTTAACATGACGTTGTGATTCCTTGTGCGGATCCAACATATGGGTGGGCACCCTTACGCCCCACACTTTTGGTGTATAGATTATCTATGAATGGTGTTTAGTGGAATAGTCCATTCAATATGGCACTTGCCAGGGCATCACCATGTCATAGAGTCTTCGGGAACTCATCAGGATTTTAGCCTGCCCGAAAGGGGGACTTAACAAAGGTGAGGTAGCCCTGAAGGATCATGCAGACATATGAGGTTGCGGAGAGGGCAGTGATTGGCTTGGATCTTAGACTGGGCCCGATATCAAGGAAGTATGGACAAGGTCATGACTTGGTTGTGGAACAAGGCTAAGGTCTCTCATGGGTAAAGTAACGCACCTCTACAGAGTGTAAGAGCTGTAACTTGTTACTCCCTGTTCCGGGAAGGAGCTGCGAACGCGGCGGGAAAGGAACTCCATGAAAGTTCTGGTAAACCCGTGAAGGCTGACAGACATAGCTTTTCAGAATAAAAGCAACCTTTGAAGAAATGTTTATGAAAACTTGCATTGCCTATGACCTACGGTCTTTGGTTGTAGATATAGTGCATCAAACACTCCTTTCTAGTGAACTTGCTGAGACGCCCGTACTCAACGTATCTCCTTAACCCTTGCTAGATTCTGAACCTAGTACATATAACATCTACATCAAGTTATGCTCCGGGAATCATCATCAAAAGCTAAAGCTCTTCAACAAAGACAAGGAAGTCAACATATACATCAACTCAAGTGAATACGAAGTTACTGATTAGATAGGAATATAATCTCTAGCCAAAGAACCTATTTCTATAGCGTACTGCAATAGCAGCAATGCCAGACTATTAGTTAAAATACTAGTCTTAATAGTATAATAGTTTTGGAGTTGTTAATCTTTGATTCTTCTTTGTAAGAAGTTCTTTCTCTCTCTTTAACCGAGAGTGTTCTCTGGATCTTATGTAAAGAGTCGAGTTGTAACTATAGCCATGTCTTGGACTCGCTGTGTTTCTGTTGTACCACTCTGAGGGATATAATAATAGTGAACGGTGTTTCACCGGTGTTATGTCTATGACTATAGTATACTACATCATGTAGTGGTATGCTGGGTCACCGCAGTTACTTAACGTTGTGGAACTCTTTCTTCTTCAAACTCATCACTCCTGATGATATATGAGCAGTGCGGAATCCATCCTCAAATATTGCCCAAGTCACATCTTCAATAGGAGTTGTGATTTGGAAGTTAACCCACCATGTGGCTGCTGGTCCTTCAAGAAGATATGCTGCAAATCTGACCTTTTTCTCATCAGTGCAGCATGTAGTGTAACATCCTAAAAATCATGATTTCAAAGTTTGCATATTGTTCATGCATTCATAATCATTTTAGGATCATTTTTCAAAAACAAAAGCATTTGTTGTCAATTATTTTATGTAAGCAAGGCAATGGCCTTATTGCTACCTTCTAATAAGAAAATACGTGTTTTAATCAGTAAAGAATTTAACATAGGTTTGTTTGATATTTCTAAAGCTTGGTCAAAGTTTTCAAAACAAAAATATGAATTCAAACCATTCATATGCCTATTATAAATAAATAATTAAAGCTTGGTTTATTTATAAAATTCAATGGGACAATGTATTTCTAAGTGAACAACTTTGTTCTGTAGTCAAATATGTGTATGGTAAACTTTACAAAATTTCAGAACAAGTTTGAATTCAAACCCATATGAAAAGCATTTGAAAATGATTTCAGAAAATCAAAATAGAAATGGAAAAGAATAAAAGAAATCAGAAAGGGCCACCTTTTTCGCCCAAGAATAGAATCGCCCACCCGGTTTGCGCTCTCCTCTGCTTTCACTCTGCCAAGACACCCACTCATTGACGCCCCGAACCCACCGCCACATTAGCGTCGTCGTCAATCTCACGCCGGAAGACCTGCGCCTCCCTGCCGTTTCTTCCCCGAATGAATTCGCTTGATTACGCATGATTCCCGGCGTAATTTCCCCGCTCAGCCTCGCTACTTAAACCCCTCTGCCCCCTCTCCATTTCCTCCCAAACCCCAAGCCCTGGGCGCCCCAGGCTGCGAGAATTCCTCGCTGCGACCTCGCTGCTCCGACGAGCTGCGGCACCAATTCCGGACAACCCCGACCACCCCTCTGCCCCTGGTTCAAACGAGCACACTCCACTCCACCTTGAGCACCTCCTAGTACCACTAGATCGCCCGTGTGTGCCCTAGAGCGTCGGCAACGCAATCGACTGAGCGCCACCATCTTCGGCTTTAACTCCGACGACCTCCCGTGGTAATTTCCGACCACCCCATTTCCCCTCGTTGACACTCGCGTGACCGACATCGTCTTGCGCATCAGACCCAATGATTCTCTTGCCTTGGCATGATCTGCACCCTCGCCAACGAGGACGAACAGAAGCACCCGTTGCTAGAAGGAACTCTGGCGAGTAATCTATGCCAACCTCGTGCGCCCATGTCCCTGCAAAGACCACCTCGAGCATCAGCACATCGTCATGAACCTGGTGAGCAACGTCCCACTCTCCCTCGCTTCCTGTATCGCCGGCAGCATCACCGCCCGAGCGCGCCGCCACCAGCCACCATCGCAGCGCCGCTCGATTTTGGTCTGTTAGTTTTGGGCCGTTAGATCTAGATCCAATGCGTACGATAGATGACTTAAGTAAAGCGGTACGAGTTTATCTGGGCCGTGCGCAGTAACTTTAATCCAACGGCCTTCATTGATCGATCCGTGTAAATCAGTATTAGCGAATCAGAACATGACGCGTGGCCTGTAGTTCGATTTAAAAACAGAATCATTTCTATTATATGTTCAAACTTGCAAAATTCATAACTTTTGATCCCCACGTTCAAATTTTGCAAATTTTATATCAATGGAATCAGGAAGAAGAATTATATCCAACCATGTACTTTGTTTAATGAATTGACTATGTAAAATTAGTTGTTTTTGCAGAGGCATTTGTAGGCTTATTTTGTGTATAAAAATTAATTGGAAAATATTTTAAAGGCCAAATAAAGTTTATTTGATGTATAAATGTTTAGTTTATTGATCAGTATTGTTTTACTTGTCTTTTTTGGTTTAGAAAAATCATCACATAGCATTTGCATGCATTCATATATTTTTGCTTGTCTATTTGATATGTGAATTTGGTGCTATCATTTTATGTGTAGATTTTGGTGCTAGTGGTTATTGTGACTATGAGGATTGTTGTTACTCCCCCAACTACCAAGGCAATTGGTGCTTCATACTTTTATCCCAATATTTTGACTATGCATTAGAAATATTTTGTATAGGGCTTGCATGATAATTTTTGCTAAGTATCTATATGGTATGCTTGGGAAATCCTAGTAGTTGTAGAATTGTTAGAATTTTCTCTAAGTTAAGATACTTTCTATTGCCATGCTTAGCCTTGCTAGTAGAAACCAAGGGTGGATTATATACACATGCTATGGAAAATATTTCTAAGTCTTTGACTTATGTTTTGCTTAAAAAAACCAAGTGAATGAAACACCTGGGTGGAATGGTGGATTGGTTTATGTTGAGTGGTTACACAAGGCCCATTTCTATGGTTTACCTTGTGTATCACACTTGTGGAATGCCACCCAGGAACAAAGGGATTTGAGATGCCATATGTTAAGAAGCTTCTAGTGCAGCCACATGGCATTATGGGCTCTGCCTGGATCATATAGATTGCAATAACTTAGCCATTTGGACAGTTGGTGCTAGTGGGTGATAGGTTGGAACGCATCCATTTGGTCTAAGGGAAGGCTTCTGAAAGGTCCTGTCTTGGTGAAAATCAATACTTGTGGGGAAAGTGCACCACCTCTGCAGAAGGAAGAAACTAAGTACTTAGCCGTGTCCCCGATAATGGACAATTTGAGCATCAAGACATGGAAGCTATCAAGAATCTCCTCATCCCAATTTCTAAGTTAAAAACTTGCAGTTGAACAAGGGTTAAAGGATCACAAATTTCTATTGGTAGATGCCTTGGGTGATTTTGACAAACAAAAACTTAGTGTTTTCAAATGATAAGGAAAATCTATTTTGAGCAAAGCAAGCCTAAGCTCCACCTAGCCAAATGCATATAGATGATAGACTCCACTATACTACCATAGTATCACTTGCCAATACAATTCAAATGTATTGACCCTTGTGGCTGTAACTTATTATGTTGCAGGTTTGTTTGATGTTAGTGAAGTGTGTTGATTAGGATTACAAGTCTACAACCAACATGAATGCCTGTGGCACTTTGAATATGAAGGACTTCATGCTATATAGTTATTTCTGCTGCATTGTAATGAGATAGCCAAATGAGCTATGTAAGATGTAATGAATTATTTTATTCCTGGTTATAAAGTTGTATTATGACCTTTGTTTCTTGATATTACATCTTAACTGTGGATGCTAGCAATTGATCCAGGGACTAGCATTGTAAACACAGGGATCTCTACGTTATTAAAGGTTGGGACCTCTACAATTGGTATCAGAGCACTGTGTTGCCTGTAGGATTGTAACCCTAGGATTGGACAAAACCCCTTAGAAAAATAGGAGTTGTATTTGTTCCAAAACTTATTTACAAACAATCTTGTAAACTCTTTTCTCAACCTTTTTGGTTTTGATTCTACATCTCTTCTACTTCAATTTGATGGACAAAACCTCAACCATGAGCAAAGACTTCAACATGAGCAAAGGACTTCCACCAACTCAAAAGACTTCAGCTTCAACATCATCAAAGACTTCAACTTTAGTTTCACCAAGGACTTCAACCTAGATATCACTAAGGACTACAAGTGAGATAAGAAAAGAATACTCAAGACTTGAAGACTAAAGAAACACAACTTAGAAGGAATCATCATCACCTTTGAAGATTTGTGACCAAGATGAAAGAATTTCTCCAAGGATAAAATGATCTTGTTCATGAAGAAACAACCAAGAAGAATGGAATGACCTCAAGAAGACCATATAGTTGGACCACCATATTAGTGTTTAGATTAAATCAAACACACCAACTTATGTGGTGTAGCAAAAATATTTTGTTGCTTAAAAATGTTCTTGAACTTTGTTGTTTGATTGGAATGTTTCTTTGTGATTGCTTGCACATTGCTTGTGTGAATTGTGATGTGTGTGATTAGAATTATTTCCTTAGAAATCTTTGCCTATTCTAATCCCAATCCAACCCAAACAGATGACTACTCCAAGAAACTCCAACATCAAGAATGGTGACAACAACAACCAAGAGATGCACATGAGAGAATAACTACTAGTAAACCAATGACGGAGTTACTAAAGAAAGACAAAAAATTTGATTGGACTGAAGTATGTGAACTCAGTTTCCAAGAGTTGAAGAAGAGACTAGTGACAGCACCAGTCTTATGTCTGCCAGATTTGGAGAAGGATTTCCAAGTTTATTGTGATGCATCTCACCAAGGATTGGGTGCAGTACTGATGCAAGAAGGGAAAGTTGTGGCTTATGCCTCGAGACAACTCAAAACTCATGAAGTGAATTATCCTACTAATGATTTAGAGTTAGCCTCTGTTGTCCATGCACTCAAAACATGGAGACATTATCTTTTGGGAAAGCAATGTGAGGTGTTCAAAGATCACAAAAGTTTGAAGTATATCTTCACTCAGAAAGAAATCAACATGAGACAAAGAAGATGGCTAGAACTCATCAAACAATATGACTTGAGTTTGCAATACCACCCCGGTAAAGCAAATGTTGTAGCGGATGCATTAAGCCGTAAGGTTTATGTGAATGGCCTTACTAAGGGAGAGTTGCCAGATGATATGTGTGCCCAATTCAAAGATCTCAGATTGGAGATAGTGCCTGAAGGACGTCTCATGTCATTGGATGTTCAACCCACCTTGTTGGACAAAATCATGTAATCCCAAAAGACGGACAAGGAAATTGAAGAGATTAAGGAAAAGATTGGCAAGGGAAAAGCCAAAGGATCCCATGAAGATGAACATGGTACCTTATGGTATGGAAAATGTATCTGCATTCCGCAAGATCCGGAGCTTCAGAAACTAATTTTACAGGAAGCACACAACTCACCATATTCCATTCATCCAGGTAACACCAAAATGTACATGGATATGAAGGAAACATTTTGGTGGAATAATCTCAAGAAGGACATCGCCAAACATATTGCTTTACGCGATGTATGTAGTAGAGTGAAAGCGGAACATCTAAAGCCAGCAGGATTGTTACAACCACTACCTATTCCTGATTGGAAGTGGGACACGATTGGCATGGATTTCATCACTGGATTGCCAAGGACTATACCGGGATATGATTCTATTTGGGTCGTAGTGGATTGCCTAACTAAAGTGGCTCATTTTATACCCGTAAAGACAACCTATACAAGTGCTAAGTTAGCCAAGATCTATATGAATATGATTGTGTGTCTGCATGGTGTACCTAAGAGTATTGTGTCTGATAGGGGAACTCAATTCACTTCCCATTTTTGGAGGCAACTACATGAGTCATTGGGAACGAGATTGGAATTCAGTACTACTTTTCATCCCCAGACTGATGGACAGACGGAAAGGACCAACCAGATTTTAGAGGATATGTTGAGGGCATGTGCTCTAGATTATGGAGCTAGTTGGGATGAAAGTCTGCCTTACGCAGAATTCTCTTACAACAACAGCTATCAAGCCAGTATTGAGATGGCACCGTTTGAATTTCTCTATGGGAGAAAGTGTACTACACCATTGTTATGGAATGGTGTTGGAGAAAGGAACTTGTTCGGGCCAGAACTAATCAAGGAAGCTGAAGAGAAAGTCAAGTTAGTAAAGGACAGATTGAAGATAGCACAGTCCCGACAAAAGAGCTACGCAGATCCAAAGCGTAGAGAAGTCACCTATGAGATGGGTGATAGAGCATATCTTAGAGTATCACCACTTCGTGGAGTGAAGATATTTGGAGTCAAAGGAAAATTGGCCCCCAGATATGTTGGACCATTCAAGATTCTGAGCTGTAAAGGAGAAGTAGCATCTGAGATTGAATTGCCTGAATCATTGTCTGCCGTTCACAATGTGTTTCATGTGAGTCAGCTAAAGAAATGCCATCCAGAGATGGAGGAGACTTCTTTGAAGGATACTATACCTTTGGAGGAGGTCCAATTGGAAAGTGATCTCACTTATGAGGAAAAACCTATCAGGATTCTTGAAACTGCAGAAAGAGTTACTCGGACAAAGACTATCAAATTCTGCAAAGTTAGTGGTTCCATCATTCCGAGGAAGAAGCAACATGGGAAAGAGAAGATGATCTTCGGAAAGACCACCCTCACCTATTTGCTAGCCAATCCAAATCTCTAGGGCGAGATTCACCTTAAGGGGCTTAGATTTGTAACATCCCACAAATCATGATTTCAAAGTTTGCATATAATTCATGCATTCATAATCATTTTAGGATCATTTTTCAAAACAGAAGCATTTGTTGTCTATTATTTTAGGTAAGCAAAGCAATGACCTTATTGCTACCTTCTAATAAGAAAATACTTGTTTTAATCAGTAAAGAATTGAACATAGGTTTGTTTGATATTTCTAAAGCTTGGTCAAAGTTTTCAAAACAAAAATATGAATTCAAACCATTCATATGCCTATTATAAATAAATAATTAAATCTTGGTTTATTTCTAAAATTCAATGGGGCAATGTATTTCTAAGTGAACAACTTTGTTCTATAGTCAAATATGTGTATGGTCCACTTTACAAAATTTCAGAACAAGTTTGAATTCAAACCCAAATGAAAAGCATTTGAAAATGATTTCAGAAAATCAAAATAGAAATGGAAAAGAATAAAAGAAATCAGAAAGGGCCGGCGCCTCCTTTTCGTCCCAGTAACAGAATTGGCCCACCCGGGTTTGCCCTCTCCTCTCTGTTTCTCACTCTGCCCGCGCACACCCACTCACTGACGCCCCGGACCCATCGCCACATCAGCGTCCTCGTCAATCGCACGCCGGAAGACCTGCGCCTCTCTGCCGTTTCTTCCGCGAATGGATTCCCTTGATTACGCTCGATTCCCGGCGTAATTGCCCCGCTCAGCCTCGCTACTTAAACCCCCTCTCCATTTCCCCCAAACCCCAATCCCTGAGAGCCCCCAGGCTGCGAGAATTCCTCGCCGCGACCCCGCTGCTCGGACGAAGTTTGAGACGCATTAAGCTATATCATTCTTATGTGGCATGCTCACAAAAACCGCTAAACATTAATTCAATTGAACAAATCCTTTCAAAGAGAGCTATCAAGTCAATCATTATTTTCTGTGGTGTTGAGTGTCTCTAGGAATAAGCTTTTAAGACTAAACACTACAACACCCAAGCCTTTAATTGTGAGACTTTTTCTTATTACATTTGTTTAGCTAATTTTTAGGCAAGACTTGGTTAACTACAAGAGATAGAACAAAACTTACTCAAATAAATACCCATGCAAACAAAATTTTACTCCAATATAAAGACTCACTCCACCAATAATATCTTAACATTTACTACTAACTAGCATGGGTTTGTCAAATTTCAAAAGTGGGGAGTCATAAGGCATACCTCTTATTATTGGTTCCATTTCTCTCTTCCCTTTTGGTTCATTTCTTGGAAACTCAAAGTCAATAACTCTCCTGCAAATATGTAAGAGCCACAAGGAGAATAGAAAAGAAAGAGGGAAAATAAAGATAAATGGAAAAATATTTTTGTTGTTTTCGAGAGAGGGAATTAAATAATAGAAAATTGGCGGCAAAGCTTGTCTTGAAAATCAATAAAATAGATAAAATAAATAAATATAAAGTGTTGGGGAAACCAACATGAGTGCTTATAAACTCAAATTAAAATCATAACCTCAAAATAAAATAAAGCAAATTAACGACAAATAAAGATAATGAGGAAACTTCCCCAAGCTTAGGCTTTTGCAAGCCCTTCAAATCATTGAGGTGGCGAGAAAAAGTTGTAACTCTAGTTCGCAAATTGAGTTGATAAATTACTAGTGGTTTCTCGAAGGTTTAGGGCGAGATTATGCATCTCCTCCAAGTTCTTCGAAATCTTGATATGTAGCTAACTGGTTCGGTGGCTGCTCCTCTTGATAAGGAACTTCTTGCTCCTCTTCTGGGTCATCATCCTCATCCAGAATCTCCTCCTCGGGTTGATGTTGTTCAAACTGCACATCATATAGCAAACGTCCCTCCTTGATATATAAAATACCATGAGGCAAAGGAGCGGGGTAGAGATGCCCAGCTCCTGCAATATGCAAGTAATAAACACCACCTCTCCTAGTGAGCATTCCACGAGCTTTTAAAGTAGAGAAACCAACATGTCGCTCACCTAGCAATGATTGCAACTCGCCTAGGTCTTCCCAAGGAAATGGCAAGCACGGTGATGACACCTTCACATGTGATTGACCTTGGCTTTGGGAGGATTGGTGCTCCAAGTAGCGCACAAGAATTGCGCCCATGTTGAGTGACAATTTGTTGTTGAAAGCAGCCTTTGTGAGGACCAAGATGTCCTCCTCATTGAGTCTTGTAAATTCATTTTGTGCCTGCAAGGTGTTAGAAATAACATAGAACAAATAGAGAATAGAATGATGCTGGATATTCTTCCCATTGTTGACTCTAGAAGTGAAACTCATTCTATTATAAGAATGATTTAGGGAAGGGTTCATGTCGGCATAAGATGCACGCAAGGAATTAACATCATTATTTGGTAAACTAAAACAATTGCACCATCCATCAAGTGTTAATGTATAATTGTTGTTCATAAGTCTGAAAGAAATCGTGTCCTCTCGTTGCCATGTTTTAACGATGCTTTTCAAAGAACTTAAAAATTTAAGAGTTAACCGGCGATAAGTAGGCCCATCATTGAATACAAAGTTTTACAGGCCAACCCTATTACAAAGTAAATTGAAGTCATTGGAAATACCGAGTTGGTTCAATATAATGGGACATGCCCACTTGGTTGTCTTCACTTCTCGGTTCTTGATCATGTCAAAGAGATTGCGTTGGAGCTCATTCCTAAAACGTATCCCCATGTGGTTCTAAGATGCATCCGCAGCTTGAGAAGAACTCGCAGCGGCACGAGCACGCGCTTGGCTCCTTGTTTTCATCTTCTAAAATAATAAGAAAGGTAAAAAATAGAACTTTTTGATCCAAAAATAATAAGCATAACATATTCCTCATCATAGCACACTAAAGAATCTGCTCAAAATAATAATCTAGGCAAGAGAAACACGAAAATTAGGTCATAGTAGGTCTCATGCTAGATTGATAATGACAACATATCGGAGATGAATTTGCAAAAAGTAATCAGAGGATCGGAGGAGAAACATATCGTAGATCAATTGTGTGCGAGGAAATCAAACGAAATCGAGTAGAGATGAAGATTCCTTGAGGTTTTGAGAGAGTTTAGAGGTAGAAGAAAGAAAAATATTGAAGTTTTGTTGTTGGGGGTACCTTCCCGTGTCGTTTATGTGGTCGGACAAAACTATACGGTCGCAACTATACGACCGGAACATCTATTCTCGCCATATAGTTTATATGACGGCAAAATTTTAGGGCTTCTAGGGTTTTTTTCTGGCGGTGATATCTAAACATCCGGGATTTTTATCTCCGCTGTATAGTTGGTCGTTAAACCTTCTGTACCTGAAAAAGAAAATTTGACGATGGCATAGATATCTATACAGCCGAAACTATACGGCTGGAATTTTTATTCCCGCTGTATAGTTGGTCGTTAAAGGTACTGTAATCGTCAAAAAAATTCTATTTCTTCGAGAATTCTTTCTTAACCTGAAACTTAGCGAAACACCATGTTTTGATAGAAAAATGACATGCTAAATTGTCGACCAACAACATCATGTATAAAACAGGAATTTTAGTACCACCGTATCTATCCTCCCCATCTAGAGTTTTCTAGCATTCTTTATTCAACATGAAACTTAAACTAAAACTTAAAAACTTTACTCAGACCTTTATTTCACATGGGTTGCCTCCCATGAAGTACTCTTTTATGGTCAATAGCTTGACCTTGATGTTGCTCATTTAGGCCATATGACTGGAACACCCACTCCAAAATAGTTGGCCTTTAAATTGATGGCCTCCTTCTCATCATGCTTGGATTTCTTCTTCCTGGGAAATGAATAACAAAAGGATCCCGTGAAGGCAATTTAAGCTTCATGTTCCCTTCATGCATATTAATCAAAGCCTTAATAGTTCTTAAGAACGGATGTCCTAATATGATAGGGGCAGTAGCATCTTCTGGCATTGCAACAATAACAAAATCAATAAGAGCAGGACAACCTTTATTGTATGCTAAAGTATTCTCTTTAATTCCCACTACTTGTTTGTAGGTAGAATCTACTAGATGTAATTTTAACTCAGTAATTTCAAAAGATCCAACATTTAACTTATTAAAAAGACTTTTTGGAATTGTTGAAACACTTGCACCTAAAATCGCAAAGTGCAGCTATCTCATTAGTCCCAATTTTAATCTTAATAGTAGGCTCAAATATATCATCAAGCTTAACAGGTAGTTTTTCAGAAATTTTCTTGTATTCTTCCTCAAGCTCACGACGAATATTTCTACCTGATTAATGAAGTGTTGATACATAGCTTCCTCATTTCCTTCACTTACTGGAATCTTGATATTGATCCTTTTCACAAGATCTTCAACTATGTAATTTGGTGAAGGGGCATTACTATAATCAATTTCTTCAGGGTCCTCCCTTTGGATTCTTATAATCTTGAGGTCTTCCACTGGATTGGGCTCAGCTTTTCCTGCAAATTTAGCTACAATGAGAGTTTGACTCTCGATTATCTTACCTAGCCGTGCCTCGACAATCCTTGTTCTTTCTTGGAGGGCCTTCAAATCATTCCTCAAACTTACATCTTGTTAGATAATTTTCCAATCATATTATCATGGTTCTCCGTGATCTTCACAAGGATATTATTTTGCTCATTTTCTGAGTCCATAAAAGATTTAAGAGTTTCTTCGAGACTACCATTACTTGATCCCATATTATTATTAGAGTTACCTGCATGACTACAATAATATTTCTGTAAATTAGGATTATAGTTCTTCTTCCAAGCAGGGTTATAATCATTACGAGCTATGAAGTCTATTTTTTCAATATTTGATTCTGGGATAGCTCTTACCCGGGTTTCCTTACCTTTGGTGGCTAATATGATCTCATCCAGCTTAGCATTGAGTTCTTCATTTTCCTGAGGTGTGATGGAGTTCACCTTCTTTGTGTTTGATCTATTCACATGCTATTGGGCATGGTTGTCTATCATATTGGCTAGCAGCTGCTTTACTTTGGTAATTTGTTTGCCCATGAATGTTCCTCAACTGCAGTATCAAGCATAGATTTAGATACAGGGTTAAGAGCATTATAAAATAAATGGAGAATTAACCAATCTTCCATCCCATGGTTGGGACAGTTTCTCATGCATTCTTTCATTCTCTCCCATGCAAGAGCTAGTGGCTCACGCTCTTCCTGTCTAAAACCAGTAATATTAGATCTTAGTTGCATAGTCTTTGCAGGTGGGAAAAATTTAGTCATAAATAATGAAGTACATTCCACCCATGATGCAATAGTATTTCTAGGCAAAGATAGCAACCATTCTTTTGCTCTTCCTCTAAGAGAGAAAGGAAATAAACGCAACTTGACTCGGGGTAAACATCTTTAATGCGTATCATATCACATATTTCAGTAAAATTATTCAACTACATACATGCGTCCTCAACAGCAGAGCCTCCAAATTGATTCTTTTGAACCAAACTTAAATAGTGAGGCTTAATTTCATAGTCCTCAACAGTAATTGCTGGTTGGGTAATAGGAGTACGCAAATAATCATTGTTGGGAGTTGCAAACTCCCCAAGTTTCTTTTCATCCATATTTCCTATGTTTTGGGTTTTCTTAAATAAAAACTTATAATAATAGTAAAAAGAAGAATTTAAAGACTAACTAATTTTTTTGGTTCTTCAAATAAAGACTGAAAGCAAACTAACAAAATTAAAAACAACAATTAAAACTAGCAAGGTTCCTACAAACCTCACCAGGGTAGCTATTGCTTCCCCGACAACGGCGCCAGAAAAAGGGTTGATACCTTCGATCCGGATTACGAATATAGTATAGCTCTTTTTCCATCGTAGACCTAGGTTATCAAATCCTCGGGAAGCAGAAAGCATAATAAGGTGTAACATCCCTAAGATCATGATTTCAAAGTTTGCATATCATTCATGCATGCATATAGATTTGAGATCAAATTCAAACTCATTTCAGAAAAACAGAAGCACATAGTGCTATGATTTTATGTGAGCAGATTTAAATCTAATGGCCAATACCATTTGAGAGTTTGAATATTTTAAACCTTGAATACTTGTTTCCTTTGTTGAATGGATTGAGTGTGGTTTGAACCAAATTTTACAAATTGGAAATAATTTCAAAAACCATTTCTCAAATTTTGCAAACCAAGTGCCAAGCCTCTGTTATTTTGATCTCCAAGCTTGACCAAGCCTTTGCAAGACAACCACATGAATTTATGCCTATATTTGAGACTACTGCTCACTGCAAAAATCCCAAGAAGTTTTGAATTCAAATGGAACTTGAATTCATTTGAAAATCAATCCAGAAATTAGAAATAGAAAAAGAAAAGGAGAAAGAATTAGAAAAGGGCCGGCGCTAGGATTCCAGCCCAGCATCAGAACAGGCCCAGCTAGCCCACCCGGGCCGTTTCTTTCTCTCTCGCACGCACCCACGCACCCACACAGTCTGACACCAGACCCACCTCCTCTTCACGTTTACCGACGAGCGGGCCCTCTCCGCGTCACCCTCGTCTTCCCCAAACCGCGCCCGCGACCACGTCGCCGCTACTATCAAGGCCGGTAATGGAGCGGCGTAATTAGCCATTAAGCCGCAGGCGTTTCCTGTCGCGCCTGGGCCTATAAAATCCCCTCTGCACCGCGAACATTTCCCCCCACTCCCCTCGCTCACTCCGTCACCAGGCTGCGCGCATTTGCTCTCGAAGCCCCACAGTACCGACGACTCCGGCGATCGATTCCGGTGAGCCTCGACCGCCCCCTCTCTCTGGTTCAAACGATGATGCCCAGCTTGATCTTGCGCATACGCTGACGCTTTTCTTTTGCCTGCTCGTGACCCAGGTTGTCTCCGTCCACGACCGAAACCACCTGCGCAGCCGATAGACTCCAGCGACCAATTAAGGCAAAACCCGAGCGCCCCTTGCACCCTCCTTCACGCGAGTTTGTTCGCCTGCGTCTTGCGCAACTCCTGATGCCTCTGGTTCATGCTAGGGCAACGCCAAACCTCCCCAGTGACCACGTCTGCAAGCGACCGACACCGCCCGCAACTCCGACGAGCTCCAGAGACCGTTCCCGCGCACCCCTTCGCAAACCAACGCCATGTCGAGCTTCAGCACGCCACTGCGGATCTGGTATGACCCTTCTCCCTCTCGCGCACGACCTAGAACGCCAGCGCCGCCGCTGACTGAGCGCTCCGCTGCTCGCTGACGCCGCGCGCCGCCAGGACATGGTCGCATGCTCGAGCGCCGTTGGATCTGGATCCAACGCTTACGATAGAATCACTAATCGAACCGTTATGCTAGATCTGGACCGCATGTTTTAATTAGATCCTACAGCTCACGAGCGTGATCCGGAGCGAATCGGTATCGGCCAATAGAAATAGGACGCGTGGCTAGGGTTTGAATTAAAACAGAATTTCAAATCAGATTTAGATCCAATTTTCAAATGGCTATAACTTTTAATTCCCACGTTATATTTTTGCAAATTTTATACCGTTGGAATTAGTGAGACAAGCCATTTCTGAATCTGAAATGTGTTTAACAAAAAGTTTCTGTTAAAATGACTTTGTATGCAGAAACATAATTAGGACCATTTTGAGTATAGAATTTGTTTAGTAAATTGTTTTAGGGCAAAATAAGTTTAGTTGGCAAGCTTTTTGACTTGTTTATGTTTCTGTATCATGCACTTGTTTGGTGGGTTTTCAAAAATCATCACTTAGCATTTTCTTGCATGCATGCATTCATATTTTGTTTGTATATGAATTGTATGTAATTGTGTGCTACAAATTTTGTGTAGATTTTGCTAGTGACTGTGATTGTGAAGAGTGCTACTCTCCCCATTACCAAGGCAAGTGGTACTTCATGATATTTCCATCCCTATATTTTGTACAAGCATTAGAAATATTTTGCTAAGTCTTGCATGTTGTTACTATTTTGCCAAATGCTATGTTGGGAAATCCTAAGTAGTTGTAGAATTGTAGAATTGCTAGGGATTTTTTTTCCTAAGTTAAGTTACTATGCCATGCTTAGCCTAGCTAGTAGCAAACAAGGGTTGGTAAAGTATATACATGCTATGATGAAAATATTTTCTAAGTCTTTTGGACTTATGTTTTTCTTAATAAAACAACTAAGTCAATGAACCTCCTGGGTGGAATGGGACTTGAATGGTGGTTTTTGGTTGAGTGGTTACACAAGGCCCATGGATATGGTTTACCTTGTGTATCACACTTGTGGTATGCCACCCAGGCACAAAGGGATTTGGAGGCCAAGTGTTGCGAAGCTTATAGTGCAGCCACTTGGCAATATGGGCTCTGCCTTGATCATATAGGTTGCTAGAACTTAGTCATTTGGATAGTTGGTGGTAGTGGGATGATAGGTTGGAACGCGTCCATTTGGCTAAGGGAAGGCTTATGAAAGGTCCTGTCTTGGGAAACCAAGTCTGGTGGGGAAAGTGCACAACCTCTGCAGATGGAAAATCTAAGTACTTAGCCAAGTCCATGGCAATGGACAACTTGAGCATCAAGACATGGAAGCTACAAGAATCTCATCACTCCAACTTCTAAGTAAAACTTGTGGGTGAACAAGGGTGAAGGACCCCAATGTCTATTGGTGGTTTCTTGGGAAAGTTTTGACAAAGAAAAACTTAGTGATTTCAACTAATAGGAAAAACCTATTTTCAAGCAAAGCAAGCCAATCTACACTTAGCCAAAATGCATATAGTAATATAGTCCACTTAAAATTTACTAAGGTATCACTTGCCAATACTATTCCAAAGTATTGACCCACTGTGGCTGTAACTTGTGATGTTGCAGGTTACTCCGATGATGATTAGGAGTCATGAGTCTACACTCAACATGCTTGCCTGTGGCACATGAAGATGAAGACTTATGTTTATTTACTTATTCCAAAAACTCTTGTATTAGGCCTTTGGCCTTGAGTTGTAAAAGACTATGTTTTATCTCTGGAATGGATGTAATAAATGACCTTTGTATCTGTGTACTTCATCTTAAACTGTGGATGCTAGCAATGATCCAGGGACTAGCATTGCAATCACAGGGATCCTTTTCCTTTACAAAGGAGGGATCTTACAGGTGGTATCAGAGCACTGTGTTGCCTGTAGGATTATGACCCTAGGATTGGAAAACCACTAAGGAAAATTTTTCAACTACTTCTACACTTGTCTATTCTTCTCGTAAACTTTTCTAATCTTCTCATTCTCATCTCTATTTGTAGATGAACTCCATCAATGAAGCCGTGAAGAAAGGACCACTCATGACCATGACCTTGGAGTGTGAAACTGACTTTCCCAAAATTCTCAAGGACCTCATGGTGGCAATGGAAGCACATGGTGCAGCTGTTTACAAAGGCTTTCCAGTGATGGATGAAGGAGTGGAGTACTGGTGGGTGCAACTTCACTTGTACAAAAACAAGGGAGACAACCACAAAGAAAGAGGATTCTGCATGTACACCAACACTGTAATGCACACCACATTCTTTGAGTCAGCAAGAGAAGTAGCTTGGAGGACTATCAAAGAACTTAGTGCTAGAGTCAAGTGCAGAATGCTCAACCTCCAAAAAGACTTAGAGAAAGAGAAGGAACATACCCAAGAGTTGGAAGCCACCAACCAAACCTTAAGAGGAGATATTATAGACTTAGTGATGGAATCATGTGAACAAGATAGGCTGATTGCCTCTAGGAACATTGTGTTAGCCAACAGATCCAGTGAGATAGGATTGTAAACGCACTTCGTTAGTTGGACCACCACCTATCACCTTATTTTCCAATTGATACCTTAAATAAATTTGGACCTTGATTGATGTAATGGATTCATGTATGCATGACTTGTGTGATTTTGTGTTCCAAGGATATGTATGAAATTTTTGTCTTGTTTTATCTTAAATTGTGTTGTCCTAACTTTTCTATCTTATAAATAGATGCTTATTACCATCAGCACTGTTGAGGAGTTCCAGGTTACTCGTTTTGGTCCGCGTATCGTTGAGCTTACCACTTTGCTCGATCTCCCTCTTCCCACCATCATGGTGCATCCACTCACCAAGTTCGAGAGGAAGGACCTCTGGGGCTTCAAGGTGAACCAGCCCGGACGCCAGACAGAGCCTACTACGGAGGCCATCGTCTTCAAGCTAATGCACTACGACAGGGAGAGAGGCATGGAGGTAGTCATGCAGGACCTGATAGGACGTCTGCTAGGCCGTCACTCCCGACAGGTTAGGGGCACCCACTTCCACGTCTCCGGAAGACGTGATGATGATGGAGAGTCCATTGACTTCGAGGACGACTCGAGGGACGCAGCAGAGGCGATACGTCTCTATCTCCAGGACTTAGAGTCTCTTATTAGGCACGTGGACACAGACAGGACAAACGTCATGCTCAGCAATGACGAGCTCCAGGTGCAGCTTCGTGAGAAGGACAAACTTTTCGCACAGCAGGACAAGATAGTCAAGGAAATGGAGGCGAAGTTCGAGACCCAGGACCGTAAGTTCAAGAGTCAGGAGAAACGCGTCCAGGATAGGAACAAGAAGATCCGGGACATGACTGAAGAACTGAAGTCCAAGGATTTCGAGCTAGAGCAGCAGCAGATGGTGATTGAGAGGCTTCGCTCCCAGAAGAGGGCTCTCAAGACCAAGATTGAGTCCTTGACCACTACTATTGAGGAGAACAAGACCGCGATGGAGAACGCAGGTCTTACCTTTGTCGAGGAGGAGATTGATGCTGATGAGTAGACTTGACTACTCGTTTATCTTTTATTATCATACTCGTTATTTGTGAACTTGTTATTGGACCATCCGACATGTGGATGGCTTGCCACTTGTGTGTTTTATTTTGAGACTTTGTTGTCTGGTTGTTGAACTTTTATCTTGTGTTGCATGCTATGTGTTTGCTTGTGATGTAATGTGCATAAAACATCTATGGGTATCTCATTCTTATCTCTATTTGAACAAACCACAGATGCCTCCCCGTCGCGCAAACCCCAACCCCAACAACATCACCCCGGAAATGCAGCAAATGATGAATGCTCAAACACAGCTTATGCAGATGATGACAACATTCATCCAAAACCAGAATAACAACAACAACAACAACCCCAATAACAACAATAACAACAACAACAACCCTCTGAGCTTTGATATGCTCACCAGATTTCTGCGTTTGAGGCTAGCTAAGTTCTCGGGGACAACTGATCCCATGGTGGCCAATGATTGGCTACGTTCCGTAAACAAGGACTTAGTGACCGTGGGCTGCACGGATGCTGAAAAGGTCAGGTTCGCAGCACATCTTCTGGAAGGGCCAGCCGCCACTTGGTGGGACAACTTCCAAATCACCACTCCTATAAATGAGGTGACTTGGGCTATCTTTGAAGATGGCTTTCGCACTGCTCATATCTCATCAGGAATAATGAGCCTGAAAAAGAAAGAGTTCCACAATCAAGCAAGCGCCACCAAGTGGCTGAATACATTGAAGAGTTCAACAATCGCGTTATGCACGGATGAGGTTGACACAGATGCCAAAAGAAAGGAAAAGTTTCTGGAAGGCTTGAATGATGAGCTGAATCTGCAGCTGGCTGTGGCATATGTTTCCACTTATCAGTCGCTCTGTGACAAGGCTGCTATATTGGAGAACAAAATGAAGCAAGTCGAGAGTAGGAAGAGGAAACACTCCGACAAGCACAGTTCGGGATCGTCTCACAAACGATCTCACTATAATGACAGTGGAAGCTCAAGATCCCATAAGCATGGGAAATTCAACAAGCACCACAACCACAACCGTCATGACAACAAGCATCACCGCAGTCATGACAATGACAAGTACAAGAACCACAAGAGTGGACACAAAAGCCACCACAGTGGGAATGGTAGTGGAAGTGGAAGTCACCGCTAAAAGAGACATCAAAGTTGAATGCTTCAAATGCAAGAAGATGGGACACTATGCAAATGATTGCCCCGAAAAGAAAGTTGAAGGACCTGTCAAGCCCAATCCTTTCCAGAAAGGTCAGGTGAACCACATTAATGTGGAGGAAGTCTATGAGGAACCCGACGTCTGTCGGGTAAGTTCAGACTCAATTCCGTTCCAGCATTTGTACTCTTTGATACTGGTGCATCTCATTCATTCATATCAAGAGCATTTGTTGAAAGAAATGAACTACCGGTAGAAACTATTGGGTGTCCTATAAAAGTAAGTTCTCCTGGTGGAGAAATGATAGTGAATTCAGGATGCCATGACCTAGTCATAGAATTTGGGAAGTATAAGTTTCCCGTTAACTTGATAATATTAAACTCCCAAGGTTTGGATGTCATTCTGGGAATGGACTGGATGACTAAGTACAAAGGAGTGATAGATTGTGCCAGCCATACTGTCTCACTCACAACTCCGGATAATAAAAGGATCAGATTCAAGACCAGCTTTGGAGCAAAGAGGAGTATGCTGAATTCTCTTAAGGGGGTTAGCATGGACAATGTGCCAATTGTATGTGAGTATCCGGATGTGTTTCCGGAAGAATTGCTAGGAATGCCACCAGATAGAGATGTGGAATTTCTGATAGATTTGGTACCAGGTTCTGGACCAATAGCAAAGAGACCATACAAAATGTTAGTTGATGAACTGAAAGAGCTCAAAAAGCAACTAGGAGAACAGTTGCAGAAAGGATTTATTCAACCAATTTATTCTTCTTTGGTAGCCCCAGTTTTTTTCGTGGAGAAGAAGGATATAAGACAAAGGTTATGCATAGATTACCGTTCACTCAACGAGGTAACTATCAAGAACAAATATCCTTTGCCTAGAATCAATGACTTGTTTGATCAGCTAGAGGGAGCATGTGTGTTCTCGAAGATTGATCTCCGGTCAGGCTATTTTCAACTCAAGATAAGAGAACAAGACATACCTAAAAAAGCATTCACCACAAGGTATGGATTGTATGAGTATACCGTAATGCCTTTTGGCTTGACCAATGCTCCATCATACTTCATGAATATGATGAACAAAGTGTTCATGGAATTTCTTGACAAGTTCGTTGTCGTTTTCATCGATGACATCTTAGTCTACTCCAAGAGCAAGGAAGAGCATGAGGGACACTTGCATTTGATACTTGAGAAGTTGAGAGAGCATAAACTTTATGCCAAATTCAGCAAGTGTGAGTTCTGGTTGGAAGAAGTTGGTTTTCTTGGTCATGTAATGACGAAGGATGGTGTAGCAGTTGATCCTGCCAAAGTTTCAGCTGTGACAGAATGGGAATCTCCCAAGAATGTGAAAGAAGTTCGTAGTTTCCTTGGCTTAGCAGGTTACTATAGAAGGTTTATTGAAAATTTCTCAAAGGTTGCTAAGCCAATGACTGAATTGTTAAAGAAAGACAAGAAGTTTGCTTGGTCTGAAGGTTGTGAAGTCAGCTTTCAAGAATTGAAGAAGAGACTTGTGACAGCACCAGTTCTATGTCTGCCAGACTTGGAAAAGGATTTCCAAGTATATTGTGATGCGTCTCATCAAGGTTTGGGAGCCGTACTTATGCAAGACGGTAAAGTTGTGGCCTATGCCTCGAGACAACTCAAAACTCATGAGGTAAACTATCCTACCCATGATTTAGAGTTAGCCTTTGTCGTCCATGCACTCAAAACATGGAGACATTACCTTTTGGGAAAGCGTTGTGAAGTGTTCACCGATCACAAAAGTTCGAAGTATATCTTCACCCAGAAGGAAATCAATATGAGACAAAGAAGATGGTTAGAGCTTATCAAGGATTATGACTTAAGTTTGCAATACCACCCCAGTAAAGCAAATGTTGTAGCAGATTCTCTAAGTCGTAAGGTATTTGTGAATGGCCTTACCAAAGGAGAATTTCCTGACGATTTGTGTACCCAATTCCGAGAACTCAGATTGGAGATTGTGCCTGAAGGACATCTCATGTCTTTGGATGTTCAACCCACTTTGTTGGACAAGATCCGAGAAGCTCAGAAGACTGATAAGGAAATTGAAGAGATTAAGAAAAATATTGGCCAAGGGAAAGCTAAGAATTTCCGTGAAGATGAACAGGGTACTTTATGGCATGGGAAACGTATCTGCGTTCCACAAGATCCGGAGTTACGGAAACTGATTTTGCAAGAAGCGGACAACTCTCCGTATTCTATTCATCCGGGTAACACCAAAATGTACATGGACATGAAAGAAAGATTTTGGTGGAACAATCTCAAGAGGGACATCTCCGAACATATTGCCTTGTGTGATGTGTGTAGTAGAGTAAAAGCGGAGCATCAGAAACCAGCATGTTTGCTTCAACCGCTACCTATTCCTGATTGGAAGTGGGACAAGATTGGTATGGATTTCATCACCGGATTACCAAGGACCAGATCAGGATATGATTCCATATGGGTAGTAGTGGATCGCCTAACTAAAGTGGCTCATTTTATACCCGTGAAGACAACCTATACAAGTGCCAAGTTAGCCAAAATCTACATGAGTAGAATTGTATGCCTTCATGGTGTGCCTAAGAGTATTGTGTCTGATAGGGGAACTCAATTCACTTCCCATTTTTGGAGACAGCTACATGAGTCGTTGGGGACGAGGTTGGAATTCAGTACTGCTTTTCATCCTCAAACCGATGGACAAACAGAAAGGACTAATCAAATTCTGGAAGACATGTTGAGGGCATGTGCCCTAGATTATGGAGCAAGTTGGGATGAAAGTCTGCCTTACGCAGAATTTTCTTATAACAACAGCTATCAAGCCAGCATTGAGATGGCACCGTTTGAGTTTCTCTATGGAAGAAAATGTACCACCCCATTGTGATGGAATGGTGTGGGAGAAAGAAGTTTATTCGGGCCAGATCTTATCAAAGAAGCCGAAGAGAAAGTCAAATTGGTTAAGGACAGGTTAAAGATAGCACAGTCCCGACAGAAAAGCTACGCAGATCCTAAGCGTAGGGAAGTCACCTACGAAGTTGGTGATAGAGCCTATCTTAGAGTGTCACCACTCCGTGGAGTGAAAAGATTCGGAGTCAAAGGAAAGTTGGCACCAAGATATGTTGGGTCATTCAAGATTCTGAGTCGCAAAGGAGAAGTGGCTTATGAAATTGAACTGCCAGCATCTTTATCAGCAGTCCATAATGTGTTTCATGTGAGTCAACTTAAGAAATGTCACCCAGAAATGGAAGAAACTTCTTTGAAGGATACCATACCTTTGGAAGAAGTTCAACTAGAGAGTGATCTCACTTATGAAGAAAAGCCTATCAAGATTCTTGAGACTGCAGAAAGAGTCACGAGAACAAAGACTATCAAGTTTTGCAAGGTGCAATGGAATCATCATTCCGAAGAGGAAGCAACATGGGAAAGAGAAGATGACCTTCGGAAAGACCACCCTCACCTATTTGCTAGCCAATCCGAATCTCGAGGGCGAGATTCACCTTAAGGGGGTTAGATTTGTAACATCCCTAAAATCATGATTTCAAAGTTTGCATATCATTCATGCATGCATATAGATTTGAGATCAAATTCAAAATCATTTCAGAAAAACAGAAGAACATAGTGCTATGATTTTATGTGAGCAGATTTAAATCTAATGGCCAATACCATTTGAGAGTTTGAATATTTTAAACCTTGAATACTTGTTTCCTTTGTTGAATGGATTGAGTGTGGTTTGAACCAAATTTTACAAATTGGAAATAATTTCAAAAACCATTTCTCAAATTTTGCAAACCAAGTGCCAAGCCTCTGTTATTTTGATCTCCAAGCTTGACCAAGCCTTTGCAAGACAACCACATGAATTTATGCCTATATTTGAGACTACTGCTCACTGCAAAAATCCCAAGAAGTTTTGAATT
Organism: Avena insularis; assembly: GCA_023614405.1. NCBI lineage: Eukaryota > Viridiplantae > Streptophyta > Magnoliopsida > Poales > Poaceae > Avena > Avena insularis. The sequence goes on along the minus strand of CM042691.1, from coordinate 155,877,016 downwards.
CAAATGGAACTTGAATTCATTTGAAAATCAATCTAGAAATTAGAAATAGAAAAAGAAAAGGAGAAAGAATTAGAAAAGGCCAGATTCCAGCCAGCAAGAAGTAACAGGCCCAGCTAGCCCACCGGCGTTTCTTTCTCTCTGACGCACTACAGCACCCACACCGCCGACAGCACCCCACCTCTTCACAGTGTTTGACGAGCGGGCCCTCTCCGCGTCACCCTCGTCTTCCCCAAACTGCGCCCGCGACCACGTCGCCGCTGCTGTCAAGGACGGTAATGGCGCGGCGTAATTAGCCATTAAGCCGCAGGCGTTTCCTGTCGCGCCTGGGCCTATAAAATCCCCTCTGCATGTAACATTTCCCCACTCCCCTCGCTCACTCCGCCACCAGGCTGCGCGCATTTGCTCTCGAAGCCCCACAGTACCGACGACTCCGGCGATCGATTCCGGTGAGCCTCGACCGCCCCCTCTCTCTGGTTCAAACGATGATGCCCAGCTTGATCTTGCGCATACGCTGACGCTTTTCTTTTGCCTGCTCGTGACCCAGGTTGTCGTCTCCGTCCACGACCGAAACCACCTGCGCCGCCGATAGACTCCGGCGACCAATTAAGGCAAAACCCGAGCGCCCCTTGCCCCCTCCTTCACGCGAGTTTGTTCGCCTGCGTCTTGCGCAACTCCTGATGCCTCTAGTTCGTGCTAGGGCGACGCCAAACCTCCCCAGTGACCACGTCTGCAAGCGACCGACACTGCCCGCAACTCCGACGAGCTCCAGAGACCGTTCTTGCGCGCCCCTTCACAAACCAACGCCACGTCGAGCTTCAGCACGGCACTGCGGATCTGGTATGACCCTTCTCCCTCTCGCGCACGACCTAGAACGCCAGCGCTACCGCTCAGCGCTCACGCCATTGCCGCCGCCAGGACATGGTCGCATGCTCGAGCGCCGTTGGATCTGGATCCAACGCTTATGATAGAATCACTAATCGAACCGTTATGCTAGATCTGGACCGCATGTTTTAATTAGATCCTACGGCTCACGAGCGTGATCCGGAGCGAATCGGTATCGGCCAATAGAAATAGGACGCGTGGCTAGGGTTTGAATTAAAACAGAATTTCAAATCAGATTTAGATCCAATTTTCAAATGGCTATAACTTTTGATTCCCACGTTAGATTTTTGCAAATTTTATACCGTTGGAATCAGTGAGACAAGCCCTTTCTGAATCTGCAATGTGTTTAACAAAAAGTTTCTGTTAAAATGAATTTGTATGCAGAAACATAATTATGACTATTTTGAGTATAGAATTTGTTTAGTAAATTGTTTTAGGGCAAAATAAGTTTAGTTGGCAAGCTTTTTGACTTGTTTATGTTTCTGTATCATGCACTTGTTTGGTGGGTTTTCAAAAATCATCACTTAGCATTTTCTTGCATGCATGCATTCATATTTTGTTTGTATATGAATTGTATGTAATTGTGTGCTACAAATTTTGTGTAGATTTTGCTAGTGACTGTGATTGTGAAGAGTGCTACTCTCCCCATTACCAAGGCAAGTGGTACTTCATGATATTTCCATCCCTATATTTTGTACAAGCATTAGAAATATTTTGCTAAGTCTTGCATGTTGTTACTATTTTGCCAAATGCTATGTTGGGAAATCCTAAGTAGTTGTAGAATTGTAGAATTGCTAGGGAATTTTTTTCCTAAGTTAAGTTACTATGCCATGCTTAGCCTAGCTAGTAGCTAACAAGGGTTGGTAAAGTATATACATGCTATGATGAAAATATTTTCTAAGTCTTTTGGACTTATGTTTTTCTTAATAAAACAACTAAGTCAATGAACCTCCTGGGTGGAATGAGACTTGAATGGTGGTTTTTGGTTGAGTGGTTACACAAGGCCCATGGATATGGTTTACCTTGTGTATCACACTTGTGGTATGCCACCCAGGCACAAAGGGATTTGGAGGCCAAGTGTTGAGAAGCTTATAGTGCAGCCACTTGGCAATATGGGCTCTGCCTTGATCATATAGGTTGCTAGAACTTAGTCATTTGGACAGTTGGTGGTAGTGGGATGATAGGTTGGAACGCTCCCATTTGGCTAAGGGAAGGCTTCTGAAAGGTCCTGTCTTGGGAAACCAAGTCTGGTGGGGAAAGTGCACAACCTCTGCAGATGGAAAATCTAAGTACTTAGCCAAGTCCATGGCAATGGACAACTTGAGCATCAAGACATGGAAGCTACAAGAATCTCATCACTCCAACTTCTAAGTAAAACTTGTGGGTGAACAAGGGTGAAGGACCCCAATGTTTATTGGTGGTTTCTTGGGAAAGTTTTGACAAAGAAAAACTTAGTGATTTCAACTAATAGGAAAAACCTATTTTCAAGCAAAGCAAGCCAAGCTACACTTAGCCAAAATGCATATAGTAATATAGTCCACTTAAAATTTACTAAGGTATCACTTGCCAATATTATTCCAAAGTATTGACCCACTGTGGCTGTAACTTGTGATGTTGCAGGTTACTCCGATGATGATTAGGAGTCATGAGTCTACACTCAACATGCTTGCCTGTGGCACATGAAGATGAAGACTTATGTTTATTTACTTATTCCAAAAACTCTTGTATTAGGCCTTTGGCCTTGAGTTGTAAAAGACTATGTTTTATCTCTGGAATGGATGTAATAAATGACCTTTGTATCTGTGTACTTCATCTTAAACTGTGGATGCTAGCAATGATCCAGGGACTAGCATTGCAATCACAGGGATCCTTTTCCTTTACAAAGGAGGGATCTTACATAAGGTTACTTTAACGGACCTTCAGGAGTTTTAGAATTCTTTTTTTGTTTTGCCTGACCAAGAGTTTGCGATCTTTTGTTGTTGTCGATGATGGAGAGACATGGCATGGGGCTTTCAGTTTCACCTATAGCTATGCGAAACATCTGATGGAAATAAAAAATAATAATAAATTATGCATGTAATTGTTAGAGAAAGATAATTATATGTGGGCAGTGCATCCATAATTGCTATTGCCTCCGCAACCGCTTGTAGCAATAACCTACTAGTCTCATCCATAGAAGAAAGAGAACTAATGATATGTTTAGTGAAGTCACCATTAATCCCAAGTAAATCCCTGACATACAGCCGTACTACCCTTTCTATCACTAGGGTTCCCATCTTGCAGATCAGTCCTTAATCACACTCCCTATACCTGGATAAATCCTTGGGGTCTTGGGTACCTAACAAGTCCTTAGCTTTAGGCAAGAGAGGGTACAATAACCATCATGTCATAAAAACTAATACATGATCCCATCTATGATAAATAATATGCACAAAAGCTACATGGCTAGCCCGAAGCCCTTAACCCAAGGAGAATTACTCACACATAGAGATGAAATCAACAATCAAAAACATTGTAATAGAAATCATGAGATTGATAATAATAGTACTACAATGTTGCCAATTGGAGATGAGATCTACTATTACAAGTGGAGGAATATGGCTATGGTGGTAGCGAAGGGTTTGGAGATTAGATCTAGATCTATCCTTCCCGTGTTGTGGTTTCTAATGGCTTGGTGTTGTCGGGGATGCAGGGGGCAAAAGAGAGAGGTTTTTCTCGTCGCTCGAGGATTCTTTATATATGGGTCCCCCCTTCATGAAAGTTGTTCCATTTGACCTAGCGGTGTTGGTGGAAACTATACGGCTGGAACTATACAGACGAAATTTTATTCCCGGTGTATAGTTGGTAGTTAATGCCTCCACTTCACGACTCCTGGTTTCTTTGGGATGTTGGAAATCTCGTACCTTTTACTTTCATGTTGTGATTACCGTCATCAAACATCATTATCTACACAGTGAAAAATAGAAATACAGGATTGCATACCCCTTTGATCATTAGGCATTAGTGGCAGGATTTAGAGAGATTTCCTCAAAAATATGAATAATATCTAGTTTAAAAGTGGATGTGGATGGCTATATTTCACAGCCATCAATAATATACTTCTTACCTCAACCTTAGTTGAAAAAAAATATTCTTCAAAAGAAATGTCTTGGCTCATCTTTCATATTCTCAAATGTTCTGACATTTAGAACTTGATCCAAGATAAATTTGATACAAAAAATTATTCTACTAGTTTCTATTAACAAAACTATGGAGACCTATATTAATCTCCTGATGTTTTCAAGACAGAACTTTCAACTACTCTTACATCTAGGTTTTCCAAAATCTTTCCTAAAACCTTTTTCATTCTAATCTTGGTAGAAATACCAAGAGGTCATTATCTTACTTCAAAACACAACCGCTTCAAAATACCCCTCCTTACCTCCAGCTAGGCTTAATGGTAACCTTAGTAGTAGATGGATAAGTTGACAAGATGAATTGCCTTGATCTGCTGTTTGCCTTGCCTGCTTAGGATCTAGGTGAGCTAATATAGACGACCATCCCTTACGACCAAACTAATAGTTGAGATCACCAATCTCCAACTAAACATCCGAAGGTGGTTCTATCATAAGTCACCCAAGTGACCCTCTAATCTACATAACCAGATCAATACTGAGCTAATCCTTTGTATTAGCATCCAACTCATCAAAGAACAAATACAAGCATGGATCCCCTCTATCCAACCTATACTTTAGTAGAATACACTCGATGATGAGAATGAACCCTTTCATTTCTCCAACTCCCTCCCTTTTTCATAATAGACCAAATCCACAAATCTGCCAAATTTGGCTGTTTGAAAATCCTTATCTGGATTCAATCTTTGGAACTCCACCTACCCCAATCAATGTGCATTTTGGAAAATATAATTGAAACACCCTATAGTACATCATTAGAACTAGCAAAGCCAACTCTTGCCCTTGTATAAACCATTCTTGGACCCACTCATCCATGATGGTTCTATAGTCAAGAACATAATCTTTTCTGCAAATCTTATCATCTTGCCTATTTGGGAAGAATCTCACATCCATGTGTTACCTCCCCTTTAACAAATCTTTGCATGGTTAGGATATACTAACCATGGTCTATCAATCCACCATTCACTTGTTTCCATTGAAGCTTTGTGCTTCTTAAACCCACATGGTTTATGAGGCTTCATGATGCATCTGTCTTGGCAGCCTTATTTTCAACAAAGTTTGCCATCACTTCTAAATCATCTCAAATAAAACCAAGCCAAACTCTTGGGACCCTGATCTTATATATATCTTGGTCTAACTATCCATCTATCCCTTGTACCAAGGTGAGCTCACTAATCCAACCATGTTTAGGTGGTATAAAAATATCAATGCCCTAGATCCTCTAATCCTTGCTCTTATCGATTTGAAAAACCCAAGGTTGTTAATGATTGATACTTCAAGTTGACATCATTCACCTTGGATATAAATATTTAGCAAACAATTTCCATAATTAACTAGGACCTAAAACTATTCATTAACTTTCTTTTACAAAATATTCAGAACACCCTCTATTGAGGAAACTTTGTTTTTTATTCAAATCACTTCTACAACTAAAAGCATATTTGAGACCTATATTTTGTTCCCTACCTTCCCACTTCAAGAATAAATATTTTTATGAGCTTTACAAATTCTTTTTGCCCCTTTTCTTAAATGGCAGAAATGAAAAAATAATGGTTTTAAATACTTTTATTCATCAATAAATCTTGGTAAAATTCTCCTAAGTGTATATTAATATGTGGGACCATATCAAGCCAAACACCACCCTTGTCCAAATCAAAAATATTAAAACAACTTCTGAAAACCAATTTAGCACTATCCAAATAATAGAAAAAATGCAGATCTAAAATATTTGGAAATTTCTCAAATAATTCCCTGGGGTGTATCTTGACCTAAACCATCAATAAACATCACTATCTGATCTTTCCATGAACAAATTCTTAGACTCTGCTTCACGATCATCATCATGTCCAAAACTAGCCATCTTGCAAAACCATTAACTAAAACCCTCCAACCCTCCATAGAACTTGTCTACTACTTCTCCTCAGTACCAAGACACAACCTGGTCTACCACCACTATAGCAGCATTGTATCACTCATATCCTCCTGGTCCCCTATGATTGGGAGTGAGAGAGAGAGAGGGACAAAACCTAGCAAGCAAATCCTGATCTTTAAAGCCACAACAGCTGCAGCACGCCCCACCTCTCTCTAGTCGTGTACCTGGCCCCACACACCTTCCTCACCGCCTCTCCTAGGAAATGCCTTGCTCCCTCCCTTGTTCATGTCCATTGTATGAACCAAGTACACCCTAGACCTCACCTGCGGTTTATAAAGCAACATGCCTGTACCTCTCTCCTCAGCTTCTCCATTTCAGTCACTCCCACCGACCTCGCCCTGAGCTCCATATATTGCTCTCCTCCTATCCATTTCCATGGAGAACCACAAGATCTCCTCTCAGGCATGCAAGAAGAAGGAAGGACTACACTCCATCCCGACCACCCCTTCCCTCCTCATTCCTCTCATTGTGTTCCCCTACATCTGATCCAACTCCCTGTGTTCTTCGTTTCATCGTAGGGACACCAGAGGCGCCACTGCCAGTGCATGTCCGTTGAGAATCTCCCGGTGAAACTAAACCGCGCAAGCGCCAACAGGCGTGCATGCGACCCTCGCTGAACCAGCCCTCCCCTACACCTCTCCTGGACACTTCTAGATGGCATGCATGTACCCTACAGTGTGCTCTGGCGAGCAAACGAGCCGGCCATCCCCGTCGAGCTCCAGATCTACCTCCCTGTAACATCCCAAAAATATTAAACTTGGAGCATCCATCTCTAATCATCAAGATTAGGGTTAACAAAAACTTTTCCAACTAAAAATATGAAAGCATTCATATGGGTGTGTATTCAAAATTTGGATTCTTTTGAATTGCCATGGTTCTGTGTTTCTTTGCTTGTAAAATGATTCTTAGGTGAAATAAACATCATCTAAACAATCCCCAAACTTTTCCCAAAGACAAACAACTCAAAATAAACAAATGAAGTGAATGGTCATTTTTGCCAAATTTACTCTCATGCCTACTTTGGCTATCTCTAGTTTTCAAAACTCAACAGAAACATTTGTGGATCTTTGCACCCCTTGTTAGTACTCATAATAAGGTACCAAGGCCCACTTTGTGATAAATACTAAGTTTAAATGACAGTTTAAAATTGAATCTATCACATATGGGAAGATCCCACTATTTCAAAAACCACTCAAACAAGTTCAATTTTCAAAACCCAAGCACCCACAGAATCTCCAGCACATGCCTAGCACACCCACCAAAAATCTTTTCAAAATTCAAAACTCAAGTTCTTGCGGCCATTTCATCAAACATCTTGAAGATTCAAATCAAACAAATCACTAACACTATTTTGAGCAGTGATTTGGCCAACCTTGTCCCCTCTCTAGCTCACAGCAAACATCTAGTAGATCATCTAGCTTAGTTAGTAACCTCTAGCATCACTGTGAGCTTGCCATTGCCATCAATGGTGAGCAGGACGAGCCTCACCATGTCACACCAGTGTGGACAGCAAGCTAGAGGAAGAACTAGCTGTGCCAACCTTGTCTGGGAGGTAGCCAGCACCTCACCGCCGCCCACTGTCCCCTCCCCAAGCCAGTGCAAGCCGTGGACCACCAGGAATGCCACGCGTCCAGTGCCACTGCGACATGCCGAGCATGCGCCAGAGCGCCGCACCCGGCACGCGTGCACACGCCACCCCTCGACCGCATCCCGTGCCCATCGCTTCGCCATGACCCAAGGAACACGCCAGACATCCCCGTTCGCCGCCCCGTGCCTCACAGCCACCGCTCGCCGTGGAGTTTGCCGCCTCTGCCTCGCAGAGCACCGCACGTTCCCGACCAATTGCCACTGCCCCTAAGCTCGCATTCAAGCCTTAGAGCATTGCGAGGAGACCGCCCGTCGATCGCCACCCTCAGCCATGCCTCTAGCCGCCCGTAGCCATGTCGGCACCGTCGCTTGCCCATCCCTCTCGGTCCCGCCGTCGAGCCTATAAAAGGAGGCGACCCCCAGCCGATTGAATCACAACATCCCACTCCCCTCACCTCATTGATCATTCCACCCTCTAGCTGGAGCACGAGAAGAAGCAGCTCGCCGGAATTGCGCCGGAGCAGGCCGCCTCTGGAGAAGAAGGGGGCCATTGATTTCAACAACCCCCGGAGCTGCCTCGACAATCCCTGAGCTCGCCGTCGACCACTCGTTCGTTTGCCCGCCTCGCCGTCGTTGCTGGAGCCCTGGTATGCCCCCTATGCACCCTCACTGAGCCGCTAGGGTTTGAGCTCGCCGGTGACATGTTCATCATCGACGACGACCCTCAGCCGTTGTTCGCCCTTCTAATCCAACGAACCACACCGCCTGCATTTCACAAGGTTATGAGCCACTAACTGGAACCCTCTCATTAGCTGAGCCTCACCAATGGAGTGACACTGGGCCGGCCCATTAACCTTTCCCGTGTAGCCCAACTGTTTGAATTTAGATTTTTCTATTTTAATTCAAACATAGTTCTATACCTATATTCAAAAATCAACCCAGCTCGATTCAGTGAACCAAATTACATGAAACCAATATTTTTAAAAAGGTACTGAAATACTTAATTCATGCCCGTTGGATTCAAATCATTTGGATCTGCAGATCAACCTTGGTAAAAATATCAAGTCAGAAGCTTTCAGCATTCAAACATTTTTCAAAATTCAACCATAATAGCTTTTGAGTTGATTCCAACTCTCCAAAATCACATTTGATCATACTTTTCAGAATATATAAAAACATATGGGTTTACTTACATAAATAATGTCCAAGTAATAAAAGAATGCCACATAGGCATTTCTAGTCACTTTATTTATTAAAAATAAAAAGGTTAAATCTTATTAAATTGTGACACCACTCTAAATCACATTCCCATGTATTGAAATATGTGGTGATGACATGTGTCAACATGATCCCATGTTTGGTTTGGATAATATTAAATCTTAAGTAGTTTTTCAATGAGTAGAAATTACTTTTCTCAAATTAAAATAAATAAGACAAATGCTTTAATCTTGTAATGATAGGTGATGATGCTAGATCATCTATAGAACACCTTTGTGTGATGATTGAAAATAGTTAAGTATTGTTTGGTGATTGTGTACCTCGTATTCATTTATAGACGCTAGTACCGACCAAGGATACGAGGAGGAAGGAGGATACTATGAAGAAGAAGCCGAGGAGAACTTCAACCACTGCTCTGCTCAAGGCAAGCTTATACTGATACTTATGCAAGCCAATACTTAAAACCTTGCAAGCTAACACTTGCAATTATGAAAGTTAGATAACCTATGCAATGCACTAAGCATGCTTGGTTAGACACATTTGATGATACCCAATCCTAGTTTTACTTGCAAGCTTTATACTTTATTTCTTTATCAAAGCTTTCTCTTAGAGTTTACCTAAGTGACTTGTAGATTCTAGGAAGATAGTTGAAAGTTGCATAAAGAGCATTAAATTTGGCCTAAACTAGATAATCTTGATGTCATCCTAAGGCATGAGATTGAACTTAATTAAACTCCACTGGTTTACCACCCCTCATTAGTACTTACCACCACTTGTAGATGCTAGTGCTAAGCATAAAACTTGATCAACTTTAGATGGTAATACTTGGTGAAAATGGTTATGAAAACCTTAGAATGATGAGTCATTCTACTGAGATGTTTTGACATGTGTTTCCGAACACTAGATGATTTTGATGATGAAAATGTTGAGGCATGAGCCTTAGCCCTTTATAAAACTGATGGTTGTTTGGATGCGATACCATTCCAATTTTACCGTACAACCACAATACCCGAAATTGGTCATGGTTGGGAGGCCAAACTCACAGGAGAGGTGCCTATACTAGGGCGTGTAATTGAAAGGTTAGGATTGATTATCCGCATACTGAGTATGGTGAATTCAGGATTTGTTCCTGACGGATGTATCGAATGTTGTGGTGAAAGTGTACAATCTCTTCAGAGTGTCAAACTATTCGAATAGGCGTCATGGTTATGGACAGTTGGAGTGGCCATACTGTTCCCCCGTCAGATGTTTTCAAAATGACTTATGAAATGAATTGAGACTTTGACTTGACCACAACAGAGTTGTGATATGAAATTCAAGTTCCCACTTAGGTGTTATAAAATTTTCAACTAGATTTCTTTGCTTTTGAACTTAGTAGAGGTAAATCTGGCATTTTGCAAAACAACCCTAGAGCTTAGTGTCCTACTACAAAAACCCCATTCACTTGTTAGTATTAGTTTGCGAGTACTTAAAGAGTATTCCCTGGTTATTCCCGTGGCCAGACTATGAAGAGGAGTACCAGGATGATGGACCGCAGGAAGGTAACAACAACTAGGATCATCTCCCATCGTCAGCATTGCCTGTGACCCCGAAGATGGAGCTTCACCTACGCTACCTTTATTATTACGTTATTCCGCTGCTTGAGTTGTATTAAGAACTGGATCATGAGATCCTTATTTGTGTAAGACCTTATGTATGGTTTGTAATGGATGATGTACTATGATATCCAAATCTGTTATGTCTCGCAAAAATGGTAATCCTGGGATTGCGATGTATGGCATAATAGGCATCTGGGATTAAAAATCCGGGTGTTGACAAGTTGGTATCAGAGCCATCCTGATCATAGGAGACCCTAGTTAGACCGGACGTTTAAACCTTGTTTCAAAACCAAAGGAAGCAAATATTTACAAAAACTTATTCCCATTCTTATCACTTTGTTTCTTTCATAAAAATTCATGTTCCTCAAAAACTCTTGCAAAATACATAAAATTTGACACACTTGATCACTCTACTAACTTACTCATCCTATATTCTTATTGATGGACGTGAAGTACAGCAAGTTTTATCAGCTGGGGAATGGACCAGCTTTCGGAACTTCTGGAGCGCCCGCACCCCGAGTTGTTCGGAGCTCAGCTCAATGATCAGGAAGGATAAGATCGGCAGTGGCTAGTTGTTGCAAGTCTCCGAGGAAAGATTGAACCTCCCACTGCCGAGGGAATTCAGTTCACCTTAAGAGAGAACAACTGGCTCGATGGACTTGCCAGGGCCATGCAGGAAGCTCTTGCCCGTCTGTGTGGGCAGAGTATCAACCAGATCAAGGGTACCCGCTTTGAGTTTTGTCCAAGGCGTGATGCTATGGGACAGCCACTGGAAGCCCCATACCACCACGAGCTGAAGCATCAGTTGGACCACCTTAGCTTCATGACGTATGATCGTCAGCAGGAACTGGACAATTCCCGTGAGTACTCCAACCACAAGTCCTCCATCATCAGTGATAGGGCAAAGGTGTCCGATCTTTCGATGAGATAGTGATAGTCGATTTGGTGTAGTTCGGGATTGACGATCCGACTACACGTGCGAGCACGAGCACCAATGCAATCGCTAGTCCAATCTCCTGGAGGTTACTGATCCTGCGGGAACACGATCAGCCTGACCAGCGAGGGTCTTAGTTCCTACCTGAAAGCAAGAACAAGTAAGAGCTAATATTGCAATCAAGATAATTGCGGATTAATATGAAAGCTTTATTAAAAAGTGGGGATCCTGTATAGGTGCGAAGTACAAGAGGCCTATGCGACACTCGAGCCTTGGCGAAGTTGCTATGATGGCTAACTTAATGTCTAAACAAAATCCGAGTCTATGGTGACGGCTATGGGGAGTATTTAAGGAGGAAAAGGTGGGGTTTCGGCCAGCCATAGAAGTGGTGGCCGAATCCAACCCTAGAAGTCCTTTTCTCCTCAAATACGGACTCTAAAAAGTGGCTATTTAAAATCCTGCGAAAATTACATGGGCATGGCCCAAAATAAAGGTGTCGCAGCACCATATTAAGCTATGGACTAATTTATGAAGTATTAATCTTGAATATTTCATCCAAGTCTTCTTTCTTCATTATGGTGGCCTCAAAGTTCTGAAATCTTCATCCGTGGCCTTCTCTTGAATCATCACATACTTTCTGCCATCTCCATGCATGGCCATGATCCAATGCTTCTCCCTCTCATCCAGGCTTGGTCCATCATTCCTAAGAGTAATAAATACATCTGATTTAGGTAACATCATATTCTCATGTGTGTGAGGAGTAGTTCCAAGAAACGAAAGTACCTGATAGTTAAGTTGTTTGGCACGAGCTCTTGTGATAGGTCCTTGTATGTGTGTAGCTGTAGGTACCACGGTTGTATCAATAGATGGGATGTCCACATCAATCAGGACGAAGGATCAGACCATCTCCATACTAACGAAGGACCGCAAGTCTCGCTGCCGTCAGCTTGACAAGACAGAGCGCATCATTGCCCGTCTTCGCCACCGTATCTCGGATTTGGAGGAGACCATCCACGAGAAAGACATGCAATTGGAGGAAAGGGAGAATGCCAGAGAAGATCTTCGTGGAGACCCCTACTCCTATCTCAGCGATGATGATGATTTTCTGGAGGATCAGGCCATGGAATTATTCACCGATGAGGAGGATTTCGCCTTCATCGATGACGATGAGGATGATTAGGATGACAATTACACCGACTCCGAGGAGTAGTAGCACTTGAGAACTAGCGTAGTGAGTTGTATTCGGTCCCACTGTATCATAGTTTCCAGAATGGTTCCTAAAACCATCTGTTTTTTTCCTTTGTTGTGATGTGTGTTGTATCGTGTGTTATGAATGAATGAAAAGCAAGTTCCTAGAAAATCTGAGTCAAACTTTAAGAACTTGTCAAAGTCCCTGAACCTTAGAAATTTCCCTCTTTTCTCCTGATCTATCTCAATCTTCAGATGCCTCGCGGAGGAAGTGGTTCATCCCCGGACCCGATGTTGCAGATCCTGAAAATGTTGGTTTCTGACCGCGAAGCTGAAAGAGCCGAACGTCAAGCCAACTTAGCCACCCTTCAGTAGATAGCCCAGCTGGCCCACAACAATCAATGCCAAGGAAATCACGAAAACCATGGATCTAAGTTCAAGAATTTCCAGAATACCAACCCACCTGCTTTCACTAAGTCGAAAGAGCCCCTAGATGCAGATGATTGGCTGTAAACCATGGAGAACAACCTGGAAGTCGCCGAAGTGGAAGCTAACGAGAAAGTTCTATTCGCCACCCACTATCTAGCCAGAGATGCGAGAGCATGGTGGAACAGCGTTCGTGCAATGACCGGAGGACAGATGATGACCTAGGAGGAATTCAAGGTCAAGTTCAGTAGAACCCATGTGCCACCGGGTTTGATCAAGAGAATGAGAGATGAATTCAGAGAACTAAAGCAAGGAAGGATGACCGTAGTAGAATATCGTGACAAATTCTTGTCATTAGCTAGGTATGCCCCGGATGAGATCAACACTGAAGCCAAGAAGAATGAAAATTCTTGAATGGTCTACACGATGAGATGCAGACGGTGTTAGTCAATATCCCCTTTGCTGATATTTGAAGCCCTAGTCGACTCTGCCATCCATATGGAAGGAAATATCAACCAAGCCAATGAGAACCGCAAGCGTCGCATGATGCATCAGCCAGGAACCCATCATACCCCAAAGTATCGCCCCAACCCATCTCCAGGATTTGCCCCGAGAACCAACCGACCCCCGATGAACCGTCCAACCTATCCCAACCATGGAAACCCAAGGCCTAGAGGAAATCACAACAACCCCAGCAACGCTGGCAATTTCAACCGTTCACCACCCAAGTTCAACAACAACAATGCTACCGCCAACACCAACACTGCCCCGAGGACTGGAAGCAATGTTGTGCCTGTTGCAGCAAAGGACAAGTCGCAAGTGACTTGTTATGACTGTGGAAATAAGGGTCACTACTCCAATGAGTGTTGGAGATATGCCCTAGAGGCAATAATAAATATAGTTATTATTATATCTTTGTTTTTATGATAAATATTTACATTCATGCTATAATAGTATTAACAAGGAAACATTAATACTTGTGTGATTTGTAAACTTAATTTGAAGTCCCTAGTAAAGCCTCTATATAATACTAGCTTGTTGGTTAATAGATGATTGTGGTTTCCCTATCATGAACATTGAGATGTTATTAACAACGAGATCATATTGTTAGGAGAATGATATGGTGGACATACTCCTATAGATAAGCGTAGCATAAAGATCAAGTCATTTTAATAGTTCAATTGCTATATGCTTTCTGATACATAGTAACCTAATTCCTTCGACCATGAGATCATGCATATCACCTTTACCGGATGGATGATTTGATGACATTAAACACCACACCATAACTGGGTGGCTATAAAGGTGGCATTGAGTGTTCGGAAAGTATTGGTTGAGACACATGGATCAAGAGTGGGATTTGTCCATCCATATGACGGATAGATATACTCTGGGCCCTCTCGGTGAAATGTCATCCAATTAGCTTGCAAGCATGTGACTGGCTCACAAGGGATCACATATCACGGGAACAAGAAAAGAGTACTTATCGGTAACGAGGTTGAACTAGGTATGCAGAGATACCGACAATCATAACCTCGGATAAGTAAACTATCGTGAGAAAAAGGGAAATTGGTATCGTATGTAAGTGGTTCATTCGATCGCAAAGTAATCGTAGAAATATGTGGGAGCCATATGAATTTCCAGATTCCTCTATTGGTTATTGTTCGGAGAAGTGTCTCGATCATGTCCGCATAATTCACGAACCGTAGGGAGACACACTTAAGGATTCGACGTTGTTTGAGTAGTTATGGAATGATGAGAAAGAGTCTGAATGTTGTTCGGAGTCTCGAATGGGATTCGGGATATCACGAGGAGATCCGGAATGATCCGGAGAATAAGATTCATATAAGGAAAGTCCCGTTTCGGAGTTGGAGAATGGTTCCGGTGTTTTCATCGGGAATGTTCTAGAAGGTTCCGGAATGTCCGGCACTCCGGGGGGGAAGGGTACATGAATGTGTCATTGCAAGTTGGAATGATTGCATCATGCACTAAGTGTCTTCGCTGTCCAAAATAAAGGGTTTATTCAAATCCTAGTTTGAAAAGTCAAACGGCTAGTTTGAAAGTCAAACGGCAAGTTTTGGAAAGAGGAGGAGTGGGAAACCGAGTTGGGGAGGAGTTCCCTCCTCCAATCGGCGGCGCCCCACCCAAGCCGAGTTGGGGAGGGACTCCTCTCCCTCCCCTTGGCCGGCCGGCCCCTCCACCTATATAAGGAGGGGCAGGGCTCCCTCCTAGAGACACACAAGATCCTCTTCCCCAAAACCCTAGCTTGGCGCCACCACCTCCTGCAGCTGCCGCCGCCTCCTAGGGTTGCCCTAGCCGCCGACTTGGGCTGCCCCAAGCCCTAGCCGCCGGCTATAGCACCTCCTCCTTGGTGTGTCTAAACCCTAGATCGCCGAGGAGCTCTCTCATAGTCCACCATACTCGCTCCGGCTTAAGGCGAAGCCCTGCGAGATCTCCCCTCTACTTCCGGTACCACGCCGTTGTGCTGCCGGAATTGCGAGGAGAGTGCTACAACCTCCGCTGCCTGCTGGAACAAGGGAGAGGAAGGTCTTCGTCGAGTACCGAACGTGTGACCGATCAAGGGAGCGCTGAGGAATGCAGCCGGAAGGATCGTCTACGCGATCTTGAGATCGGGAAGAGTACGACTACATCACCCACGAGAATCCGCTCTCGTTAAACACTTTGGAATCTTCGAGGGTGAGTTATTCTATCGACTCGTTGCTACAATCTAGTAGATAGATCTTGGCTTGTCTGTTTGTATGCGGTAGAAAATTTTTGTTTTCCATGCTACGAAACCATACAGTGGTATTAGAGCCGTGTCTATATGTAGATCTGTTGCACGAGTAGAACACAATGGTCATTGTGGGTGTTGATGCTTTTATTGTCGATTGCTTCTTGTGTACTTTGCATCTTGCGGTATGTTGGGATGAAGCGGCCCGGGCTAACCTTACATGACATCGTTCATGAGACTTGCTCCACGCTTGACATGCAACTTGTATTGCATAAGTGGCTTTGCGGGTGCCTGTTTCTCCTAGCATAGTTAAGATCCAATTTACAACGGGTGATCAACAATACTAGTATCAATGTTGTGGTTCTTGTTCGTAAGTTAGAACGACACTAATTGAAAGACCCAAACCACGTAAAATATGCAAAGAAAGTAGAGGCGTCTAACTTTGTTTTGCAGGGGTGTGCTGTGATGTGATATGGCCATGATTGTGATTATATTTGATGTATGCAATGTTCCTTATTGTAAGTTGGCAACCGGCAGGAGCCATATGGTTGTTTTTAATTTATGTTAAGACCCGCGTGTCTATTCAAAGTAGTTGTAATAGTTGAAGCCGGTGGACGACAACCATGGAGAAGCGTCATTGACCTTGATGCAATGCCGGTGATGATGGAGATCATGTTCGTGCTAGAAGATGGAGATCGGAAGCACAAAGAAGAAAGGCCATATCATATCACATATTATGAATTGCATGTGATGTTAATCCTTTATGCATCTTGTATTGCTTAGTAGACGACGGTAGCATTATAAGATGATCCCTCATGCACATGAATTTCAAGTCATAAAAGTGTTCACCCTTAGTTAGCACCGTTGCTAAAGCTTGTTGTTTCGAAGCACCACGTGATGATCGGGTGTGTTAGAAGTGTATACAACGTGAGCAAGCCAGATTTGCTCATGCGGAAACTAAGGTTTGATCTTGACAAGCCTAGCATGTACAGACATGGTCTCGGAACACGGATCACCGAAAGGTAAAGCATGAATCATATAGCAGATATGATGAACATGTCGATTGTTCGCCATTGAAACTATATCAACTCTCGTGATGATCGGTGTTGATGTGGTGGATTTGGTTCGTGTGATCACTAAAACAATGTGAGGGATATTGTTTTGAGTGGGAGTTCACCTAGATTAACTTTATTATTAATTTTAACTCAATTTGTCATAAACTTAGTCTAAACTATTGCAAATATGTTGTAGATCAATGGCAGCCCCTACCATCAATTTTAATGCGTTCCTAGAGAAAGAAAAGTTGAAAAACAATGGAAGCAACTTCGCGGATTGGTTCCGCAATTTGAGGATTGTCCTCACAGCTGGTAATTTGACCTATGTGCTGGATGCACCGCTGGGTGACCCACCTGCAGCTGATGCTACCGATGAAGTAAAGAATGTTTACCTTGCTCGGAAGAATCAGTACTCCATAGTTCAGTATGCTATCTTGTATGGTTTAGAATCGGAGCTTCAAAAAAGGTTTGAGAATTCAGACCCACATGATATTGTCCGTGAACTCAAATTGATCTTTGAGACTCACGCGGCAATTGAGAGCTATGAGGCTTCTGAAAAGTTCTTTAACTGCGAGATGGAAGAGGGCAGCTCCGTCAGTGAGCATGTGCTTAAGATGTCTGGGCACGCAAACAAACTTCAAAGCTTGGGTATAGTGATTCCTAATGCTTTGGGGATTTACCGTGTCCTCCAATCACTACCACCAAGTTACAAGAACTTTGTGATGAACTACAACATGCAGAACATGAACAAGCAGTTGCCAGAACTGTTTGCTATGTTAAAGTCTGCAGAAGTGGAGATCAAGAAAGAGCACCAAGTGTTGTTGGTCAATAAGACCACCAAATTCAAGAAAGGCAAGTCTAAGCAGAAGGGACACTTCAAGAAGGGTGGCAAGAAAGTTGCCACACCGACGAAGAAGACCAAGGCTGGACCCAAGCCTGATACTGAGTGCTTTTACTGCAAGAGAGAAGGTCACTAGAAGCGGAATTGCCCAAAGTACTTGGCGGATTTGAAGAACGACAACATCAAGAAGAAAGGTATATCTGATATACATGTTATTGATGTGTATCTCACTAGTACTCGTAGTAGTGCTCAGGTATTTGATCTTGGTTCGGTTGCTTATATTTGTAACTCAAACAGGTCTTGCAGAATAAGCGGAAGCTAGCGAAGAACGAGGTGACGATGCGCGTGGAAGCGGATCAAAGGTTGATGTGATCGCTTGACGCTACCCCTTCATCTACCATCGGATTAGTTTTATACTTAAATAATTGTTATTTGGTGCCTGCGTTGAGCATGAACATTATATTGGGATCTTGTTTATTGCGAGACGGTTACTTGTTTAAGTCCGAGAATAATGGTTGTTCGATTTATATGAGTAATATGTTTTATGCACATGCACCTTTGATAGATGGTCTATTCTTGTTGAATCTCGATAGTGGAAATACACATATTAATAACATTGAGGCTAAACGTTTGAAATCGAGCGATAACTCGACCTATATGTGTCGTCTTGGTCACATTGGAGTGGGCGTATGAAGAAACTCCATTCCGATGGACTTCTTGAATCACTTGATTTTGAATCACTTGAAAGATGCGAAGCATGTCGATGGGTAAAATGACTAAGACTCCATTTTACGGTATGATGGAGCGAGCTACGGACTTATTGGAAATCATACATACCGATGTGTGTGGTCCAATGAGTGTAGCATCGTCTTGATGGTTATCGTTATGTTCTTACCTTCACGGATGACTTGAGTAGATATGGGTATATCTATTTCATGAAACATAAGTCCGAAACTTTCGAGAAGTTTAAGGAATTTCAAAGTGAGGTAGAGAATCAACGTAACAAGAAGATTAAATTTCTACGTTCTGATTGTGGAGGTGAATATCTAAGTTACGAGTTTGGCGAGCATTTGAAGAAATGCGGAATACTTTCACAACTCACACCGCCGGGAACACCACAGCGTAATGGTGTGTCCGAACATCATAATCGAACTCTCTTAGATATGGTTCGTTCTATGATGTCACTTACAGATTTACCGCTATCATTTTGGGGTTATGCATTAGAAACAGCCGCATTCACTTTAAATAGGGCACCGTCTAAATCCGTTGAAACGACACCGTATGAATTATGGTTTGGGAAGAAACCTAGATTGTCGTTCCTTAAAGTTTGGGGTTGCGAAGCCTATGTAAAGAAGTTACAACCGGACAAGCTTGAACCCAAAGCGGAAAAATGCGTCTTCATAGGATACCCGAAGGAAACTATTGGGTATACCTTCTATCATAGATCCGAAGGCAAAATCTTCGTTGCTAAGAATGGATCCTTTCTAGAGAAGGAATTTCTCTCGAAAGAAGTGACTAGAAGGAAAGTAGAACTTGACGAGGTTGTCGAACCTTCTCTCGAAATTGCGAGTAGCACAGCGCCGGAAGAAGATCCTGTGGTGCCTGCACCAATAAGAGAGGAAGCTAATGATGATGATCATGAAACTTCGGTTGAAGTTGCTCTGAGCCTCATGAGTCAGCGAGAACTCGTACCACTCTAGATTGGTATGATCCCGTTATGAGTGTCATGTTGGTGGACAACACCGATGACCCTGAGACATATGAGGAAGTAATGATGAGCCTAGATTCCAATAAATGGCAAGAAGCCATGAAATCCGAGATTAGATCCATGTACGAAAACCAAGTATGGACTTTGGTGGACTTACCGGATGGCCGGAAGGCTGTCGAGAACAAATGGATTTTCAAGAAGAAAACAGATCTTGATGGTAATGTTCTGTCTATAAAGCTCGACTTGTCGCAAAAGGGTTTCGACAAATTCAAGGAGTTGACTACGATGAGACTTTCTCACCATGGCGAAGCTAAAAGTCTGTGAGGATTATGTTAGCAATCGCTGCATATTATGATTATGAGATATGGCAGATGGATGTCAAAACAGCATTCCTCAATGGAGACATTGATGAAGAGTTGTATATGATGCAACCCAAAGGTTTTGTCGATCCTAAAGATGCTAACAAGGTATGCAAACTTCAACGGTCCATCTATGGATTGAAGCAAGCATCCCGAAGTTGGAATCAACGTTTTGATAAGGTAATCAAAAGTTTTGGTTTTATACAAACTTATGGAGAAGCTTGTATTTACAAGAAAGTGAGTGGGAGCTCTGTAGCATTCTTAATACTATATGTAGATGACATATTGTTGATTGGGAATGATGTAGACCTTCTTAATAGTGTCAAGGAATATTTGAATAATAGTTTTTCAATGAAGGATCTTGGCGAAGCAGCTTACATATTAGGCATAAAGATTTATAGAGATAGATCAAAACGCCAAATATCATTGTCACAAAGTACATATTTGGACAAAGTTCTAAAGAGGTTTGGAATGGAAGATAGCAAGAAAGGGTTCTTGCCCATGTTGCCCAATACGACCTTGAGTAAAACTCAAAGTCCGACATCGGCGGAAGATAGAGAAAGGATGAGTAAGACTCCCTATGCCTCAGCCATAGGATCTCTAATGTATGCCATGCTATGTACTAGACCCGACATCGCATATGCTGTTAGTCTAACTAGCAGATATCAAAGTGATCCAGGAGTGGATCATTGGACAGCGGTCAAAAACATCTTAAGTACTTGAGAAGAACTAAGGATATGGTTCTTTCTTATGGAGGTGATGAACAGCTCGTTGTTAATGGTTACACCGATGCTAGTTGGAACACCGATCCGGATGATTCTAAATCACAATCTGGATACGTATTTATTTTGAATGGTGCAGCAGTTAGCTGGAGGAGTGCAAAGCAAAGCGTTGTGGCGAGATCTTCAACTGAATCGGAATACATGGCTGCTTCGGAGGCTTCACAAGAAGCGATATGGATGAAAGAGTTCATTACAGAGCTGGGTGTGGTTCCTTGTGCGCTGGACCCAATGTCTATCTACTGTGATAACATGGGCGCCATAGCCAATGCGCAAGAACCAAGGTCACACAAGAAGCTGAAGCACATCAAGCTACGTTTTCACGCTATTCGAGAACATATCCAAGATGGGGATATAAAGATTTGCAAAGTACACACATATCTGAATGTGGCGGATCCGTTGACTAAACCTCTCCCGAGGGCAAAACATGACCAACACCAAACTGCCATGGGTGTTCGGTATATTACCATGTAATCTAGATTAGATGACTCTAGTGCAAGTGGGAGACTGTTGGAGATATGCCCTAGAGGCAATAATAAATATAGTTATTATTATATCTTTGTGTTTATGATAAATGTTTACATTCATGCTATAATAGTATTAACAAGGAAACATTAATACTTGTGTGATTTGTAAACTTAATTTGAAGTCCCTAGTAAAGCCTCTATATAATACTAGCTTGTTGGTTAATAGATGATTGTGGTTTCCCTATCATGAACATTGAGATGTTATTAACAACAAGATCATATCGTTAGGAGAATGATATGGTGGACATACTCCTATAGATAAGCGTAGCATAAAGATCAAGTCATTTTAATAGTTCAATTGCTATATGCTTTCTGATACATAGTAACCTAATTCCTTCGACCATGAGATCATGCATATCACCTTTACCGGATGGATGCTTTGATGACATCAAACACCACACCGTGGCGGGTGGCTATAAAGGTGGCATTGAGTGTTCGGAAAGTATTGGTTGAGACACATGGATCAAGAGTGGGATTTGTCCATCCATATGACGGATAGATATACTCTGGGCCCTCTGGGTGAAATGTCATCCAATTATCTTGCAAGCATGTGACTGGCTCACAAGGGATCACATATCACGGGAACGAGAAAAGAGTACTTATCGGTAACGAGGTTGAACTAGGTATGCAGAGATACCGACAATCATAACCTCGGATAAGTAAACTATCGTGAGACAAAGGGAAATTGGTATCGTATGTAAGTGGTTCATTCGATCGCAAAGTAATCGTAGAAATATGTGGGAGCCATATGAATTTCCAGATTCCTCTATTGGTTATTGTTCGGAGAAGTGTCTCGATCATGTCCGCATAATTCACGAACCGTAGGGAGACACACTTAAGGATTCGACGTTGTTTGAGTAGTTATGGAATGATGAGAAAGAGTCCGAATGTTGTTCAGAGTCTCGAATGGGATTCGGGATATCACGAGGAGATCCGGAATGATCCGGAGAATAAGATTCATATAAGGAAAGTCCCGTTTCGGAGTTGGAGAATGGTTCCGATGTTTTCATCGGGAATGTTCTAGAAGGTTCCGGAATGTCCGACACTCCGGGGGGGAAGGGTACATGAATGTGTCATTGCAAGTTGGAATGATTGCATCATGTACTAAGTGTCTTCGCTGTCCAAAATAAAGGGTTTATTCAAATCCTAGTTTGAAAAGTAAAACGGCTAGTTTGAAAGTCAAACGGCAAGTTTTGGAAAGAGGAGGAGGAGTGGGAAACCGAGTTGGGGAGGAGTTCCCTCCTCCAACCGGCGGCGCCCCACCCAAGCCGAGTTGGGGAGGGACTCCTCTCCCTCCCCTTGGCCGGCCGGCCCCTCCACCTATATAAGGAGGGGCAGGGCTCCCTCCTAGAGACACACAAGATCCTCTTCCCCAAAACCCTAGCTTGGCGCCACCACCTCCTGCAGCTGCCGCTGCCTCCTAGGGTTGCCCTAGCCGCCGACTTGGGCTGCCCCAAGCCCTAGCCGCCGGCTATAGCACCTCCTCCTTGGTGTGTCTAAACCCTAGATCGCCGAGGAGCTCTCTCATAGTCCACCATACTCCCTCCGGCTTAAGGCGAAGCCCTGCAAGATCTCCCCTCTACTTCTGGTACCACGCCGTTGTGCTGCCGGAATCGCGAGGAGAGTGCTACAACCTCCGCTGCCTGCTGGAACAAGGGAGAGGAAGGTCTTCGTCGAGTACCGAACGTGTGGCCGACTGCGGGAGCTGCGGAGCATAGCGCCGGAAGGATCGTCTACGCGATCTTGAGATCAGGAAGAGTACGACTACATCACCCACGAGAATCCGCTCTCGTTAAACACTTTGGAATCTTCGAGGGTGAGTTATTATATCGACTCGTTGCTACAATCTAGTAGATAGATCTTGGCTTGTTTGTTTGTATGCGGTAGAAATTTTTTGTTTTCCATGCTACGAAACCCTACAATGAGTTCCCCAAGAAGAATGCCGTAGCCTCCAATGCAATTGCCCTAGCTCAGCAACATCGTCGTGTTCAGCCCGAAAGAAGGTTTGCCCCAGGGACTTCGCTCAACCGCAACGGCCGTCTTTTTCTCATGCATGCTGAAGAAGCCCAGGAAGCGCCAGACGTCGTGCTGGGTATGTTTTCTGTTAATTCCGTACTTGCTAGAGTGTTGTTTGATTCTGGTGCATCGCACTTATTTTTCACCGAAGAATTTGCATGCACTAGTAAGATTCAACCAACCAAACTGAAGCATGTTATGATTGTTCAAATCCCCGGTTCAACCACCAAATCTAGGCAAATTTGCAAAGCCATCCCTATCCGAATCCATGGCATAGATTTTTATGCTAATCTGATAGTACTCGAAACTAAACGTTTGGAAGTAGTACTAGTAATGGATTGGATGTACAAACATAAAGGATTAATTGACTGTGCCAAGAAATCCATAACCATGACCAGTACAGCCGAAATATCAGTCAAGCATGTATCTGAAACCTTACCTCGTCAATTCAAGTGCAACAAGAGTATAGCCCAGCCTACCATTGACCAAGTCCGGATAGTCTGTGAATACCCTGATGTATTTCCAGATGTTTTGCCCGGTATGCCCCCAGATCGGGATATCGAGTTTATCATTGAACTAATCCACGGAACCGGACCCATAGCCCAGAGACCATATAGTATGAACCCGTCTGAACTAGCGGAACTAAAGAAGAAACTAGATGCCATGTTGGAAATTGGATTGATCGAACCAAGTGCATCACCATGGAGATCACCTGTCTTGTTTGTGGATAAGAAAGATGGAGGTAACCGTTTGTGTATGGATTATCAGAAGCTGAATGATGTCACTATCAAGAACAAATACCTGTTGCCCAAGATAGAAGATTTGTTTGATCATTTGACCGGTGCCAAAGTGTTTTCTAAGATTGATCTTAGAACTGGCTATCATCAACTCAAGATTCGCGTAGAGGATATTCCCAGGACTTCCTTTACCACTAGATATGGACTATACGAGTATACTGTCATGTCTTTTGGATTAACCAATGCCCCCGCTTATTTCATGAATCTCATGAATAAGATTTTTATGGACTTCCTGGATAAGTTTGTCGTTGTTTTCATCGATGACATTCTGATTTATTCCAAATAAGAAGAAGAACATGAGCTACACATAAGGACCATTCTTGGAACCCTTAGAGAGCATCAGTTGTATGCCAAGTTTAGGAAATGTGAATTCTGGTTACAGGAGGTAGGATTCCTCGGACATATTGTATCAGCTGGAGGAATTGTCGTTGACCCTGGAAAGGTGAAAGATGTCGAAGATTGGCAATCCCCAACCACTCAAACCCAAGTTCGTGCATTTCTCCGATTGGCGGGATACTACCGCAAGTTCGTAGAAGGATTCTCAAGTATCGCCAGACCCATGACCCAATTGCTGAAGAAGGACAAGAAGTTTGAATGGACGGACCAATGTGAAGCGAGTTTTCAAGAACTCAAGAGAAGATTGATTTCAGCCCCAATATTAATCATGCCAGATATCACGAAGCCCTTTGACGTGTATTGTGATGCATCCAAGATCGGTCTCGGATTTGTGCTAATGCAAGAAGGCAAAGTTATATCTTATCTATCCCGACAACTGAAACAACATGAGCAGAACTACCCAACCCATGACCTCGAGCTTGCATCCGTAGTTCTCGCCTTGAAGACATGGAGGCACTACCTGATGGGAAACCATTGTGAGATTTATTCGGATCACAAGAGCCTGAAGTGGATATTCACTCAGAAGGAGCTGAATATGAGACAGAGAAGATGGATTGAGCTAATCAAGGATTACGACCTGGACATTCACTATCACCCCGGTAAAGCTAACATGGTAGCAGATGCCCTTAGCAGATTGCCGTGCCGCTTGAACTCCATGATTTTGAAGGAGCAACCAAGCTTGCACAAAGAGATGGAAGAGTTCCGAATGGAATTAGTGAGTGAAGGATTATTGGCTAGCATAGAACTTCAACCCACTTTGATCAGCCAGATCAATGAGGTGCAGAAAGGAAATGCTAGCATCGATGGAATCAAGCATCGTATCGGTACAGGAAAAGTACCCGGATTCACCGAAGATGAAGGAGTTCTGTGGTACAAAGGACACCTTTGTCTACCATCAGATTCTGAGTTGAAAGAAGTGATTCTGAAGGAAGCTCATGATACTCTTTATTCTATCCACCCCAGAGGAACGAAGATGTATCAAGATTTGAAAGAGCAATTTTGGTGGCATAAGATGAAGAGAGAAATCGGAAGCTATATCGCCAAGTGTGATATATGTCAGAGAGTCAAGGCGGGACATCAAAGACCCACTGGATTGTTGCAACCCCTGCAGATACCAGAATGGAAATGGGATTCTGTTGGAATGGACTTTATCACCGGATTTCCTACTTATAGTAGGGGAAATGACTCTATCTGGGTCATAGTGGACAGATTTTCCAAATTCGCCCATTTCTTACCAGTCAAGACCACATATCAGAGTTCGAAGCTAGCGGAGTTATACATCTCTAGAATCGTCAGTTTGCACGGAGTCCCCAAGAACATCGTATCGGATCGACGAACTCAGTTTACCTCGAGATTCTGGAAGAAAGTCCAAGAAGGTTTAGGAACCCGACTAGATTTCAGCACAGCTTATCACCCTCAGACCGACGGACAAACGGAGCGAGTAAATCAAATAGTCGAAGATATGTTGAGAGCATGTGTGTTAGAGTATGGATCTAAATGGGAAGACTGTCTGCCGTTCGCAGAATTTTCATACAAAAACAGTTATCAAGCTAGTTTGCAAATGTCCCCATTTGAATTCATGTATGGAAGGAAGTGTCGCACCCCTTTGAACTGGTCGGAAGTAGGAGAGAGTCAGATTTTTGGACCCGACATCCTACGAGAAGCAGAAGAGAAGGTTCACAAGATTCATGAGAACCTCAAGACAGCCCAGTCAAGACAAAAGAGTTACGCCAATAAGAGACGTTGAGACCTCGCCTTTAACATCGGAGATTTCGTGTATCTGAAAGTGTCGCCGTTAAAGGGAATGCAGCATTTCCAACTGAAGGGAAAGTTGGCCCCCAGATATATCGGCCCCTTCAAGATTCTGAACCGTTGGGGAGAAGTGTCTTATCAATTGGAACTACCCGAAGAAATGTCTGCCGTGCATAATATGTTCCATATCTCATTACTTCACAAGTGCCTCGAAGTTCCGGAGAAGACTGAAGTGTTCAAGAACATTGATCAGCGGACCATAGATATCAACGATGACCTGACCTATCCCGAAGTACCCATCCGTATTTTGGAAGAAGCTTTCAGAACTACCAAAACCCGAAGCATCAAGTTTCTCAAGATTCAATGGAGCAACCACACAGAAGAAGAAGCTACCTGGGAGCGCGAAGATCACATCAGGACGGAGTTTCCTGATCTCTTCAAATCCTAGGTAATCTTTTTTGTCCTTTTTAAAATCTCGGGATGAGATTTTGTTTAAGGGGGGAAGGTTTGTAACATCCCAAAAATATTAAACTTGGAGCATCAAACTCTAATCATCAAGATTAGGGTTAACAAAAACTTTTCCAACTAAAAATATGAAAGCATTCATATGGGTGTGTATTCAAAATTTGGATTCTTTTGAATTGCCATGGTTATGTGTTTCTTTGCTTGTAAAATGATTCTTAGTTGAAATAAACATCATCTAAACAATCGCCAAACTTTTCCCAAAGATAAACAACTCAAAATAAACAAATGAAGTGAATGGTCATTTTTGCCAAATTAACTCTCATGCCTACTTTAGATATCTCTAGTTTTCAAAACTCAACAGAAACATTTGTGGTTCTTTGAACCCCTTGTTAGTACTCATAATAAGGTACCAAGGCCCACTTTGTGATCATCCAAAAACATTCAAATACTAAGTTTAAATGACAGTTTAAAATTGAATCTATCACATATGGGAAGATCCCACTATTTAAAAAACCACTCAAACAAGTTCAATTTTCAAAACCCAAGCACCCACAAAATCTCCAGCACATGCCTAGCACACCCACCAAAAATCTTTTCAAAATTCAAAACTCAAGTTCTTGTGGCCATTTCATCAAACAACTTGAAGATTCAAATCAAACAAATCACTAACACTATTTTGAGAAGTGATTTGGCCAACCTTGTCCCCTCTCTAGCTCACAGCAAACATCTAGTAGATCATCTAGCTTAGTTAGTAACCTCTAGCATCACTGTGAGCTTGCCATTGACATCAATGGTGAGAAGGTCGAGCCTCACCATGTCAGACCAGTGTGGACAGCAATCTAGAGGAAGAACTAGCTGTGCCAACCTTGTCTGGGAGGTAGCCAGCACCTCACCGCCGCCCACTGTCCCCTCCCGAAGCCAGTGCAAGTCGTGGACCACTAGGAACGCCGTGCGCCCAGTGCCACTGCGACATGCCGAGCATCTTGAAGCTCCGCACGCGCACACGCCACCCTCGACCGCAGCCCGTGCCCACGCCGCCATGACCCAAGGAACACGCCAGCACCCCGTTCACCGCCTGCCTCACAGCCACCGCCGCTCGCCCCGCCGGAGTTCGCCGCACGCCGCGCCACGTTCCCGACCAATTGCCACCGCCCCTAAGCTCAGATTGAAGCCTTAGAGCATCGCCAGGAGACCCCCCGTCGATCGCCACCCTCATCCATGCCTCTAGCCGCCTGTAGCCATGTCGCCACCGTCGCCTGCCCATCCCTCTCGGTCTCACTGTCGAGCCTATAAAGGGAGGCGACCCCCAAACGATTGAAGCACACCATCCGACTCCCCTCACCTCACTGATCATTCCACCCTCTAGCCAGAGCACGAGAAGCAGCAGCTCGCCGTAATTGCGCCGAAGCAGGCCGCCTCTGGAGAAGAAGGGGGCCGTTGATTTCGACCACCCCCGGAGCTGCCTCGACCATCCCTGAGCTCGCCGTCGACCACTCATTTGTTTGCCCTCCTCGCCGTTGTTGCTGGAGCCCTGGTATGTCCCCTATGCAGCCCCACCGAGCCGCTAGGGTTCGAGCTTGCCGGTGACATGTTCATCGTTGATGACGACCCTCAGCCGTTGATCACCCTTCTAATCCAACGAACCACACCGCCCCATACCGCTTTGCGTATTATGAGCCACTGACTGTTGGAACCCCCTGTCAGCTGAGCCCCGCGCTGCGTAGTGACACTGGGCCAGCCCATTAACCTTTCCCGCGCAGCCCAACCGTTTGAATTTAGATTTTTCTATTTTAATTCAAACATAGTTCAGTACCTATATTCAAAAATCAACCCAGCTCGATTCAGTGAACCAAATTACATGAAACCAATTTTGTTAGAAAGTTACTGAAATGCTTAATCCAAGCCTGTTGGATTCAAATCATTTGGATCTGTAGATCAACCTTGGTAAAAATATCAAGCTTTTCAGCATTCAAATATTTTTCAAAATTCAACCATAATAGCTTTTGAGTTGATTCCAACTCTCAAAAATCTCATTTGATCATACCTTTCAGAATATATAAAAACATATGGGTTTACTTATGGAAATAATGTCCAAGTAATAAAAGAATGCCACATAGGCATTTCTAGTCACTTTATTTATTAAAAATAAAAAGGTTAAACCTTATTAAATTGTGACACCACTCTAAATCACATTCCATGTTCTGAAATATGTGGGGATGACATGTGTCAACATGATCCCATGTTTGGTTTGGAGAATATTAAATCTTAAGTAGTTTTTCAATGAGTAGAAATTACTTTTCTCAAATTAAAATAAATAAGACAAATGCTTTAATCTTGTAATGGTAGGTGATGATGCTATATCATCTATAGAACACCTTTGTGTGATGATTGAAAATAGTTAAGTATTGTTTGGTGATTGTGTACCTCGTATTCATTTATAGACGCTAGTACCGACCAAGGATACGAGGAGGAAGGAGGATACTATGAAGAAGAAGCCGAGGAGAACTTCAACCACTGCTCTGCTCAAGGCAAGCTTATACTGATACTTATGAAAGCCAATACTTAAAACCTTGCAAGCTAACACTTGCAATTGTGAAAGTTAGATAACCTATGCAATGCATTAAGCATGCTTGGTTAGACACATTTGATGATACCCAATCCTAGTTTTACTTGCAAGCTTTATACTTTATTTCTTTATCAAAGCTTTCTCTTAGAGTTTACCTAAGTGACTTGTAGATTCTAGGAAGATAGTTGAAAGTTGCATAAAGAGCATTAAATTTGGCCTAAACTAGATAATCTTGATTTCATCCTAAGGCATGAGATTGAACTTAATTAATCTCCACTGGTTTACCACCCCTCATTAGTACTTACCACCACTTGCAAAGATTGGAAAGGAGAAAACTAAGGATGAGCAAGTATAACCATTGTGAAAGCATTATTTTGTTCATTAAAATCCCTTTGTTAACAAGGTTGATCAAGAGTTGTTACCAAAACAATCTTATATGATACAAAACTTTGCATTTCACAAAATGATTATGTTACCTCAATCTTGATAGCAATAGTCCTAATCATAATAGTTTGAAAACTTTCTTTTGGAATGGGACAATATATTTCTCCAACTTTGATGCTCTTAATATTTTCAATGGAATTCAGGCCATAGCTCTTATCAATCTTCTTGGGGAAATAGAAAATATGCTCTTTCTCATTAATATTAAAAGTTACTTTTCCTTGATTACAATTGTTGACAGCACCTACAGTATTAAGATAAGGTCTCCCAAGAATAATAGACATATTATCATCTTCAGGCATCTCAAGCACAACAAAATCAGTTAAAACCAAGTAATTATGAGCCACTTGAACAGGAACATCCTCACATATACCAACAGGAATAGTAGTTGACTTATCAGCCATTTGCAAAGATATATCAGTTGGTATCAATTTTTCTAGCTAGAGTCTCTTGTAGAGAGAAAAAGGCATAACACTAACTCCAGCTCCCAAATTACACAAAGCAGTTCTAACATAATTATTTTTAATGGAGCAAGGAATAGTCGTAATACCTGGATCACAAAGTTTATTTGGAACCTTACCATTGAAGGAATAATTAGCAAGCAAAGTAGAAATTTCCTCATTAGAAATCTTCCTTTTATTAGAGAGAATATCCTTCATATACTTTGAATAAGGAGGCAACTTAATAGCACCCGTCAAAGGAATTTGCAAATTTAAAGGTTTCATCCACTCACAAAACTTGTTATAGTGTTCTTCCTCCTTTGACTTGTGTTTCTTATTGGGAAAAGGCATTGGTTTCTGCACCCAAGGTTCTCTTTCATAACCATGTTTATTAGCAATAAAATCTTCCTTAGTGTACTTAGTGTACAGCGGGTTCAGAAGGTTCCTCAACTGTTTTATGTTTCTTTTTCTTTCTCTTATGAGGACTACCACTATTTTCAGCTTGTTGAGAATCCTGCTCAATTCTTTTAGGGTGTCCTTCAGGATATAAGGGATCTTGAGTGGCAGCACCACTCCTAGTTCTAATTCCATAAGCATGTTTATCTCCAGAAGCATTGACTAGCATATCTTTTTGTACTTTAGCAAGTTGATCAATTTGAGTTTGAACCATTTGGAAGTGTTTAACAAGAATTTTAACATCATTAGCAGTTCTTTCTAGAATATCTTTCAACTCATTAATAGCTCTAGAGTATTCCAATAAATGATTCTGAACTTGTTTATTAAAATTACCTTGCTTAACAATAAAAGTATCAAGTACCTCTAAGCATTGATAAAGAGGTTTACCATAAGGATTATCACCTTCATCAAAGTGTTGGAGAGAGTGTACCTGATACATCGGAAACGTATCTATAATTTTTGATGTTCCATGCTTGTTTAGTATCTACATTGCTTTGCTTTTTCTACACTTTAAGGTGTTTTTATTTGTTTTCTGGTACTAACCTATTAACAAGATGCCACAGTGCTAGTTGCATGTTTTCTTCTGTTTTTGGTTCCAGAAAGGCAGAAAATCAATATTCTCGGAATTGGACGAGAGAAAAGCCAAAGTCAATATTTTACCATGCGGAACACGGAGCCAGAAGACGAGACGAAGGAGGGCCTCGAGGGGGCCACACCCCGTGGCCATGCGGGTGGGCCCACCCTGCACCTGGGGGGTGTAGCCACCTCGGTCGCCCCCTCAGCCTTCCTCTTCGCCTATAAGAAGCCCCGATACCTAAACCCTAAGTACCCGATCAATATTCAATAAAACCGTCTGGTGCCACCGCCACCATTGTCCCTAGATCGGAGGGAATCTGAAGCTCTTCCCGGCACCTTGCCAGAGGGGAGATCATCCCAGAGGCCTTCTTCTTCATCATGCCAGCCTCCGGTATGAAGCGTGAGTAGTTCCACCATGGACTACGCGTCCATGCAGTAGCTAGATGGTTGTATATCCTCCTTTGTGCTTTCATGTCTAGATCTTGTGAGCTCCATTCATGATCAAGATCTCATCTATTTGTAGTCATGCATGTTGTGTTTGCGGGGATCCGATGGATATTAAGATTACTATGTCAGATTTATTAATGGTTTTGTCTTATTGATTCTATTATGTCTATGTTGTTTGTGAACTTGCATGCTCTCCATTGTTAATAGCTATCTTGGCCAAGTAGTTGCTAGTGACTCCAAGAGGGGGTATTCATGCTCGATAGTGGGTTCATGCCTCTATTTAATCCAAGGGAAGTGACTGAAATCTCTATGGTTGTAGATGTGCTGTTGCCACTAGGGAGAAAACAACGGTCTCTTGTTCATGGAACAAGTGGATTGTTTACCTTACACACTTTTCTTAAAGCAGTTGTGTCACATCCCAAAATTCTCCTAATTTTGGAATGTGAAATAAATAAATAATTTTGATTGATTGTTTGACTATGTTGAAAATTCTCAAAGAGAAGAAACTTTTTGAATAGAAAATCCTCTCAACCTTGAATTCAAAATCTTATATTCTTTTGTTATGACCTAAGTAGCCATATAGGCAAAAGGGCATGGATTGATTATGGATTGTAGAATTGGTGTGCAATATTTCAAAATGAAAATCATGAAGCATTCATAAGCATTTCATTACATCCATGCAAAGTTCTCACAAACTGAATCCAAATCCTGGTAGCTAAATCCTATAGTTGATTTGCCCAAATGTTCCCAAAGAAAATTAAATTGACTTTATAAAACCCAATGTTGTTAAGGCATAAATTATTGATAATTATAGCCTAAAGAGATCCAATTAATATTACAAAATTTTAGAAACAAAATCGAGCTCATTTGGAGCTATTATGAAGAAGTTATGGAATAAATACAAACAAATAAAGATATAAATAAAATGGAATATACACGGATTTATAAACCCACTACTTGAAAACTAGTAAAAAAATTATAAATATGATCCTACAATGATCTATTCGATTTTAGAAAATTTTAGAAACAAGAATCGTGTCATTTGGAGTTCGTATGCAAAATATATGAGGGAAACAAGTAAATAGAAAAAGAAAAAAAAAATGGGCCGGCCAACCAGCCTGCGGCCCAGCAAGCGACCGACCGAACCAGGCACGTACACAGGATCATTCCCATGAGTGCTTTAAAAACTGTGCAAATCAGTTTTTCTCAATCCTATCTCTATTCAAACTCTTATAGCTTTTAATCTATAACTCCAAATCAACTTCCGTTTGTTTCTACTTCTTCCCTACTCCAAGACCTATCTCTCCACCATCCTAAACCTCCATATAAATCTATGGAGCCATAGCTGTATGAGTTTTCCTTCTCAAAATTCTGAATCTACACATGCACGAATCTTATTTCGCTTTTTAACCCATCTAGACTTTGTTGTTTGCCTTCGGCCAAAAAACTAAAGTTGTAGATCTCGTCGAAACCTTTCATTCCCGACAAACCTGACCTCTTTTCATCCACCACAGCCGGAGAATTTCGCACCGCAATATTTCAGATATGACGGTGTAAATCCAAGATGTACTCGCGCTCGTTTCTTCAAATCCAAATTCCTTTGGTGAGAAGGTAGGACTAATAATTCCCCACAACTTTCATGTTCTAAGTTTTTCAATTTGATTTATGGATTTGTCTCTCTAACACAGATCTATTTCTTGTTTATTCTGAGTCAAAATCGGGCCAATCTCCTCTCCTAACCACTTGATCTCATCCCAACGGCCAGGATTAGATCGATTCCACAAAGGGGTACGAGCCAACCGGATCTCGCCACGTGTCAATGCCAGGTCAGCCCGCGTCCCAGTCAGCATAGAATATTCTGTAACATCCCTAAAAATCATGTTTTCAAAGTTTGCATATCATTCATGCATGCATATCATTTAGGGATCAAATATCAAACCCATTTCAAGAAAACAAAGCACTAAGTGCTATTAATTTATGTGATCAAGAATTAATCAAATACCACTCTCAAATGGAGATTATTTGTTTCAAAACCAAACCTTGTTGCTCTCAGATTGTTTTGTTTGATTGCTAATGCTTAAACCAAAATTTACAAAACAAATATGAACTAAAAACTATTTTCAAAACTTGTTCAAATCATGTGCTATGTCACTGTTTATTTTTGTTTGACCAAAGGACCAAGCTAATACAGGAAGACCACATGTTTATATGCCCAAAAATGTGTGCTACACTCTACAAAAATCCAGAACAGATTTGATTTCAAATGGCATTTGAATTTGTTTGAAAATGGATCCAGAAAATTAAAACAGAAATAAAAAATGAATAGATAAAAGGAAAAAGGCCGGCGCCAGGCTTTTGGCCCAACAGTGAAACCAGCCCACTAAGCCCACCCGGGGTTTTCCCCTGTCTCTCTCACTCGCAGCCATACCCACTGAGTCACTGACAGCCTGGGCCCATTCCCCCTTTCTTTCTCTCGCTGACAGCCGCGGTCCACATGGCAGTCATCGCCTCCACCCTGGCGACCAGTCCATCCCCAAAATCTCGCCGGGCGTTTTCTATTTGATTGCGGCTTCAATTCCCGTTCAATGCCGGAGTAAATCGCGCCCGCGCCCTTGCTACTTAAACCCCCTCTGCCCCCTCTCCATTTTCCCCAAACCCCAAGCACAGAGCGCCCCCAGGCTGCAAGAATTCCTCGCCACAACCCTGCTGCTCCGACGAGTTCGCCGACGAATTCCGGTGAGCACCGCACTCCCCTCTGCCTAAGGTTCATGCTGGCTTATTCTGCGTCTCCGTGCGCACCTACCGATGCTTTCTGTTTGCTCGCGCATGGTCTGTAGCCTCGGCAACGTCAACGACTGAGCTCCGCCGCCCTCTGCTCGAACTCCGGCGACCTTTTCTCGTAAGTCCCAGCCTCCCCTCTTCCTCTGCGTGATACGCGTGAGATCCCCAGTGTCCTGCGCATCTAACGACACCTTTCTATCGTCTTAGCGCGTCCCAGAGCGTCGCCAACATCGACGAACAGAAGCCACCGTCGCCAGGGACTACTCCGACGAGCAATCCGCGACAACTCCGAGCGCCCCTTCGCCAACCGAGCATACGTCAAGCTTCACCTCGTCACGGCGAATCTGATGAGCATCCTCTCACCTCCCCGGGCGACCTAGTTCGCCGACTCCGACACTGACAGAGCGCACCCCCGCCAGTCGTCCCCGCGCGCCGCCAGTCTTTGGCAGTTTGATCGAGCACCGTAGGATTTAGATCTAACGCATAAGATAGATCATAAGCAAAGTGGTATGTTTTAATCAGAGCCGCGCGTTTTAGTTAGATCCAACGGCTCGTAGACGCGATCCAGCACAAAGCGATATCAGCCAGTTAGAAGGCGCCGCGTGGCACGAGTTTGGTTTTAAAATTTTGAAATAGATCTATTAGATGTTTGATTTTGTTTAATTCATAACTTTTGATTCCCACGTCCAAATTTGACAAATTTTATATCAATGGAATCAGGAGAGAAAGCCCTTTCCATATATGCAAAGTGTTTAATGTTTTGTTTCTGTTAAAATGGTTATTTTTTACAAAAACATGTGTAGGCCTATTTTATGTATAACAATTATTTGGGAAATATTTTAATGTTCAAACAAAGGTTGTTTGGCAAGTTTTGAACTTTTTTATGAATCAGTACTATGCACTTGTCTTGTTGAGTATAAAAAATCATCACATATCATATTGCATGCATCCATATATTTTTGCTTGTATTTATTTTGTATGTGATATGGTGCTATCATTTTATGTGTAGATTTTGGTGCAAATAGTGATGGTGATTGTGAGGATTGTAGCTACTCTCCAAACTGTCAAGGCAAGTGGTGCTTCATGATTTTTATTTCTATATTTTCAAATATGCATTAGAAATATTTTGCTAGTCTTGCATGGTTATTTTGATCTATATGCTATGCTTGGGAAATCCTAGTAGTTGTAGAATTGCTAGAAATATTTCTAAGTCTTATCAATGCCATGCTTAGCCTAGCTAGTAGAAACCAAGGGTGGTTATATTCATGCTATGAATAAATATTTCTAAGTCCTTGGACTATGTTTTTGTTTAATAAAACAACTAAGTGAATGAAACACCTGGGTGGAATGGAAAGAATGGGTTATGTTGAGTGGTTACACAAGGCCCATTTCTATGGTTTACCTTGTGTATCTCACTTGTGGAAAGCCACCCAGGAACAAAGGGATTTGAGAGGCCAAATATTAAGAAGCTTCTAGTGCAGCCACTTGGCAATATGGGCTCTGCCTAGATCACATAGGTTGCAATAACTTAGCCATTTGGACAGTTGGTGGTAGTGGGATGATAGGTTGGAGTGCGTCCATTTGGTCTAAGGGAAGGCTTCTGAAAGGTCTTGTCTTGGTCAAAATCAAGTCTTGTGGGGAAAGTGCACAACCTCTGCAGATGGAAGAATCTAAGTACTTAGCCATGTCCCTGGTATTGGACAATTTGAGCATCAAGACATGGAAGCTATCAAGAATCTCCTCATCCCAATTTCTAAGTAAAAACTTGTGGTTGAACAAGGGTGAAGGACCCCAATGTCTATTGGTGGTTCCTTGGGAAAGATTTTTATCAAACAAAACCTAGTGTTTTCAACTGATAGGCAAAATCTATTTTGAACAAAGCAAGCCTAAGCTACACTTAGCCAAAATGCATATAGTATTTAGTCCACCAATATTCTACTAAGGTATCACTTGCCAATACTATTCCAATGTATTGACCCACTGTGGCTGTAACTTGTGATGTTGCAGGGTATTCTGATGATGATTAGGAGTCATGAGTCTACACTCAACATTCTTGCTTGTGGCACATGAAGATGAAGACTTATTTATCTTATTATATATTTGAACTCTTGTATTAGGCCTGTGGCCATGGATTTGTAAAAGACTATGTTTGTCTCTGGAATGATATGCAATAATGACCTTTGTTTCTATGTACTTCATCTTAAACTGTGGATGCTAGCATTGATCCAGGGACTAGCATTGCAATCACAAGGATCCTTTCCTTTACAAAGGAGGGATCTTACAGATGGTATCAGAGCACTGTTGCCTGTAGGATTATGACCCTAGGATTGGAAACCACTAAGGAAAAAAATTCAACTACTTCCACACTTGTCTTTTCTTCTCGTAAACTTTTCTAATCTTCTTTATCATCTCTATTTGTAGATGAACTCCATCAACGAAGCCGTGAAGAAGGGACCACTCATGACTATGACTTTGGAATGTGAGACAGAGTTCCCCAAGGCTCTCAAGGACCTCATGGTTGCCATGGGAATACATGGTGCAGCTGTGTACAAAGGTTTTCCTGTGATGGATGAAGGAGTTGAGTACTGGTGGGTGCAACTTCACTTGTATAAAAACAAGGAAGAAAACCACAAGGACTCAGGATTCTGCATGGTCACCAACTCAATGATGCACACCACATTCTTTGATTCAGCAAGGGGTGCAGCTTGGAGGGCCGTCAAAGAACTTGGTGATAGAATCAAGTGCAGAATGCTTAACACCCAAAATGACCTTAGGGAAGAAAAGAAGCATACCCAAGAATTAGAGGCTACCAACCAAAGCTTAAGGAAGGACATCATAGACTTAGCAATGGAGTCTTGTGATCTAGACAAACAGATTGCCTCTAGGGATGCCCTGTTAGCCAACTTGGCAAGTGAGATGGGATTGTAATGTACCACATTAGTTGGACCACCACACTTATCATTTTATTTTCCAAATGATGTTTAAAATAAGTTGAACCTTGGTTGCTCGTAATGGATCCATGTATGCCATGTCTTGTGTGTTTTGATTTCCAAAGTTATGCATGTGATGCCTTCTTGTGAATTGTCTTAAATTGTGTTGATTCTAACTTTTTCTATCTTATTAAATAGATGCCTAATGTTACCATCAGCACGGCTGAAGAGTTCAAGGGAACTCGTTTTGGCCCTCGTATTATTGAGCTCACTAGTTGCTCAATCTCCCTCTTCGTACCATCATGGTACTTCCCCTCACCAAGTTCGAGAGGAAAGACCTTTGGGGCTTCAAGGTTAATCAGCCCGGACGCCAGACTGAGCCTACCACGGAGGCAATCATCTTCAAGCTCATGCACGATGACAAGGAGAGAGGCCTAGAGGTAGTCATGCAGGACTTGATTGGACGTCTGTTAGGGAGACACTCTCGACAGGTTAGAGGTACTCACTTCCACACCTTCGGTAGACGTGATGAGGATGGTGAGGCCATTGACTTCGATGATACTTCGAGGGAGACAACAGAGCCGATTCGTCTATACATCCAGGACTTAGAGGTTCTTCTTAGGCACGTAGACACTGATAGGACCAACGTCATGCTCAGCAATGACAAACTCCAGGTGCAGCTTCGTGAGAAGGACAAGCTCTTCGTGGAGCAAGATGAGATAGTCAAGGAGATGGAGGCCAAGTTTGAGAGTCAGGACAGAAAGTTCGAGAGTCAAGAGAAGCGAGTCCAAGATAGGAACAAGAGGATTCGAGACATGGCTGCAGAACTAGAGGCCAAGGACTTCGAGCTCAAGCATCAACAGACTGTGATTGAGAGGCTTCGTTCATAGAAGAGGGCTCTCAAAGCCAAAGTAGAGACCTTGACCACCAATGTCGAGGAATACAAGACCGCTATGGAGAATGAAGGTCTTACATTTGTTGAGGAGGAGGTTGATGCCGAGGAGTAGTGATGACTACTCATTTACCTTTATTTATCATGTCTTTGATTATTGAGTCGCAATGACCATCCAACATGTGGATGGCTTGCTATTGGTGTGTTTAGTTTGCAAACTTGTCGTTTATGTTGTTGAACTATTATTATTATGATGCATGTTTGGTGAATGTTTATGTGTTGTATTGTGCATGTTAGCATCTATGGGTATCTCATTCTTATCTCTATTGAACAAACCACAGATGCCTCCTCGACATGCCAATCCCAACCCCAACAACAACAACATGACCCCTGAGATGCAAAAAATGATGACAGCTCAGACTCAGCTGATGCAAATGATGACTACGTTCATCCAGAATCAGAACAACAACAACAACAATAACAACAATAACAACAACAACAACAATCAGAACAACCCACCGGGTTTTGACATGCTTACCAGGTTCTTGAGACTGAGGCCAGCAAAGTTCTCAGGAACTACTGATCCTATGGTGGCCAATGATTGGCTACGCTCTGTGAACAAGGACTTGGTAACAATTGGATGTACTGATGAAGAGAAAGTCAGATTTGCAGCTCACTTGTTGGAAGGACCAGCAACCACTTGGTGGGATAACTTCCAAATCACCACTCCCATTGAGGATGTTACATGGGCTATCTTTGAAGATGGTTTCCGTACTGCTCACATCTCATCCGGAGTGATGAGTTTGAAGAAGAAAGAGTTCCATAACCTGAAGCAGCGCCACCGCAGCGTGGCTGAATATATTGAAGAGTTCAACAATCTGGCGCGTTATGCACCGGATGAAGTTGACACTGACGCTAAGAGGAAGGAAAAGTTCCTTGAAGGGTTGAATGATGAACTGAACCTGTAGTTAGTTGTGGCCTATGTTCCCACATACCAGTCTCTTTGTGACAAGGCTGCTATTTTGGAGAGCAAAATGAAACAAGTGGAAAGCAGGAAAAGAAAGCACGCTGACAAGCACAACTCGGGATCGTCTCACAAGCGTTCCCATTATGATGACAGTGGGAGTTCTGGATCCCACAAGCATGGTAAATTCAACAAGCACCACAACCACAACTATCATCATGACAACAAGAGTCACCGTAGTCATGACAATGACAAGTACAAAAATCACAAGGGTGGATATAACAGCCACCACAGTGGAAGTGGCAGTGGAAGCCAGCCTGTCAAGAAGGATCTTAGTCAGGTTGAATGTTTTAAGTGCAAGAAGATGGGGCATTATGCAAATGAATGCCCAGAAAAGAAAGTTTAAGGACCCAACAAGCCCAACCCTTTCCAGAAGGGACAAGTAAACCACATCAATGTGGAGGAAATCTATGAGGAGCCTGATGCCGTTGCTGGTAAGTTCAAACTCAATTCTATTCCAGCACTTGTTCTTTTTGATACTGGAGCATCGCATTCATTCATATCAAAAGCATTTGTTGACAGAAATGGGTTTCCAACTGAAAACATTGGGTGTCCAATAAAAGTAAATTCTCCAGGTGGAGACATGATAGTAAGTCTTGGATGCCGGGATCTAGTGATAGAGTTTGGAAAACATAAGTTTCCAGTGAGTCTGATAATCCTAGATTCCCAAGGACTGGATGTAATTTTGGGAATGGATTGGATGACTAAGTATGAAGGAGTACTAGATTGTGCCAATCGTACTGTTGCACTCACAACCCCGGAAAAGAAACGGATTAGATTCAAGTCTAACTTTGAATCAAAAGGGAGTAAGCTTAATTCTCTTAAGAGGGTTAGCATAGGCAGTGTGCCAATTGTGAGTAAATATCCAGATGTGTTTCCGGAAGAATTGCCGGGAATGCCACCAGATAGAGATGTGGAATTTCTTATTGATTTGCTACTAGGATCTGGACCAATAGCAAAAAGACCATATAAGATGTTAGTTGATGAGTTGAAAGAACTCAAGAAGCAGCTTGGAGAACAGTTGCAGAAAGGTTTTATCCAACCAAGTTCCTCATCTTGGGGAGCACCAGTTTTGTTTGTGGAAAAGAAAGATAGAAGTCAAAGGTTATGCATAGATTGTTGGAATTATGCCCTAGAGGCAATAATAAAGATGTTATTATTATAATTCTTGTTCATGATAATGTTTATATTCCATGCTAGAATTGTATTAAGCGGAAACTTTAATACCTGTGTAGTTTGGGAACAACACTGTGTCCCTAGTACGCCTCTATGGACTAGCTCATTGATTAATGATGGTTAAGGTTTCCTAACCATGGACATGAGTTGTCGATTAATAATGAGATCATATCATTGGGAGAATGATATGATGGACAGACCCAAACTGAGCGAAGCCATTAGATCGTGTCATCGTATTCATCTTTGTGAAGCTTTTCTTATGTCAAATATTGTATTCCTTAGACCATGAGATAATACAACTCCCTGGTATCGGAAGAAAGCTTTGAGGTCATCAAACGTCATCCTGTGAGAGGGTGATCATAAAGGTGTCTCTCAGGTGATCGGAAAGTATCTGTTGGGTTGTATGTATCGAGATGGGATTTGTCCCTCCCAAGTCGGACAGATATACTTCGGGCCCACTCGGTAATCGATATCAACACCGCTTGCAAGCATGTGGTTAAGGAGTTAATCACAAAGTGATATCGGATTAGGAACGAGTAAAGTACTTGCTGTGAACGAGATTGAACTAGGTATGACGGTACCGACGATCGAATCTCGGGCAAGTAAAATATCGCTAGACGAAGGGAATATATATATGGGATTGATTGAATCCTGGCATCGTGGTTCATCCGATATGATCATCGATGAATGTGTGGGAGTCAATATGGGTTTCTAGACCCCGCTGTTGATTATTGATAGAAGATCAGGTCTGCAT
Organism: Avena insularis; assembly: GCA_023614405.1. Lineage (NCBI taxonomy): Eukaryota > Viridiplantae > Streptophyta > Magnoliopsida > Poales > Poaceae > Avena > Avena insularis. The sequence goes on along the minus strand of CM042691.1, from coordinate 155,836,168 downwards.
ATTCTCGAACCCGCAGGGTCACATACTTAACGTGTCTTGACCCTAGGATAGATTGGATAATTGGTTTATGAGTTTTTGTTCGGAGTCTCGGATGGGATCCGGGACATCACGAGAGGTTCCGGAGTGGTCCGGAGAATAAGATTCATATAAGGCAGTGCAGTTTTTGGAGTTCGGAATTGTTCCGGGTTAATCGGTATTGTACCGGAAGCTTCTAGAACCTTCCGGAAGGGGACCAACGTGGCCCCACCTTCCGGGAGGGGGCATGGGCCTATGAGGGAGTGCCTTGGCCGCATTGGGCCAGGGGCACAAGGCCCCATAGGGCCCAGCCGGCCAAGAGGGATAAAACCCTAATCTAGACCTTCTAGAAGGGGGGGGTTTCCTTGCCCCCCACTCCTCCTCCTTGTGGCCGCCGGTTTGGGCTTGGGGGAGGGGCTAGGGAAGCCGCCCACCCCTCTATATAAAGAGGGCTGGGGGCGCACCACCCCCCCCACACACCTTCCCCTCCAAAGCTAGCCGCCCTGCTGCCCTCCTCTCTCTCTCCCTGCCGACTGCGTGTAGGCGAAGCCCTGCTGCAGAAACTCTCCACCATATACACCACGCCGTCGTGTTGTAGATCCAATCCATCTCTCCACCATACTTGCTGGACCGAGGAAGGAGGAGACGTTGAGGTGCTGCACGTGTGCATCTCACGGAGGCACCGCCACTTGTGGTGCTGGATCGGATCGGATCGCGAGGAGGAGAAGCGAGTACGACTACATCACCCACGTTCGATTTAACGCTCCAGCGTAATCTTCAAGGGTATGAACATCTAATCCAATCTCTCGTTGTTTGCATCTCCTAGATTAGATCCTGGCTTCCCTTCTGTTCCCATCCGTAGAAAATTTTGATTTACTATGCCGCGAAACCCTTTAGTGGTATCAGAGCTAGATCTATGCATAGCTGTGTTTCACGAGTAGAACGCAACATGGTTGTTGCGGGCATTGATGTTTTCTGTTGCAAGCCTCTTGTTTGTGTTCTTCTTATGACGCGGGATAGTGAGATATAAGCGGTCCAGGCCAACCTTACGCGACGTCGTTCGCGAGACCGGTTCCGCACTTGACGTGTGGCTTGTTCCACACATGCGGCTGGTGGATGCCAGTTTCTCTCACTATAGTTGTCATGGGATTAACACCGGAGTTTGGCAACCATAATATCACCGTTGTGGCTTTCCGTAGGTAAGAATCGTTCTTAGCATCTACTCCCATAAGCCACGTAAAACATGCAACAACAAAGTAGAGGCGTCTAACTTGTTTTTGCAGGGAGTGTTTTCTGTGATATGGTATGGCCCAAGATGTGATGTGTATAATGTATGCGATGATCATGTTTTGTAATGTTTCACGACTTGCATGTCGATGAGTACACAACCGGCAGGAGCCATATGGTTGTCTTTATAATTGTGTATGACCTGTGTGTCAACTTCTTATATGCCATGTAATAGTTTCACTTTATCGCTAAGTAGTTAGCAATAGTTGTAGTTGCTATTCGTGGTGGAGGAAATCATGGTGGAGTGATGGAGATCATGCCGGAACGCACAAGATGGAGATCATTGCGTGAAGATTGGCTATACCATGTCACATAAAGTTATATGCATGTGATGTTTATCCTTTTATGTATCTTATTATGCTTAGATCGCGACGGTAGCATTATAAGATGATTCCTCACTTAAAGATCAAGATAAAACTATGTTCTCCCCATGTATGCACCGTTGCGAAAGTTCGTCGTGTCCAAGCATCACGTGATGATCGGGTGCTATAGACTCTACGCTCACATACAACGGGTGCAAGCCAGTTTTGCACGCGCGGAAATACTTGGGTCTAACTTGATGAGCCTAGCATGTACATACATGGCCTCGGAACACATGAACTGAAAGGTTAAGCATGAGTCATATGAATGATATGATCGACACTTTGTTGTCCACCATTGAAACCACATCTCTTCTCGTGAAGATCGGATTAGGTGTGGTGAATTTGGATCGTGTTCACTAAACAACTTGAGGGATGTTGAATTTAGTGGGAGTTCATCTAGTAATTTGATTAAAAGTTGAACTAGTTATCATGAACATAGTCTAATTTGTACTTGCAAATATTGTAGATCAAATGGCTAAGTCCAACTTCAACTTCAACGTTTTTGCTGAGAAGGAAAAGCTTAAAAACAATGGGTCTAACTTCACCAACTGGTTCCGCAATCTGAGAATCATTCTCTCTGGCAGTCAAAAGGACTATGTCCTTGGGAAAGCGTTAGGTGACCCCCCTGCTGCAACTACGCCGGCTGATGAGAAAGCTGTCTATCAGTCGCGCAAAGATGATTATGGTGTGATTAAGAGCACCATGTTGTTTGCTATGGAACCGGAACTTCATAATCGTTTTGAAGACTATCCCGGGCCCTTTGAGATTCTCGAAGAGCTGAAAACCATGTTTCAGACTCAGGCCCGTTCTGAGAGATATGAGATCTCTGAGAAGTTCTTTAACTGCAAGATGGAGGAAGGGAGTTCCGTTAGTGAGCACGCCATTAAGATGACGGGCTACACTCAACGCCTTGAGCAACTGGAATGCACGATTCCAGAGGAGCTCAAGATTGACAGGGTTCTGCAATCACTCCCTCCCAGCTACAAAATTTTTGTAGTGACTCACAATCAGATTGGTTCCACTGATACGATCACCGAGCTCTTCGCAAAACTGAAGGCTGCGGAGGTGGACATCAAAAAGGATAATCATGTGTTGATGGTCAACAAGCCCACCTTCAAGAAAGGTAAGGGAGCAAAGAAGCCCTTCAAGAAAGGAGGCGGCAAGCGCGTTGCCCCTGCTGAGAAGAAGCTCAGGTCTGGTCCTAAGCCGGACACTGAGTGCTTATATTGCAAGGACAAGGGTCACTGGAAGCGCAACTGACCGAAGTACTTAGCGGACAAGAAGGCTGGCACCATCAAAGGTATATTTGATATACATGTTATTGATGTTTTCCTTACTAGCCCTCGTTGTAGTGCCTAGGTATTTGATACCGGTTCAGTTGCTAATATTTGTAACTCGAAACAGGAGCTACGGAATAGACGGCGGCTTGCGAGGGATGAGGTGACGATGCGCGTTGGCAACGGATCAAGAGTTGATGTGATGGCCGTCGGCACGCTCTCCTTAGTTTTACCTTCGGGATTAGTTTTAAACCTTAATAAGTGTTATTATGTTCCTGCGTTGAGCATGAACATTATTTATGGATCTTGTTTATTGCAAGACGGTTATTCATTTAAATCGGAGAATAATGGTTGTTCTATTTATATGAGTAACATCTTTTATGGTCATGCACCTATTGTGAATGGTTTATTTCTTCTAAATCTCGAAAAGGATGAAACACACATCCATAACATTGAGGCTAAGAGATGCAAAGTAGATAGTGATAATACTACTTATCTGTGGCACTGTCGTCTAGGTCATATTGGTGTAAAGCGCATCAAGAAACTCCATTCTGATGGACTTTTGGAGTCTCTTGATTTTGAATCATTTGACACATGCGAACCATGCCTCATGGGCAAGATGATCAAAACCCCTGCTTCTCCAGATGATGGAGCGGCAATGACTTGTTGGAAATCATACATACCGATGTATGCGGACCGATGAGTGTTTCGACGCGCGGTGGATATCGCTATTTTCTCACTTTTACCGATGACTTAAGTAGATATGGGTATATATATTTAATGAAACATAAATCTGAAACATTTGAAAAGTTCAAGGAATTTCAGAATGAAGTGGAGAACCATCGTAATGTAAAGATTAAGTTTATACGATCCGATAGTGGATGTGAATATTTGATTTATGATTTTCTCTCGCATCTTAAAGCAAGCAGAATCGTTTTCAACTCACGCCACCCGGAACACCACAAGCAATGGTGTGTCGAACGCCGAATCGAACCTTATTAGATATGGTCCGATCAATGATGTCTCTTACTGATTTGCGTTATCATTTTGGGTTTATGCATTAGAAACCGCTGCATTCACTTTAAATAGGGCTCCATCTAAACCGCTGAGACGACACCGTATGAACTGTGGTTTGGTGCTAAACCTAAGTTGTCGTTTCTTAAAGTTTGGGGATGCGAAGCTTACGCCAAGAAGTTGATGCCGACAAGCTCGAACCCAAAGCGAGAAATACGTCTTCATAGGATACCCTAAGGAAACTATTGGGTATACCTTCTATCACAGAACCGAAGGCAAAGTGTTTGTCGCAAAGAACGGTTCCTTTCTTGAGAAGGAGTTTCTCTCGAAAGAAGTGAGTGGGAGGAAAGTAGAGCTAGACGAGGTTATTAAACCTTCTCTTGAATTGGAGAGTAGCGCAGCACCGAAATTGTTCCAAAGGCTCGCACCAACAATAGAGGAAGCTAATGACATGGATCATGAAGCTTGGGATGATGTCATCTCGAACATCGCAGGTCGACAAGGTCGCGTGCCCCTCCTGAGTGGTACTGCAACCCTGTCTTGACTGTCTTGTTGGTAGAAGACAGTGAACCTACGAACTATGAGGAAGCGATGATGAGCCCAGACTCTGAGAAATGGCTAGAAGCCATGAAATCCGAACTAGGATCCATGAGCGAAAACCAAGTATGGACTTTGGTGGACCCTCCTAGCGACCGAAAGGCCGTTGAGTGCAAATGGATTTTCAAGAAGAAAACGGACGCGGATGGTAATGTTACCGTCTATAAGGCACGACTTATCGCGAAAGGTTTTCGACAAGTTCAAGGTGTTGACTATGATGAGACTTTCTCTCCCGTAGCGATGTTTAAGTCCATTCGGATTTTATTAGCAATTGCTGCGTTTCATGATTATGAAATATGGCAGATGGATGTCAAGACTGCGTTCCTCAATGGCAACATTGATGAAGAGTTATATATGATGCAACCCGAAGGTTTTGTCGATCCTAAGGATGCTGATAAAGTATGCAAACTTCAGCGTTCCATTTATGGACTGAAGCAAGCATCTCGGAGTTGGAACCTTCCTTTTGATCAAGTGATCAAGAGCTTTGGATTTGTTCCAAATTGCTACGAAGCTTGCATCTACAAGAAAGTGAGTGGGAGCTCGGACGCTTTCGGTACTATATGTGGATGACATATTGATTATTGGAAATGACATCAACATGCTTAACGATGTGAAGAGTTATTTGAACAAGTTTTTTTCAATGAAAGACCTAGGTGAAGCTGCTTATATATTGGGCATCAAAATCTATAGAGATAGACAAAGACGCCTGATAGCTTTAAGCCAGAGTACATACCTAGACAAAGTTCTGAAAAGGTTCAGAATGGATAAGGCAAAGAAAGGTTCAAAGGCCTATGTTGTCGTAAGATATTGAGCAAGGCTCAATGTCCAGCCACGGTAAATGATAGGAAGCTATGAGCAAAGTGCCTTATGCCTCGCCATAGGTTCTATCATGTATGCTATGTACTAGACCGGATGTGTCCAATGCTCTTAGTTTGACGAAAGGGTATCAAAGTGATCCAGAGGAACATCGGACAGCCGTGAAGAACATCCTAAAGTACCTAAATAGAACTAAAGAAATGTTCTTAGTCTATGGGGTGATGAACAACTCGTCAGAAAAGGTTACGCCGACGCTAGTTTCGTAAACGACAAGGATGATTCTAAATCTCGCATGTGATATGTGTATATTTTGAATGGAGGAGCTGTGAGCTGGAGAAGCTGCAAGCAAAGCGTGATCGCGGGATCTACAGTAGAAGCGGAATACATGGCTGCTGCAGAAGCGTCAAGTGAAGGAGTTTGGATCAGGAACTTCATCACTGAGCTTGGCGTGGTTCCAAGTGCATTGGACCCACTGGAGATATTGTGTGACAACACTGGCGCCATAGCACTCGCTAAGGAACCAAGATATCATCCAAAGACCAAGCATATCAACCGCAAGTTTCATATAATCCGAGATTATATAGCAGATGGAGATCTAAAGATTAGAAAAGTACATACAAATCTGAATGTCGCAGATCCATTGACTAAACCTCTTCCACGTGTAAAACATGATCAGCACCTCAGTGCCATGGGTGTGAGATTGTTGCCAAATGTAAACTAGATTATTGACTCTAGTGCAAGTGGGAGACTGTTGGAATTATGCCCTAGAGGCAATAATAAAGATGTTATTATTATAATTCTTGTTCATGATAATGTTTATATTCCATGCTAGAATTGTATTAAGCGGAAACTTTAATACTTGTGTGGTTTGTGAACAACACCGTGTCCCTAGTACGCCTCTATGGACTAGCTCATTGATTAATGATGGTTAAGGTTTCCTAACCATGGACATGAGTTGTCGATTAATAATGAGATCATATCATCGGGAGAATGATATGATGGACAGACCCAAACTAAGCGAAGCAATTATATCGTGTCATCGTGTTCATCTTTGCGAAGCTTTTCTTATGTCAAATATTGTATTCCTTAGACCATGAGATAATACAACTCCCTGGTATCGGAAGAAAGCTTTGAGGTCATCAAACGTCATCCTATGAGAGGGTGATCATAAAGGTGTCTCTCAGGTGATCGAAAAGTATCTGTTGGGTTGTATGTATCGAGATGGGATTTGTCCCTCCCAAGTCGAAGAGATATACTTCAGGACCACTCGGTAATCGATATCAACACCGCTTGCAAGCATGTGGTTAAGGAGTTAATCACAAAGTGATATCGGATTACGGAATGAGTAAAGTACTTGCTGTGAACGAGATTGAACTAGGTATGACGGTACCGACGATCAAATCTCGGGCAAGTAAAATATCGCGAGACAAAGGGAATATATATGGGATTGATTGAATCCTGGCATCGTGGTTCATCCGATATGATCATCGATGAATGTGTGCGAGTCAATATGGGTTTCCAGACCCCGCTGTTGATTATTGATAGAAGATCATGTCTGCATATTCTCGAACCCGTAGGGTCACACACTTAACGTGTCTCGACGCTAGGATAGATTGGATAATTGGTTTATGAGTTTTTGTTCAGAGTCTCGGATGGGATCCGGGACATCACGAGAGGTTCTGGAGTGGTCCGGAGAATAAGATTCATATAAGGCAGTGCAGTTTTTGGAGTTCGAAATTGTTCCGGTTAATTCCAGGTATTGTACCGGAAGCTTCTAGAACCTTCCGGAAGGGGACCAACGTGGCCCCACCTTCCGGGAGGGGGCATGGGCCTATGAGGGAGTGCCCTGGCCGCATTGGGCCAGGGGCACAAGGCCCCATAGGGCCCAGCCGGCCAAGAAGGATAAAACCCTAATCTAGACCTTCTAGAAGGGGGGGTTCCTTGCCCCCCACTCCTCCTCCTTGTGGCCGCCGGTTTGGGCTTGGGGGAGGGGCTAGGGCAGCCGCCCACCCCTCTATATAAAGAGGGCTGGGGGCGCACCACCCCCCACACCTTCCCCTCCAAAGCTAGCCGCCCTGCTGCCCTCCTCTCTCTCTCCCTCCCGACTGCGTGTAGGCGAAGCCCTGCTGCAGAAACTCTCCACCATATACACCACGCCGTCGTGTTGTAGATCCAATCCGTCTCTCCACCATACTTTCTGTACCGAGGAAGGAGGATACGTCGAGGTGCTGCACGTGTGCATCTCACGGAGGCACCGCCACTTGTGGTGCTGGATCGGATCGGATCGCGAGGAGGAGAAGCGAGTACGACTACATCTCCCACGTTCTGACGAACGTTCCGCTGTGCGAATCTTCAAGGGCATGAAGATCTAATCCAATCTCTCTCATTGTTTGCATCTCCTAGATTAGATCTTGGCTTCCCTTCTGTTCGCATCCGTAGAAAATTTTGATTTACTATGTCGCGAAACCCTTCATAGATTACCGTTCACTCAATGAGGTGACTATCAAAAACAAATACCCTTTGCCTAGAATCAATGACTTGTTTGATCAGTTAGAAGGAGCTTGTGTGTTCTCAAAGATTGATCTCCGGTCAGGTTATTTCTAGCTCAAGATAAGGGAACAAGACATACCTAAGACAACTTTTACCACAAGGTTTGGATTGTATGAGTATACCGTGATGCCATTTGGTTTAACCAATGCACCAGCATACTTCATGAATATGATGAACAAAGTGTTCATGGATTTCCTTGACAAGTTTGTCTTTGTATCCATCGATGACATTCTAATCTACTCCAAGAGCAAGGAAGCGCATGAAGGACATTTACGATTAATACTTGAGAAGCTTAGAGAGCATAAGCTGTATGCCAAATTTAGCAAGTGTGAATTTTGGTTAAATGAAGTTGGATTTCTTGGACACGTTGTGTCAGGAGATGGTGTAGCAGTTGATCCTGCTAAAGTTTCAGCTATAACTGAATGGGAATCACCCAAGTCAGTGAAAGAGGTTCGTAGTTTCCTTGGCTTAGCAGGTTACTACAGAAGGTTCATTGCGAATTTTCCAAGGTAGCTAAGCCTATGACATAATTGCTAAAGAAAGACAAGAAAATTGCTTGGTCTGAAGGTTGTGAACTCAGTTTCCAAAAACTGAAGAAGAGACTAGTGACAGCACCAGTCTTATGTTTGCCTAATTTGGAGAAAGATTTCCAAGTATATTGTGATGCATCTCATCATGGATTAGGTGCAGTACTTATGCAAGAAGGGAGAGTTGTGGCTTATGCCTCGAGACAACTCAAAACTCATGAGGTAAACTATCCTACTCATTATTTAGAGTTAGCCTCTGTTGTCCATGCACTCAAAACATGGAGACATTATCTTTTGGGAAAGCGATGTGAAGTGTTCATAGATCACAAGAGTTTGAAGTATATCTTCACCCAGAAGGAAATTAACATGAGACAAAGAAGATGGCTAGAACTCATCAAAGACTATGACTTGAGTTTGCAATACCACCCCGGTAAAGCAAATGTTGTAGCAGATGCTCTAAGCCGTAAGGTTATTGTGAATGGCCTTACCAAGGGAGAATTGCCAGATGATCTGTGTGCCCAATTTAGAGATCTCAGATTAGAGATTGTGACTGAGGGACATCTCATGTCTTTGGATGTTCAACCCACTTTGTTGGACAAGATCAAAGAAGCCCAAAAGGCAGATAAGGAAATTGAAGAGATTAAGGAGAAGATTGGCAAGGGAAAAGCCAAAGGATTCCATGAAGACGAACAGGGTACTTTATGGCATGGAAAACGTATCTGTGTTCCGCAAGATCCGGAGCTACGGAAACTGATTTTACAAGAAGCACACAACTCACCATATTCCATTCATCCGGGTAACACCAAAATGTACATGGATATGAAGGAAATATTTTGGTGGAATAATCTCAAGAAGGACATCGCCGAACATATTGCTTTGTGTGATGTATGTAGTAGAGTGAAAGCGGAACATCAGAAACCAGCAGGATTGTTACAACCACTACCTATTCCTCATTGGAAGTGGGACAAGATTGGCTTGGATTTCATCACCGGATTGCCAAGGACCAGGTCAGGATATGATTCTATTTGGGTAGTAGTGGATCGCTTAACTAAAGTGGCTCATTTTATACCCGTGAAGACAACTTACACAAGTGCTAAGTTAGCCAAGATCTATATGAGTAGAATTGTATGTCTACATGGAGTACCCAAGAGTATTGTGTCTGATAGGGGAACCCAATTCACTTCTCATTTTTGGAGGCAACTACATGAGTCATTAGGAACGAGGTTGGAATTCAACACTGCATTTCATCCTCAAACTGATGGACAGACAGAAAGGACTAATCAGATTCTTGAAGATATGTTGAGAGCATGTGCTCTAGACTATGGAGCCAGTTGGGATGAAAGTCTGCCATACGCATAATTCTCTTACAATAACAGCTATCAAGCCAGTATTGAGATGGCACCATTTGAGTTTCTCTATGGGAGAAAGTGTACCACCCCATTGCTATGGAATGGTGTGGGAGAAAGAAGTTTGTTCGGACCAGAACTAATCAAAGAGGATGAAGAGAAAGTCAAGTTGGTTAAGGACAGATTGAAGATAGCACAGTCCCGACAAAAGAGCTACGCAGATCCTAAGCGTAGAGAAGTCACCTATGAAGTAGGTGATAGAGCTTATCTTAGAGTATCACCACTTCGTGGAGTGAAGAGGTTTGGTGTCAAAGGTAAATTGGCCCCAAGATATGTTGGACCATTCAAGATTCTGAGTTGCAAAGGAGAAGTAGCTTATGAGGTTGAATTGCCAGAGTCTTTGTCAGCTGTTCATAATGTGTTTCATGTGAGTCAGCTTAAGAAATGCCATCCGGAAATGGAAGAGACTTCTTTGAAGGATACTATACCTTTGGAAGAGGTTCAATTGGAGAGTGACCTCACTTATGAGGAGAAACCTATCAAGATTCTTGAGACTGCAGGAAGAGTTACACGGACTAAGACTATCAAGTTCTGCAAAGTTCAATGGAACCATTATTCCGAAGAGGAAGCAACATGGGAAAGAGAAGATGATCTTCGGAAAGACCACCCTCACCTATTTCCTAGCCAACCCGAATCTTGAGGGAAAGATTCACCTTAAGGGGGTTAGATTTGTAACATCCCTAAAAATCATGTTTTCAAAGTTTGCATATCATTCATGCATGCATATCATTTAGGGATCAAATATCAAACCCCTTTCAAGAAAACAAAGCACTAAGTGCTATTATTTTATGTGATCAAGCATTAATCAAATACCACTCTCAAATGGAGATTATTTGTTTCAAAACCAAACCTTGTTGCTCTCAGATTGTTTTGTTTGATTGATAATGCTTAAACCAAAATTTACAAAACAAATATGAACTAAAATCTATTTTCAAAACTTGTTCAAATCATGTGCTATGTCACTGTTTATTTTTGGTTGACCAAAGGACCAAGCTAATACAGGGAGACCACATGTTTATATGCCCAAAAATGTGAGTGCTACACTCTACAAAAATCCAAAATAGATTTGAATTCAAATGGCATTTGAATTTGTTTGAAAATGGATCCAGAAAATTAAAACAGAAATAGAAAATGAATAGAGAAAAGGAAAAAGGCCGGGGCTAGGCTTTTGGCCCAACAGTGAAACCAGCCCACTAAGCCCACCCGGGGTTTTCCCCTCTCTCTCTCACTCGCAGCCATACCCACTGAGTCACTGACCGCCTGGGCCCATTCCCCCTTTCTTTCTCTCGCTGACAGCCGCGACCCACATGGCAGTCATCATCTCCACCCTGGCGACCAGTTCATCCCCAAAATCTCGCCGGGCGTTTCCTGTTTGATTGCGGCTTCAATTCCTATTCAATGCCGGAGTAAATCGTGCCCGCGCCCTTGCTACTTAAACCCCCTCTGCCCCCTCTCCATTTTCCCCCAAACCCCAAGCACAGAGCGCCCCCAGGCTGCAAGAATTCCTCGCTGCAACCCCACTGCTCCGACGAGTTCGCCGACGAATTCCGGTGAGCACCGCACTCCCCTCTGCCTAAGGTTCATGCTGGCTTATCTATCCCGACAACTGAAACAACATGAGCAGAACTACCCAACCCATGACCTCGAGCTTGCATCCGTAGTTCTCGCCTTGAAGACATGGAGGCACTACCTGATGGGAAACCATTGTGAGATTTATTTGGATCACAAGAGCCTGAAGTGTATATTCACTCAGAAGGAGCTGAATATGAGATAGAGAAGATGGATTGAGCTAATCAATGATTATGACCTGGACATTCACTATCACCCCGGTAAAGCTAACATGGTAGCAGATGCCCTTAGCAGATTGCCGTGCCGCTTGAACTCCATGATTTTGAAGGAGCAACCAAGCTTGCACAAAGAGATGGAAGAGTTCCGAATGGAATTAGTGAGTGAAGCATTTTTGGCTAGCATAGAACTTCAACCCACTTTGATCAGCCAGATCAATGAGGCGCAGAAAGGAAATGCTAGCATCGATGGAATCAAGCGTTGTATCGGTACAGGAAAAGTACCCGGATTCACCGAAGATGAAGGAGTTCTGTGGTACAAAGGACGCCTTTGTCTACCAGCAGATTCTGAGTTGAAAGAAGTGATTCTGAAGGAAGCTCATGATACTCTTTATTCTATGCACCCCGGAGGAACGAAGATGTATCAAGATTTGAAAGAGCAATTTTGGTGGCATAAGATGAAGAGAGAAATCGGAAGCTATATCGCCAAGTGTGATATATGTCAGAGAGTCAAGGCGAGACATCAAAGACCCGCTGGATTGTTGCAACCCCTGCAGATACCAGAATGGAAATGGGATTCTGTTGGAATGGACTTTATCACCGGATTTCCTACTTCTAGTAGGGGAAATGACTCTATCTGGGTCATAGTGGACAGATTTTCCAAATTCGCCCATTTCTTACCAGTCAAGACCACATATCAGAGTTCGAAGCTAGCGGAGTTATACATCTCTAGAATCGTCAGTTTGCACGGAGTCCCCAAGAACATCATATCGGATCGACGAACTCAGTTTACCTCGAGATTCTGGAAGAAAGTCCAAGAAGGTTTAGGAACCCGACTAGATTTCAGCACAGCTTATCACCCTCAGACCGACGGACAAACAGAGCGAGTAAATCAAATAGTCGAAGATATGTTGAGAGCATGTGTGTTAGAGTATGGATCTAAATGGGAAGACTGTCTGCCGTTCGCAGAATTTTCATACAAAAACAGTTATCAAGCTAGTTTGCAAATGTCCCCATTTGAATTCATGTATGGAAGGAAGTGTCTCACCCCTTTGAACTGGTCGGAAGTAGGAGAGAGTCAGATTTTTGGACCCGACATCCTACGAGAAGCAGAAGAGAAGGTTCAAAAGATTCATGAGCACCTCAAGACAGCCCAGTCAAGACAAAAGAGTTACCCCGATAAGAGACGTTGAGACCTCGCCTTTAACATCGGAGATTTCGTGTATCTGAAAGTGTCGTCGTTAAAGGGAATGCAGCATTTCCAACTGAAGGGAAAGTTGGCCCCCAGATATATCGGCCCCTTCAAGATTCTGAACCGTTGAGGAGAAGTGTCTTATCAATTGGAACTACCCGAAGAAATGTCAGCAGTGCATAATGTGTTCCATATCTCATTACTTCACAAGTGCCTCGAAGTTCCGGAGAAGACTGAAGTGTTCAAGAACATTGATCACCAGACCATAGAGATCAACGATGACCTGACCTATCCCAAGTACCCATCCGTATTTTGGAAGAAGCTTTCATAACTACCAAAACCCGAAGCATCAAGTTTCTCAAGATTCAATGGAGCAACCACACAGAAGAAGAAGCTACATGGGAGCGCGAAGATCACATCAGGACGGAGTTTCCTGATCTCTTCAAATCCTAGGTAATCTTTTTTGTCCTTTTTAAAATCTTGGGACGAGATTTTGTTTAAGGGGGGAAGGTTTGTAACATCCCAAAAATATTAAACTTGGAGCATCAAACTCTAATCATCAAGATTAGGGTTAACAAAAACTTTTCCAACTAAAAATATGAAAGCATTCATATGGGTGTGTATTCAAAATTTGGATTCTTTTGAATTGCCATGGTTCTGTGTTTCTTTGCTTGTAAAATGATTCTTAGTTGAAATAAATATCATCTAAACAATCCCCAAACTTTTCCCAAAGATAAACAACTCAAAATAAACAAATGAAGTGAATGGTCATTTTTGCCAAATTAACTCTCATGCCTACTTTAGATATCTCTAGTTTTCAAAACTCAATAGAAACATTTGTGGATCTTTGCACCCCTTGTTAGTACTCATAATAAGGTACCAAGGCCCACTTTGTGATCATCCAAAAACATTCAAATACTAAGTTTAAATGACAGTTTAAAATTGAATCTATCACATATGGGAAGATCCCACTATTTAAAAAACCACTCAAACAAGTTCAATTTTCAAAACCCAAGCACCCACAAAATCTCCAGCACATGCCTAGCACACCCACCAAAAATCTTTTCAAAATTTAAAACTCAAGTTCTTGCGGCCATTTCATCAAACAGCTTGAAGATTCAAATCAAACAAATCACTAACACTATTTTGAGAAGTGATTTGGCCAACCGTGTCCCCTCTCTAGCTCACAGCAAACATCTAGTAGATCATCTAGCTTAGTTAGTAACCTCTAGCATCACTGTGAGCTTGCCATTGCCATCAATGGTGAGCAGGCCGAGCCTCACCATGTCACACCAGTGTGGACAGCAATCTAGAGGAAGAACTAGCTGTGCCAACCTTGTCTGGGAGGTAGCCAGCACCTCACCGCCGCCCACTGTCCCCTCCCGAAGCCAGTGCAAGCCGTGGACCACTAGGAACGCCGTGCGCCCAGTGCCACTGCGACATGCCGAGCATGCGCCAGAGCTCCGCACCCGGCACGCGTGCACACACCACCCCTCGACCGCAGCCCGTGCCCACCGCTTCGCCATGACCCAAGGAACACGCCAGGCACCCCCGTTCGCCGCCCCGTGCCTCACAGCCACCGCTCGCCGCGGAGTTCGCCGCCTCTGCCTCGCAGAGCACCGCACGTTCCCGACCAATTGCCACCGCCCCTAAGCTCGGATTCAAGCCTTAGAGCATCGCCAGGATACCCCCCGTCGATCGCCACCCTCATCCATGCCTCTAGCTGCCCGTAGCCATGTCGCCACCATCGCCTGCCATCCCTCTCGGTCTCGCTATCGAGCCTATAAAGGGCGGCGACCCCCAGCCGATTGAAGCACACCATCCCACTCCCCTCACCTCACTGATCATTCCACCCTCTAGCCAGAGCACGAGAAGCAGCAGCTCGCCGTAATAGCGCCGGAGCAGGCCGCCTCTAGAGAAGAAGGGGGCCGTTGATTTCGGCCACCCCCGGAGCTGCCTCGACCATCCCTGAGCTCGCCGTCGACCACTCGTTTGTTTGCCCGCCTCGCCGTCGTCGCTGGAGCCGTGGTATGTCCCCTATGCAGCCCCACCGAGCCGCTAGGGTTCGAGCTCGCCGGTGACATGTTCATCGTCGATGACGACCCTCAGCCGTTGATCGCCCTTCTAATCCAACGAACCACACCGCCCCATACCACTTTGCGTATTATGAGCCACTGACTGCTGGAACCCCCCTGTCAGCTGAGCCCCGCGCTGCGTAGTGACACTGGGCCGGCCCATTAACCATTCCCGCGCAGCCCAACCGTTTGAATTTAGATTTTTCTATTTTAATTCAAACATAGTTCTGTACCTATATTCAAAAATCAACCCAGCTCGATTCAGTGAACCAAATTACATGAAACCAATTTTGTTAGAAAGGTACTGAAATGCTTAATCCAAGCCCGTTGGATTCAAATCATTTGGATCTGTAGATCAACCTTGGTAAAAATATCAAGCATTTCAACATTCAAATATTTTTCAAAATTCAACCATAATAGCTTTTGAGTTGATTCCAACTCTCAAAAATCACATTTTATCATACCTTTCAGAATATATAAAAACATATGGGTTTACTTACAGAAATAATGTCCAAGTAATAAAAGAATGCCACATAGGCATTTCTAGTCACTTTATTTATTAAAAATAAAAAGGTTAAACCTTATTAAATTGTGACACCACTCTAAATCACATTCCCATGTACTGAAATATGTGGGGATGACATGTGTCAACATGATCCCATGTTTGGTTTGGAGAATATTAAATCTTAAGTAGTTTTTCAATGAGTAGAAATTACTTTTCTCAAATTAAAATAAATAAGACAAATGTTTTAATCTTGTAATGATAGGTGATGATGCTATATCATCTATAGAACACCTTTGTGTGATGATTGAAAATAGTTAAGTATTGTTTGGTGATTGTGTACCTCGTATTCATTTATAGACGCTAGTACCATCCAAGGATACGAGGAGGAAGGAGGATACTATGAAGAAGAAGCCGAGGAGAACTTCAACCACTACTATGCTCAAGGCAAGCTTATACTGATACTTATGAAAACCAATACTTAAAACCTTGCAAGCTAACACTTGCAATTATGAAAGTTAGATAAGCTATGCAATGCACTAAGCATGCTTGGTTAGACACATTTGATGATACCCAATCCTAGTTTTACTTGCAAGCTTTATACTTTATTTCTTTATCAAAGCTTTCTCTTAGAGTTTACCTAAGTGACTTGTAGATTCTAGGAAGATAGTTGAAAGTTGCATAAAGAGCATTAAATTTGGCATAAACTAGATAATCTTGATGTCATCCTAAGGCATGAGATTGAACTTAATTAATCTCCACTGGTTTACCAACCCTCATTAGTACTTACCACCACTTGTAGATGCTAGTGCTAAGCATAAAACTTGATCAACTTTAGATGGGAATACTTGGTGAAAATGGTTATGAAAACCTTAGAATGATGAGTCATTCTACTGAGATGTTTTGACATGTGTTTCCGAAAACCAGATGATTTTGATGATGAAAATGTTGGCCTTGGCCCTTTATAAAACTGATGGTTGTCTGGATGCGATACCATTCCAATTTTACCGTACAACCATAATACCCAAAAATTGGGTAGGGCTTGCCTGGAAACTTATATACCTTAGTATGGGTTCCCTCATGTCCAAGGTTTGATCTGAGGCTACCTTGTGAAGTACCCAATATGACATTTGGTCATGGTTGGGAGGCCAAACCCACAGGAGATGTGCCTATACTAGGGCGTGTAATTGAAAGGTTAGGATTGATTATCCGCATACTGAGTATGGTGAATTCAGGATTTGTTCCTGACGGATGTATCGAATGTTGTAGTGAAAGTGTACAATCTCTGCAGAGTGTCAAACTATTCGAATAGCCGCGTCCGCGGTTATGGACAGTTGGAATGGCCATACTGTTCCCCCGTCAGATGTTTTCAAAATGACTTATGAAATGAATTGAGACTTTGACTTGACCACAACAGAGTTGTGATATGAAATTCAAGTTCCCACTTAGGTGTTATAATTTTTTTAACTAGCTTTATTTGCTTTTAAACTTAGTAGAGGTAAATATGGCTTTTTGCAAAACAACCCTAGAGCTTAGTGTCCTACTACAAAAACCCCCTTCACTTGTTAGTATTAGTTTGCGAGTACTTAAAGAGTACTCATGGCTTTGTCCCTGGCTATTCCCGTGGCCAGACTATGAAGAGGAGTACCAGGATGATGGACCGTAGGAAGGTTACGACAACTAGGATCTTCTCCCATCGTCAGCATTGCCTGTGACCCCGAAGATGGAGCTTCGCCTACGCTACCTTTATTATTATGTTATTCCGCTGCTTGAGTTGTATTAAGAACTGGATCATGAGATCCTTATTTGTGTAAGACCTTATGTATGGTTTATAATGGATGATGTACTGTGATATCCAAATCTGTTATGTCTTGCAAAAATGGTAATCCTGGGATTGCGATGTATGGCATAACAGGCATCTGGGATTAAAAATCCGGGTGTTGACACTCCCTTATGGATTTCCGCCCCAACGCACCTTGTTGGGCTCTTCCTGACGCACCTTGCTCCATCCTCTACCTCCATGTGGCCGATACGGACCCTAGGTAAGCCACTGTTCCCTCCTCCTCCCGCCTAGGGCACCTATTTTGTCACGTGCCGCCGGAGGTTGACGATGACCGTTGTCCATCGATCATCTCTCGATCTGACGGACCACAAGTCTTAAACTAAACTTCTAAAACTGATTCTTGGGTTATGTAGTATATGTGCATTTGGCATGTATTTACTAAATATATATTTACTCATGAAAATATTGAGAATTTTTTTTAGTTTCAGCGAGTTTCATAATCACGATTGACAACTAATTAGGTCCATGTATGTAGTACACTTGTTCACTAAAGCAAAATGAATGTTTGATGAACTGTTTTGCTGTTGGTTGTCTTATCTAGGTCATTTGTTTCTTCGTAGTGTAGGAAGAGTTGCAGCAGAACAACCTGGAGCTAGAGAACTTCGAGGACAGGATGAAGCTCTAGTGGCTAGGAGATCTTATTGTGTACTTGGTGGATGTGTGATCTTATTGTGTACTTTGTGGTTGTGACCTATTGTGTATGCTGTGAACTAGGTGCTAGTTGTTTGCTTAATTGCTCATAATGATGGAATTGCTGTGAAATTGATGTTCTGCTGATGTATATTTTTTTGCTGAATTGGTACTTATTTGAAATGTTGATTCCTATGTATATTTACCTTTTATATTGTGTATAGGCTTATTGAAATAGGACCCTAAAGAGGATGTGGCCCAAAGTAATCTGGACTGCATACTCGAATAATTTTTTCACAACCCAAACAGAAACGTGAATGAACAATATATATTAGAAGCAAAAGGCCGAGGCCCATTATTAAAATGGATTGTGAAAAGAACTAAGGCCCATTATTAAACTGGACCATGGAAAGAACAGGGACAAAGAGAATGGATCATAAAAAGACCACATACTTGGAAAGAATAAAGGCCAAATTATTGGTCTTAGCCCAAATAAGAGACCGAAATGGATCGGGCTTAATCTGTATTACGACATTCTCATTTCGTCATAGTTTTTCCACATCATATTGGCCATGTAGGACGTGGCTAGGCTAGACAGCTAGTGACGATATTTGATCGGCATAGAACTTATGACGATCTAATATTGTTATGGACGATTATGACGATTTTGTAAAAAACATCGATGGATGCAATTACTGACGCTCATGTTTTGACGATATGGTTTTCGTCATGAGATCGTCATATATTATAGACAATGCCGATTTAGTAAAGAAAACGGATGGTCACGTATCAACAGATTCCATGTAATGATTTCAGATTTTATTGTTATACGTGGCTTGTACTCAATGTCAAAAGCTTCAAGCTCTATTCCCCATTTTGTAACACATCCCGTGGCATCATGATTGTTGATGATTTCTCGCAGGGGAGCAGTACTCACCACTAATGATCTTGTTCTCTTGAAAATAATGTTGTAGCTTTCTGGCAGCAAAAAAATACTTCATAGGCTAGCTTTTGGTAATATGGATACCTTAGCTTCAACTCTGTCAGGACCACACTTATATAATAAGTTTGACGATCTACTTTATGCTCATGATTTTCTTTCTCGCGCTTCACTGATGTTACAACACTTATGACTCTGTTTGTCTTTGCAATGTAGAGTAACATAGGCTCCTACAGTTCTGGTGCGGCTAAGATTGGTGGATTTGAAAGTAGATCTTTCAAGCTGTGTAGGGTAGCGTCAACTTCTTTGGTCCAGACAATTTTTTTAGTTTTATTCAAGAGCTTGTATAAAGGTGTTGCCCTTTCTCTGAGCGGGCTAACAAACGGGCTTACTGCTGTGATGCAACCAGTGAGTCGTTGAACGCCCTTCAACAGAGTTGGCCTGGTAATGTTCAGTATAGCCATGATTTTGTCCCGGTTCACCTCTATGCATCTTTGAGATACGATGAAACCTAACAATTTTCTGGATGGAATTCCGAAGAAGCACTTCTTTGAGTGAAGCATCATATTGAGTTTTCGTTGGCAAGCAAATGTTTCCTCCAAGTCAGAAATTAGTGTTTCCTTATTTCTAGCAATAACTTCTATATCATCTACGTATACATAGATCTTGCATTCGATTTGGTTGTTAAGATAGTGCTACATAGTGTGTTGATAAGTTGCTCCTACATTCTTTAAGCCAAAAGGCATAGTTTTGTAGCAGAAGATACCAAAAGGAGTTACGAAAGACATCTTAATTTGATCTGATTTTTTCATCGGCATTTGGTGATATCCGAAATATGCGTCAAAAAAATAGAGTAATTCCGACCCTGCCATTGAATCGATAACTTGATCGATTCTTGGCAAAGGAAACATATTTTTAGGATAAGCCTTGTTCAAGCCGGTATAATCAATACACATCCTTAATTTAATAATGTCCTTTTTAGGGACGAGTACATGATATGCCACCCAATTTGTATGGATGACCTCTATGATAAATCTGGCTAATTCTTCTCGAGCTAATTCTTTAGCTATAGGTTTGCTCTTTTCATCACCAAACTGTCGTAAGGACTGTTTGACGGGTGTAGCATCAGGATACATATTAAGAGAGTGCTCGGCGAGTTCCCTAGGTACTTTGGTCATGTCAGAAGGTTGTCATGTGAAGATATCTTTATTAGCTTTGCGGAACTCGATGAGCGCGCTTTCTTTTTTGATATATAATCCTAGCCCTATGTTGGTGGCCTTAGAGGGATTATCTTCCTTCAACTCCGACTTCTTCGTCACTTTTGATGCCTTGAACTGCAGACTCAGTTTTAGCACCTCGTTCTTTGTAGAGGGCATCTCGGATGGGTCAGTGTTTTTCTTTATCTCCTGGTACTCCTTGGCGTGCATCACGAATTTAGCAAAGGAAGCAGATCCGTCCTTGCAATCTCATGATTTCTTCGGGTTTCCCGGATGGTGATGACTCCATTGGGACCTAGAAGTTTCATCATTTTGTAGATGTAGCAGGGACATGACATGAACGCCTGGTAAGTTGGACGTCTGAAGATGGCGTGGTAACTTTTGAATGGTACCACCTCGAATGAGAGTGGTTCGGTCCGATAATTATCCGGGGTGCCGAATTTCATGTCCAGTGTGATCTCACCCAACGAATCCGCCTGTCTTCCTGGTACAATGCCATGAAAACCCACATTACTATGGTTTAGCTAGCTTTTGTGAATCTTCATGCGATGGCGCATTTCGATGTAGAGGATATTGATGCTGCTACCACTATCCATGAGAGTTTTGGAGAACTCATAGCCATCAATAAGAGGATTTACATGTTGGGTTCACAGCATAGAAAATAAAAAAATTCCTACGATGGGACCTACTAAGCACCAAGATCTATCTACTAGATATAAGCAATGGGTGGATATACATCCATAGAGAATATACCCTTCTAGACAGACAAAGATTAACGAGGTTGTACTCGTGGATGATGTAGTTGAATGCTTGCCAATCTCAAGATCGAGAAGAAGTCCAGCGCTGCAAATCAACAGTGCATCCGTGATCAAACACACGTTGAAGCCACTGAACAACCTCCGCCTCCTCGCTCCAGCGATGTAGCGGAAGTAGCAACTCCTTCTAGATGAAAAGCCACCGGGAACATGTATCTCGCTAGTCCGAGACCATGGGGAATAATTCTAGAGCGGGAGAGATATCCTTCACGAGGATGTGTGTGAGAGAGAGAGGGAGAGGGGGGATTTTTATAGGAGGAGGGTGGCACCCCGAGGTGTGTGGCCGGCGCATGGGGGCTGCCCCCACCCCTCCCTACATTCATGTGAGTGGAGATCCCACTCACAAATTGCCACTCCATTTTCTCCACTCAAAATCCCACTCAAATCCCCATTAAATTTCCACCAAATTTAATGTAATCTCTCATTAAACAAAACTCCTTTTATTTATTTATTCAGAATTTTGTCAATTTACATTAATTAACAAACATTCACATAAAACCCCTTACTACTTTTCAATTTCACATGAAGAACCAATTTTAGCAATTTCACCCGAAACAATTCTGGTGTACATTGAAATAATTCCAGCGCTTTGAAATTCTTTTGTCTAGAACATATTTGCTACAAATGGTTTTGGTATCCCTTAAGTGTGTCACCATACAGTTCGTGAGTAATGAAGACATGATCGAGACCCCTCTCAGATCAATAATCAGAATCAGGACCTGAAGATCCATACCGACTCCCACACATTCAATGATGACTTCTGTGATCGTGAGAAACTTTTATGCTAGTAACTTAATCCTTTTGTCTCATGATATATTACATGTCCGAGTTCGATCATCGGTATATCCATAACTAGTTTCATCTCTTTACCGACATGCACTCTTTTCTCGTTTCTGTGATATAACACTCTAGTGATTACAACACTTGCTTGCAAGCTAACTAATGTGATATCACCAAGAGGACCCAAAGGATATCTATCCTTCCTCGGGATGGAAAAATTCCACTCTTGATCCATGAGCCTCTACATAACACCTTCGTAGCACTTAACCCACCTTTATAGTCACCCTATTACGGTGTGATGTTTGATGTTATCAAGATACTCTTCTAGTGTTAGTCATTGACATGATCTCATGGTCTAAGGACTAGGATTTCTTTGTACGATGTTATAACAATATAAACACAATGAATTTGATCGTAATGCAATACTTCGGATGAATTTTCATCACATCATTCCAAAAATGTTGTGACCTCGCTATTAACAACATCCAATGTCGATGATCAGGAAACCTTGATCATCTTATTAATAAACGATCTAGTTTATAAGAGAGGCATAACTAGGAACTTTCTATTTGTTTATTAAACACACATGTATTAATGTTTCCGTATTAATACAATTATAGCATGCAAAATAAACATCTATCATATACTTGGAATATATATAATAACAACTTTACTATTGCCTCTTAGGGCATATTCCCTTTAGTCTCCCACTTGCACTAGAGACAATAAACTAGTTACATAGTGATAATTCTAACACCCATGGAGTTCTGGTGTTGATCATGTTTTGACCTAGGGAGAATTTTAGTCAACAGATCTGCTACATTGATATCCGTGTGTACTTTACAAATCTTTATATATCCATCCTTGACATGTTCGCAGATGGAGTGAAACCGGCGCTTATATGCATGGAATTCTTGTGATATCTTGGTTCCTTGGCATTGGCTATGGCTCCATTGTTGTCACAATAGATCACCACTGAGTCCAACGCACTAGGAACCACAACTAGTTCGGTTATGAACTCCTTCATCCAAACTGCTTCATGTGTTGCTTCTGAAGAAGAAACATATTCGGCCTCCGTTGGTGATTCCTCCACCACGGGTTGTTTGGAGCTCCTCCAACTAACTGCTTCTCCGTTGATGAGAAATACATATCCGGATTGAGACTTAGAGTCATCCAGATCGGTTTCGAAGTTAGCATCGACATAACATTTAGCGACGAGCTCTTCTTCACCTCTGTACCCGAGAAACATTTCCTTGGTTCTTCTTAAGTATTTAAGGATATTCTTGACCGCTATCTAGTGTTCCGTGCCTAGATCAGATTGGTATCTACTAGTCAATCTAATAGCATGTGCCACATTCGGTCTTATACATAGAATGGCATACATTATAGAGCCTATGGCTGAAGCATAGGGGATCTTGTCCATTATATCTCTTTCTTCCGCCATAGCCGGACTTTGAGTCTTACTCAATGTATTTCCTTGCAACTTAGGTAAGAACCCCTTCTTACCTTTGTCCATTTTAAACTTCTTTAAAATCTTATCAAGGTATGTACTCTGTGATAGCCCTATTAGGCGTCTTGATCTATCTCTATAGATCTTTATTCCTAATATGTATGATGCTTCACCTAGTTCCTTCATCGAAAATTTGCTATTTAGATAACTTTCAACACTGTACAAAAGATCTACATCATTTCCAATCAGTAATATGTCATCCACATATAATATCAGAAATGCCACATTTCTCCCACTCACTTTATTGTAAATACAAGCCTCTCGATAAGTTTGGACAAATACAAACTCTTTGATCACCTCATCAAAGCGGAGATTCCAACTCTGGGATGCTTGCTTCAGTCCATAGATGGATCGCTGAAGCTTGCATACCTTGTTAGCATCCTTAGAATTACAAAACCCTTTGGTTATATCATATACAACTCTTCTTCAATGTTTCCATTAAGGAACGTAATTTTGACATCCATATGCCATATCTCATAATCGAAATATGCAGCAATTCCTAACATAATTCTAATTGACTTTAGCATCTACACGCGAGAGAATGTCTCATCATAGTGAACTCCTTGAATTTGTCGAAACCCCTTTGCAACAAGTCGAGCTTTATAGATGGTTACATTACCATCAGGATAAGTTTTTATTTTGAAAATCCATTTGTTCTCAACGGCCTTTCGGTCGTGAGGTAAGTCCACCAAGTTCCAAACCTGGTTTTCGTACATGGATTCCATCTCGGATTTCATGGCTTCTAGCCATTTTTTGGAATCCGGGCTCATCATCACTTCTTCATACGTCGCAGGGTCATCAATTTCACCAACCATGAAATTCATAACAGGATTTCTATACACTTCAGGAGTTGCACGTGTCCTTCTTGACCTGCGAGGTTCGGTAGTACTCTCTTTTAGAGTTTCATGATCATTATCATTAGTTCCCTCTTCATTCGGTGAAGTCAACTCTTGAACAACTTCCGGCGCTATGCTACTTGTCGTTTGATGAAGAGAAGGTTCAATAACCTCGTCGAGTTCTATCTTCTGACTACACACACTTTTTGCGAGAAACTCTTTCTCTAGAAAGGATAACCTTGCCCTCGGATCTGTGATAGAAGGAATACCCAATATTTTCCTTAGGGTATTGATGACCCACAAGTATAGGGGATCACAACAGTCTTCGAAGGTAGTATAACCGAATTTATTAATTCGACACAAGGGGAGCCAAAGAATACTTATAAGACTTAACAACTGAGTTATCTATTTAGCTACACCTAGAAATAGTCTTGCTCATAGTAGTTTATCAGTAGCAATAGTTTTGTAGTAGCAGTAGCAAAGTAACATCAGCAGTAAAACAAAGGCAACAGTAACAATAGTAGCAAACAGTAAGATAGGAGTGCGGTAGGCATAGGGATGGATGGTCGGGCGTTGCATGGACGAGACTATTCATGTAAAATCAAGATCTAGGGCATTTGCAGATAAATAAGATAAAGCATCCAAGTACTAAACAATCATAGGCATGTGTTCCATATATAGTCATACGTGCTCGCAATGAGAACTTGCACAACATCTTTTGTCTAGCCAGCCCGTTGTAGCGGGGCCTCAAGGGAATCTGCTGGCAATTAAGCTACTCCTTTTAATAGAGCACCGGAGAAAAGCATTAACACTCCGTGAACACATGTGATCCTCATATCAAAGCCATCCCCTCCGGCTGTCCCAATTTCTGTCACTTCGGGGTCGTTGGATCCGGACAATGATATGTGTACACAACTTGCAGATAAGATCAACTATCATCATGAATCAATAATAAGTTTAGATCTGAGATCATGGCACTCGGGCCCTAGTGACAAGCATTAAGCACAACAAGTTGCAAAAAAGTCAAATAGCACAAATAGAGATACTAGGCACCATTCCCTAACAATCTTATTCGATTACATGATAGGAATCATCCAATCCCTACCATCCCCATAGCCTACATCGGGGTATTACTCACTCATGGATGGGGAAACATGGATGGTTGATGGAGAGGCATTGGTGATGATGATGGCGATGATCTCCTCTAAATCCCCATCCCGACAGGGTGCCAGAACGGAGTTTCTGATTCTAAATCATGGTTTCTCGTGGTGGTGGCGCAGCGGAACTCTTTCTGGAAAAACATTGAACCCTCCTCGTTTTTAGGTCAGGAGGCTTCTTATAGGCGAAGAGGGAGGCCGAGGGGATGCCCGAGGTGGCCACACCCCCTCCAGGCGCGGTCAAGCCCAGCCCGCGCAGCCAGGGGGTGTGGGCCCCTCGTGGCCCTCCTTAGTCTCGTCTTCTGGCTCCGTGAGTCTTCTGGTGAAATAGGATTTTTGGCATATTTTCTGAGATTTTTCCTTAAAGTTGATTTTTTTGCAAAAAAACTAGACACCAAAGAAATTCTGCTGAAAACATCATCAGTCCGTGTTAGTTGTATCCAAATCACACAAGTTTAGAGGAGAAACAATAGCAAAAGTGTTCGGGAAAGCAGATACGTTTTGGACGTATCAAATCCCCCCAAGCTTAGCTTATTGCTTGTCCTCAAGCAATTCAGTTGAAAACTGAGTGCGATAAAAGAAACTTTCACGAACACATTTGCTTCATATGATGTAAATATTCTCAACACATGAGTAGATACTTAGACAATTCATAATAAGGAGTATGCAACTAAGTCTACTTAATAGTCATTGCAAGGTATGAAAAGATTCCAACTCAATAATAATAAGTAGCATGAAACATAAGCATAAGCAACATTGCAATGCTCATAAGATGGTATGATAGAGTGGTATCTCGCTTTCCTTTGATGGTGGAGCAAAACATAAATACCAAGGCACCTCTGAAGTTCAAGTGAAGACTAGAAGTAAATAGATCAAAGATACAAGAATCAAAGTCATGACATACTTAACCAAGTTTTGAGACAAGCACATCACACTAAGAATGACAACTATGCTCTCAAGAAGGTGCTCATAGAATAAGTGGTAACTCAGCAAGGAAGTGAAAAGGTTTTGGAAAGTTTGAAATGCTTCCAAATGCTGAAAGTATGGTACTCATTAGCTTTGAGCTCTCATTGTCCCTATCATAGGCATATTTAAATGGTTAAGGTGAAAGTGAGGTACAATATAAGTTATATGCTTGACAAACCATAAACTGGAAATCTTGTCCCTTGAGTACGAGGGCCGCTCCTCATGCTACTCCACATTAGTTACCAGTAAGTTCTTGTCATAGTAAATACATTCGTATCATAGAGAACTGTCAATGGGGTACCCCTTGCAAATGATACACGAGCTATCCCATATCAAAAATGACAAGGCAAGCAGACAGTGAGCATCTCAGCAATCTTCTTATTTACCAAGGGAAAATGGTGCTCTTTTCTCTCTTTCCTCTTTTCTGTGTGTCTCTCTTTTTTTATAAGAAGAAAGCTTCATAGATTGCTCACTATGGTGATGCTGCAAGTTTCCAACATGAGTAGGCATGGCTTAGGCTAGTGGCCCAGGCATTTCTCTAACACATATACATAACTCCATGGACTTACAAGCTCCCCTTTTATTTCACACCGACGACATCCATAATCAAAAGAGCATGATATCAATTGGGTATATATTTACAGGTGTTGAAAACATTCCCCGTGACAGCATGGTTCTGCTAACTCCCAACCTATAATTTGCAAGCATATAACTTTCATGGAGAGTCACAATGGTTTAGGTTTATTAAGTGCAAGAAATAAAGTGTGCCATCAAGTTCATGAGAGCTTTACTTACTAACTTTCCCATAACAAGCAAAAATTTTATTTGGAAGAAAATAAGGCATAAATAAATATGCATGGAATAGCAAATGATGCTAATAGGTAGGTATGGTGGACACTTTTGGAAATATTGGTTTTGGGGAGTTGGATGCACGGGTAGAGCACATACTCAGTGCAGGTGAAGGATAGCAATAGAGAGGGAGAAACAAACGAGAGATCAATTACTGTCATAATCATGCTTGCAACAAAACAAAACTAATTATGGCATAAAAGTGATACAAGAACTCGGAGGCAAAATAAATCATCGAGGCTTAACTGACTTTGGTTCAGTTATATGCATGCATGAGCATGTGCCAAGTTGATTCAAATGAAACATTCAGAGGAGGATACCACAATATCATACCAAGTTATGAATAGAACAATGCAAGTAAACATTCATATGACATGCTATAAACTATTAGCAAGTTGGAGCTAATCATAAGAGATCAAGGACTACTAAGCATCCAATTATTACATACACCTTACATGAACAGACTAAGCATGCCCACAATGATGAGTATATGTACAAAACTGAAAACAAATAGAGTTCATTACCAGCCTCTTACCACACCTCAAGTTGTAATTAATCTTCATTATTTCCCTTCACTTGTGTGGCTTGAATAATAACATGAAACCAAAATCCACTGAGGACCGCTGAAACCTGCAATGAACTTCACAAAACCAAAGACGAACAACAAATATTTTTGGGTTTTCGATTTTTTTAAAACAAGCACACAAAGAAAAAACAAACAAAGCAAAATCCTATTGGATTTTTCTTGAAGCAAAACCAAAGCTAAAAATAAAATAAACAAACCAAGAGAAACAACGAAAATATTTTTGGTCTTTTTGTGTTTTGGGAAAGAAAAAACAAAAACCAAAAATAAAGTGAAACATGGATATACAATGTATCGACTGGGCATGATATATAAATGAGTGTGATGTCGGTATACCTCCCCCAAGCTTAGGCTTTTGGCCTAACTGGGGCTCAATAGGGCGGGAAGTAACCCCAAGCTGGTGGGTCATCATAGGAATGATCATAATCAGGCCCTCGCGATGAAGAAGAAGACGCACTCCAATCATAGGAGGGCTGCTGGTAGGAAGACTCCCCTATGTTGGAGGGATATACCGAATCATCTTCGGGATCCTCTCCAACATTCTCCTCTTGCTGGGAGAGCTCCGCCACATATATGTCAAGTTCTTCCTCCGTGAGTGACCATCCTTGCCTGTTATCAAAGTTAAACAAAGCAGGTGCAGGACAAGAGACTACTTTCTCAGATCTACCCCCTCTCCAACCACGCTTGACAAAGGTTATTTCATACAGTAGATCACTCAAAGTAGCCCAAGAGGAAACAAACTTATGCTGAACCATGGAATTGAGATCAAGTCTCTCTATGGGGAACTGAAAATCTGAATGATGTGGCACTAAAACATGAAAAGCTAGCAAACGATAGGCAATGATACCTCCACAAATTCCACCTTTCTCGCGGTTAGTAGCAATACGGAAAGCAATCAAAGCACCCAAGTTATAAGTTCTATGCCTATTCAAAGCAGCTGAGATAAAAGCTAGATCAAATGAAGATAATTTTCTAGCAGTCTTTCTAGCAAGAACACACTTGGTAATGAAATAGGCAAAATATCTAATGGATGGGAACTGAATGTTCCAAATTTCACCACTTTCCTTTGAGAAGTCGCAACCTTGGGAAATTTCAGCATATAAATCCATGAGTGGCTTAGGCCTCTCTCTAATCTTCTCACAAGAACCCCACTGTGGCCCTCTGATAGCTGCACAAAAATCAAAAAAAGGGAGGTCGACAACTATATTGTAAATTTTATAGTGGACCATGGGATTAGAAAAGGACCAACTATACCGAAAGTCCTGCACCATAGCCATGGTTAGAATAACATATTGATATGGTTCTTCTCCAACGAATTTCTCCAACCCTGCATTAGAAATCATAGTTTGGAAATCCTGGAAGATCCCTATAGCTCGCATAGATTTAGGACATGGATATATGGAAGAGAAAACTTCCTCCTCACGATGGACTTTCATTGGCTCAAGTACCATCAATTAATGTTGATTCAGTTGGTATGCACATATCTTCTTTTCTGAAATTTTTAGACAAAAAACAAACCAAGTGATTTCCAAGTTGACAAATGATGAGTAAGTACTATAGGAACTTGCTAGAGGGATAAACATGCATCAAAATGAAATATATAAGCATAGAACAAGCATGCAAGCTCACACAACCAGTCACCTACAGTAGCAAAATACTCAAGATACAATCCACTAATCAAAAATCTAATTGGACAAGCGGAGGAGGCACATACCGGAGAGCAATCTCTCCAAAAATCAGCAGCAAAGATGGGCTGAGCAAAGAGATCGAAATTCGGGAGCATGAACAGCAGGAACTAGAGCTTGAGAAAGTTTTCTGGTGTTTTTCGTGAAAGAGAAAGAAGTGGCTGGAAGGAGACAACTTGGAGGGCCACAGGTGGGTCCAACCTAGGCCAGGCGCACCCTAGGGCTGGCCGCGCCACCAGGGGGTGTGCTGGCCTGGTGGGTCCCCCAGGGCCATTCCAGGTGCCCCTCTGCTCCTTTTTTCGAGGAAAAATTTAATATAAATTTTCTGGAATTTTTCAGAAAACTTTTTTTGGCCCATTTTCAGGTTATGAAAATTGATTTTCTCGCAGAAAAAGATTTTTTTGAAAGACACAAAAGCAAACCAAAACCAAAACTACAGATGTTCTAAGACACTCTAAAAACCAAACAACTAGCAAAACTAAGACTAACAAGAAAAAGAGCAAAGATTGGAAAGGAGAAAACTAAGGATGAGCAAGTATAACCATTGTGAAAGCATTATTTTGTTCATTAAAATCCCTTTGTTAACAAGGTTGATCAAGACTTGTTACCAAAACAGTCTTATATGATAAAAAATTTGCATTTCACAAAATGATTATGTTACCTCAATCTTGATAGCAATAGTCCTAATCATAATAGTTTGAAAACTTTCTTTTGGAATGGGACAATATATTTCTCCAACTTTGATGCTCTTAATATTTTCAATGGAATTCAGGCCAAAGCTCTTATCAATCTTCTTGGGGAAATAGACAATATGCTCTTTCTCATTAATATTAGAAGTTACTTGTCCTTGATTACAATTGTTGACAACACCTACAGTATTAAGAAAAGGTCTCCCAAGAATAATAGACATATTATCATCTTCAGGCATCTCAAGCACAACAAAATCAGTTAAAACCAAGTAATTATGAGCCACTTGAACAGGAACATCCTCACATATACCAACAGGAATAGTAGTTGACTTATCAGCCATTTGCAAAGATATATCAGTTGGTATCAATTTTTCTAGCTAGAGTCTCTTGTAGAGAGAAAAAGGCATAACACTAACTCCAGCTCCCAAATTACACAAAGCAGTTCTAACATAATTATTTTTAATGGAGCAAGGAATAGTCGTAATACCTGGATCACAAAGTTTCTTTGGAACCTTACCATTGAAGGAATAATTAGCAAGAAAAGTAGAAATTTCCTCATTAGAAATCTTCCTTTTATTAGAGAGAATATCCTTCATATACTTTGAATAAGGAGGCAACTTAATAGCACCAGTCAAAGGAATTTGCAAATTTAAAGGTTTCATCCACTCACAAAACTTGTTATAGTGTTGTTCCTCCTTTGACTTGTGTTTCTTATTGGGAAAAGGCATTGGTTTCTGCACCCAAGGTTCTCTTTCATAACCATGTTTATTAGCAATAAAATCTTCCTTAGTGTACTTAGTGTACAGCGGGTTCAGAAGGTTCCTCAACTGTTTTATGTTTCTTTTTCTTTCTCTTATGAGGACTACCACTATTTTCAGCTTGTTGAGAATCCTGCTCAATTCTTTTAGGGTGTCCTTCATGATATAAGGGATCTTGAGTGGTAGCACCACTCCTAGTTCTAATTCCATAAGCATGTTTATCTCCAGAAGCATTGACTAGCATATCTTTTTGTACTTTAGCAAGTTGATCAATTTGAGTTTGAACCATTTGGAAGTGTTTAACAAGAATTTTAACATCATTAGCAGTTCTTTCTAGAATATCTTTCAACTCATTAATAGCTCTAGAGTATTCCAATAAATGATTCTGAACTTGTTTATTAAAATTACCTTGCTTAACAATAAAAGTATCAAGTACCTCTAAGCATTGATCAAGAGGTTTACCATAAGGAATATCACCTTCATCAAAGTGTTGGAGAGAGTGTACCTGATACGTCGGAAACGTATCTATAATTTTTGATGTTCCATGCTTGTTTCGTATCTACATTGCTTTGCTTTTTCTACACTTTAAGGTGTTTTTATTTGTTTTCTGGTACTAACCTATTAAAAAGATGCCACAGTGCTAGTTGCCTGTTTTCTTTTGTTTTTGGTTCCAGAAAGGCAGAAAATCAATATTCTCGGAATTGGACGAGAGAAAAGCCAAAGTCAATATTTTAGCATGCGGAACACGGAGCCAGAAGACGAGATGAAGGAGGGCCTCGAGGGGGCCACACCCCCTGGCCATGCGGGTGGGCCCACCCCGCACCTGGGGGATGTAGCCACCTCGGTCGCCCCCTCGGCCTCCCTCTTCGCCTATAAGAAGCCCCGATACCTAAACCCTAAGTACCCGATCAATATTCAATAAAACCGTCTGTAGACGCCGCCACCATTGTCCCTAGATCGGAGGGAATCTGAAGCTCTTCCCGACACCTTGCCGGAGGGGAGATCATCCCAGAGGCCTTCTTCTTCATCATGCCAGCCTCCAGTATGAAGCGTGAGTAGTTCCACCTTGGACTACGGGTCCATGTAGTAGCTAGATGGTTGTATATCCTCCTTTGTGCTTTCATGTCTAGATCTTGTGAGCTCCATTCATGATCAAGATCTCATCTATTTGTAATCATGCATGTTGTGTTTGCGGGGATCCGATGGATATTAAGATTACTATGTCAGATTTATTAATGGTTTTGTCTTATTGATTCTATTATGTCTATGTTGTTTGTGAACTTGCATGCTCTCCGTTGTTAGTAGCTATCTTGGCCAAGTAGTTGCTAGTGACTCCAAGAGGGGGTATTCATGCTCGATAGTGGGTTCATGCCTCTATTTAATCCAAGGGAAGTGACCGAAATCTCTATGGTTGTAGATGTGCTGTTGCCACTAGGGAGAAAACAACGGTCTCTTGTTCATGGAACAAGTGGATTGTTTACCTTACACACTTTTCTTAAAGCAGTTGTCTCACATCCCAAAATTCTCCTAATTTTGGAATGTGAAATAAATAAATAAGTTTGATTGATTGTTTGACTATGTTGAAAATTCTCAAAGAGAAGAAACTTTTTGAATAGAAAATCCTCTCAACCTTGAATGCAAAATCTTATATTCTTTTGTTATGACCTAAGTAGCCATATAGGCAAAAGGGCATGGATTGATTATGGATTGTAGAATTGGTGTGCAAGATTTCAAAATGAAAATCATGAAGCATTCATAAGCATTTCATTACATCCATGCAAAGTTCTCACAAACTGAATCCAAATCCTGGTATCTAAATCCTATAGTTGATTTTCCCAAATATTCCTAAAGAAAATTAAATTGACTTTATAAAACCCACTGTTGTTAAGGCATAAATTATTGATAATTATAGCCTAAAGAGATCCAATTAATATTACAAAATTTTAGAAACAAAATCGAGCTCATTTGGAGCTATTATGAAGAAGTTATGGAATAAATACAAACAAATAAAGATATAAATAAAATGGAATATACACGGATTTTTAAACCCACTACCTGCAAACTAGTAAAAAAATATAAATATGATCCTACAATGATCTATTCGATTTTAGAAAGTTTTAGAAACAAGAATCGTGTCATTTGGAGTTCGTATGCAAAAGATATGAGGGAAACAAGTAAATAGAAAAAGAAAAAAAACAAATGGGCCGGCCAACCAGCCTGCGGCCCAGCGACCGACCGAACCAGGCACGTACACAGGATCGTTCCCATGAGTGCTTTAAAAACCGTGCAAATCAGTTTTTCTCAAACCTATCTCTATTCAAACTCTTATAGCTTTTAATCTATAACTCCAAATCGACTTCCGTTTGTTTCTACTTCTTCCCTACTCCAAGTCCTATCTCTCCACCGTCCTAAACCCCCATATAAATCCATGGAGCCATAGCTGTATGAGTTTCCGTTCTCAAAATTCTGAATCTACACATGCACGGATCTTATTTCGCTTTTTAACCCATCTAGACTTCGTTGTTTGCCTTCGGCCAAAAAACGAAAGTTGTAGATCTCGTCGAAACCTTTCGTTCCCGACAAACCTCACCTCTTTTCATCCACCACAGCCGGATAATTTCGCACCACAATATTTCAGATATGACAGTGTAAATCCAAGATGTACTCGCGCTCGTTTCTTCAAATCCAAATTCCTTTGGTGAGAAGCTAGGACTAATGATTCCCCACAACTTTCATGTTCTAAGTTTTTCAATTTGATTTATGGATTTGTTTATCTAACACAGATCTATTTCTTGTTTATTCTGAGTCAAAATCGGGCCAATCTCCTCTCCTAACCACTTGATCTCATCCCAACGGCCAGGATTAGATCGATTCCACAAAAGGGTACGAGCCAACCGGATCTCGCCACGTGTCAACGCCAGGTCAGCCCGTGTCCCAGTCAGCATAGAATATTCTGTAACATCCCTAAAAATCATGTTTTCAAAGTTTGCATATCATTCATGCATGCATATCATTTAGGGATCAAATATCAAACCCATTTCAAGAAAACAAAGCACTAAGTGCTATTATTTTATGTGATCAAGAATTAATCAAATACCACTCTCAAATGGAGATTATTTGTTTCAAAACCAAACCTTGTTGCTCTCAGATTGTTTTGTTTGATTGCTAATGCTTAAACCAAAATTTACAAAACAAATATGAACTAAAAACTATTTTCAAAACTTGTTCAAATCATGTGCTATGTCACTGTTTATTTTTGTTTGACCAAAGGACCAAGCTAATACAGGAAGACCACATGTTTATATGCCCAAAAATGTGAGTGCTACACTCTACAAAAATCAAGAACAGATTTGAATTCAAATGGCATTTGAATTTGTTTGAAAATGGATCCATAAAATTAAAACAGAAATAGAAAATTAATAGATAAATGGAAAAAGGCCGGCGCCAGGCTTTTGGCCCAACAGTGAAACCAGCCCACTAAGCCCACCCGGGGTTTTCCCCTGTCTCTCTCACTCGCAGCCATACCCACTGAGTCACTGACCGCCTGGGCCCATTCCCCCTTTCTTTCTCTCGCTGACAGCCGCGACCCACATGGCAGTCATCGCCTCCACCCTGGTGACCAGTTCATCCCCAAAATCTCGCCGGGCGTTTTTTGTTTGATTGCGGCTTCAATTCCCGTTCAATGCCGGAGTAAATCGCGCCTGCGCCCTTGCTACTTAAACCCCCTCTGCCCCCTCTCCATTTTCCCCCAAACCCCAAGCATAGAGCGCCCCCAGGCTGCGAGAATTCCTCGCCGCAACCCCGCTGCTCCGACGAGTTCGCCGACGAATTCCGGTGAGCACCGCACTCCCCTCTGCCTAAGGTTCATGATGGCTTATTCTGCGTCTCCGTGCGCACCTACTGATGCTTTCCGTTTGCTCGCGCATGGTCTGTAGCCTCGGCAACGTCAACAACTGAGCTCCACCGCCCTCTGCTCGAACTCCGGCGACCTTTTCCCGTAAGTCCCAGCCTCCCCTCTTCCTCTGCGTGATACGCGTGAGATCCCCATTGTCCTGCGCATCTAACGGCACCTTTCTCTCGTCTTAGCGCGTCCCAGAGCGTCGCCAATGTCGATGAACAGAAGCCACCATCGCCAGGGCCTACTCCGACGAGCAATCCGCGACAACTCCGAGCGCCCCTTCGCCAACCGAGCATACGTCGAGCTTCACCTCGTCACGGCAAATCTGGTGAGCATCCTCTCACCTCCCCGCCACTGACAGAGCGCACCGCCGCCAGTCGTCGCCGCGCGCCGCTAGTCTTTGGCAGTTTGATCGAGCATCGTAGGACTTAGATCTAACGCATACGATAGATCATAAGCAAAGCGGTATGTTTTAATCAGAGCCGCGCGTTTTAGTTAGATCCAACGGCTCACAGACGCGATCCAGCGCGAAGCGGTATCAGCCAGTTAGAAGGCGCCGCGTGGCACGAGTTTGGTTTCAAAATTTTGTTTAATTCATAACTTTTGATTCCCACGTCCAAATTTGACAAATTTTATATCAATGGAATCAGGAGAGAAAGCCCTTTCCATATATACAAAGTGTTTAATGTTTTGTTTTTGTTAAAATGGTTATTTTTTACAAAAACATTTGTAGGCCTATATTATGTATAACAATTATTTGGGAAATATTTTAATGTTCAAACAAAGGTGTTTGGCAAGTTTTGAACTTGTTTATGAATCAGTACTGTGCACTTGTCTTGTTGAGTATAAAAAATCATCACATATCATATTGCATGCATCCATATATTTTTGCTTGTATTTATTTTGTATGTGATTTGGTGCTATCATTTTATGTGTAGATTTTGGTGCAAATAGTGATTGTGATTGTGAGGATTGTAGCTACTCTCCAAACTATCAAGGCAAGTGGTGCTTCATGATTTTTATTTCTATATTTTCAAATATGCATTAGAAATATTTTGCTAGTCTTGCATGGTTATTTTGATCTATATGCTATGCTTGGGAAATCCTAGTAGTTGTAGAATTGCTAGAAATATTTCTAAGTCTTATCAATTCCATGCTTAGCCTAGCTAGTAGAAACCAAGGGTGGTTATATTCATGCTATGAATAAATATTTCTAAGTCCTTGGACTATGTTTTTGTTTAATAAAACAACTAAGTGAATGAAACACCTGGGTGGAATGGAAAGAATGGGTTATGTTGAGTGGTTACACAAGGCCCATTTCTATGGTTTACCTTGTGTATCTCAGTTGTGGAAAGCCACCCAGGAACAAAGGGATTTGAGAGGCCAAATGTTAAGAAGCTTCTAGTGCAGCCACTTGGCAATATGGGCTCTGCCTAGATCACATAGGTTGCAATAACTTAGCCATTTGGACAGTTGGTGGTAGTGGGATGATAGGTTGGAGCACGTCCATTTGGTCTAAGGGAAGGCTTCTGAAAGGTCTTGTCTTGGTCAAAATCAAGTCTTGTGGGGAAAGTGCACAACCTCTGCAGATGGAAGAATCTAAGTACTTAGCCATGTCCCTGGTATTGGACAATTTGAGCATCAAGACATGGAAGCTATCAAGAATCTCCTCATCCCAATTTCTAAGTAAAAACTTGTGGTTGAACAAGGGTGAAGGACCTCAATGTCTATTGGTGGTTCCTTGGGAAAGATTTTTATCAAAGAAAACTTAGTGTTTTCAACTGATAGGCAAAATCTATTTTGAGCAAAGCAAGCCTAAGCTACACTTAGCCAAAATGCATATAGTATTTAGTCCACCAATATTCTACTAAGGTATCACTTGCCAATACTATTCCAATGTATTGACCCACTGTGGCTGTAACTTGTGATGTTGCAGGGTATTCTGATGATGATTAGGAGTCATGAGTCTACACTCAACATGCTTGCCTGTGGCACATGAAGATGAAGACTTATTTATCTTATTATATATTTGAACTCTTGTATTAGGCATGTGGCCATGGAGTTGTAAAACACTATGTTTGTCTCTGGAATGATATGCAATAATGACCTTTGTTTCTGTGTACTTCATCTTAAACTGTGGATGCTAGCATTGATCCAGGGACTAGCATTGCAATCACAGGTATCCTTTCCTTTACAAAGGAGGGATCTTACAGATGGTATCAGAGCACTGTGTTGCCTGTAGGATTATGACCCTAGGATTGGAAACCACTAAGGAAAAAAAATTCAACTACTTCCACACTTGTCTTTTCTTCTCGTAAACTTTTCTAATCTTCTTTCTCATCTCTATTTGTAGATGAACTCCATCAACGAAGCAGTGAAGAAGGGACCACTCATGACTATGACTTTGGAATGTGAGACAGAGTTCCCCAAGGCTCTCAACGACCTCATGGTTGCCATGGGAATACATGGTGCAGCTGTGTACAAAGGTTTTCCTGTGATGGATGAAGGAGTTGAGTACTGGTGGGTGCAACTTCACTTGTATAAAAACAAGGAAGACAACCACAAGGACTCAGGATTCTGCATGGTCACCAACTCAATGATGCACACCACATTCTTTGATTCAGCAAGGGATGCAGCTTGGAGGGCCGTCAAAGAACTTGGTGATAGAATCAAGTGCAGAATGCTTAACACCCAAAATGACCTTAGGGAAGAAAAGAAGCATACCCAAGAATTAGAGGCTACCAACCAAAGCTTAAGGAAGGAAATCATAGACTTAGCAATGGAGTCTTGTGATCTAGACAAACAGATTGCCTCTAGGGATGCCCTGTTAGCCAACTTGGCAAGTGAGATGGGATTGTAATGTACCACATTAGTTGGACCACCACACTTATCATTTTATTTTCCAAATGATGTTTAAAATAAGTTGAACCTTGGTTGCTCGTAATGGATCCATGTATGCCATGACTTGTGTGTTTTGATTTCCAAAGTTATGCATGTGATGCCTTCTTGTGAATTGTCTTAAATTGTGTTGATTCTAAATTTTTCTATCTTATTAAATAGATGCCTAATGTTACCATCAGCACGGCTGAAGAGTTCAAGGGAACTCGTTTTGGCCCTCGTATTATTGAGCTCACTAGTTTGCTCAATCTCCCTCTTCCTACCATCATGGTACTTCCCCTCACCAAGTTCGAGAGGAAAGACCTTTGGGGCTTCAAGGTTAATCAGCCCGGACACCAGACAGAGCCTACCACGGAGGCAATCATCTTCAAGCTCATGCACGATGACAAGGATAGAGGCCTAGAGGTAGTCATGCAGGACTTGATTGGACGTCTGTTAGGGAGACACTCTCGACAGGTTAGAGGTACTCACTTCCACACCTTCGGTAGACGTGATGAGGATGGTGAGGCCATTGACTTCGATGATACTTCGAGGGAGACAATGAGCCGATTAAATCTATACCTCTAGGACTTAGAGGTTCTTCTTAGGCACGTAGACACTGATAGGACCAACGTGATGCTCAGCAATGACGAACTCCAGGTGCAGCTTCGTGACAAGGACAAGCTCTTCGCGGAGCAAGATGAGATAGTCAAGGAGATGGAGGCCAAGTTTGAGAGTCAGGACAGAAAGTTCAAGAGTCAAGAGAAGCGAGTCCAAGATAGGAACAAGAGGATTCGAGACATGGCTGCAGAACTAGAGGCCAAGGACTTCGAGCTCAAGCATCAACAGACTGTGATTGAGAGGCTTCGTTCACAGAAGAGGGCTCTCAAAGCCAAAGTAGAGACCTTGACCACCAATGTCGAGGAATACAAGACCGCTATGGAGAATGCAGGTCTTACATTTGTTGAGGAGGAGGTTGATGCCGAGGAGTAGTGATGACTACTCATTTACCTTTATTTATCATGTCTTTGATTATTGAGTCGCAATGACCATCCAACATGTGGATGGCTTGCTATTGGTGTGTTTACTTTGCAAACTTGTCGTTTATGTTGTTGAACTATTATTATTATGATGCATGTTTGGTGAATGTTTATGTGTTGTATTGTGCATGTTAGCATCTATGGGTATCTCATTCTTATCTCTATTGAACAAACCACAGATGCCTCCCCGACATGCCAATCCCAACCCCAACAACAACAACAACAACATGACCCCTGAGATGCAACAAATGATGACAGCTCAGACTCAGCTGATGCAAATGATGACTACGTTCATCCAGAATCAGAACAATAACAACAACAACAATAACAACAATAACAACAACAACAATCAGAACAACCCACCGGGTTTTGACATGCTTACCAGATTCTTGAGACTGAGGCCAGCAAAGTTCTCAGGAACTACTGATCCTATGGTGGCCAATGATTAGCTACGTTCTGTGAACAAGGACTTGGTAACAATTGGATGTACTGATGAAGAGAAAGTCAGATTTGTAGCTCACTTGTTGGAAGGACCAGCATCCACTTGGTGGGATAACTTCCAAATCACCACTCCCATTGAGGATGTGACATGGGCTATCTTTGAAGATGGTTTCCGTGCTGCTCACATCTCATCCGGAGTGATGAGTTTGAAGAAGAAAGAGTTCCATAACCTGAAGCAGCGCCACCGCAGCGTGGCTGAATATATTAAAGAGTTCAATAATCTGGCGCGTTATGCACCGGATGAAGTTGCCACTGATGCTAAGAGGAAGGAAAAGTTCCTTGAAGGGTTGAATGATGAACTGAACCTGTAGTTAGCTGTGGCCTATGTTCCCACATACCAGTCTCTTTGTGACAAGGCTGCTATTTTGGAGAGCAAAATGAAACAAGTGGAAAGCAGGAAGAGAAAGCACTCTGACAAGCACAGCTCGGGATCGTCTCACAAGCGTTCCCATTATGATGACAGTGGGAGTTCTGGATCCCATAATATAAGGTTCCCAACCTTTAATAAGGTAGAGATCCCTGTGTTTACAATGCTAGTCCCTGGATCAATAGCTAGCATCCACAGTTAAGATGTAATATCAAGAAACAAGGGTCATAATACAACTTTATAACCAGGAATAACATAATTTTATTACATCTTACATAGCTCATTTGGCTATTACATTACATTGCAGTAGAATATCTATAAGCATGGGGTCCTTCATCTTCAAAGTGCCACAG
The DNA here is from genome assembly GCA_023614405.1 of Avena insularis. Classification (NCBI taxonomy): domain Eukaryota; kingdom Viridiplantae; phylum Streptophyta; class Magnoliopsida; order Poales; family Poaceae; genus Avena; species Avena insularis. The sequence goes on along the minus strand of CM042691.1, from coordinate 155,796,470 downwards.
GCAGACATGTTGGTTGTAGACTTGTAATCATATTCATTAAACTTCACTAATATCAAACAAAACCTGCAACATAACAAGTTACAGCCACAAGGGTCAATACATTTGAATTGTATTGGCAAGTGATACTATGGTAGTATAGTGGAGTCTATCATCTATATGCATTTGGCTAAGTGGAGTTGAGGCTTGCACTGCTCAAAAATAGATTTTTCCTTATCATTTGAAAACACTAAGTTTTTGCTTTGACAAAAATCTTTCCCAAGGTATCTCCCAATAAAAATTGGTGATCCTTTCACCCTTGTTCAACCACAAGTTTTAACTTAGAAATTTGGATGATGAGATTCTTGATTGCTTCCATGTCTTGATGCTCAAATTGTCCTTTACCAGGGACATGGCTAAGTACTTAGATTTTACACTATACAAAGGTGGTGCACTTTCCCCACAAGACTTGGTTTCACCAAGACAAGATCTTTCAGAAGCCTTTCCTTAGACCAAATGGAAGCGTTCCAACCTATCATCCCACTACCACCAACTGTCCAAATGGCTAAGTTCTAGCAACCTATGTGATCCAGGCAGAGCCCATAATGCCAAGTGGTTGCACTTGAAGCTTCTCTACATTTGACATCTCAAATCTCTTTGTTCCTGGGTGGCCATCCACAAATGAGATACACAAGGTAAACCATAAACATGGGCCTTGTGAACAACTCAACCAAAAACCACCAAGCAATTACCATTCCACCCAGGTGATTCATTAACTTAGTTGTTTTATTAAACAAAAACACAAGTCCTCAGACTTAGAAATTTTTCCATAGTATGAATGTATATTCCACCCTTGTTTTCTATTAGCTAAGCTAAGCTTGATATTAGTAGGAATCTTAACTTAGGAAATTTTTCTACTAAGATTTCATCTACTAGGATTTCCCATAGCATGGTTATACTTAGCAAAAATTCCATGCAAGTTTTACTTAGAAAAATCACTAATGCATAGTGAAAGTAATGGGACATAAGTATGAAGCATCACTTGCCTTTTTGGTAGAGGGTATAAGTTCACTCCTTGTCCTTGCAACAATCACACTCTTCAAGTCACTACAATTCAATCAAGCAAGGCACAATCTCAATCTACCAATCAAGCAAAACATCACATAAAATAATAAACAAAACAATACATGCAAGCATGCAAAAGGGTTGTTTTGTTTGTAAAAGTGGTTTCTAATGGGTCAAAAACATTTTAAAACACCTAATGGTCATTTTATAAAGTGGCAAAAGTCATTTGCAAGGGATTTCACTTCCTAAACCATTTTCAAAACAAAGTATCATTTTATGTGGTGTAGAAATGTTTTTACTAAGGCATTAATCTATAGGGTTCACCAAATATGTTTTCAAACCATAAAACTTGGTGTTTGGGGTCAGAGAGTTTAAAACAAAACATTTCCCAAAGGCTTTCTTCCAAAACCATTTTTAATAAATAAACCATATTTTTATTTGACTAGAATTGGTTTTAAATCCAAGATTCATTCTTTTGTTTCTCCAAATACATTTTTGAAATCACAATTTGTTTACTTAGTGTCAGTAGGTTCAAAACAAACCATTTGCAAAAGATTTTTAACCCCAAAATCATTTTGGAATAATTTTTATAATCTAAACAAGCATACAAAAGTTTCTGCAAAAACAACCATTTTACCAGAAGCTTTTTACTAAACAAATTGCATGGTTGGCTAGGGCTTGCTCCACTGATTCCATTGATATAAAGTTTGCAAAAATTGGATGTGTGGTTTAAAAGTTGTGCAATTTACAAAATCACATATCTAATAGATCAATTCTGTTCTAATTCAACTCATTAGAGACACGTGGCGTGTTTCTATTTGCCCGTACCGATTCGGTTGGATCCGAAATTCAGACCGTAGGATTAAACTAACATCGCACGGCGCAGATCGATCGATACCCCTTCGGCTAAGATTATATCGCGTCCTTTGGATCCAAATCCGACGGTGCGCAGCACGCTTGCCAACTAGTGGCGGCGCTGGCGGCGGCGCTCTGGCGGCAGCGCTCAGACGAGGTCATCGCCGGTGATACAGGACGCAAGGGAGAGGAGGAGAAGGCTCACCGTGTTCGCAACGTCGTGGGGAAGCTCAAGGTATGGTCAGTTTGTCGAGGGGCGCTCTGGTCCGACGTGGATTGCTCACCGGAGTCCACACGGCGTCGGGTGTGCTCTGGTCGTCGTTGTGGGCGAGGCTACAGGGCATGCCGAAGCAAAGTAGAGGGTGTGTTAGACGCGCATGGTTCCAGGGAGCATGTGAGTATCACTGAATGTCATCGGGGCGGTCCGAGCTTACCAGGAAGACTCGCCGGTGTCGAGGCAGACGGCGGCAATGTTCAGCTGTCGTCGTTGCTGACGCTAGGGAGCTTGCGTGGCTAAGCTAGGAGTACTGGGAATGCGCCAGAGTCTGTGGGTCAAGCTCGTGTGGTCGAGGGGGCAAGGGGAGTTCTGGTTTCACCGGAATCGTCTGGGAAAGGTCGTCGGGGCAGTGAGGGTGTGCGGAGAAATTCGTCCGGCCTGGGGACGGAGAGGGGAAGGCGAGAGAGGGAAAAGAGGGAGGGGGAGCTGGCGTTTATCACTGCGGGGTCACGGCGAGGGATTAACGCGACATTAAGGTGTAATCAAGCGAGCGTTTAACGGCATGAACGACAGCGGTGTCTGGGGAAGAACAGGTCGCGGATGGGGAAGATGACCGCGTGGCTGTGGGGTCCTCTGGCAGCGAGAGAGAAGGAAAGGGAACGGGGTCCACCGGTCAGTCGCTGAGTGGGTGAGTTGCGGAGTGCGAAACGTTTTTCTGCGGGGTGAGAGGGAGCTGGGCTAACTGGGCCTAGTGGGCTTGCTGGGTTGGGTTGGTTTGATTCTATTTTTTTTTCTGTTCTGAATCTTTTTCCTTTTTCCAATTCAATTTCTGTTTTGAAATTCAATTCACAATTCAAACAACCAAATCAAACATTCAAATAAAACAAATTTCTACCACACTTTGTATTGAGTTTTAGTTCTGTTTAACAACATAAAACTAAAGTCCAAAATAAAATAGTAATTTTATTCTTTTTAGGATCTATTTAATAATTAAATAAAATAGACCTTAATTATTAATTCAAATAGGATTTGATTTATTTTAAAACTCCATTTGAAATCTAAATATTATCAAAACCAAATCAGTAGGTTTTATTTGAAAATATAAAATACTTGGAAAATTTGTTTAAAATAAAATAACATGTTTTGATGTTTAATTAAAAATGGTAAAAACCTTTATTTTAATAAAATTGGTTTAATAATAAACTCTCCTTATTTTTATTTAAATAAACCTTTACTCTTTTAATCAAAACAAAACATTTTATTTCAAAAGCTTGGCCAAGGTTTAATTTGGCTCTATAAAATAATCCTTATTTATAAATCTACCTTTTTCCTTTGAAAACCAAATCTTTTATTAAAAGATCCAAAAAATAGTAATTCCAAATATTTTTAACTTTATTGTTTATTTATCTTTTTAAATCCCTTTAGGATTTTATTTGATCAAAATAGGTTTTGAAAGTTTCCAATTGGATTCAAAAAGTTTCTTCTCACCCTGAAAATCAACAAAGTTTTATTTTATTCATTTATTTTTCACATTTCAAGACTTGGAAAATCTTGGGATGTGACAGGCTACCACCCTTATAATAAATCTCGTCCCGAGATTTGGGGAGGCTAGGGGTTACAAGTAGGCTCAAAACAACTAGAGTACTACCACCCTTAAAATTTTTCCAACTAGTTTACATCTTGGCCTTCTTGGGATCCTGGGGAAACTTCTCTGGGCAAACATCTGCATAGTGTCCTTTGTTTTCACACTTGAAACATGTGACAAGGCTGAGATCCTTCATAGGTTGGTTTATCTTGTGCTTCATCTTTTCTGGACAGTGGTTTGCATAGTGGCCTAGCTCCTTGCATTTGAAACACATCACTTGGCTGATATCTCTCTTTTCCTTTGATATCATTGCCTCTTGTTGATTTCTTTGGTTCTTCTTCTTTTCTGGGCATTCATTGGCATAGTGTCCCATCTCTTTGCAAGTGTAACATTGTTCTTGAGTAATATCCTTCTTGCTAGGGTTGGGGCATTTCTTCTTTTTCTTGGGTTTCTCCAAAGCTAGGAGTGCTTCTAGTTCATGTTCTTCATATGTTATCTCATAGGTAGGAATGTCTACTGGTTTCTTGGACCTTCTATTGCTCCTTGGATAATTCATATGCCTCTTATTTGGTCCTTTAAATTGGGTCATATTGCATGGAGGTACAAGTGGAGATTTTCCTTTGTCCTCATCCTTCTTGGTAGAAGTTGTTCCTTCATGAGGGTTTACAAACTGTTGATGCACTCCACCTTGTTTCCTTTGTTGAACTAGGGAATAGATGGGGCATTGGATAGGAACATGATTATTTCCTTCACATAGGAAGCAAGTAACTTGAGATGTGGGGCATTGGCCAACTGGATGTTCCTCTTCACAATTGGGGCATTGATCCCCATGTTCCTTAGAAGTGTGATCCTTGTCTCCACAAATATTGCAAGCTTTGGTTCCTTCTAAAATAACATCTTTGTCATCCTTGTTGTCATAAACTCCTTTGGAAGAGTTGTCTCCAATGTTGATCATTTGAGTGACCATCCCTTGCAACAATTGGGATTGAATTTTCAAAATCCTTTGTATGGCTGGATCTAATCCATTGTTGTTGGCTAAAAGCTGAGTTGTTACTTGGCTCAACTGGGTTTGGTTTGCTAGTAGTTGTTCTCTCATGTGCATCTCTTGGTTGTTGTTGTCATCATCCTTGATGTTGGAGTCTCTTGGAGTAGTCATCTGTTTGGGTTGGTTTGGGATTAGAATAGGCAAAAATATTTCTAAGGAAATAATTCTAATCACACACATCACAATTCACTCAAGCAATGTGCAACAATCACAATCAACATTCCACTCAACAACAAAGTTCAAGCACATCTTTAGGCAACAAAATATTTTTGTTACACCACATAAGTTGGTGTGTTTGACTTAACTAAATATGGTGGTCCATCTATATGGTTCACTTGAAATCCTTCCATCCTTCTTGGTTGATTCTTCTTGCATGAGGTCATGGTTTTCTTGAGAAAACTCTTGGTCACAAAACTTCAAAGGTGAGGATGGCTCCTTCTAAGTGGTGTTTCCTTAGTCTTCAAGTCTAGAGTACTATTCCCTATCTCACTTGTAGTCCTTAGTAATATCTAAGGTTGAAGTCCTTGGTGAAGATGTTGAAGATGTTGAAGTCATTAGAGTTGAAGAAGTTGAAGTCATTAGAGTTGAAGAAGTCCTTAGATCATGGTGAAGTCTTTGGCCATGGGGTAGGCTTTATCCATCAAGTTGAAATAGCAGAGATGTAGAGTTGAAACCAAAAATGGTTGAGGAAAGAGTTTACAAGATTGTTTGTAAATAAGTTTTGGAACAAATACAACTCCTATTTTTCTAAGGGTTTTTGTCCAATCCTAGGTTTACAAATCCTACAGGCAACACAATGCTCTGATACCATCTATAAGGTTCCCAACCTTTAATAAGGTAGAGATCCCTGTGTTTACAATGCTAGTCCCTGGATCAATAGCTAGCATCCACAGTTAAGATGTAATATCAAGAAACAAGGGTCATAATACAACTTTATAACCAGGAATAACATAATTTTATTACATCTTACATAGCTCATTTGGCTATTACATTACATTGCATCAGAATATCTATAAGCATGGGGTCCTTCATCTTCAAAGTGCCACAGGCAGACATGTTGGTTGTAGACTTGTAATCCTATTCATTAAACTTCACTAATATCAAACAAAACCTGCAACATAACAAGTTACAGCCACAAGGGTCAATACATTTGAATTGTATTGGCAAGTGATACTATGGTAGTATAGTGGAGTCTATCATCTATATGCATTTGGCTAAGTGGAGTTGAGGCTTGCATTGCTCAAAAATAGATTTTTCCTTATCGTTTGAAAACACTAAGTTTTTGCTTTGACAAAAATCTTTCCCAAGGTATCTCCCAATAAAAATTGGTGATCCTTTCACCCTTGTTCAACCACAAGTTTTAACTTAGAAATTTGGATGATGAGATTCTTGATTGCTTCCATGTCTTGATGCTCAAATTGTCCTTTACCAGGGACATGGCTAAGTACTTAGATTTTACACTCTGCAGAGGTGGTGCACTTTCCCCACAAGACTTGGTTTCACCAAGACAAGATCTTTCAGAAGCCTTTCCTTAGACCAAATGGACGCGTTCCAACCTATCATCCCACTACCACCAACTGTCCAAATGGCTAAGTTCTAGCAACCTATGTGATCCAGGCAGAGCCCATAATGCCAAGTGGTTGCACTTGAAGCTTCTCTACATTTGACATCTCAAATCTCTTTGTTCCTGGGTGGCCATCCACAAGTGAGATACACAAGGTAAACCATAAACATGGGCCTTGTGAACCACTCAACCAAAAACCACCAAGCAATTACCATTCCACCCAGGTGATTCATTAACTTAGTTGTTTTATTAAACAAAAACACAAGTCCTCAGACTTAGAAATTTTTCCATAGTATGAATGTATATTCCACCCTTGTTTTCTATTAGCTAAGCTAAGCTTGATATTAGTAGGAATCTTAACTTAGGAAATTTTTCTACTAAGATTTCATCTACTAGGATTTCCCATAGCATGGTTATACTTAGCAAAAATTCCATGCAAGTTTTACTTAGAAAAATCACTAATGCATAGTGAAAGTAATGGGACATAAGTATGAAGCATCACTTGCCTTTTTGGTAGAGGGTATAAGTTCACTCCTTGTCCTTGCAACAATCACACTCTTCAAGTCACTACAATTCAATCAAGCAAGGCACAATCTCAATCTACCAATCAAGCAAAACATCACATAAAATAATAAACAAAACAATACATGCAAGCATGCAAAAGGGTTGTTTTGTTTGTAAAAGTGGTTTCTAATGGGTCAAAAACATTTTAAAACACCTAATGGTCATTTTATAAAGTGGCAAAAGTCATTTGCAAGGGATTTCACTTCCTAAACCATTTTCAAAACAAAGTATCATTTTATGTGGTGTAGAAATGTTTTTACTAAGGCATTAATCTATAGGGTTCACCAAATATGTTTTCAAACCATAAAACTTGGTGTTTGGGGTCAGAGAGTTTAAAACAAAACATTTCCCAAAGGTTTTCTTCCAAAACCATTTTTAATAAATAAACCATATTTTTATTTGACTAGAATTGGTTTTAAATCCAAGATTCATTCTTTTGTTTCTCCAAATACATTTTTGAAATCACAATTTGTTTCCTAGGGTCAGTAGGTTCAAAACAAACCATTTGCAAAAGATTTTTAACCCCAAAATCATTTTGGAATAATTTTTATAATCTAAACAAGCATACAAAAGTTTCTGCAAAACCAACCATTTTACCAGAAGCTTTTTACTAAAAAAATTGCATGGTTGGCTAGGGATTTCTCCACTGATTCCATTGATATAAAGTTTGCAAAAATTGGACGTGTGGTTTAAAAGTTGTGGAATTTACAAAATCACATATCTAATAGATCAATTATGTTCTAATTCAACTCATCAGAGACACGTGGCGTGTTTCTATTTGCCCGTACCGATTCGGTTGGATCAGCAATTCAGACCGTAGGATTAAACTAACATCGCACGGCGCAGATCGATCGATACCCCTTCGGCTAAGATTATATCGCGTCCTTTGGATCCAAATCCGACGGTGCGCAGCACGCTTGCCAACTAGTGGCGGCGCTGGCGGCGGCGCTCTGGCGGCAGCGCTCAGACGAGGTCATCGCCGGTGATACAGGACGCAAGGGAGAGGAGGAGAAGGCTCACCGTGTTCGCAACGTCGTGGGGAAGCTCAAGGTATGGTCAGTTTGTCGAGGGGCGCTCTGGTCCGACGTGGATTGCTCACCGGAGTCCACACGGCGTCGGGCGTGCTCTGGTCGTCGTTGTGGGCAAGGCTACAGGGCATGCCGAAGCAAAGTAGAGGGTGTGTTAGACGCGCATGGTTCCAGGGAGCATGTGAGTATCACTGAATGTCATCGGGGCGGTCCGAGCTTACCAGGAAGACTCGCCGGTGTCGAGGCAGACGGCGGCAATGTTCAGCTGTCGTCGTTCTTCGACGCTTAGGGAGCTTGCGTGGCTAAGCTAGGAGTACTGGGAATGCGCCAGAGTCTGTGGGTCAAGCTCGTGTGGTCGAGGGGGCAAGGGGAGTTCTGGTTTCACCGGAATCGTCTGGGAAAGGTCGTCGGGGCAGTGAGGGTGTGCGGAGAAATTCGTCCGGCCTGGGGACGGAGAGGGGAAGGCGAGAGAGGGAAAAGAGGGAGGGGGAGCTGGCGTTTATCACTGCGGGGTCACGGCGAGGGATTAACGCGACATTAAGGTGTAATCAAGCGAGCGTTTAACGGCATGAACGACAGCGGTGTCTGGGGAAGAACAGGTCGCGGATGGGGAAGATGACCGCGTGGCTGTGGGGTCCTCTGGCAGCGAGAGAGAAGGAAAGGGAACGGGTCCACCGGTCGATCATGAGTGGGTGAGTTGCGGAGTGCGAAACGTTTTTCTGCGGGGTGAGAGGGAGCTGGGCTAACTGGGCCTAGTGGGCTTGCTGGGTTGGGTTGGTTTGATTCTATTTTTTTTCTGTTCTGAATCTTTTTCCTTTTTCCAATTCAATTTCTGTTTTGAATTTCAATTCACAATTCAAACAACCAAATCAAACATTCAAATAAAACAAATTTCTACCACACTTTGTATTGAGTTTTAGTTCTGTTTAACAACATAAAACTAAAGTCCAAAATAAAATAATAATTTTATTCTTTTTAGGATCTATTTAATAATTAAATAAAATAGACCTTAATTATTAATTCAAATAGGATTTGATTTATTTTAAAACTCCATTTGAAATCTAAATATTATCAAAACCAAATCAGTAGGTTTTATTTGAAAATATAAAATACTTGGAAAATTTGTTTAAAATAAAATAACATGTTTTGATGTTTAATTAAAAATGGTAAAACCTTTATTTTAATAAAATTGGTTTAATAATAAACTCTCCTTATTTTTATTTAAATAAACCTTTACTCTCTTAATCAAAACAAAACATTTTATTTCAAAAGCTTGGCCAAGGTTTAATTTGGCTCTATAAAATAATCCTTATTTATAAATCTACCTTTTTCCTTTGAAAACCAAATCTTTTATTAAAAGATCCAAAAAATAGTAATTCCAAATATTTTTAACTTTATTGTTTATTTATCTTTTTAAATCCCTTTAGGATTTTATTTGATCAAAATAGGTTTTGAAAGTTTCCAATTAGATTCAAAAAGTTTCTTCTCACCCTGAAAATCAACAAACTTTTATTTTATTCATTTATTTTTCACATTACAAGACTTGGAAAATCTTGGGATGTGACACACAAGCATGGGAAATTCAACAAGCACCACAACCACAACTGTCATCATGACAACAAGAGTCACCGTAGTCATGACAATGACAAGTACAAAAATCACAAGGGTGGATATAACAGCCACCACAGTGGAAGTGGCAGTGGAAGACAGCCTGTCAAGAAGGATCTTAGTCAAGTTGAATTTTTTAAGTGCAAGAAGATGGGGCAGTATGCAAATGAATGCCCAGAAAAGAAAGTTGAAGGACCCAACAAGCCCAACCCTTTCCAGAAGGGACAAGTAAACCACATCAATGTGGAAGAAATCTATGAGGAGCCTGATGCTGTTGCTGGTAAGTTCAAACTCAATTCTATTCCAGCACTTGTTCTTTTTGATACTAGAGCATCGCATTCATTCATATCAATAGCATTTGTTGACAGAAATGGGTTTCCAACTGAAAATATTGGGTGTCCAATAAAAGTAAATTCTCCAGGTGGAGACATGATAGTAAGTCTTGGATGCCGGGATCTAGTGATAGAGTTTGGAATACATAAGTTTCCAGTGAGTCTGATAATCCTAGATTCCCAAGGACTGGATGTAATTTTGGGAATGGATTGGATGACTAAGTATGAAGGAGTACTAGATTGTGCCAATCGTACTGTTGCACTCACAACCCCGGAAAAGAAACGGATTAGATTCAAGTCTAACTTTGAATCAAAAGGGAGTAAGCTTAATTCTCTTAAGGGGGTTAGCATAGGCAGTGTGCCAATTGTGAGTGAATATCCAGATGTGTTTCCGGAAGAATTGTCAGGAATGCCACCAGATAGAGATGTGGAATTTCTTATTGATTTGCTACTAGGATCTGGACCAATAGCAAAAAGACCGTATAAGATGTCAGTTGATGACTTGAAAGAACTCAAGAAGCAGCTTGGAGAACAGTTGCAGAAAGGTTTTATCCAACCAAGTTCCTCATCTTGGGGAGCACCAGTTTTGTTTGTGGAAAAGAAAGATAGAAGTCAAAGGTTATGCATAGATTACCGTTCACTCAATGAGGTGACTATCAAAAACAAATACCCTTTGCCTAGAATCAATGACTTGTTTGATCAGTTAGAAGGAGCTTGTGTGTTCTCAAAGATTGATCTCCGGTCAGGTTATTTCCAGCTCAAGATAAGGGAACAAGACATATATAAGACAGCTTTTACCAAAAGGTATGGATTGTATGAGTATACCGTGATGCCATTTGGTTTAACCAATGCACCAGCATACTTCATGAATATGATGAACAAAGTGTTCATGGAGTTCCTTGACAAGTTTGTCTTCGTATTCATCGATGACATTCTAATCTACTCCAAGAGCAAGGAAGCGCATGAAGGACATTTACGATTAATACTTGAGAAGCTTAGAGAGCATAAGTTGTATGCCAAATTCAGCAAGTGTGAATTTTGGTTAAATGAAGTTGGATTTCTTGGACACGTTGTGTCAGGAGATGGTGTAGTAGTTGATCCTGCTAAAGTTTCAGCTATAATTGAATGGGAATCACCCAAGTCAGTGAAAGAGGTTCATAGTTTCCTTGGCTTAGCGGGTTAGTATAGAAGGTTCATTGAGAATTTCTCCAAGGTAGCTAAGCCTATGACATAATTGCTAAAGAAAGACAAGAAAATTGCTTGGTCTGAAGGTTGTGAACTCAGTTTCCAAGAATTGAAGAAGAGACTAGTGACAGCACCAGTCTTATGTTTGCCTGATTTGGAGAAAGATTTCCAAGTATATTGTGATGCATCTCATCATGGATTAGGTGCAGTACTTATGCAAGAAGGGAAAGTTGTGGCTTATGCCTCGAGACAACTCAAAACTCATGAGGTAAACTATCCTACTCATGATTTAGAGTTAGCCTCTGTTGTCCATGCACTCAAAACATGGAGACATTATCTTTTGGGAAAGCGATGTGAAGTGTTCACAGATCACAAGAGTTTGAAGTATATCTTCACCCAGAAGGAAATTAACATGAGACAAAGAAGATGGCTAGAACTCATCAAAGACTATGACTTGAGTTTGCAATACCACCCCGGTAAAGCAAATGTTGTAGCGGATGCTATAAGCCGTAAGGTTTTTGTGAATGGCCTTACCAAGGGAGAATTGCCAGATGATCTGTGTGCCCAATTTAGAGATCTCAGATTAGAGATTGTGACTGAGGGACATCTCATGTCTTTGGATGTTCAACCCACTTTGTTGGACAAGATAAAAGAAGCCCAAAAGGCAGATAAGGAAATTGAAGAGATTAAGGAGAAGATTGGCAAGGGAAAAGCCAAAGGATTCCATGAAGACGAACAGGGTACTTTATGGCATGGAAAACGTATCTGTGTTCCGCAAGATCCGGAGCTACGGAAACTGATTTTACAAGAAGCACACAACTCACCATATTCCATTCATCCGGGTAACACCAAAATGTACATGGATATGAAGGAAATATTTTGGTGGAATAATCTCAAGAAGGACATCGCCGAACATATTGCTTTGTGTGATGTATGTAGTAGAGTGAAAGCGGAACATCAAAAACCAGCAGGATTGTTACAACCACTACCTATTCCTCATTGGAAGTGGGACAAGATTGGCTTGGATTTCATCACCGGATTGCCAAGGACCAGGTCAGGATATGATTCTATTTGGGTAGTAGTGGATCGCTTAACTAAAGTGGCTCATTTTATACCCGTGAAGACAACTTACACAAGTGCTAAGTTAGCCAAGATCTATATGAGTAGAATTGTATGTCTACATGGAGTACCCAAGAGTATTGTGTCTGATAGGGGAACCCAATTCACTTCTCATTTTTGGAGGCAGCTACATGAGTCATTAGGAACGAGGTTGGAATTCAGCACTGCATTTCATCCTCAAACTGATGGACAGACAAAAAAGACTAATCAGATTCTTGAAGATATGTTGAGAGCATGTGCTCTAGACTATGGAACCAGTTGGGATGAAAGTCTGTCGTACGCAGATACTCTAAGATAAGCTCTATCACCTACTTCATAGGTGACTTCTCTACGCTTAGGATCTGCGTAGCTCTTTTGTCGGGACTGTGCTATCTTCAATCTGTCCTTAACCAGCTTGACTTTCTCTTCAGCCTCTTTGATTAGTTCTGGTCCGAACAAACTTCTTTCTCCCACACCATTCCATAGCAATGGGGTGGTACACTTTCTCCCATAGAGAAACTCAAATGGTGCCATCTCAATACTGGCTTGATAGCTGTTATTGTAAGAGAATTCTGCGTACGGCAGACTTTCATCCCAACTGGTTCCATAGTCTAGAGCACATGCTCTCAACATATCTTCAAGAATCTGACGTTTGGTGTCAAAGGTAAATTGGCCCCAAGATATGTTGGACCATTCAAGATTCTGAGTCGCAAAGGAGAAGTAGCTTATGAGGTTGAATTGCCAGAGTCTTTGTCAGCTGTTCATAATGTGTTTCATGTGAGTCAGCTTAAGAAATGCCATCCGGAAATGGAAGAGACTTCTTTGAAGGATACTATACCTTTGGAAGAGGTTCAATTAGAGAGTGACCTCACCTATGAGGAGAAACCTATCAAGATTCTTGAGACTGCAGAAAGAGTTACACGGACTAAGACTATCAAGTTCTGCAAAGTTCAATGGAACCATTATTCTGAAGAGGAAGCAACATGGGAAAGAGAAGATGATCTTCGGAAAGACCACCCTCACCTATTTCTTAGCCAACCCGAATCTCGAGGGAAAGATTCACCTTAAGGGGGTTAGATTTGTAACATCCCTAAAAATCATGTTTTCAAAGTTTGCATATCATTCATGCATGCATATCATTTAGGGATCAAATATCAAACCCCTTTCAAGAAAACAAAGCACTAACTGCTATTATTTTATGTGATCAAGCATTAATAAAATACCACTCTCAAATGGAGATTATTTGTTTCAAAACCAAACCTTGTTGCTCTCAGATTGTTTTGTTTGATTGCTAATGCTTAAACCAAAATTTACAAAACAAATATGAACTAAAAACTATTTTCAAAACTTGTTCAAATCATGTGCTATGTCACTGTTTATTTTTGTTTGACCAAAGGACCAAGCTAATACAGGGAGACCACATGTTTATATGCCCAAAAATGTGAGTGCTACACTCTACAAAAATCCAGAACAGATTTGAATTCAAATGGCATTTGAATTTGTTTGAAAATGGATCCAGAAAATTAAAACAGAAATAGAAAATGAATAGAGAAAAGGAAAAAGGTCGGCGCCAGGCTTTTGGCCCAACAGTGAAACCAGCCCACTAAGCCCACTCGGGGTTTTCCCCTCTCTCTCTCACTCGCAGCCATACCCACTGAGTCACTGACCGCCTGGGCCCATTCCCCCTTTCTTTCTCTCGCTGACAGCCACGGCCCACATGGCAGTCCTCATCTCCACCCTGGCGACCAGTTCATCCCCAAAATCTCGCTGGGCGTTTCCTGTTTGATTGCGGCTTCAATTCCTATTCAATGCCGGAGTAAATCGTGCCCGCGCCCTTGCTACTTAAACCCCCTCTGCCCCCTCTCCATTTTCCCCCAAACCCCAAGCACAGAGCGCCCCCAGGCTGCAAGAATTCCTCGCCGCAACCCCGCTGCTCCGACGAGTTCGCCGACGAATTCCGGTGAGCACCGCACTCCCCTCTGCCTAAGGTTCATGCTGGCTTATTATGCGTCTCCGTGCGCACCTACTGATGCTTTCTGTTTGCTCGTGCATGGTCTGTAGCCTCGGCAACGTCAACGACTGAGCTCCGCCGCCCTCTGCTCGAACCCCGACGACCTTTTCCCGTAAGTCACAGCCTCCCCTCTTCCTCTGCGTGATACGCGTGAGATCCCCAGTGTCATGCGCATCTAAAGGCACCTTTCTCTCGTCTTAGCGCAGCCCAGAGCGTCGCCATCGTCGACGAACAGAAGCCACCGTCGCCAGGGACTACTCCGATGAGCAATCCGCGACAACTCCAAGCGCCTCTTCGCCAACCGAGCATACGTCAAGCTTCACCTCGTCACGGCGAATCTGGTGAGCATCCTCTCACCTCCACCATCGACAGTAGCGCATCGGCCGCCGCCGCGCCGCTACGCCGCCAGTCTTTGGCAGTTTGATCGAGCACCGTAGGATTTGGATCTAACGCATACGATAGATCATAAGCGAAGCGGTATGTTTTAATCAGAGCCGCACGTTTTAGTTAGATCCAACGGCTCGCAGACGCGATCCAGCGCGAAGCGGTATCAGCCAGTTAGAAGGCGCCGCGTGGCACGAGTTTGGTTTTAAAATTTTGAATTAGATCTAATAGATGTTTGCTTTTGTTTAATTCATAACTTTTGATTCCCACGTCCAAATTTGACAAATTTTATATCAATGGAATCAGGAGAGAAAGCCATTTCCATATATGCAAAGTGTTTAATGTTTTGTTTCTGTTAAAATGGTTATTTTTACAGAAACATGTGTAGGCCTATTTTATGTATAACAATTATTTGGGAAATATTTTAATGTTCAAACAAAGGTTGTTTGGCAAGTTTTGAACTTGTTTATGAATCAGTATTGTGCACTTGTCTTGTTGAGTATAAAAAATCATCACATATCATATTGCATGCATCCATATATTTTTGCTTGTATTTATTTTGTATGTGATTTGGTGCTATCATTTTATGTGTAGATTTTGGTGCAAATAGTGATTGTGATTGTGAGGATTGTAGCTACTCTCCAAAATATCAAGGAAACTGGTGCTTCATGATTTTTATTTCTATATTTTCAAATATGCATTAGAAATATTTTGCTAGTCTTGCATGGTTATTTTGATCTATATGCTATGCTTGGGAAATCCTAGTAGTTGTAGAATTGCTAGAAATATTTCTAAGTCTTATCAATGCCATGCTTAGCCTAGCTAGTAGCAACCAAGGGTGGTTATATTCATGCTATGAATAAATATTTTTAAGTCCTTGGACTATGTTTTTGTTTAATAAAACAACTAAGTGAATGAAACACCTGGGTGGAATGGAAAGAATGGGTTATGTTGAGTGGTTACACAAGGCCCATTTCTATGGTTTACCTTGTGTATATCACTTGTGGAAAGCCACCCAGGAACAAAGGGATTTGCGAGGCCAAATGTTAAGAAGCTTCTAGTGTAGCCACTTGGCAATATGGGCTCTGCCTGGATCACATATGTTGCAATAACTTAGCCATTTGGACAGTTGGTGGTAGTGGGATGATAGGTTGCAACATCCATTTGGTCTAAGGGAAGGCTTCTGAAATGTCCTGTCTTGGTGAAAATCAAGTCTTGTGAGGAAAGTGCACAACCTCTGCAGATGGAAGAATCTAAGTACTTAGCCATGTCCCTGGTATTGGACAATTTGAGCATCAAGACATGGAAGCTATCAAGAATCTCCTCATCCCAATTTCTAAGTAAAAACTTGTGGTTGAACAAGGGTGAAGGACCCCAATGTCTATTGGTGGTTCCTTGGGAAAGATTTTTATCAAAGAAAACTTAGTTTTTTCAACTGATAGGCAAAACCTATTTTGAGCAAATCAAGCCTAAGATACACTTAGCCAAAATGCATATAGTATTTAGTCCACCAATATTCTACTAAGGTATCACTTGCCAATACTATTCCAATGTATTGACCCACTGTGGCTGTAACTTGTGATGTTGCAGGGTATTCTGATGATGATTAGGAGTCATGAGTCTACACTCAACATGCTTGCCTGTGGCACATGAAGATGGAGACTTATTTATCTTATTATATATTTGAACTCTTGTATTAGGCCTGTGGCCATGGAGTTGTAAAAGACTATGTTTGTCTCTAGAACGATATGTAATAATGACCTTTGTTTCTGTGTACTTCATTTTAAACTGTGGATGCTAGCATTGATCCAGGGACTAGCATTGCAATTACAGGGATCCTTTCCTTTACAAAGGAGGGATCTTACATATTCCCAGGGAATATTCCCTGTAGATTTGAAATTGAATTTAATTTGCAGAAAATTGTGTAAACTTGCAAAAGTCATATAAAAAGATTCGTAGATCCAAAAATAGCAAATAATATATCATTGTATTCAGAAAAATGTGTAGAATATTAATATGGCATTAGATTCAACCTTCATGGTATGCGTTTACTGCAGTAACTTAATTAGTTTTAATGGTGTTTTAGGTTAATAAATTCATAGGAAATTATCTGCAACTCTGAAAAATATGAACAATATATCAAATTGAAGCTACTATAATTTAGATTAATAATATCTGGTTGGATCCAGCTTTTGCGGACTATTTACCTCGTAGAAATTTAATTAGTTTTAATGGCTTTATAAATCATTAAATTCATAGTAAATTAATTGCTTGTCACAAAAATATAAATGATATACCGATGGAAAGCTGGTTCCATGTAGATCATCAATATGCAAACAGTTTAGGCAAATACTATAAGGTTTTGCAGCAATTAATTAAATAGATTAATGGCTTATTTAGAGTATTAAAATCATAGTAATTCTAAAACTGCTCAGAAAATTACAAATAATATGTCCCTGGAATCACAATTCCATGGAGATTACAGATATAATTTCAGTTTGATTTGTAGGCACCAAAAACTATATGAATCATTGAAAACCCATTAAACACTATTTAAATCATACAAAAAGATCTATAACTCCGATTAGGGTGAATCCAACGCCTACTGGTTCATATTAACGTCCTCTATCCAGTAAACCCAAGAAACAAATTTAATTCGACAATTAGAACAGGCGTTACAACAGAACTATTAAAACCCCTATATTGGCAAGTAATTATTAATAACAAGTACTCCATTGCATTAATTGGTCTCTTTCATGCATCATATACTTCAGTATTGTTTAGAGAACTAAAATAACAACCATTATGACTTATTAAATTGTCGTGCATGCATTTTTTGTATTTGTTTGATCTCTATGTGCTATTGTTTATGTTGTATGCAATTGTTTGCTCGATAGATTGCGAGGAGTGCAACGTGTGTGATTGCAACTACTATGATTGCAAGTATTGTGGTTACGACGAGTGCAACCATTATATCTATGAGGATTGTGAGGATTATCTAATCGACTACATCTACAACAAAGGCAAGTGGTGCTATCTTGGTCATAAATGTCCTATTGTTTTCCTATGCATCGTAGATGCTTTTGTAGAATTGCATCTGTAGGAATTGATGTGTATATGCTATTCTATATCCCATATTATTCCCTAGTATTCCTTGTTTATGAGCCATCGTATTGGTAGATTGCTTAGCTATGCTATTTAGACGAGGAAGGGAATCACATCATGAAAAGTTATATGTTTTGAAAGGCTTATGTTTTGCTAAATGACAAACCAATATGTTTTAATGAACCACCTGGGCGGAATGGAATTGATTGGGTCATCGAGTGTGGATTTATGGTGGGGAATGCCGAGAAAGGATTGGCTTCTTTGTTTGGTAGCTTTCATGTGCAACGATGTGCCAATAATGAAATGGGCGGTTGGTTGGACTCAGTAGGTTGTGGTAACTCGAACCCACGTATCCAGAGATGTAGATAGCGTAGGTTGGACCGGTGCGTGTCAGGTTTGGGGAGCTACTTCCCGAACGGTTCCTTCTTGGACTTCTCCCTATCATCACCCAATATGAGAGTGGTGGTACGAGCTAGGCTGGCCAAGTCACATGGGTAAAGTGTACTAACCCCTGCAGGGTGTATAAACTAAGTGCTTAGCCATGTCCCCGGTTATGGACAATTTGAACGACCTGATACTGATGCTATGATATTTCTCACTCATCCTTATTTCTTAATTACTTAAAACTTGTTGGGTGAACATAATTGGGTAGGAGCACCTAGGAGTGAACCAGAGTGTCCTATTTATCGTATTGGAAAACTACTTTGTTACAAATGTTAGGATAAAACTGTTGCTTTATGCAAATGAGCCTGAACTCCACTTGGCCAAATAAGCATGTAGTTGATAGATGTGTTGTTAACCACTTTAGCCTACTTGCCATACATTCAATATATTGACCATTCGTGGCTGCAACATTTCATGTTGCAGGTTATATCGTATCTGAGTGCTCGTTCATAGGTCACGAGACTCTACTCAACAATTGTTCGCCTGTGGCACATTTGGAGGATGGAGACTACCTTGTATTCGTTTTCCGCTGTGTACTTGAATAAATAATGTAAATTCTGGATCATATTCGTTGTATTTATGATGCATAGTTATATTTGGTATCATTTTGTACTGTGTGTGCTAGTGAACCGATCCAGGGATTGGCACTATACACATGAACTCAGCCTTATCAGGCGAGGGTGTTGCAAGTTGTCTGTTTCTTGCAAATTAATACTAGAGGGGGGTCGGATGATAACCCAAAGGTGGACTTCTAGTCATAGATGCAGTTGGATGGAGGTCTATGTATCTTGTTGTATTTCCCAATCGAATATCATAGGATCATGATGTCTAGTATTGCCTTGTTTTGCCTTGCTCAGTCCTGTCAATTGTCCTGCTATAATTTGTTTACCCAGCATGCCATGTTTGTTTATCTAAGGAGAGCACCTCTAGTGAACTATGGAGCCTGGTCCAATCTTTACCATTGATACATTTTCCACTGTTACTGTTTACTTTCTGCAAACCACTATTACCTTCCACACCATACAGTTAATCCTTTGTTATAGCAACCGGTGAGATTGACAACCTCACTATTCGTTGGGGCAAAGTCTTGAGTTTGTGTTGTGCAAGTTTCCAAGTTTCTTGCAACAATGTTGAGACGTTTCCTTCCTCCTACTGGTTTGATAACCTCAGTTTCTTACTGAGGGAATACTTGTTGCTGTGCTCTTCACACCTTGCTCTTGGGGTTTCTCGACGAAGCGCTCTCAGGCGCCATCAACAAGTTTTCTGGCGCCGTTGCCGGGGATGCTAAGGACATCTTCACAAGGGGAGTCCTTCTCAAACATTCTCTTTACTTTGTTTTTATTTTGCTTAGCTTCTTTTACTAGTTTTTGTTTGCCTCTTTTTATCAAAAACTCCAAAATTTTTATTCTAGTTTGGTTTGCTTTCTCTTATCAAAACACAAAAAAATTAGTTCCTGCTCTAGTTGCTGGTTTGTTATTGCCTTGCTTGGTCATGCTTTCTATCAATGGATGGTTTCTTTGAAACTAGTTCTTATTGGCAAGGTGGTTCACGGAAGAACAAAAGAATTATTATAAGGAACACCGTTTGTCACAAAAAGGGAAATACTTATGGGAACAAATTGATAAGTTGAATACTATTGCTAGATATGTGTGCTCTACTTATAATGTTACTTATTGCTTTGATAAAGATAAATCTTGTTGCTATAGGAGGTATAAACACCTACCTTTTCAATGTGAGTATAATGATAATGTTACCATATCTTCTTATGTTAAAGGAAATTATGAATTTTATGGTGTGGAACAAATTGAAGAATTTATTAATTTTAAGGGTGCATTTGAACTTGCTAGTTTGCTTGAAAATATTGATGATTCACCTTATGAATATGAGGTTTATGATATACTTCAATTTTTCTTTGATAATTACAAGCAAGAAAATAGGTATATTCTTGAATATTTTAATAGATGGTTTCCACAAATGGAAGAGACTAATGCCTTGCAAGAGCCTATGGAAGACGAAATTGCTGAAACTGAAAGCTCATTAGATGAAAAAGAGGAGGAGAGTGATGGTCAAGAAGAGGAAGAATGGATCTACCCATGCCTACCTTCTAATGAGAGTAACTCTTTACCTATTACATTATTTGATTGTCCCCCATTCTTACCAAAGGAGGATGAATGTTATGGTCCTGTGGATCCTCTTGAAATATCTACTTTGGGTAAAACCTGTGAAGGTTTTAATCCCACTATTTTTAAGCTTGATAGAAATTATATGTTTGTAGATCATGAAAAGCATGTTTTATGTGATAGTTATATTGTTGAGTTTATTCATGAGGCTACTACAAATTATTATGAGAGAGGAAAATATGGTTGTTGGAATTATCATGTTACTAAAACACCTCTCTATGTGCTGGAAGTTTTGAAGTTTCTCTTGTTTTATCTTCCTATGCTTGTCACTTTGTTCTTTGTGAATTTATTTGCGTACAAGATTCCCTTGCATAGGAAGTGGGTTAGACTTAAATGTGTTTTTAGTTTGCTTCTTGATGCTCTCTTTTACTTCAATTTATATTTCTTATGTGAGCATCTTTTCAAACTATTGTGCCTAACTTAAAGGCGTTAAATAAAAGTACTTGTTGGGAGATAACCCAAGAGTTTTCTTGAGTCTTGAAAGTTATTACTTCATAAATGACCTCTCCTTATCCTTTTTGTGCCAAAAATGACCTCTAATGAGAGGGAAGTGAGATTTTGGGAGTTGCTGTCCCGAAACAGATTTTTGTGCTCCACCGTAAAAATTTGTGAGGAATATCTATAAGTCGGATTGAGCTGATATTTTACGAATAAATCCCTCAGTATGTTAGCTAATTTTCTTTAGTTCAAAACTTGTCTTCGAAAAAATCGGTTTCTACCCGCTGGTCTGTTTTGACAGATTTCTGCCATTATTTGCATTTGCTTCTTATTGATTCACTTTTGGGTTATTTTTGGGAAATTGAGCTTTTTGAGGGAATTGCTATAGTATCTTTTGTTTTTAGTGAAAGTTTTGCTGTTCTAAAACTGTTCTATTATCTTTTGAATACACTAATGTTGCTAATGAAGATTGTGCGAAGTTTTGTCTGAAGGAAAAATTTTAGGTGTAGAGAGAGACTAGTGTAATGATATGAAGAATGGAAAAAAGCTCAAGCTTGGGGATGCCACCCCATGTCACCCCAAGAAATATTCAAGAGGTACAAGATTCAAAGCTTGGGGATGCCCAAGGCATCCCCTTCTTCATCAATAAAAATCAGGTCTTTCTAGACACTTCAGATTTATTGTTTCATGCATTATTGTGTTGTTCTTGGAGCGTCTTAGTTTCCGTTTGCTTTGCTTAGTTTTCTTGAATAAAGTAGTTTGGACCCCCATTCTCGCTGTGTTGTTTCAAATAAGTTGATTGGTGTTGGAAATGAGTAGAAAGTTCTTGCTTCAAATAGTGCAAGAGGAGCATGCTTTGACTATGACTTAGACTTTAGCATGTCATGCTAGGCGTTGTTTTGACCTTATGCTTAGTGATTATTGCTGTAGCATGACTTGTTCCAAAAAATTGTGATTGCTTAGTGTTCCTTGAAAATAACATGCATTGTTTTAGCATGCAAAAGCATAATATTGTGGTATTCTCCTTTGATGCTTTGTTTGGGTTGACTTGGCACATGCTCACACCATGTTATGAATATGAACAAGTCACCATAGCCTCTATGATCATTTATTCCTTGACTTGTAGTACCACTCTATGCTTTGATTAGTAATGTTTTGTCGCTCTGCATGATTATGGCCATTATTCCTCTCTTAGTTGGTTGCTCCCAGTCTTTTGCTAGCCTCCACTTGTATGAGTAAGCTCTACTCACGCTTCCAACACCCAAGAAACCAAGTTATTCCAAAGTGTCCACTATAAATTCCTATGCATGGTGTGTTACACCATTCTAAGTATATTCTTGTTTTCATCTATCTTCTAATTAAAAATTATTTTGTAATGTGAAAACTTAGTGATTAAAGCTCTCACAAACTTGATGGCACACTTAATTTTTCTTGCCTTAATAAACTTGAACCATTGTGTCATCTATGTTGTATATGCTTGCACTTATACGTTGGAATTAGCAGAACCGTGCTGTCATGGGGAACACTTTCAACATTGCACCTGTACTTTGTACACAGTTTATATCATGCTCTTTTTTCAATGGATGTCATCGGTGTGAAATGAAAGGCGAGATTGTAAGTCCATGGAGTTATGTATGTGTGTTAGAGAAACGCCTGGGCCGCTAGCCTAAGCCATGCCTAATCATGGTGGAAACTTGCAGCATCACCATAATGACATCTATGAAGCTTTCTTCTTATAAAAAAAGAGAGACACATTAAAAAGAGGAAAGAGAGAAAAAAGAACCATATTCCCATGGTAAATAAGAAGATTGCTGAGATGCTCATTGTCTGCTTGCCTTGTCATTTTGGTTATGGGATAGCTCTTGTACCATGTGCAAGGGGTACCCCATTGGCGGTTCTCTATGATACACATGTACTTACTATGACAAGAACTTACAGGTGACTAAAGTTAAGTAGCATGAGGAGCGGACCTCGTATTCAAGGGACATGAGATTGACAACTTATACTTTTTCAAGCATATACTCCATAGTTTGTTCACTTTAACCTTAATCACTTCAAGATGGTTATGATAGGGGAAATAAGGGCTGAAAGCTAACAAGTACCATAATTTTTGGAAGCTCTTTTTGAAACTTGAAATCCCTGCTTCCCTTTATGAAGGGCCTTTCTTCCACTATTATATTGAGTCTCCACCTTCTACCTTTAGGCACCAGTTAAGAGAGCGTAGTCTCCATTCTTAGTTCTATGTGCATTATCCCAAAACTTATTCATTGATGCATATTGTTGATATTGCTTGTTCTTGTGCTATTTGTATCTAGTCACTCTTATGAACTTTGAAGGTGTCCTAGGCATATATTTGCTACTCTATGAGGAACAAGTTGATTGCCACTATGCCATGTTTTCTGTATGTGAAACAAACAAACGTTTTTCAATGCATGTTATTCATGATCTTTATTTGTAGCCTTTCATATTGCATTCATAGTTACTTTTTCTTACTGTTAGAACTCCATCTTTCATGCACATGTTTAGAGTTCTTTGATCCCATCTTTCAATGCTTGCAAATGGTTTGATCTTGGTCTTTATGGTGCATGTCACCTCAAAAATTATTCTTTTTTATCACTTACCTACTCGAGGACGAGCAAGAGTTAGGCTTGGGGATGCTTGATACAGTGGAAACGTATCTATAATTTTTGATGTTCCATGCTTGTTTAGTATCTACTTTGCTTTTCTTTGTCTGCACTTTGAGGTGTTTTTATATGTTTTCTGGTACTAACCTATCAACAAGATGCCACAATGCCAGTTGCATTTTTCTTCTGTTTTTGGTTCCAGAAAGGCAGAAAATCAATATTCTCGAAATTGGACGGGACAAAAGCCAAAGTCAACATTTTACCGTGGGGAACACGGAGCCAGAAGACAAGACGAAGGAGGGCCTCGAGGGGGCCACACCCCCTGGCCATGCGGGTGGGCCCACCCCGCGCCTGGGGGGTGCAGCCGCCTCGGGCACCCCCTCGGTCTCCCTCCTCGCCTATAAGAAGCCCCAATACCTAAACCCTAAGTACCCGATCAATATTCCACGAAACCGTTTGTAGCTGCTTCCACCATTGTCCCTAGATCGGGGGGATATAAAGCTCTTCACGGCACCCTGCCGGAGAGGAGATCATCCTGGAGGCCTTCTTCTTCTTCATGAACTACGGGTCCATGTAGTATCTAGATGGTTGTATCTCCTCCTTTGTGCTTTCATGTCTAGATTTTGTGAGCTCCGTTCATGATCAAGATCTTATCTATTTGTAATCATGCATGTTGTGTTTGCGTGGATCTGATGGATACTGAGATTACTATGTCAGATTTATTAATGGTTTTGTTTTATTGATTCTATCATGTCTGTGTTGTTTGTGATCTTTCATGCTGTCCGTTGTTAGTAGATATCTTGGCCAGGTAGTTGCTAGTGACTCCAAGAGGGGGTATTTATGCTCGATAGTGGTTTCATGCCTCTATTTAATATAAGGGAAGTGACAGAAATCTCTAAGGTTGTAGATGTGTTGTTTCCACTAGGGAGAAAACAATGGTCTCTTGTTCATGGAACAAGTGGATTGTTTACCTTACACACTTTGCTTAAAGGAGTTGTCTATTTCTTGCAACTTAATACATGAGGGGGTTCGAATGATAACCCAAAGGTGGACTTATAGGCATAGATGCAGTTGGATGGCGGTCTATGTATCTTGTTGTATTGCCCAATCGAATATCATAGGATCATGATGTCTAGTATTGAATTGTTATTCCTTGCTCAGTCCTATCAATTGCATTGCTGTAATTTGTTTACCCAGCATGCCATGTTTGTTTATCTAAGGAGATTACCTCTAGTGAACTATGGACCCCGGTCCAATATTTACCATTGATACATTTTCCATCATATCAAGCTACTTCAAAACCACTATTACCTTCCACACCATACAATTAATCCTTTGTTACAGCAACCAGTGAGATTGACAACCTCACTGTTCGTTGGAGCAAAGTCTTGAGTTTGTGTTGTGTAGGTCTCCAAGTTTCTTGCAACACCTTTGAGACGTTTCCTTCCTCCTACTGGTTCAATAACCTTGGTTTCTTACTGAGGGAAGACTTGCTGCTGTGCTCTTCACACCTTGCTCTTGGGGTTTCCTGACGAAGCGCTCTCAGGCTCCATCAGTACCTCAATAGTGGATAACTGGGAAATTGGCTTACATAATTATTCTATAGGAGGTAAATTCTTCACATCTTCAGATCTAATACCCTTCTCCTTAAGACATTTCTTGGCTTCTTTCATCACTTCATCATTTAATTCAATCATTCCCCTCTTCTTTGGTGTTGGTGTTGGAGTTGGTGTTGGAGTTGGTTCGGGCACAATTGGTTCAGGTGTAGTTGGCTCAGTTGAAGTCCAATCATCATAATTCTTGCTTATTTTAGCCATTAATTCTTCAACTTCTGCAGGAGTTCTTTTCCTGAAAACACAATCAACAAAACTATCTAGGTATGTCCTAGATGCATCAGTTAGTCCATTATAATATATATCAAGAAGCTCATTTTTAGGTAATGGACATCCAGGATGTGCTTGAATCAAGGCATAGAACCTTGTCCATGACTCGGGCAATTTCTCTTCTTCTCCCTATTCAAAATCAAAAAGTTTTTGCAAAGCAGCATGTATAGCACTAGGAGGAAAATATTTCTAAAATAAAGTTGCAATCAAACAATCAGGGCTATCAATGGATCCAGCAGATAATCTATTAAACCAAGCTTTAGCTTCTCCTTTTAGTGAAAAAGGGAAGATCTTTGTAACAAAGTACTTGCGCATCTTAACATCATCAGAGAATAAGGCACTCATAGTAGAAAGCTCATTCATATGTGCCACAACACTTTCATTCTCAGTCCCACAAAAAGGTTCTTTCTCAACAATGTTTATATAGGATAAATCAAGAGAGAAATCATAATCCTTATCTTTAATATCTATGGGAGAAGTAGCGAACTTAGCATCAGGAGACAGTTTAGGAATAATAGTACATCTCTCAAGGAGACACCTAATAGCACTAGCACCACGTGTGTTTTGGTACTCTTCTATAAATTCACCAGTCATTTCAATGTAAGCATCATTAATATCATATCTCTCTCTAGACTCAGGTGAGCTAATAGGTGTAATAGTGTCTTCACTTGGAGTTTTAGTGTTTCCCAAAATAGTTCTACCAATAGTAGCATCTAGGAGGACCTAATGAACCGCTCGCATCAAGGAATGATTGAATCAAGGAAACACTTTCCCATGATGAAAGGAATAGCAGTGAACAATAATAGAAGCAAGGAAAGACTTTCACCAATAGAAGCAATTTCACCAATAGAAGCAATTTCCCATGATGAAAGGAATAGCAGTGAAAAGAATAGCAGTGAATCAAGGAAAGACTTTCACCAATAGAAGCAATTTCAGATTCAGCAGTAGTAGCAGTGTGTGTAGCATGTGTATGTGGTGGTGGTGTAACAAGCTTACTTATAACAGAAGGTGAATCAAGAGCATCAAAGGTGTTTAGAATTGTACCTCTTCTTATAGTGGATGGTAAAATAGGAAACTTTCCATCACGAGACTTTCCCATGATGAAAGGAATAGCAGTGAACAATAATAGATCCAAGTGAACTTACAAATAAAGCTATGCTCCCCGGCAACGGCACCAGAAAATAGTCTTGATGACCCACAAGTATAGGGGATCGCAACAGTCTTCGAGGGTAGTATAACCCAATTTATTGATTCTATACAAGGGGATCCAAAGAATACTTATAAGCCTTAACAACTAATTTGTTAATTCAACTGCACCTGGAAATAGTCTTCCAGAACAGGATCAGAGGGATCAAAAACTGCTAATTCA
Source organism: Avena insularis (assembly GCA_023614405.1). Taxonomy (NCBI): domain Eukaryota; kingdom Viridiplantae; phylum Streptophyta; class Magnoliopsida; order Poales; family Poaceae; genus Avena; species Avena insularis. The sequence goes on along the minus strand of CM042691.1, from coordinate 155,769,910 downwards.
TATAAAGCCATCGAGCCAGCCCAACCAGAAACTAGAGCTGTGTGCTTTTGGTTTAATATAGTATCGATAGCTATTGCAGTTTTTCCAGTTTGTCTGTCCCCAATTATAAGTTCTCGTTGACCACGGCCTATAGGAACCAGGCTATCCACTGCTTTTAAGCCTGTTTGCATGGGTTCATGCACAAATTTACGTTCAATAATCCCTGGGGCTTTCACTTCGACACGTCTTCGTTCGTGATCGCTTAGAGCCCCTTTTCCATCAATAGGTACTTTATGAGTAGCGATAGCAAAGTAACAGCGGTAGTAAAACAAAGGCAGCAGTAACAATAGTAGCAAACAGTAAGATATGAGTGCGGTAGGCATTGGGATTGATGTTCTGGCGTTGCATGGACGATACTATTCATGTAAAATCAAGATCTAGGGCATTTGCAGATAAATAAGATAAAGCATCCAAGTACTAAATAATCATAGGCATGTGTCCCATATATAGTCGCTCGCAATGAGAACTTGCACATCTTTTGTCCAGCTAGCCTACTGCAGTGGGGCCTCAAGGGAATCTATTGGCAATTAAGGTACTCCTTTTAATATAGCACCTAACTCTCCGTGAACACATGTGATCCTCATATCAAAGCCATCCCTTCCGGCTGTCCCAATATCTGTCACTTCGGGGCTGTTGGATGTAGACAATGATATGTGTACACAACTTGCAGATAAGATCACAAACAATACTATCATCAGGAATCAATAATAAGTTCATATCTGAGATCATGACACTTGGTACCTAGTGACAAGCATTAAGCACAAAAAGTTGCAATAAAGTCAAATAGCACAAATAGAGATACTAGGCACCATGCCCTAATAATCTTATTTGATTACATGATAGAACTCATCCAATCCCTACCATCCCCATATCCTATAGTGGGATATTACTCACTCATGGATGGGGGAAACATGGATGGTTGATGGAGAGGCATCGGTGATGATGATGGCGATGATCTCCTCCAAATCCTCGTCCCGGCAGGGTGCCAGAACGGACTTTCTGATTCCGAATCACGGTTTCTAGTGGTGGTGGCACAGTGGAACTCTTTGTAGAAAAACGCAAAAACCCCTCGGTTTTTAGGTCAGGAGGCTTCTTATAGGCGAAGAGGGAGGCCGAGGGGGTGCCCGAGGTGGCCACACCCCCTCCTGGCGTGACCAGGCCTAGCCCACGCGGCCATGGGGTGTGGGCCCCTTGTGGCCCTCCTCCGTCTCGTCTTCTGGTGAAATAGGATTTTTGGCATATTTTCCGAGATTTTCCTAAAAGTTGATTTTCTACACAAAAAGTAGACACCAAAGCAATTCTGCTAAAAAAAGCATCAGTCTGTGTTAGTTGTATCCAAATCACACAAGTTTAGGGGAGAAACAATAGCAAAAGTGTTCGGGAAAGTAGATATGTTTTGGACGTATTAGGTATCCTATGAAGACGCATTTTTCTGCTTTGGGTTCGAGTTTATAAGTTTGAAGTTTGTTCACATAAACATCACATCCCCAAACTTTAAGAAATGACAGCTTAGGTTTGTTTCCAAACCATAATTCATATTGTATCTTTTCAACAGATTTAGATGGTGGCCGATTTAAAGTTAATTCAGCGGTTTCTAGTGCATAACCCAAAAATGACAGTGGCAAGTCAGTCAGAGACATCAAAGATCGAACCGTATCTAATAAAGTACAATTACGATGTTTTGACACACTGTTACGCTGTAGTGTTCTGGCAGGTGTGAGTTGTGAAACTATTCCACACTGTCTCATATGTTCGCTAAAATCATAACTTAGATACTCACCTTCACGGTCGGACCGCAGAAATTTGATCTTTCTATCATGATGATTTTCCACTTCACTGTGAAATTCCTTGAACTTTTCAAAGGTTTCAGACTTTTGTTTCATCAAATAGATGTACCCATATCTACTAAAATCATCCATGAAAGTAACAAAATAACGATTTCCACATCGCGCCGACACGCTCATTGGACCACATACATCAATATGTATGATTTCCAATAAATTTGCCGCCTGTTCCATTGAACCAGAAAACGGCATTCTTGTCATCTTGCCCATAAGGCATGGCTCACATGTATCAAATGATTCGAAATCAAGTGATTCCAAAAGTCCATCTGAATGGAGTTTCTTCATGTGTTTAACATGAATATGACCTAGACGGCAGTGCCACATATATGTAGATATATAATCAAGTTTAATCCTTTTAGCATCACCATTATGAATATGTGTAACACTATTATTGAGATCCAACAGAAATAAACCATTCATCGCAGGTGCATGACCATAAAAGATATCATTCATATCAATCGAACAACCATTGTTTTCATATTTAAATGAGTAACCACTTCGCATCAAAAACGATCCGGATACAATGTTCATGCTCAGTGTAGGCACCAAATAACAATTATTTAGATTTATCACTAATCCTGACGGTAAGTGGAGAAGCAGTGTTCCAACGTTGATCACATCAACTTTTGATCCATTGCCGACATGCATCATGACGTTACCCCTTGCTAGCGGTCGCTTGTTCCGCAGCCCCTGATTTGAGTTACATATATTAGCAACTGATCCAGTATCAAATACCTAGGTGCTACTACGAGTACTAGTCAAGTACACATCAATAACATGTATATCATATATACCTTTGTTTGCCTTGCCAGCCTTCTTTTCTGCCAAATACTTGGGGCACTTGCACTTCCAATGGCAAGTCTCCTTACAATAATAGCACTCGGTATCAGACTTAGCCCCAACTCGGAATTTCTTTTTAGGCACGACAATAGATTTGCTGTCCTTCTTTCCCTTCTGTTTACCCTTCTCGTCTTTATTGAAACTGGTGGTCTTATTGATTATCAACACTTGATGTTCTTTCTTGATCTCCACCTCTGCAGTTTTAAGCATTGACAGATGCTCGGGGAGAGACTTCTTCCTGCCCTGCATGTTATAGTTCATCATGAATATCTTGTAGCTAGGTGGCAGAGATTGGAGAACACGATGTATGCCTAAGTCAATAGGAATCGTTATTCCCAAGGACACGAGCTTATTGGTGTACCATACATTTTGAATCAGTGCTCACTAACGGAGTTGTTCTCTTCCATCATGCAGCTAAAGAAATTTTCAGAAGAATTATAACTCTCTACGGCAGCATGGGTATCGAAAGTCATTTTTAATTCACCCATTGTATCAAAGTCATTGCCATTTTCGAAACGCTTTCGAAGTTCTGGCTCTAGCCCATACAGTATGCCGCAATGAACTAAGTTGTGGTCCTCCTGACGAGTCAAATAGATGTTCTTTTCCTCGTCAGGACCATCATAAAGTGTTGGGGGTCCTAGCGGCGCTTCTAGCACATATTTCTTTTATGCATTAGTGAGGAGAATCCTCAAATTCATGGCCCGGTCGGTAAAGTTGCTACCATTCATTGCAAGTTTCTCTTTCTCTATGAACAAACTGAAATTAAAAGCAGGTGGTGCCATCTACAACAGAATTTGTAAAGTTTAGACTAAGTTTATGACAGATTGAGTTCATCTAATCCAAATTATGAATGAACTCCCACTCAAAAACATGACCTCTCGTGTATTTTTGGTGATTACATGAACCAAATCCACTACACCAAGTCCGATCATCACGTGAGTCGATGTAGTTTCAAAGGCGAGCATCTTTATGGGCATCATATCAAATATATGACTCATGCTTAACCTTTCGGTCCGTGTTCCGAGGCCATGTCTATACATGCTAGGCTCGCCAAGTAAGAACCTTAGTATTTACGTGTGTAAAACTGTCTTACACCCGAAATATGATCGTGGATTCAACTACACCTGATGATCATGTGATGTCTTGAAGCGGCAAAACATATCGATGCATACTTAAGGGAGAACACATTTTTATCTTGATATCTAAATGAGGGATCATCTTATAATGCTACTAAAACGCCAAATAAGCAATATAAGATGCAAAAACATCATATGTGAAAAATTAAATGATATGGTTCTTGCACTTGATCACTATCATGTGCATCGTGGTATGATCTTTATCATTCGTTTGGGTGTAAGGCTAAGGTCTATGGAACTTACATGTTAGGTGTGTAGTAAGAGAATCAACTATAAATCAACTTACAACATTTCCATATCATGACAATACCCCAGCAACAATCTAAACTAGACGCTTCTAATTTATCCATTTCAAGTTTTACATGGCTCGGGGCTTTTGAAGATAAAACCATTCTTACCTACGAACATGGAACCACAACGATGATAACTAAGTTATTAGCAACTCGTTGTAAATCAGATATTGACTATAGTAGGAGAGACAGACACCTGCTAGCCACTTATGCAAAACTAGTTGCATGTCAAGCATGGAATAGATCTCATGTGTGAAGACATGTAAAGTTTGTCCGGGCCGCTTCATCCCACTATGCCACCATTATCCAAAGTACAAACAAGAAGTAATAACATGATCATCATTGCCCACATACTATATGTGTACTACCTGTGCAAAGCATCTACGCATATATCAGGCTTAGATACCACTGTTGGGTTCACAGCATAGAAAACAAAAAATTTACTAGGATGGGAACTACTAAGAACCAAGATATATCTACTAGATACAAGCAACGGTTGTACATACATCCATAGAGAACATACCCTTGTAGACTAACAAAGTTTAATGAGGTTGTACTCGTGGATGATGTAGTTGAATGCTTGCCGATCTCAAGATCGAGAAGAAGTCGAGCGCTGCAAATTAGCATCACATCCATCATCGCACACACGTTCAAGCCACCGAACAACCTCCTCCTCCTTGCTCCAGCGATATAGAGGAAGCAGCAACCCCTTCCAGATGAAAAGCCACCAGGAACATGTATCTCGCTATTCCGACTACATGGGGGAATAATTCTAGAGGGGGGAAGAGATCCTTCATGAGGAGGTCTGAGTGAGAGAGAGGGAGAGGGGTTTTTTATACCACGAGGGGGGCACCCAAAGGGGTGTGTCCGGCGCATGGGGAATGCCCCCACCCCTCCCTCCATTCATGTGAGTGGAGCTCCCACTCACAAATTGCCTCTCCATTTTCTCCACTCAAATTCCCATTAAATTTCCACCAAATTTAATGTAATCTCTTATTAAATAAAACTCCTTTTATTTATTTATTCAGAATTTTGTCAATTACATTAATTAACAAACATTCGCATAAAACCCCTTGCTACTTTTCAATTGCACATGTAGAACCAATTTCACCCGAAACAATTCTGGTGTCCATTGAAATAATTCCAGCGCTTTGAAATTCTTTCGTCTAAAACATATTTTCTCCAAATGGTGTTGGTATCCCTTAAGTGTGTCACCCTATGGTTAGCGAATAATGTAGACTTGATTGAGACCCCTCTCGGATCAATAATCAAAAGCGAGACCTGGAGATCCATACTGATTGCCACACATTTAACGATGACTTATATGATCATGAGAACCTTTTAAGCTAGTAACTTAATACCTTTGTCTCGTGATATATTACATGTCCAAGATTCGATCATCGGTATCTCTATACCTAGTTTGATCTTATTACCGACATGCACTCTTTTCTCGTTCCCGTGATATATCATTGTAGTGATCACATCACTTGCTTGCAAGCTAACTAATGTGATATCACTGAGAGGGCCCAAAGTATATCTACGTCATCGGGATGGACAAATTCCACTCTTGATCCATGAACCTCTACATAACACCTTCGTAGCACTGAACCCACCTTTATAGTCACCCTGTTACGGTGTGACATTTGATGTTATCAGGATACTCTTCCAGTGTTAGTGATTGACATGATCTCATGGTCTAAGGACTAGGATTACTTCGTATGATGTTATAGCAATATAAACACAATGACTTTGATCGTAATTCTATACTTTGGATGAATGTTCATCACATCATTCCAACAATGTTATGACCTTGTTATTAATAACATCAAATGTCCATGATCAGCAAACTTTGATCATCTTGTTAATCAATAAGCTAGTTTATAAGAGAGGCATAACTAGGAACTTTCTATTTTGTTTATTAAACACACATTTATTAATGTTTCCGTATTAATACAATTATAGCATGAAAAATTAACATCTATCATATACTTGGAATATATATAATAACAGCATTATCATTGCCTCTCAGGGCATATTCCCTTTATTACAACCAGAGGGTACTTTCCCCGATGATGCATTTTCTTCTGGTGATCGCTTTCTTTCATAGGTGATGGTTACATCTGACCAATCTAGAAACTAGGGGACAGCTAGAACCGTGGCGTTCAACTCATGAAAACCACTTTTCTCACCTTAGCTGGCTAAGTTTCAAGGAAGTTGACGTAAGTGTATTTCTTTGTAGGATAATCATTCTTTCCATCCGACTTGGGTTGTGCATCATTCGCTTCTTCCATGTCAGAATCTTGCTTGGCCTCCATGCCTTTCTTGGATTTTTCTTTTCTTTTCGTCGCTTGGCTCTATAGCTAGAAGATTCATCTCTTTTGATGTCATCATTGAAATGACACTCACCATTGGTGTGGAAAGAACCCCCGTTCTTGTTCAGGTGATGTACACAAGGGTTATTGGCGGCCCAGGAATAAGTTTTTCTGGGATGCTGATCTCCTCATTCCCTAGACTCGGAAAGTTCTGTGGCCTCGTCCTTGGCCTCCTCCACGCCATCCTCGTCCTCCAGATCCAAAAGTTGCATTGACAACTGCATTATCTGTTTTAGGTTTATCTTCTGAGGTGTTCTTGTGCTTCTGAGTTTCCTGCTTTGGCTGTTTGGCCGTATTTGGGATGGCTGGAACATTTAGCAATCCATCTGAATTATCATCAGTGTCTGCATACTTGCTCGTAGTTTCTATCATCTCTCCCAAGTATGTAACTTTGTCACGCTTCAGCCTGGGACGTAGTAATCCAACTGGGATTCCCGTGATGAAAGCTTCGATCGCGGTTTGATCATTTACTCTCTCACAGGAGTTTTTCGTGTCGATAGGTAATCCCGGGAAGTTTCTCTGGGTCTTTGGGTGCAATGCTGCAACTCTCCGACTATGTAGGGCCTCTTGTATGTACCCTCAAAGTTTGAAAAGAAGGAACTTTGCATGTCATACTAGTTTTTTACTGAGTTCTCTGGCAACTTATTAAGGCATGATCGAGCCATCTTCTATAGAATAAGTGGGAGATATCGAACTGGAACCAAGCTATTTCCTCCTCTGGCGATGCATCAAGCCTGGAAGAAATCCTGGAGCCAAGTATCTGGCTGAGCCGCACCTTTGTAGGGTTGAATGTGTTTGGCGATGCCGAAGTCAAACGGAAATTTTGTTCGACGGATACATGGACCAAAGCATTTGGTTCCCACGTATACATATTCCTCCTCATACCGTCATGCTTCTATTTTTGATTCAATGTGATGGCGAGCATCATTGGGCGAGCGCGATCTGCGCCTAGGGTGCTCGTTATGCCTGCATGGCGGCGGAGTCGAATTCCTGCTTCTTCGTCTGTGGTTACCCTCTCCACTTATACAGATCCCATGGCTATGATGAGATCCTTCATGTTCACTTCTAGGTGGGGAAGGTGGGTTGTTTCCAGTTGAGCGACGGGCTCCTGCGGCTTGCTTATGTCGGCTCCAAGGTGGATCTTCACGCGTCGGCCATCGTCCCGACTTTTACCAGGGCTATCCTCTTTATTTCTTCATCTTGAATTATTTTCTTTATGAAGAGGTTCAGTCGGACGGCTGGTGTGCCTGGGAGGCGACCTTCTTTGATGGTCCCGCTCTTGTTGGCGCTGTGCTTCCTATTCATCCATGTGGCCGTTGCTTTGACTACGATAGGGTTGGTGAGGGGCCAGTGCTCCTATTGCATCCTATGATGTGGCCGAAAGAACTTCTGACCAGCCCCATGCGGGCCTACGATGATGACCGTTTGATCCGGTCCTAGAGTTTTATTCATCCCTAGGGGCAGAACGATGATGCTGATATGTATACCTTTGGGGTCTTACATCAGTGTTTTTTCCTGCATCAGTGCGACACTGCTCCAATTTTGACGCTAGTTTCCTACTAAACGATGTGGCCGTTTTCTGCTGCTGCAGTCCTTTGTCAAGCAATGGTATGCACTGCTGGACCTATTCTAGAGACGGATTGTTGGCGAGGATAGCTCGAGCAGCTGCATAATTTTCCACTGGTGTGCTATAGACTCAGATATTCTCTCTAGTTTTATTGTCGAATAAATCTCTATGGACTTTCGGGTTCCTATTAGCAAGAACCAGACACCTCTAGTCTTGTTTGGTAGTTTCTTGAATTTTGACTAGTACTGGGCGGGACTGCTGTCTATTTGTTGCTTAATCTCAATGATGCGCGTGTCTTTATCAAGAAAGAGCAAACGATGCTTTTCTAGAACCTCAGCCCTTTTCTCCACCTCCTCCAGTGTAATATCCGAAGCAGTTGGGATTGGAACTGTTAGTGCATCTCTATAGATTTCACGTGCACCTTTGGTGACTATGTGTCCATCAACCGGAGGATCGATCGGTGTGGGATTACCCAGTTTTCCATCCGGTCTATTTGCCTTGATTTATTCGTCGATGTCTTCATCGTTGGCTTCCTCCATCGGATCTATCGGTGTTAGAGTTTTGTTCTTCTTCTTCTTTGTTCGCCCAATAGATTTGAGGCGCGTACTAGTGGCAAATACGCCTTTTGGTCCAATATCGGGAGATAAGCTGCCATCAGTACTTTCGGTCATGGTTTTCTTTTGGACCTCGGAAGAATCTCCAGTGTCCATGTCATCTTGCGAGGTATAGTCTTCATCCATGCTATCATACGAACTTGGAGGTGTCTCCTCTCCACATTTCTTGTATTTGTAGTCTTCTTCATACGCTTCCATCTCCTTCTCAAATTCCAGGAGTTCCTACGACCTTAGTGATTCCTGAGGGGAAGCAGGTGGGTCGACATATTCTGCGATCGCATTGAGAACTGAGTTGTTTTTGGCTCCAGCATCAATAAAGTCGGATCCATAGTCAATGTTGTCCACGAAGCAATGCTTTCTCTTATTGATTGACTTGAGGTAGTGGTACAGTTGATTTTGCGCCTCTGCTTCTTGAAATCTCTGCATGATCTCAGCGATTCCATCGTAATCGATGCAAGAGCGTTTCATTATATGATTTATCATGTGCCTCAAGAGTGATTTTCCTGTTCCAGCATCGGTAGAACCGGATCTAGAGCGAACCACTATAAATATAAGCATTTCTCAAAGAAAAATCCTTTTATTTACATTTCTGTTAGTTTTTTAAAATGGTAAACGTGTTTGTTACATAGAGAAAATGAGCCAGTGCAGCTGACAAGTGGGGATATTCCACTTACTAGGTAGGTGAAAGCTGAGCTGGCGAGGGCACGGGTTCAGGAGAAGAACCTAAAGGGGCCTTTTTAGAAAATATTCTATATGGATCCATTTCAGACTGACGAAACTAAATTCGATTTGCAAAAACTACTAGCTAAAGCCAACTTCGGATGATGATTGCGAGCTTGTCTCTGCACCTTTTTGAGAAGAGTTTTCACTTGAGCTTAGAGGGGACATAAGAGATCAACTTCGATCATTGGAACTTCATCGGGGGTGACTGTGTCACTCAGAAAACAATGATGAATAGACGTGTGGCTTCAGACTCGAAAACTGCAGAATGGAGTAGCAGGTAACATAAAATTTTACAGGACTTCGTAAGAAGATTGAGGGTGATCTAGGAATCAGTTTGAAGAGCGGTATTTTCCTAGATGAATCCTTATGTACTGAAAACGACTTCCATGTTGGGGATTCCACCAAAGGAGGCGTATATCAATGAGAAAGATACAGAGGAATCAAGGGGCTGCTGGTGTCACCTAATGCGTGCACGCATCATGCACGGTGACTAGGGCGAGCGGGCGCGTGCATGGACGAACGTGGTAACGAGGCGAGGAAACTAGGGGCAAGGGAGATGGATCTCACCTCGCGCGAGTGTTTGGCCAATCCACACCAAGCGAGGAGCAAAGGGGAAGCGGATGGCGACGAAGAATGACAGGCTTCGAGCAACGTCAGTATCCTAGGTATGTGAGTTGTTCCTAGTGCTGCTCCAGGAAGAAGAGGTAGCCAACGTCGATGGCGATTGCGACGCGTCTTGGTTGACCGGAGAGACCGGAGGCAACAGGGTGGCGAGGAGGTTCAATGGGTGACCGTGGGCAGAGGCAGCATGGAGCAAGGAGGCGAGAGCTCAGAGGGAAAAGGGGAATCTAGGGTTCTAGGAGTTCCATGTTGGATAAGAAGGGAGGGCATGGTGCTGTGGTGACGAGGCTCACGGGAAGAGACGATGACGTAGTCACTGCCGTCATCGTGCTAGGAGAGGGAGCAGACGGAGAAGAAAAATAGGGAGACAACATGTGTTTCCTCTACCGAAGGGGTTAGTGAGCCGAGAAAAGGTGGAGATGGGATGGCCCAAGAAGGAGGAGAAGGGAGAGGTACCGTATGGGTTGTTGGTCTGCTAGCAGGTTTCCACTAGGCTGACAAGATGCTTCTCTCCTTGCTGTTTATTTTTATTTATTTTTCTCTTTTGGTTTTCTTATACTTATTTTTTGTTTGGCTTTGTCCCATCTTTCAATGCATGTATTATCCTAAAATATCTTTGAACATTTTCAGGAGTGTTTGAACAGGGAAGATAGCAAAAAATAAGAGATGAGAGGGAACAACAAAAATGCAAGGACGATGCCCACATATATGTGCTCAAATTAGGCATGTACAAGATTTAGGGTTTTTCCGAAAAGGAATAAAAACATTTTGTCGTGGTGGTGGCACGACAGATGCCATGGGTAGGCTTAAATTGGGGGCCGAATGGGTGCTTGTGGTCACCGGGGAGGGTGTGCACGGTCGAGCCATGCACGAAGAACAAGAAGAACTCTCCACACTTGACAATTTGATTTATACCGTAAAGATTACAAGTACTCCTTGAGCTGTATAGGCTTGAGTCCGCAGCACCTGTTCTCTACTTGGTCCAACCTCTTCCTACTACTGCTATGCCCTCCCTTATATAGGCAGTGCTAGCTAATACCCCTTTAGGTTCTATGGTTTACTGTTTGGATCTTGGTCCCTACAATATGGGCTGGGTTATGGGTTTACCCTAAGCCCATAGGCCCGGTCCATAAAGCTTGACAGCTAACGGTCTTATCGTACGCTGCTTCTTGTTATTTTTGGCGTCATGCGGTTACTTTGTACGTCGGCGCTTGCTTTGGGCGTCACCCGGCTCCTTTTGTGTCACCCGGCGTCGCCCTTCTCTTTTGACCATGCTTTACCATGGTCCTTCCCGAACCTTACTCGGAAAGGTGCCACGTGTCCTTCTTGACTCGGCCCTTCCTCGGTTGACTCGGCTCGTTGGTACCTGCAAGGGTTACAACTTTGTCCTATACGGGCCGAGATAGTTTGTATCTCGGCTCTCATGCTTATCTTTTCCGGCCGTTCTTACCCGGCCTGGTTCATTTTTTACTCGGAGTCAACCCTGTTGCGCCATGTTTCCCCTCTCGTGACCCTACCGGGGGTTATCCCCCCGACATTAGTCCCCGAAGCCGGTGAGGTCTAGCAGTTCAAGCTGTTAGGCGTCTCTAGGTTCCTTTTGTGTGAATGGAACTTAGTTTTTTATGTTTTATCTATCTCAGTTTCGCCCCTTGTCGTGTTAGTCTGACAATCTCGGGTCAATTCTTTGACTTCTTGGCTCATTCGTGCTTCGAGCCGAGTTATTTTGGCCAATTCCAGGTCATTTTTGGCGCGCTTCAGTCACTGACATCCAGTAATCATGATTACTTGCCTCAATTTTTGTTACAAGCTCTGGCGGCACAGTGACGGATGCGCAGTTATTCCCCTTCACTATGCCAGTCCCATCGGTCTGTGCCTCTTGTCCTTCCAGCTGTGACATGGCACTGGATTTTTCGTGTATCTTTGGCTACGTGGCGCTCACTGACTGGCTCGCCTGGCGTGGTACACGGCCACACGCAGGCCGCACGGCACAGATAGATCCCACTACGGGGTTTTCTTACTGCCCTTAAGTAGGAGTTGGGGGTTTCCACTTCCCCCACGCCCGTTCAGTTTCCTTAGCCTTTCTTCCTCCTCGCGCCTGCAAGATCGAACTGCCCCCTTTGCGGTTCCTTCTCCCTCTTGCTCCTGTGCTGCGATTGCCCCTGCCCTCCTTCGATTCCAGCACGGGTCCTTGCTGTTCCAAGCCTCTCCTACTCGCTCTCAAATTCTGTCAAAGGGCCAGACCCAGCCCAAGGCTTATGGTTCTACTCGCCCCTCTTCTGGCAAATCCACCTCTTCCAAGCAAACAACTCTAGTTTGTGCTCCGGGTTCTTCTCCTCAGATCCAGCCTCCGACGTCGGCGACAAAGCTCGCTTCAACGGGTAAGGGGGATGAATCTGCGGCTGCCGGGTCAGGTGATGACTCCAGGGCTGTTACCCTCCATACTTCTGCCGGTGCAACCCGTGCCATTGTGGGAACCGCCCTGAAAACGGGTCGAGTTCTTACTCGGACGCTCAGTGGCAAGAGCCTTGGTTCGGCTGAACCTTACGCTGTGGCATGGAAGGCAGCAGGCAAGCAGGAGGTCAGCACTCATGCCGGGAATATGATGAAGTGGGGCCCCAAGGCTGTCTCCGACATGACCCAGCAGGCCATTGCTCTGATGGCCCGCGTCTACGAAATGAACGAGGTAAATTAACTCCTTACTCTTTAGAATCATTGAGTATTTCCTTTATACATATCATCTAGTCCCCGAGGTTACAGTCGAGTAAGAAACTTACTCGGCTGTAAGCTCTTCAATAGTCACTTAGCCTTCAAATCCTTTACTCCAAGCTTGTATGTTAGAACTTCGATCCCTAGCCCTGGAGGTTACTGCTGAGTAAGGAACTTACTCGGCTGTGAGCTCTTAAGCTCTTTTTATTCGGCAGGTCGCCTGACTCGACTTTTTCTTGTTATTTGTCTTCTTTGATTAGCTTACGCATAACAAGCGCACCAAGGTGCACCAAGCTCTCGTCCTGGCGCATCGCAAGCTTGACTTGCGTATGAGAAGCTACAGACTGACACCTTTGGCCAAGGTAATATCTTTGCTTTTCCCTTTTCTATTTTTGGTGTAATTATCCTTGGTTCATCTTTTCATTTTTCCTCTCACTCTTGTCTCACAGCCACTGCTCGGTCCACCATCAATGAACTTCACTCGCAAATCAGCGAGGCCGAGAGTAAATTTCTTATCCCCCTAAGCCAATTGCTGAAATTTTTCTGTTGGTACTGACAAATATTTGTTTTGAATAAGCAGAGAAGCACCAAGCCGAACTCCAGAAGGAGTGAGATGAGGTGACTCGGCTGAAGGAATTAATGGCCGAGACGGAGCAGAAACACTTGGCCGAGGTGAAAGGGCGGAAGGAGGAGCTTGCCAAGAAGAATGAGCAGCAGGCTGCCAGCGCCGAGAAGACTAAGAAGTTGCTCGACGAGGCCGAGTCATTGGTCGAGTCGACCAATATGAACCTCGACGACCTTCAAGCCAAGACCAAGACTTGGCATAGCAAGCTCGCTGCCATCAACTTCTTTCTCGGTAGTGAGTTCTTACCCTTTACGCATTGTCCAAGTCCTGCTAGATTTCTTCCATCTTCCCTTTATATTTGCTAACTTTCTCTTTTTGCTTACATAGAACTTCCCTGAGGCCAACATGTTTGCCATCCGAGCCATGAAGAAAGTGAGAGCTGAGGCTGGTGCTCCTGCTGACGGCGAGGTGTCCATGGAGGAGCTGCTCGCAGCGATGTCTGAACGGGTCAAGACCCTCAGATCCTGCGGTGTGTACTTTCTCAAAGCGGCTATCCATGCGTTTCGCATGCTCTGGCCGGATGAAGACCCCCCCGAACTCATCGAGCCACTCGCCGACAGACTGCTCCTTACTAAAGACCGGCTGGATCAATGGCGTGAGTCGGTCGGCCGGGCTGCAGCGGACAAGGCTCTCTCCTTCGTGCTTTCATGGTACGAGGACATCAACCTTGATGTTCTTGCTCGCATAAGGGGAGATGGAAAATGGTTGAACAACCCGGAGTCGATCTAGAAGCGCCAGGAGAGAGCTTATGCTATGATCGAGTACACCATAGTGCACGCTTGGTGTGAAGGGCCCAGCTTCCTCGACCTTGGCGATCCGCTCGTTGAAGTTCCTGCTGAAGAAGGTGGCGATAGTGAGGCGACCGAGTCAGATGATCCAGATGACCCGGCCGCAGATGCCCCTCACCCGGCCGACGCTCCAAGCACTCCTGGTTCCGAGAATGCTCCTCCGAGTTCTCCTGCTCCTTAGGCCAACAAATACTCAAACTTTTATTAGATCCCCGGTATGCCGGGTACAGATGTAATGTACATTGCACTTGAAGTTTGACTATGTGCCTTATGATATGCTTTATATATTTGCGTTATGCTTTGAGTGCGAATCACTCAAGGAAGAGTCCCCGAGTTTCATTTTGCCGTGTCACCTGTCCTTGCCTTTGGACCTTGTCTACCATTTTTTGGCGTTTGACATTAGGATCTCAAAGTACGAAGGATTTAGTTAGCGGATATGAAACTTGCATAACTTGGCCGAGATTACTCGACACATAGTATAACACAACCTGCAAAGAGTTAGGCACAAACTAAAGCCGACTCGCGTTTCTCCCTCGTACTTATCCGGCGTTCGTGTTTACCTGTCTTAGATCTTTTTCTCTTGCTTGCCATGAAGCCGTGTTTTCGGACAACAACATAGTCGAAGAGTTGATTTCTTCCGAGTAAACACTACTGTTCCGAAATAAATTTTGGGTATCACGCTAGCCAACGTAAAATAATTGAAATGGAAAGCCTAAGGGGTAGTCCCCGAGTCAGTTTTTCGAATCATACCATTTTATTATTAGCACATAGCCGTCAAACATATCCGACATATGAGAGTTCGAGTGATACATGTACTGCTTCTCCTAAGTGTAGAAGGGACGAAGCAGTGCCACATTCCATGGCATTTTGGTTTCATCTCCTGACATGTCTGCCTTGTTCTTTTGCACTTCATGACCGTCTATGAGATAATTGGAATCATTGTGCAATGATTTGCTTACAATGAATGGACCTTCCCAAGGAGGAGATAATTTATGCATTCTGGCTGTGCGCTGCACCAGCCTTAGCACCATATCTCCTTCTCAGAAAACACGAGGTTGCACTTTCCGGCTATGGTAGCGTCGGAGATTTTGTTGATATATAGCAGATCTGGAAAATGCCAGCTCCCTTGCTTCTTCGAGTAAATCTACTCCATCTTCTCGGGCCTCTTTCACCTCGGCTTCCGAGTATTGCCTTATCCTTGGCGAGTCATATTCTATGTCGGCAGGCAAAACTGCTTCAGCCCCATATACAAGGAAAAATGGTGTATAACCAGTTGATCGATTCGGAGTCGTTCTTAAGCTCCACAGTACTGAGGGTAGTTCCTCTATCCAACAACCAGGTGATCTTTGAAGTGGTTCCATTAAGCGGGGTTTTATCCCGGACAGAACTAAGCCATTAGCCCGTTCAACTTGTCCATTTGATTCTGGATGGGCGACTGATGC
Source organism: Avena insularis (assembly GCA_023614405.1). Lineage (NCBI taxonomy): Eukaryota > Viridiplantae > Streptophyta > Magnoliopsida > Poales > Poaceae > Avena > Avena insularis. The sequence goes on along the minus strand of CM042691.1, from coordinate 155,754,303 downwards.
TACATCGAGTCTTATTCGGTGTTTCCCACAGAAGCGAGCAAAAGCTCCTTCGGCAAAGTTTGTGCCATTGTCAGTGATCACACTGTGCGGGTAGCCATATCTGAGGATCATATCCCTTAGGAATGTGACAGCTGTTTTACCGTCCAATTTCTTGATTGGCTTCACTTCTATCCACTTGGTGAACTTATCGATCATGACCAAGATATGAGTCATGCTTCCCCTTGATGGTTTGAATGGTCCTACCATATCCAGACACCACACTGCAAAAGGCCACGTGATTGGTATAGTTTTCAATTCTGACGCTGGCAAATGTGACTTGGACGCATAGTGTTGACAACCACTGCATTTTCCGACTAACTCTTGCGCTTGTGCCAATGCGCTTGGCCAGTAGAATCCATGTCGGAATGCCTTGGCTACCAATGCTCTTGATGATGCATGGTGCCTGCACTCTCCTTGATGGATATCCAATAAAATCTCCTAGCCTTTCTCTGAACTGATACAACGCTGCAGTACACTTTCCATGCTTCTTTGTATAGTTCCTTGTTGATTATGGTGTATGCTTTTTCCCTTCGTGTTGTTTGCCTTGCCAACATTTCGTCATTCGGCAAGGTTCCATCCTTCAAATAACTGAATATTGGATGTGCCCACGTTGGTATTAATGGTTCCGCGTCTGCTTCAACATCAATGTCCATTGGTTCCGCCGACATATGTTCTGCCGACATAACCTGAGGAGTCCTCGAGTGTGATTCGGCAACCCTTGAGGTGAATGGATCAGTCCCAGAGTGACTCGAACCTGCCCCTGAGTCGATATCCATTAGCACTGCCTCCGATTCCTGATCCACCGGGACAACCCTGATTGATTCGGACTCAGGTGACGGTTTGATCGATGGCTTCCTGAGATGTTCCAATGCTACGCCTGGTGGTATTGATTTTCTAGATGACCCTAGTTTGGATAGCGCATCTGCTACCTCATTTTCTGCTCTAGGAATGTGATGAAATTCACAACCGTCAAAATATCCCGAAATTTTTTGTACGTGGAAACGATATAATGCCATGTTTGCGTCCAACGCATCCCAATGTCCAGACACTTGCTGAATCACCAGATCCGAATCGCCAAAACACATGATCCTTTTGATACCAATTTCCTTGGCTACCTTAATGCCATGGACAAGTGCTTCATACTCGACAACGTTGTTAGAAGCAGCAAAATGAATTTGCAACACATACCTTAGTTGATCCCTCTTTGGAGATGTCAGCACTATCCCGGCGCCCAGACCCATTCTCGTCTTGGACCCGTCAAAATGCATTTTCCAGTAATTTGGATCTGGCAGTGGTGGTTCGTATTGCATCTCCATCCATTCTACAAAGAAATCTGCAACGGCTTGAGATTTTATTGCATCTCGCCTATCATATTGTAGAGTGTATGGTGCCAGTTCAATGGCCCATTTGGCTACTCGGCCGCTTGCATCTTTGCTACCCAGTATATCCGAGAAAGGTGCCTTGCATATTACGCGGATTGGGTGTTCTTGAAAATAATGTTTCAGCTTTTTTGCTGCCATATATACCCCATATGTCATCTTCTGATAATGCGGATAATTCTGTTTCGAGACAGAGAGCACTTCTCTCAAGTAATATACTGGTCTTTGGACTGATTTGCCCCCTTCTTCATGTTCAACCACTATTACTGCACTTACAACTCTGTTGGTTGCAGCGACATAGAGCAGCATTGGATCCTTGGATAGTGGTGACGCTAATATTGGTGTTGTTGCCAACATTTTCTTTAACTCATGGAAAGCGCTATCGGCTTGCTGTGTCCATGTGAATTTGTCTGATTTTTTCATCAGCTGATATAGCGGTAGGGCTTTTTCGCCTAGCTGACTAACAAACTTGCTCAATGAAGCTAGGCATCCAGTAAACTTCTGGACATCATTGAGGGTTTTTGGCAATTCCATTCTTTCGATGGCCCTGATCTTTGTCGAGTTAGCTTCAATTCCTCGGCTGGATACAAGGAATCCGAGTAACTTGTCAGCCGGGACACCAAATGTACATTTTTCCGTGTTAAGTTTCATCCGTAATCTTCTTAAGTTTGCGAATGTTTGACGCAAGTCCTCAATTAGAGTATGACTTTGTTTGGTTTTTATTACCACATCATCGACATATACTTGAAATTTTTTGTCCAATTGATCTTGTACGCATTTTTGCATGCATCTTTGGTATGTTGCACCTGCATTTCTCAATCCAAATGGCATGGTGCGATAGCAATAAGCCCCGTACGGGGTAATAAAAGATGTATTTATTTGATCATTCGGATTCAGCGGAATCTGATGGAATCCTGAATATGCATCCACAAATGACAACAACTCACACCCAGCAGTAGAATCTATGACTTGGTCGATCCGAGGCAGGGGAAATGGATCTTTTGGACACGCCTTATTGAGGTTCGTGTAATCAATACACATGCGCCATACCACTGCCACGTTCGGGTCATCTTTCTTCTTCTCGACCAGGACTAGATTTGACAACCAGTCCGGGTGCAGCACTTCCATGATGAATCCAGCAGCTAAAAGTCTTGCAATCTCGGCCGCTATTACTTTCCTCCTATCTTCGGCGAAGCGGCGAAGGGGTTGCTTCACCGGTCTTGCATCTAGTCTTACATGAAGAGAGTGCTCAGCCAGCTCCCTCGGAACTCCTTGGAGATCTTGAGTGGACCATGCAAAGATGTCCCGATTCTCATAGAGGAAGCTGGTGAGCTCGCTTTCCTATTTATCTGTAAGGCCAGCCCCAATGGTCACTGTTCGCTCTGGGAAAGTTTCATCCACCTGCACCTTCTTGGTTTCCTTGGTAGCTTGAAATGACACATTGCCATGCGGGTTGGTGAGTGCCAGCATGGACATTTGTGCTGCTTTGGCCAATGCTGCCACCTCCAACATCTGGCTTTTCTCTTGTGCTATGACGAGTGACTCGTCTAGTGAAGATCCGGCTGAAGCACAAGCAATAGATCTCTTGTAATCTCCTTCCACTGTGATCACCCCGCATGGGCCTGGCAGCTTCATTTTTAAGTATGCCATATGGGTAGTAGCCATGAATCTTGCCATAGCCGGCCTGCCGAGTAAGGCGTGATATGAGCTAACCAGATCTACCACCTCGAACTCTATAGCTTCAATGCGACAATTTTCCCTGTTGCCGAATAAGACGTCGACCTAGATCTTGCCAATTGGCTCACAGGACAATCCCAGCACAATCCCGTGGAAATGGTCTTAGTCGGCTCCAGCATGTTCATGGTAATGCCTAACTTGAGCATTGTATCCTTATACATGATGTTGATGCTACTGCCACCGTCAATCAGTACTTTTGAAAACTTCATGTTGATATCTGGGCCCATGAATGTTGGATCCAGGAGCAGAGCGTATCCTCCAGGGGTTGGCATGATCTTGGGGTGATCTAGTATACTCTAAGTTATCTCTTGTTCAGACCAATGCATGTACTTGGGAATTGCCGGCATCGTGGCATTCACTTCCATCATTCGTCGCTGCTAGCTCTTCTTGTCATTTGGCTCTGTGACAAAGACAACATAGCTCTGGTGATGTTCTCTGTACTCATTTCTGGTTCCATGGCCGATATGAGCATCGTCACCTCTTGGATTGTGCACCTGGTGCACAAATTCTCTTCTTTCTTGATTCTGATATCTCGGCTGCCTGTTTTCATATCTATTATCTGCTCCTACTGCTTGAGCATTTCCTCCTATAAGTGGTGGAGGGGGAGGTGGTGGAATCTACTTATTCGGCGAGTCCACTCTGTCTCCTTTCTGAAACCAAGTGCATTTCCTTGTTGAGTGATTTGCCGGCTTACTCGGACTAGGCATGTGAAACTTACACGGCTGATCCAGCATCATCTCATAGGTGTATTTTTGTCGGTCCTGATACTGTTTCCTCTGATCGTATGGCCTTTTGCCGTCATTCTTTGGCACCCATTGTTGTTAACCATTTGTCCTTTGACGCTGACTGCTTCTAGCATCCGGATGATCCTGACTCACTGCCGCAACCTGAGCCGAACCATACCTGTAATCCGGCCTCTCGTCTCTTCTCTTGCTTTTGTATTCGGCTCTCTCCTGGCGCCTTTGCGACCCGACAGCGTCATAAATCTGAGTCTCAGTCATCCCGTCTGCCGACATGGGCAGCGGCTGAGTCGGATCTCCTAAAGCATACGAGTCGGCGATTCTTATCATCTCTGCCAGGCTTGCCGGCATATCTCTTTGTAACCTTTGCCACATCACACTCCCATGTCTACATCCTTGTGCAAACCATGCGATTGCTTGTGACTCGATTACCCCTTCACAAGAGTTACGCATCGTACACCATCTTGTGAGGAACTCCCTGTCTGTCTTATTCGGTCTTTGCTTGCACATTGCTAGTTGCTGTGGGCGATTCGGCCTCTTGTAAGTGCTCGTGAAATTGCTCACAAAAGCCTCGTGAAAATCAATCCAACTGTTGATGCTTCCGGGTGGCAAATTATTCAACCATACCTGAGCTGGTCCTTCCAGCATCTACGGTACATAACGTACTGCCCATCTCAAGTTTCCCTGTGCGATCTTCACAGCAGTTCCATAATCTATGAGCCAATCCTCCGACTTTGTGCTTCCATCATACGTTTTTGTCCCTCTGGCTAGCTGCAAATTTGGCACTGGTGGCTCCTTCATGATCCTTGGGCCAAAACACAGTGGACCCTGCGGACCTTGTGATTCCATTATCTCTGCCATTTTTATGCGGTCAAGCTTCAGCCTGGCATCATCCGGCTGAAGGTTCCTACCTCCGTATCTCGCTCCCATTGCTTGATATGCATGATCCGGCAGCTCATACCCGTCATTTACCATGGCCGAGTAACCATCATTATACTTATTCGCGTTCGGGTCAGCTGTGTGTTGAACTGCTTTTCCCGTGATTTGCTGTCTTCTTTCCGGCTGAGCTGGTGCGTTATTCAGAGCTGGATTTCCTCCTCCCGCCGAGTGCGTTGCGCTCCGAGTATGAGGCGCAAAATTTTGCCCTCCGTTGTCATTTCTCTGTCCAATTTTTTCCTGGTTTTCATTTTCTCGGGGATTATTTCTTTTTGCCCCTTTCGCATGCGCCGGGTTTCCTTAAACTACTGTCGGATCATAGGCGACCATCTGCTTGTTTCTTATAGAATCTACACTTTTTTATTTTCTCGGCCTGGGTGCCGCTCCGGGTGAGGATGCCGTGTGCCCAGCCGATCTTGCCGGGACAGGAGTCGCCGAGTGAACCAACTGTGATCTCCCTGCTATACCCGGATTTGCTCTATAATATGCCTCATTCAGCATGCTGGCTGCTTTTACTAACTCATTGACTCGTTCTTTCTGCTTTTTCTTTGCTTCCCCCTCCAAGTGGAGTAACTCTGCCATTGTTGCTTCTGCCGCTCGCAGATTAGCTGCTGCTGTGTTGTACGTTGGACGCATGGCCGTTTCATTGCTGTTATCTGATGTTATCTTTGATGTCGCATCTGCCAGCTCTTCGTTGAGGTTCCTTCCTATCAATCTCGTTGCATCGAGCCGGGGCTTTGCGCCCTTGACTCGATTTGCCGAGTTAAGCTCTCGGATAGTGATATCCACATCCTGCTGTAACTGTGCTAGCTCCTTTGCTTTCTCTAGAACTTTTATCCTGGTTTCTTCCAACTCGGCTTGCACACGCGCCGGGTCAGTTGCTTGTGCCACTGGTTCTGCCAACTTGTCTATCACTTCCTGCAGCTCTTTAGCTCTTTTGCTCCTAGCTATGTTCTCTGTTTTTTCTAGCGGCGCCTTTGCTGTTCTTGCAGCCCTTGGCGTTTCCTCATGATTTCTTTCCTCTGCGTTCTCATTCTCTACTGGAACTACTGGGGGAGCTGTGGAGTAGGGTCACGAGAGGGGAAACATAGCGCAGCAGGGTTGGCTCCGAGTAAAAAATGAACCAGGCCGGGTAAGAATGGCCGGGAAAGATAAGCATGAGAGCCGAGATACAAACTATGTTGGCCCGTATAGGACAAAGTTGTAACCCTTGCAGGTACCAACGAGCCGAATCAACCGAGGAAGGGCCAAGTCAAGAAGGACACCTGGCACATTTCCGAGTAAGGTTCGGGAAGGACCATGGTAAAGCATGGTCAAGAGAGAAGGGCGATGCCGGGTGACACAAAAGGAGCCGGGTGACGCCCAAAGCAAGCGCTAACATACAAAGTAACAGCGTGACGCCAAAAATAACAAGAAGCAGCGTACGAGAAGACCGTTGGCTGTCAAGCTTTATGGACCGGGCCTATGGTCTTAGGGTAAACCCATAACCCGGCCCATGTTGTAGGCACCAAGATCCAAACAGTAAACCCTAGAACCCAAAGGGGTATTAGCTAGCACTGCCTATATAAGGGAGGGCATAGCAGTAGTAGGAGGGGTTGGACCAAGTAGAGAACATGTGCTGCGGACTCAAGCCTATACAAATCAAGGAGCACTTGTAATATTTGGGGTATCAATCAAATTGTCAAGTGTGGAGAGTTCTTCTTGTTCTTCGTGAATGGCTCGACCGTGCACACCCTCCCCGGTGACCACAAGCACCCATTCGGCCCCCAACCTAAGCCTACCCATGGCATCTGCCGTGCCACCACCACGACAGTTGGCGCCAACCGTGGGGCTGTCATCATTACCTCCATGGAGACGAGTTGGAGAGGTTTCCCTGTGACTGGAGCCGTTGGAGGATCCGGCGCCAAGACGACGTGCTCAGGATATGCGCACTCCACGCGCACCGCGACGTAGACCTGGTGCTCGCCGAATTTGATGAAGCGACCGCCCTAGGGAACGGCTGGGTCCCGAAGAAGCCCGCGTTGTCACTGACGAAGTTGAGCGCTCCAAAACTCTGGACGAGGCCGGAGTAGACGCGCTCTCCGGTCTTGGTGATGATATTGCCCGTCCGGATGAAGACTCCATCAAGCACCTGCTTCTGCCCCACGGTGGGCGCCAACTGTCGTGGTGGTGGCACGGCAGATGCCATGGGTAGGCTTAAGTTGGGGGCCGAATGGGTGCTTGTGGTCACCGGGGAGGGTGTGCACGGTCGAGCCATTCACGAAGAACAAGAAGAACTCTCCACACTTGACAATTTGATTGATACCCCAAATATTACAAGTGCTCCTTGATTTGTATAGGCTTGAGTCCGCAGCACATGTTCTCTACTTGGTCCAACCCCTCCTACTACTGCTATGCCCTCCCTTATATAGGCAGTGCTAGCTAATACCCCTTTGGGTTCTAGGGTTTACTGTTTGGATCTTGGTGCCTACAACATGGGCCGGGTTATGGGTTTACCCTAAGCCCATAGGCCCGGTCCATAAAGCTTGACAGCTAACGGTCTTCTCGTACGTTGCTTCTTGTTCTTTTTGGCGTCACGATGTTACTTTGTACGTCAGCGCTTGCTTTGGGCGTCACCCGGCTCCTTTTGTGTCACCCAGCGTCACCCTTCTCTTTTGACCATGCTTTACCATGGTCCTTCCCGAACCTTACTCGGAAAGGTGCCAGTCCTTCTTGACTCGGCTCGTTGGTACCTGCAAGGGTTACAACTTTGTCCTATACGGGTCGAGATAGTTTGTATCTCGGCTCTCATGCTTATCTTTCCCGGCCATTCTTACCCAGCCTGGTTCATTTTTTACTCGGAGCCAACCCTGATGCGCTATGTTTCCCCTCTCGTGACCCTACCGGGGGTTATCCCCCTTACACATTTGGTAAATAGTGGAACCATTGCAAAGGCTTCCAAGTAGTAAAACAAATTAGATGGCTGAAAAAATAAAGAGTAGAAGTATATGTGATAGAAGATGAATGATTTAATATGATGCTCAAATGCAATATGGTATGATTACATGATCATGATATCATGATGATGCAATGAAGTAAAAGAACAAGCAAATTCTATGTGGGGAATTCCCGGGGTGCTATAGTGTGACACTTGGAGCACTAGATCTTCGGAGCCGTCTGTGAGATAATACATCTCCTCGTGACTCGCTAAGGCTTGTTGTGAGGATCGATGCATGATCAACCTAGTCATCAATAAACTTCCGCTAGATAAATCTTCAAGGGTATGATCCATTACCTCACCCCTTGCATTGGATCTTGGTTATGCCCTATAAATTTTTTGTTTTCCATAGCGTGTTCCCCAACATCAGCTTACAGTTTACAGGATTCTAGGAGGTTTCTTTTCGAGTCTCCATGCCAGCAAGCCCACTTGTCGTGGTCCTGGGCTAGTCGAATCCACCTCCTGGGTATACCCCAATTGGCATATCTCCATCAGTAGTACCCAATTTCATTAGGGGTTCTTTGGAGGATTCAACTTGGCAGTCAGAGTAAGAGAATCCAAGTGGACTCCTAGTTGAATCGGTGATGAAGTCCTCCACTGAAGGGATAAGTCGCATACATGTTATTGTTTCGAGTCGCACCTGAGCGAGTCGGACCATCTTCGAGTCATTGCGTCCAAGCGAGTGAACTAAAAAGTGAAGTGAAGCAAGTGACCAATTTTTTCAAAGTTGGACCGTCAAGCACAGTCAAACTATCCATTAAGTAACTTCTAACACTAACCTCAACGAAATTACCAGGAAGCAATAGCTAATACGAGCTCCTTTGGTTAGCTCCATTATATAAGGGTAGTGAGGGTGCAGCGTACGGATCTCACTCTACACTCTCCATTCCTTCTCATCTTCTCCTAGCCGCCACCCGATCCAGATTTCCATATTGAGCGAGCCGATTCTGATGGCGCATATTTGGGGAAAATCCAAGTGTAGGGTTATGATGCTGCAGTCCTTCTAAGACGCCTGGATCCTCGTGAGAGGAAACTGGTGAGCCCCGATGGCGGTTGAGACCCAGCTGAAGCCACAAACTGGGGAGTTTATCTCTTTCCTCAGCCATCTGGAGCGAAGATTGGGATTCCTCACTTCGATCTTCTTCAGGTGGTTCTACAACTTCTACCAGATCAAGACCTCGGATCTAGGACCCCATACCATCGAATAGATTGCGGTCTTCATCAAAGTGTGTGAGTACCTTGCTTCGGTGTCCCCCTCCTCAGTCACTAGTAATACCTCCTCTTCAATCTCTCATTAAAACAAAGAGCCTTGCTTCGGTGTCCCCCCTAGACAAAAATTTAACTAGTTACCGGGTATTGGGCGGGATCAGGGTGGAGACCGGGTGGATACTAAGTCGTACTAGCCCCATATACAACAATCACATACGAAATTGGGAGGGATCACGGTGGAGACCGGTTGCGAGGTTGAGTTGTACTAGCAGAGGTGGTTTGTACAAGCCGGGTGTTGCCATGAAAAAAAGGTGCAGGTCCCACTTTCGTTGAACCTGGTCCATGGAAGCAGCTCGATCATGTAGCAATTGATATACGATCGATTGGTGTTTCTCCTGGCCGCCACTGCTGGAATCCGTCCATATATCGAACCCGTCGACCGACTCGCCGTCGTCCCTCCATGTTGCCGCCGCACTTCCTCCACCTTCCCTCGCTCCTCCTATACACCGTCCACACCTACATCCACCCGGACACCATCGCCTCCACCTGTTGAATTCCCGTTAAAATTTTGGTTGTGCTGAAGAATCGAGTTTGTGTATGTTTAACTGGCATCTAGATTTTGCATATGCTAGCTGCATGATACTTGCTTGACCGATCTCGAGTTTTACAAAATGTTGAGGATACCTAGACATGCTTTGCATGTTCGAACTATAGCTGCGCTAATAGCAGGAGTTAATTATGTTCAGTTCATGATATTTTCCATTAGAAACAAGAATATAACCATGAAATGTATATCATCTATATACCTAAACTGGATATTTCCAGTCTTTTATTTTCTGCCAAATATATTTTATAGATTCTCTTTCAGCATTTCCTTTTCCTTTTTAAAAGAATCTATCAACATCAACAGTGGAGCCATATACATGACACATAGTCCAAAGCGTGTATATTCAAATAATAATACCTTTGGACTTGCACTTTGAAGTAGATCACCATCATCAAATGATCAGCATTCTTTTAAAATCCATTCTTTAGTAATCTTTTAGTGTAGTAAACACTTTACATACATCTTCTATTCATCCTTATCATGACGACTTTCATGATCAAGATAATGTATCTTATAAAGACGAATTGTGAGTATAACGTTACTTTCCAAAAACCTTTTGGATGATTAGGATGTCTAGCATCTCCAACCTTTGCAAATTTTCATCCAATTTGAGAACATACATTATACTCTATCATATTGCAACCAAAACATTGTTTCGGATATTGTTATATCTGTCACACATGATGGTTTCTGAAACAATTCTTTCAGCTCCTAGATAAACTTGATATTAAAAAACAATGAAGAATCATCGAGGCAAACATGATACTTAAGATACTAACACTGGAATTGTTACTCTCGATTTAATACCAATTATTAAATTTCATGGAGTAAATAGAGTTTGCTGAAAGTTTGCAATAGGACTTTAAACTTTAGATTGACACTCAACACAATACGATATCAGTTTGTAAAGTAAATATCCAGAATTCTATAGTTCTATTATCTCAATTACAACTAAGCATAAAGTGGTGAACAAATGCCAATGACTACAACAAATTATGCAAATTCAATTTGATTTAATTTATGATAAATTGAGTTCTACTAGTCCAAAATAGAAATGAACTCCCACTCAAAAACGACATCCCTCGTGTCTTTTGGTGATTACATGAACCAAATCCACTACACCAAGTCCGATCATCACGTGAGTCGGTGTAGCTTCAAAGGCGAGCATCCAATGGACATCATATCTTTCATATGACTCATGCTTAACCTTTCGGTCCTGTTCCCAGGCCATGTCTGTACATGCTAGGCTCGCCAGGTAAGAACCTTAGTATTCGCGTGTGTAATTGTCTTACACCCGAAATATGATCGTAGATCCAAGAACAGCCAATCATCACGTTATATCTTTGAGCAACCAAACATAATCGGTGCATACTTAAGGGAGAACACATTTTTATCTTGATATCTAAATGAGGGATCATCTTATTATGCTAATAAAACTCTAAACTAGCAATATAAGATGCAATCAAACATCACATATTTATAAGTGGAATGATACGGTTCTTGCACTCGATCTCCATCATGTGCATCGTGGTATGATCACTATCATACTTCTACGTGTAAGGCCAAGGTTTATGGAACTTACACGTTATGTGTGTTGTAAGAGTATCGACTTATACTTCTACTTACAACATCACCATATCATGACACTAGCCTAGCAACAATCTAAACTAGACGCCTCTAATTTATCCATTGCAAGTTTTACGTGGCTTAGGGTTTTCGAAGATAGAACCGTTCTTACCTACAAACATGAACCACAATGAGGATAACCATATTGTTGACAACTCGTTGCAAATTATATATTGACTATAGTCGGAGAGATAGACACCCGCTAGCCACTTATGCAAAACTAGTTGTATGTCAAGCGTGGAACAGGTCTCATGTGCGAGGACATGTAAAGTTTGTCCGGGCTGCTACATCCCATTATGCCACCAATATCCAAAGTACAACTAAGAAGCAATGAAATGATCATCATCGCCCACATACTCATATGTGTACTACCCGTGCAAAGCATCTACGCATAGATCCGGCTCTAATACCACTTAAGGGTTCGCAGCATAGAAAACAAAAAATTTCCTACAATGGAAACTAAGAACCAAGATCTATCTACTAGATACAAGAAACGGGTGGATATACATCCATAGAATACATACCCTCAAAGACCGAATAGCGTTAACGAGGTTGTACTCGTGGATGATGTAGACGAACGCTTGCCGATCTCAAGATCGTGATGAAGTCCATCTGGTCCAGCCGGTCCAGCACCATCAAGTCTAGCACCACAAAGTAGTGGTGCATCCGTGATCACACACACGTCCGGGTACCCCGACAACCTCCATGCCCTCGCTCCAGCGAAGCAGCGGAAGCAACAAATCCTTCCAGAAAAAGCCATCGGGAACATGTATCTAAAGGGGGGAGAGAGATCCTTCGCGGGGAGGTGTGAGTGAGAAGTGAGGAGGGACTCCTTATATAGGGGAGGGGGCAGCCCAAGGGGGCATGGCTGCCGGCCATGGAGGGTGCCCCCACCTCTCCCTCATTCATGTGGGTGGACACTCCACTCACAAAATGTCCCTTCAATTTTCTCCACTCAAAAACCCACTCAAATTCCCATTAAATTTCCACCAAATTTAATGCAAACTCTCTCTTAAATAAAACTCCTTTTATTTATTCAGAATTTTTTCAATTACTTTAATGACAAACATTCACATATAACCCCTTGCTAGTATTTTATTTCACATCCAGAAACACTTTCTGCAATTTCACCCGAAACAGTTTCAGTGTCTAGTGAAATAAATTTCTGCGCTTTCTTTTTCTTTCTCTGGCATATCATTTGCTCCGAATGGTGTAGGTATCCCTTATGTGTGTCACGCTACGGTTCACGAATAATGTATACATGATCTAGACCCCTCTCCGATCAATAATCAGAAGCGGGACCTGGAGATCCATACTGACTCCCACACATTCAATGATGACTTCTGTGATCGTGTGAACCTTATACGCATCTAACTCAATCCCCTTGTCTCGCTATATATTACATGTCCGAGATTCGATCATCGGTATCTCCATACCTAGTTTGATCTCATTACCGACATGTACTCTTTTCTTGTTCCCGTGATATAACATTCTAGTGATCAAATCACTTGCTTGCAAGCTAATTAATTAATGTGATATCACCGAGAGGGCCCAGAGTATATCTCTCCATCATCAGGATGGACAAATTCCACTCTTGATCCATGAGCCTCAACATAATACCTTCGTAGAACCGAACCCATCTTTATAGTCATCTTTTACGGTGTGACGTTTGATGTTATCAAGATACTCTACCGGTGTTAGTGATTGACATGATCTCATGGTCTAAGGACTAAGATAACTTCGTATGATGTTATAGCAATATAAACACAATGACCTTGATCATAATGCTATACTTCGGATGAACGTTCATCACACCATTCCAATAATGTTGTGACCTCGTTATTAACAACATCCAATGTCCATGATCAAGAAACTTTCGATCATGTTGTTAATCAAGGAGCTAGTTTATAAGAGAGGCATAACTAGGAACTTCCTTTTTGTTCATTAAACATACATGTATTAAGTTTACATATTAATACAATTATAGCATGCAAAATAAACATTTATCATAAATAAAAAATACGCTAATAACCACTTTATTATTGCCTCTCGGGCATATTCCCTTCAAAAATTTCTAGCAGTAGCAATGGGAAATAATTTTCTCTTCAAACTTGATGAGGATGCAGTTGTGATGTACCTTGTTGCAATTACCTGACAACGGAACTAGAAAATTATCTTGATGTCAACAAAGGATGACACATTTCGTTGGGACTCCAAGTGTCGAGTGTGCAACAAGCATCTTTTCCCCACAAGGGTGACTCGATCAAACTCTCGAGGAATTGGCTATGGAAGGATGTTTGTCTTCTCCTCTTCAAGAAACCTGTAAAAAAAGTATTGTGTCCACAAATCCAACAAGTGGTTGTCAAGAACACGGTTTCGTATTAGTAATATGTAATGAAATATAAAAAAAGTTAAGTAAAGTTAAGAAATATAAAGTAATGCAAACTAGATGATATGGAAGACAGTAGAGTTGTTTTTGGGGTTTTATGAGTGACTACAAATAGAGAATGATTTTTTTTGTATTTTCGAAATAATTAATTTCTGAAAATAAAAAGGATAGTAGATGCAATAGATACGTGTTTCTTATGATAAAATCGGATCGGGGTTCATGGGTTCACTTGTCTACTCTCTTTTTAGGTTGTGGTGATCACAAAACAATTCATCACTGATAAAGACACATGAATTTTTCTATATGCACATGATAAAATAATTAATATGGTCATCAATTTATAATATTGAGATGGAATAAATCTCTCTCTTATACTCCTCAAGAAAGGGAAATCTCCATGCAATCTTGAATTAAGAACAAATCAGAGTATAGATCTAAGCAATAGTACATGATGTTTGAAACACAAATATGCTACCTTGATCTGACAAGGTTATCAAACTGTCACGTGATAACTATATCACATGATTTCAGTTTATCCCTAGTGAGGCAGCAAAAAAATGTAAAAACCAAAGTAGATCTTGAAAATTATTTGTCACAATTCAATCTCCACCCCCATGCTACTCCATCTAACACACACTTCTCCCCATACAAGTTCTTGCATACAAGTTGGATCAAAACAAGCAATTAAGAACGCGGTGCATGATATGCATCTATCAAACATATTATGTAAAATAGCGTCCAATCTCAAATATCAAATCATAGAACAAAGATCCACCACATAGGAATTACAAATATGACCGTAATCATGTAGAGTAGCTCATATGGTACTAGATCTATGAAGAATGAGAGAGAGAGATATTAAGCTACTACCACAAACCCATATCCTGAAGGTGGACTACTCCATCTTCATCATGGTGATGATGTTGGAGATGTTGGAGAGGGCGTAGATCTCCTAGGAGGCGGCTCCGGCGGAGTTTCCCCTCCAATCTTCGCCGGATCTGACTCTGTATGGTGGTGTTTTTTCATCTAGTGTGTTCTAGTGTCTCCCCTCTCGAGGACACCCCGGGGGGCGTCCTTATATTGGGATTTTTAGCTTAAGAGAAGTCTGTGGGAGAAAGCATTGAGGCGATCAGACGGCCGAGGAGGAAACCAGCATGAGTGGCGTGCCCAACAGGCCTAGGCAGGCCACCTGGGATCTTTTGGCCCTCCTAGCCCTCATGGTGAGATTCTCATGCTCCATATTATTATTGTGGATAAATATTGGCATTCCCAAAAGTTTAGGTCCATTTGACTTTGTTAAGGTCCTAAAACATCAAAAACATTGAAGACAGGGTTTTTCTGCCCTGCATAGTTATAACCAAAATAAAGGGGAACACTGGTAAATCCCCAAAAATCAATATAAAGCAGTGATATAACATTATATATGTTGCAAATATGTGGGAAAACATATTAACAAACTACAAAGTTCATGTATGCATTTTATATGAATCACATGTGCATGATAAAGATGTGTGGTCCCGTATATTT
Organism: Avena insularis; assembly: GCA_023614405.1. NCBI lineage: Eukaryota > Viridiplantae > Streptophyta > Magnoliopsida > Poales > Poaceae > Avena > Avena insularis. The sequence goes on along the minus strand of CM042691.1, from coordinate 155,739,137 downwards.
GTGAAGCAAGTACCCGTTTGACTGCTTCATGGGAATTAGTAAGCACTATGTTAGGAATTGAGCACGTCCATAGGAAAGCATCGTCGAGGGCTATTGTAACACCCCGGCATGTTCGGACCAGCGACTGTCACTCCTGGAAGCTCAATAGGATCTCTAGACTAACCCCAGAAACCAATACTACTCTTTTATGTGCACTTTGTCCTTACTCGTGTGCACCCGGTACCCACTTCTCGGTCAGTCACCCATACTCAAATTTCTCTCGGCCAAGCACGCTTAACCTCGGAGTTCTTTTCAGATGAGCTTCCGAAAAAGTAGTTGCAACTTGTTGGTATGGGTATACTATCAATCCTATTAAGCCATGCCCCAAGGTGTCACATACACCCACGCTTAGAAGATCGACGCCCTTGTCGATTAATCACAAGCCATGAACATCCCCTCTTGGCATACGTCTGTACGTCTAGTGCCGGCACATGTGCCATGCCGTGTCCACTCTGGGCTACATGCGCCATGCTACACATGTCTCCCACTGATCTACACACGCCTGTGTAACAGCGAGGGTCGGCTCTGATACCACTTGTAACACCCCGGTCTCTCCGGACTAGTGGCTATCACTCCTGGAAGCTCAATCAGATATCTAGACTAACCCCATAGACCAACACTAGTCTTTTCTACGCACTTTATCCTCACTCGTCTGCACTCGGTACCCACTTCCCGGTTGGTCACCCATCCTCAAATTTCTCTAGGCCAAGCACGCTTAACCTCAGAGTTCTTTTCAGATGAGCTTCCGAAAAAAAAGTTGCAACTTGTTGGTATGGGTATACCATCAATCCTATTAAGTATGTGCCAAGGTCTCACACCTGTCTAACCAAAGAGGTCATTGAGTTCCAACTTGATTACATTGTGCGAAGACCTATCCATGAGGATAAGCTTACTGGTGTCGGAACAAGTGGGAAGATCAAGTTCAGGCCGACTAACACTGAATATAATCAGGCACACATTGTGCGGTGACCCATCATACCACTGCATGATGTAGTACACTATAGTCGTTGACATAACACCAATGAAACACCGTTCACTAGTATTACATCCCTCAGAGTGGTACAAGAGAAACACAGCAGGTCCAAGACATGACTATAGATTACAACCCGACTCTTTACAAAAGATCCAGAGAACACTCTAGGTTAAAGAGAGAGAAAGAAACTTCTTATTAAGAAGAACCAAAAATATTCAACTCATAACTATTATGCTAATAAGATTAGCATCTACTATTTGGCTTGTATTGCTGCTATTGTAATACTCTACAGAAGTAGGTTCTATGGCTAGTGGTTATATTCCTATCTAATCAGCAACTTTGTCTTCACTTTAGTTGATATATATATTGTCTTTCCTGACTTCATTGAAGACCTTGAGCTTTTGATAATGATTCCTGGAGCATAAGTTGATATAGACGTCGTCTGTATTGGCTTTGGAACCTAGAAAGGGTCAAGAAGATACATTGAGTACGAGCGTACTCAGCAAGTTCACTAAAAAGGATTGTTTGATGCACTGTATCTACAGCCACAGACCATAGGTTGTAGGCAATGCAGGTTTTCATAAACATTTCTTCAAAGGTTGCTTTTATTCTGAAAAGCTATGTCCGTCAGCCTTCATAGGTTTACCAGAACTTTCATGGAGTTCCTTTCCTGCCGCGTTCATAGCTCCTTCCCGGAATAGGGAGTAACAATTTATAGTTCTTACACTCTGAAGAGGTGCGTTACTTTACCCATGAGAGATGTTAAGCTTTATTGAACAGCCGGGAGTATGTCCCCGTTCAAACTTCCATGTTTTGAGGTCCAACCTAAGATCTAAGCCAATCACTACCCTCTCCACGACCCCGCATGTCTACACAATTTGTCGGGGCCGGCTCACCTCCGTTAAGCCCCTTTCGGGCAGGCTATAACCCTCACGAGTTCCCAAAGACTCTATGAGCTGGTGATGCCCCTAGCAAGTACCATATAGGTCCGGCTATACCTCTAGCAGCCCCTCATATATAATATAGACACCAAAATCGTGGGGCCTAAGGGTACCCACCCATATGTTGGATCCGCACAAGGAATCACAACGTCACATTAAGGTCGTCTTGCCTACATGTAGAAGGAAAAGGATACATCTGACTTATCTGCCCTATTCCAAATCTCATGGTTAACCCGTGATATACGGCGCAAGAATCACTTGCGACATTGGTTGTTAAGTCCTAGATAATATGTTCCTTTACCACCAGACCTTTCATAGTAGGTTATTACCTCATGGTAAATAACCTATAATTATATTATTATGAAAATAGTGTTTTCTGACCTTTTTGAAACGCAGGTGATGACAACACTGGATTTGAAAAATACTTTACAGAAAATCATCAAAGGACATGAGAAAGTGTGAACTTGCCTTTTGTGATTGCAAGATTATGCACTCACGGTCTTCTAGACGACATACGATCCAATATCTGAAATCTGCATCATTGGTCCCGTAAGGACTAATGTTTAAAGAAGCAATATGCTATTATGCATAAGTAATGCTATGCATTTTTATAAAACTCCAATACTTTAAGTGAAGTGAACTTAGGTGATTCCTTTAAGAGTTGGTTCATCTTTAAATTTTACTAAACAGAAAATGCATTTATAAGGAACTTAAGTCTTGATATACAAGATATAAAAGTAGAGTGCAATAGTAATCTAAGATTGAGATTAGTTGATATTTGGTGATTATCATGAAATTCTATGTATTGGGTTATTTAAGAGTTGGAGAAACTATTATAGAGTTGTTGTTTGAAGTGGCAAAAAGAATAACCTTCGAAGAAAAGGTTTCTTTGATAAGGTTTAAACAATCTTTATGGTTAATATAATGTGGTCGATGTTTCTTGGCGTGTGTTCGATTAGTTTGGTCTTCAGATACTTTATGTCTTAATTGAAATAGACCAAAGTTAACTATAAAAATATAAGTAGTTTATTAGACATGATGTTTATAAGCTTTTGAGACTAAAGTTAACTTTAAAATGGTAAATAAATTTAAGGTGTAATATGTTTTAATTATTCCCAAGTTTCAAATTTATGATAAGTATGACTAAGGTGTGGGGTTATTCACTTTATATTTAAGGGAATGATTAGATTAAATTTGTTTTGCTATTATGAAATAATATGCAATTATTAAATGAAAGTATAATTTGGATGATATTATTAATGTGTTAGATTTGAAGTCATGTTAACTATTATTTAGATATTAAGATTATTCCCTCTTAATATTAGTGAATGATGTATGAAGTTATCTTGAACGTTGTGGGTTTGAATTTTGATTTAAGGTTTCAAAATATATTATAAAGTTAATAATTTACACTTAAGTTTTATTATTAACTTAGTTATGCTTTAGAACTTTAGTAATTTGCATTTTAGGTTTTAATATTTCTGAAGAAATAGAATTATTTCTTACTTAAGAAATGTTCTTAAAGAATTTTCAAAAATAGATAATAGATAAGGATTTATTACTTTAAAATATTAAAAACTTTTCTACTAATATACTCAATATTTTTTAGTGTAATAAATTTATACAAGACATTAAATATCATTTTTATTTATTTTTATGTATTATTATTATATTTATCAAATTCCATAAAGGATTAAATGTTTTTGAATACTTACTTCAAATTTTATATAAAAATCAGGTTAGTATTTTGATAAAATAGTAGATTTATTCTTATACACAAAAATGATTTTTTATTTATTTTTAGGAGTTTTTATTATTTTAAGAAATTTCACTTAGGAATTAATGGTGTTAATCTTTATTTGCTTTATATTTATCTTTTAGCAAGTAAAGTTATATTTTTATTAGGTAGATCTTATTTTTGTGATGATTTAAATATATTATATATATTGTTAGGATTTTCTATAATTTTCTAGAGCTAAAAATATATTTATAGGGTATTTTGGTAATTCATTTGTTTTATTTTGTTTTATTTCTTATCCTATTTATTCTGGGCCATTTGGTTGGGCACATGGGCTAGCCTGGCCTAGCTAGACCAGGCCCGACACTTCACACCGACCCACCCCTCATCAGACACACCCACGCACGCACACATACCTCTCTTCCTCGTTCCCCTCCTAGCGCGTACATCGCCGCCTGCCTCCACTCCGGCCTGTCGTCGGCTAAGTCTAGCGCCACCACTCACTGTTCCTGCTGCGCCTCGACCTCCTCCCTCCTTTCCTCGCTGCTGCAGCCTACGCATGTACCCTCTTCGCGCACCCAAGGCAACCCCTATCTCACCACCTTGCAGATCTTCCCGACCATCACCGGCGACTCTCAACTCTGCCGCAGGCTGACGCTGCCTCGCCTAGCAATCCTCCATAGTTCCCCTCACCATGGAGTTGCTCTGCCCCTCATGCTCGGCCTACCCCATGATGGTGGAGTGTTGCAGCTACCGTCGATCTAGTTGGATGGCCTCCTGCACCTCGGTGCAGTAGTAAGTCTGGCCGGCCCCTGCTTCTCCTCCTCGACTATGGTGAGGTATGTACCAATTTCCACTTTGTTTTAGATTCATGTTCATGGACATGTACATCACTATCTTGGTTTAGTTAGTTTACTGATCATAGAGCTGACCCTATGTTAGCGGCCCTACTCTAGATGTTTTTTTAATAATTACTGGGATAACTAATAATTTTAGTCTTGTTGTGTTGGTCCATTTATTATCAGTAGCTGCAGTATAATTGGTTGTCAAATCATGCTGCGTTGTTCTTAGGGAATATATTGGATTGAACTAGGATACCTTGATGCTAGTAGATTTTTAGGTGATGGTTTATTGGATGAAATCCCAATGATGTGTAAGCTTTTCTATTTAACATTTTTATCTGTAGTTATAGTGTGTCACAATTTATAAGGGTGAACATTTGATTTTCTTAATTGCTTCTTGTGAAAACGGTATGATCCCAGACTAGTCTCTAGACATGATGCTATTTAAATAATAAGAAGAGTCTATATTTGTTTGACTAAACAATCAAGTATGTTAAAAAAATATTGGTGCTAGCTCCTATTATTTTAAGATAGAGAATCCATATTGTTTTCTTTGTGCAAAAGTGAATATGATAAGTAGGATCATGTATATGGTTGGTATTTGGACATATACTGATTGTATTGATAAGATGGTACTAGTACAGATAATTAAGTAGTTCATGGATAACCATAGATTATTTACAGATGGTATATATTTTTATTTTGTCATGAAATATTTGTATACATACTTAATTGAATCTTTTATTCAGTTCTATGATTAATGCTTCTTTGTCTCAATGTGATCTCGAGCCATTCTTACTTGTAAAAAAAATAGTATTTTTAATAATATTTTTGTTAAGGAATGATTCCTAACTAACTAGCTAGGAAAATAATTTGAACACTTCTATGTTTGCTTGAAGATGGTTTTGAATGAACCAATGATGATTTTGTTATGCATACGTATGCACTTGGACCTGGGGTGATGCTTCTATGCTTGACTGTATATTTGATTTAGTGAAGTGATTACTAAACATGAATATTGATTCCTAGGAATTCTGACTAGGAATATGATGTAAATCCATCTGGGATGATTTTCCCTATTGACTCTTACTAGATTACGAAGGAAACATGATAGTTAAGCATTTGCATGATTTTAATTTCTGGTTGGAAGAAATAATTTGATAGTCCAAATGATTCATTTTGGTGGCTTCTACTAGCTATAGAATTCTATTGTGGTGCCTCTGTTGAGTGTGCACAATGGTGATGTATAACACATGATCTGCTACTGAAACTTGATTGCTTACTAGAGATCTTTTTTTAGATGATTTGTTGCTAAAGATTCTTTGGGAATACCCGTGGCCTGTGATGCAAAGGCTGAGGCACTAATCTTAAATAAGATCATATACTTACTTTCGGGCTTCAGTTCTCTATGAGGAACTTTGCATGGTATTTCCATGCAAAACTGAGAGAAGCAATCCTCTTATCTTCCTAGACATGTTCTAGTTGCAGGGTAATTGGATTTTATTGCTGTGTTGTTATTTCCCTTACTCTCAAAGATGTCATTGCAAAAATTAAATAAGAACAGATGCTACAAGATCTAGTTATACTCCCATCTACCTTGTTGTTTGTAGTGTGGACATATGATGTGGTGCTGAGATCTTGTGAAATGATTGAATCTTCTGCTATTGCTCCTGGTCACTATCCTTTTCATATCTCGTTCCTCCTGGATCCGCTGTGGCCTTCTCTTCCTTCTTGTCCTAGCTCTTGGATGGCTCCAGGGAGTAACCAGAGCTATGGGTGTGATGATACGGTGGATCTGATCTATGTGGTTATTTGGGTGCTAAGAAAAATCATTACTGGTGGTGTGCTAAGATCGGTGTTCTTAACTAAGTGTGGTGGAAATGAATGTGGTGCCACTGGGAAGATGAACTAGTGCTGGTGCTGTGGAGTGTGGTGGAAGTGGATATGGTGTGCTTTACTACGTCTGGTTCACTTCTTTTCTAAGCACCAGACCTTGCTGTTGTAGTGTTGATAACACACCAGTTGCATGTGATGTGTATGTTGCTTCCAAGTGGGTCATGTGGGTTCAAATTTCTATAGCTATAGATCTTTTGCTGGAGGATAAGGTCAAGTGAAAACTTGATATTTGTGGATTATTTACCCTTTTTACCTTTAATGCTATGGTGAAACTTGCCCCTCTCCAAGCCCGTGAAGTTGTACTGATGCCATTACTAAATAAGAACAGATGCTCAATTTGGTGAAACTTGCCCCTTTAAGATTATCTCAATGATGAAACTTAACAGTACATTTCACTGTTCACTTTTGAGAGGAAAACTAACTAACATAATCTTCCTTTATTTTAGTTTTGTTTCCTTTCTTGATTGTTTTGTAGGAATAAAGAATATGAAGAAAAGGAAATACAAGATTCTGCTTAATTTAGAAAATGTAATTTAGGAATCCTTTTATTCTTCATGTCATTCTCTTTACTTTACATAATGTAATTGACAAAGTAATATTGTATAATAAAGTTAAATTTTCTTTCTACTTGTAATTTGAATCTCGTAATATTTATATCTTGTTTATTTTATTGTTGTAACCTCTTTTATATTATTTGGTTCATTTCTTAATTGTAATTTACTCTTATTCTTTTATTATATAAGAACAATGCAATACTTAATGTATTCTTATAATAAAGAATTCTTTTATATCAATAATATAATAATTTCTTTTACTTAATTATTGCATTATTATTTCTGAATTTTCAAATTCAAAATTTGAATTGAATTTGGAATTCAAAGTAAATTTCAAATTCTACCCCTCCAAAAACACAGATAATACCTAAAGGTCATGTCAAAATCTATCGCACATGTTCTGATGTTTCTATCAGAACAAGAGAGATATCGATCCCTTTATAGTTTCTTTAGTTTTGCGCGAAAATTCCCCGAATTTCTTGATGCATGAATGGAATGCACACACATGTGTCTTGTCTATTTTGAGGTGCTAATCCTGGGATGTTACAGACTCTCCCCCTTAAAATAAACTTCGTCCTCGAATTTTGTACTCTCTTGCGTTTCGGAGTGAGGAATTCACTTGTATTGGTTACGACATTTCTCAACTCCATGGTAACCTCAAATGGGAATAATTGTAGTATCCCATATCCAGATCTTTTCCTTGAATTCTCATCATACTTGACATTCTCCAACTTGTTGTCTTCAATATTCCAATGTTCTTTTTACTATTATCCCTTAGGGATAAGTCATTATAAAATCTTTAAATTGGGGTCTCTTAATTTAGCTCATTACCCTGATTTGGTATCCTAATCCAACTCCTTTACTTTATTATCGAGCTTCCTTACTATACTGTGTAAGGTCTAGGAAGTCTCGCTAAAAAAGGTTTTAAATTTTATAAGACAATATTTGTGGCCAAAAGACTAATCTTTGATTTATCATTTTATGGTTTATACTGGTATTCCTTCCGAATATTGGTTTCGGACACATTTAATCCATATCCAACAGAATTTCTTGTTCCTCTACACATGTCCAATTGGATGTGCTTTATTCCCTCTTAAGGATCCCTTAAGAGTTGTTTTCTTGAGAACTAGTTTATTAGGATTAATCTATCTTATCAACTTCAAGCTTTTACCCTAACAAGCCTTAGATAACCTTCAGTACTTCTTCAACTTCCATTTATTAATTGCCTTAAGGTTTGAGTACTACCCTCTTGGAGTAAACTTTGATATTTCACCTAGATATACTTCCGAAAGTACTTCAATAATAATGACTTCTCTTAACCTTATAAAAATAAGGCTTAATGTTGTCATAGTTTAGTACTTCGTCTTCTCCAACGTTTACTTGGAAAGTCAGATACAATACTTTCATTTTTATTGTTTACTCTCCCCCTTTGGGTTTACTAATGGTCTCTAAACCGCCTGTATAGTAATCATTGGCTCTATTACTAGGATGTTAGTCTCTATCTAGATTGTACTTTACCTATTTAAGGTCTTACGAATGAACTTACGGCACACCCACACTATTGCGGATCTCCCAAATATACCTTTCAAAATTATTTGTATTACTGACTATTTGGACATTTTCTCTTTGGTAGGTATGATTTCGCGAAATGTCTCGGAAGACAGTCGCTCTAATTTGCATACTCCTTTAAGTCTTACTTAACTTAGGTCAAGTTTTATACTCTTTATGACATACTAAGATGATCTGGTTAACTAGGTCAACCAAATACCAGCTATGGACAAGATACCAGCTACAGACCATTCTAGGGTGTATGTATTACCCTATGGTTTTTCGACGTACTATTGGCATTCTCTCTGAATTGTCAGAGCTTGAATACGATTTTGGTTCCAAAACTTCTTCTTTGCACTTATTCATGATACTTCCATGAACTTGGTAAAACTACTTCATTAACTTCTTAGCAACATTACCTATTTTGTGTGACATTAATTTCATCACTTCTTGTTGCTTTATACATTTTCTACACTAATCTTCCTTCTTATTGCTGACTAATGATGATATGAAGTTGATTCATCCTTCAATTTGCATTGATACTCCTTATACTTGGCTTTATTCTTCATGTAAGTCTTCATCTTGTCTTCAGAACTCGTCACTCCCTTACATGAATTCCCATTCCTATCTAGGTCTATAACATCAAATAATAACTGGATGATTCAACATGCATCTGCACACCAAGTCAAACTTCATGTACAGATCTAGTCAATCAAGAATATCCAAGAAAACCAATAAATCCAAATATGGTACATATAACACACAATATTCTAAGCCCAGAATATAGTAGTTGAGTATAGCATCTCTAGAATTCAGGCTTAGCTGTGTAGTATATGAAACCTCCTCATATCGGTTTACATCGTGATACTTAGTACTTAGGGTCAAACTATTCTTTGCCTCATAATTTACCCAAATTGCTCAACTGCAATAGGATAATTTTAAGAAAACTGGTCTCAATTTGGTTTCGACTAACCTTTTGTCTAACTTTTGGAATGATTAACTATAACCAACCCGTGACACCCCCGGGATCAGGGTTAAACAAATCCCAGACCTCCGTCTGAAATAAGCTTAATCTTGAGCTCGAGAATATCCACTAAAGAATCGGTAACACGGCAGTGACCCTACGACACAAAAATTTATTACAGCAAGCTCATAACTGAGCAGAGAACCAAATTATTACAAGCAGAGGTCACTGGACACAAACATCAAACAACGGAAGGCAAATTATTCTATTAAGTACAGCAAACCTAACAAATGGCCTAAGAGGCCTGAAGCATAACGGTGACATCCCAGCCCATAGATTCCAGGCTGTCGGCCGGGATCCCCAAGCTACTCGTCGATGTCGATGTAGTACGGAACTCGTCTTCAGGGAACACTTACTCTGCCAAAAGTATCAACAAAGCAGGGGTGAGTACAGGGTGTACTCCGCAAGACTTATGGCTGGTGGAGTTGTTTTGCATAAAGCCATCTTTTGTTTATAAACAAGAGGGAGAAGAAGCTCGTCTATTCAGAGTATTTTTAAAGGGGATAAGAGAGCGACATCTCCGAAAATATTGATCATCATCTTCTGATATACACCAATCCTCATCTCCTGAACTAGGATCACCCCCTCGTACCTATGAGGAAGCATCCTTAACAAACATTAGTTTCCAAGTTTTACGATTAGGTTCATGTTCTCTATGATCTTATAATCTGGTCACCAAGCATTCATAACCGTGAACACGGCTTTTCGAAAAGATTTAACCCTGCAGGGGTGTACAACTTTACCCACACGTACCAACCGACTCATAATGCCAGTACATTAGCCCTCTTCCTTGGAAGGCCGGCAGAGGGTGGTTGGCCATGACCTTTACCTTGCTTTCACCGAGACCATGAGTCACACAATAAGTATGGTTCTGCCGTAACGGGTCAAATCCCGAAGCCGGTACTTAAAGATGTGAGGCGAGGTTTGTTAACAAGGGCTCCATTGACCCCAAGCAACCCCAGACACGCTTACCTACCTTTTATGAACGCACCAACTTCACCTGGCAAATCTTTCAAAAGATTTTCTATTCATATGTCGAATGGAACGCCCAGACTATGTGACTCATGGAATCTACTAGGCAAGTTAATCAGGCGAGGGGTTCCCAAGCCCCGTGTGGTTGTACGCTCATCTCGGTTCCAAAGGCAAGAACTCAGGTCCTAGTGGTGGCGAGCATGGGACTGGAAAAACCACATCCCACCGTGGCCTCTCATACAAGTCTTAGCATATTTGGTCTCATATTACTGATCTCATCTCATCACGTTCTCCTGTCATACTAGACTCTCTGCATCTAATACATCGTCTGGATGGACCAGAACTGACAGCTATGCATGGCTAAGCAAAACTCAGATATAAGCTCTAGCAGTGCACACAAGCCAAACCTAGTTATGCTAGGAGCATTGGATCAGGTAATATAAGCTCAAGGGAGTAATTCAACAGATAGGATACTCTATCTATCGATAAAAGACCACAGTAGAATCGTATGCATCGTGGCAGGAATTGAAATGCTTACGAAATCATAGGATTATATCATCATGGGGCAATGCTTACCTTTGCTAGTTGATAGCAGATAAATAGATCTTCGGAAGCCTTGAACTTGACTTGGTTAGAGTTGGTCAAGTATTGTTCGTCGATCTTCGAACTTCGACGGTGTTGTCCTTGGGATTCTATCTCGATCTCGATATCGCATTCTATCGGGAATAACTAAACATCAGAAAGAAAGGGAAACAATCAACAATGGCATCGATGCAATGCTCAAACAAGAATGATGATATGACAAGTTGAATTGCATTTAATTGAAACCCTAAAACATGCTCGGCAATTTAATTGGGGTTCCGAGGGGTGAAAACTCTAACTCGGGGAAACTTCAGATCATATGAGAGGGGTTAGTTTGTTCTTCTAATTAAACTTGACATTTAAGTTGTTGAACAATGCATGATTATAGCTCTATTAGATTGTTCTCATTTTTTTGAACATTTTGATATATTATTTGTATTTTCTTGAATTACAGATTAAAAGTTATTGAATTTACAATATTTAAAACAATTCCTGAAATTATGAAACCTTTTATTAATTCAAATAAAACTGGAATTACTTTTTAAACCCAGGCTACAGCTAGCCCAGGTAACTGACCGATGGGCCCAAGGCCACCTCAGAAGCCACTCACGCAAAAAGGGCTCAGGGCGTTTTTTACCAGGGCAGAGCCTAGCCCTAGAGGCTGACTGGTGGGACCAGGTACACGCTGGCAAGCCATGCAGGCGCCACGCGGGACACGCCGGCGAGTGCGTCGGCCAGCGGCCAGGGACGGCGGATGAGGGCGATCTGGGAAGCGCTATTGCATGCGTTCGAATCAGCGGAGCATCGCGAACCAAATAGAGGTTGCGCCGCTCAAAGGAGGTCACCGGTGCAGGAGCACGGCGACGACCATCGGTGTTGGGGACAGGTGCATGTGGTGGGGTCGATTCCGAAAGCAATCGAAGGAGGGAGGAGCACCAGGAGAATCAGAAGCTCACCTAGAGGCTTACTGCAGGGTCGGCGAGCTCGGGGGCGGCCGGAATCACCTGTGAAGACGACGGCCGGAGTTCGGACAGGAGGTAGCAATTGAGGCGTCTGGAAGTCGCCCGACTTACGATTCTTGGTTCAAATGAGCGTGCTCTATGGACCTTGGGGCGACCGGAGATGGCGTGGCGCCGGCGAGGTATGAAGGTTAGGGTTCGGTGCTTTTTGCGGGGACGAGTTTGAGAGAGGGAGAGGAGAAAATGCACACGGTTAGGGTTACTAGGCATCGGCGTCGAGTACATGTAGTCATCCGGGGGCGGTGGCGGTCAGTAGCACACATCTTGGCACCGGCGAGCGCTGCTGCATCGATAGCGAGCAGGTTCTCTCCATCGCGAGGAAGAAGAAGACGATAGAGGGGTGAACCGGTATGGGCCTCGTGTTGGACCGAAGTTGGGCCGGACTGGGCCACAGGAAAGAGAGGGCGGAAGAGAAAGAGAATGGGCTACGCGGCCTGGTTGACTGTTGCTCACTTTTTTATTTGCAAACCCTTTTTATTTTCTGTTTTGTATTTCTGTTTGCAATTTCAAATTAAAATTCTGTTTTGAACATTTCAAAAATACCAGATACTTTGTAAAAGTGTATAACATACTGAGGGAACCCTTTTGCTCAGATTGGGATCCACATACTTTGTACTTTTCAAACATTTTCAAAACCATTTGAATTGTTTTCAAATAGAGGGAGAGGTTAGGGTTTTATTATTTTCTCCAATGCACAATTTAAATGATGATGCTCATGCTATGCACAATCAAAAACCCTAATTAGTAATAACTAAAAATTGGGGTGTTACAGCTCTATCCCCCTTACGAGAATCTCGACCCAAGATTCCAAAGGTAGGAAAAGAGACGGAGAGAGGAGGAAACAGGGTCACTCTAAAGATAAGAGGGAACACACTAAACAACACACGGAGTATCTCATGGTTAACTCATGGATGGAGTGTTCATAAACAACTATGAGATCACTACATGAAACGCGTCAAGGTAACGAAGGAAACAAGAGGAGAAGGTTTCAAGTTGTTAGATCGATGGTCTTCATAAGGATTGAGACCAGGGAAGTTACAGAAGAGTTTTGAAGCTTCTAAGAAAGAAGGCTTCCAACGGAAAGAATCATGACCACAGACTTCAATAGGGAACCTCTACTAAATGACTTAAATAGGGATTTCAGGTTGCAGAGATATGGATCAACAAAACCAAGCTGTTGAACTACTTTTGACACAGAAGGATCACTCTTTCATTCAACAGAAGGCCAAGACAGAAAGGTGTTTTGGTGGAGAGGACTCATAAGAGCCACAAGAAACATGTAACAAGAGAAGCTTCTGATTACCAAAATCATAGTCACTCTTAAAACATGATTTAGAAAACGAAAGGAAACTCTTTATTCATCCAGGTCTTATCAGAAATATTTGCCAAGATCATGATATCACTTTACACCACTAAGATGAATAGTTAAGAAGATTCCTGATGACACGAGAAGAAAGAAACTTCATTCTCAGGCTTCAACCACTTGGCACACCAAAATGCTTGCCAACGTAAAAGGGTCTGGAGGATCGATCGAGGGACATTTAGCAACACTACTTTAAATGTTCTCCTTGATGTTCGAGAAATCAAACATCAAGTAAAAGGTCGGACTTCGGATACAAAGGAAACCATAAGCACAACTCCTATAATAAATCATAGAATAGCCTCATGAAGAGTGGTTGCTATTGCTGATTCAAGAGAATATGACAAGAGATCTTTCCGGCCAAGTTTGTGTCAACCATTACATCAATCTTGCCAGATTGACAAATAGACCTATGTCAAAACCTTGAGGAACACCAACCATCGTTGCTGCTTGAGATTCAACTTTTGTTTGTGAAATTCTATTTCAGACTCAGCATGTATGAATAGAAAATTTTCAACATTTACCACAAGGTAAAGTTACTAGAGTCTCAAGATTGGAACTACAGTGTAAAGCTCCAAAAGATGAGCTAGATTGCTATACCCATGTATTAGCAACTTGTCGAAAGACAACTGCGCACACATAAAGTACTAACATTAAACCACACATGTGTCCTTAAGTAAAAGGATAACTCTACTTGAATCCATGGCGACCTCTTTCAACATTTGCACATGAACTAGAGAAGGTCACTTCTAACATCCAGAACTCATACTTTGAGATTACTTGAAGATGGTTCTCGAAAGTTTCCAATGTTAATGCCCAATGTTCCGTATGAATCTTGTCTAGCATGGAGAGGATAAGGATGTCATTGATGGGCTCAACAACAAACTTATCAAAACACTTCAATAATATGGACTCATATATTTCATGAACAAGGCGAGAATATTGGTCAGACCAAAGAAATTGAAGATGTACTCAAGTGAAACATCACAAGTAGAAACACCATCAAGATAGTCCTTGGAACTGAGTTTCATTTGACGATAACCCAAATCAAATCAAAGGTGGGGAAAATAACATATCTGGAAAGGAAATACTGTCTTTCTTCAACACGAACAAAACTAGACAACCCTTTAAGAAGGAACAGAGTCGGATATAACTTTTGTCTTACAACTCTCCAAGTTGTTGTTTAGGCTCAACCAACTAGTTCAGGGGTATCCAGTATGGATCCTTGGAGAAAGGTGCAGTTCATAGCACTTGCTTGCTCAAGAACTTGACAACACGGTCATGTGGCAACATGGCGATACTTCTAGTAGACTACTAGAATATCACGAACCACCGGTATGTCACTTAGTTCCAAAGGGGACTTGCTTGGTAAGGCAATAGGACATAGTCTCAGAGCTTCAGCACATGCCTAAATCTTTGACCAAAGAGAGTGCACCAGAATAATGGATTTGCTAGCACAATCAAACTTTGCTTAATGATAGGGTTAACCGATCATGCTAAGAATGACACAAATGTCCTTAGAGTTCAAAACAATAATAATTGCTAAGAATCTCAGATGGCCATGTTATTACGCACATGCATCACTCACGAGCGCGAAAGCTCGAGGAAGGGTGGGTAAATATGTGTAAGAGCATCACTGCATTAAGGGGTCATGAAACTCAGCACGACCTCTTAGTATAAAAGAGTGTGATACTTTAAGGTAGAACTATTGGAAGACAATCAATGCCTCTTGATCTGTGGATTACAACACTTTGACCTGGTCCTAGATATGACGAGGTACTGGAGTTTGTTTCTCCTAGACATCCCGAAATGGTTTCTCATGACGGACCACAGAGTATCTTACATCGGAAGACACTGATGCACATTTACTACTTGGCTACCAACTGGTAAACAAAGGTTGGAAAACAACAAGGGGAAAAGGAACATGCTCAAGATAGAATCCCGAGGTGTGGATGCACAAGTTAACAATATTCCAAAAACCAATGCATAGAAGAGGTAAGGTGTGGCAGAGTCACGAGTATAGATGCCAGACTCTCGAGGAGTACTCTTATCGTGATCTTTTTGGTTCCATCAAAGAACATCTGCCATAACATGTGGTAGGGGAAGTCCTTAGCTGTCACAATTTAATTGCGGCAATAACCACAAGCTTGAAGGCTAGAATAGTAATACCAGCCATCCTGAAGTAATGTGTGAACATTAACGACAGGGGTCAAAGGAACAGATCGTGGTTTAAAGATCAGCTTCATGTACGAGATTCTCAACACTAGAATCTAGCACAATCAGGGATCTTCGGTTCAAGTCCAAGGGTTAAAACCCAAAGAAAGGGGTAACTACTACTTGAGTGACACAACGTACACTACAAGATAGTAATCACGAGGTAGCTTCCGAGAGAAGAAACGGCTTCTGAAGTACCTAGCAAATGAAAAGGAGGCACACGAGGCGAAAGGAAACCTCGAAGCTAGAACAGAACACTGTGGATCCACAATATAATATTGCGGGTCCATAAGGCAGGGAGATTATGGTGGAAACGGATCTCTCAGATGAAGCAGAGCAAGGGGCAACAAGGAATTCACAACACACACAACTCTAGAGAACTCAACACTAGGTCAACTAGCTTAGAAACGGCATGCCAAGAAGGCACCTAAGTTTTGAAAGACTAGAAGAGATATCAAAACTTTTCCAAAATCAACACCAGAGTTAGAGTGAAACTGGATAAGGAGAAAAGAAGCATACTAGAGTTTTGCAAATACTTTTCAGCTTTTAAAATAGTTTTCACAAACACTAGACTCAACATCGACCAATATCAAGGTTTTCCTACGGCCGGTACTTCTCTGATACCAAGAACTGTGACACCCCGGGGATCAGGGTTAAACAAATCCCAGACCTCCGTCTGAAATAAGCTTAACCTTGAGCTCGAGAATATCCAGTGAAGAATCGGTAACACGGCAGTGACCCTACGACACAAAAATTTATTACAGCAAACTCATAACTGAGCAGAGAACCAAATTATTACAAGCAGCAGTCACTAACCATAAACATCAAACAACGGCAGGCAAATTATGCTATTGAGTATAGCAAACCTAACAAATGGCCTAAGAGGCCTGAAGCATAACGATGACATCCCAGCCCATAGATTCCAGGCTGCCGGCCGGGAACCCCAAGCTACTCGTCGATGTCGATGTAGTACCGAACTCGTCTTCAAGGAACACTTACTCTGCCAAAAGTATCAACAAAGCAAGGGTGAGTACAGGGTGTAGTCCACAAGACTTATGGCTGGTGGAGTTGTTTTGCATAAAGCCATCTTTTGTTTATAAACATGAGGAAGAAGAAGCTCGTCTATTTAGAGTATTTAAAGGAGATAAGAGAGCGACATCTCTAAAAATATTGATCATCATCTTCTGATATACACCAATCCTCATCGCTTGAACTAGGATCACCCCCTCGTACCTATGAGGAAGCATCCTTAACAAACATTAGTTGCCAAGTTTTACGATTAGGTTCATGTTCTCTATGATCTTATAATCAGGTCACCAAGCGTTCATAACCGTGAACACGGCTGTTCGAAAAGATTTAACCCTGCAAGGGTGTAAAACTTTACCCACACGTACCAACCGACTCTTAATGCCAGTACATTAGCCCTCTTCCTTGGAAGGCCGGCAGAGGGTGGTTGGCCACGACCTTTACCTTGCTTTTGCCAAGACCATGAGTCACACAATAAGTATGGTTCTGTCGTAACGGGTCAAATCCCGAAGCCGGTACTTAAATATGTGAGGCGAGGTTGGTTAACAAGGGCTCCATAGACCCCAAGCAACCCCGGCCACGCTTACCTACCTGTTATGAATGCACCAACTTCACCCGGCAAATCATTCAAAAGATTTTCTATGCATATGTCAAATAGAACGCTCGAACTATGTGACTCATGGAATCTACTAGGCAAGTTAATCAGGCGAGGGGTTCCCAAGCCCCGCGTGGCTATACGCTCATCTCGGTTCCAAAGGCAAGAACTCGGGTCCTAGTGGTGGCGAGCTTGGGACTGGAAAAACCACATCCCACCGTGGCCTCCCATACAAGCCTTAGCATATTTAATCTCATATTACTGATCTCATCTCATCACGTTCTCCTGTCATACTAGACTCTCTGCATCTGATACATCGTCTGGATGGACCAGAACTGACAGCTGTGCATGGCTAAGCAAAACTCAGATATAAGCTCTAGCAATGCACACAAGCCAAACCTAGTTATGCTAGGAGCATTGGATCAGGTAATATAAGCTCAAGGGAGTAATGCAACAGATAGGATACTCTATCTATCGATAAAAGACCATAGTAGAATCGTATGCATCATGGCAGGAATTGAAATGCTTTCGAAATCATAGGATTATATCATGGTGGGGCTATGCTTGCCTTTGCCAGTTGATAGCAGATAAATAGATCTTCGGAAGTCTTGAACTTGACTTGGTTAGAGTTTGTCAAGTATTGTTCGTCGATCTTCGAACTTCGACGGTGTTGTCCTCGGGCTTCGATCTCGATCTCGATATCGTATTCTATCGGGAATAGCGAAAAACCAAAAAGAAAGGGAAACAATCAACAATGTCATTGATGCAATTCTCAAACAAGAATGATGATATGACAATTTTAATTGCATTGAATTGAAACCCTAAAACATGCTCGGCAATTTAATCGGGGTTCCAGGGGTGAAAACCCTAATTCAGGGATACTTCGGAACATATGTGAGGGGTTAGTTTGTTCTTCTAATTACACTTGCCATTTAAGTTGTTGAACAATGCATGATTATATCTCTATTACATAGTTCTCATTTTTCTGAACATTTTGATATATTATTTGTATTTTCCTGAATTACAGATTAAAAGTTATTGAATTTACAATATTTAAAACAATTCCTGAAATTATTAAACATTTTCTTAATTCAAATAAAACTAGAAATACTTTTTACACCCAGGCTACAGCTATCCCAGGTGGCTGACCGACGGGCCCAAGGCCACCTCAGCAGCCACTCACGCAAAAAGGGCTCAGGGCATTTGTTACCAGGGTAGAGCCTAGCCCTAGAGGCTGACTGGTGGGACCAGGTACACGCTGGCAAGCCACGCAGGCGCCACGTGGGACTCGCCGGCGAGCGCATCGGCCAGCGGCCAGGGACGGCAGAGGAGGGCGATCTAGGAAGCGCTATTGCATGCGTTTGAATCAGTGGAGCAGCATGAACCAAATAGAGGCGGCGCCGCTCAAAGGAGGTCACCGGAGCAGGAGCACGGCAGCGACCATCAGTGGCGGGGACAGGTGCATGTGGTGGGGTCGATTCTGAAAGCAATCGAAGGAGGGAGGAGCACCAGGAGAATCAGAGCTCACCTAGAGGCTTACAGCAGGTTCGGCGAGCTCGGGGGCAGCCGGAATCACCTGTGAAGACGGCGGCCGGAGTTCGGACAGGAGGTAGCAATTGAGGCGTCTGGAAGCCGCCCGACTTACGATTCTTGGGGAAAACGACAGAGGACGTCAAGGCGGTCACATGAGCGTGCTCTATGGACCTTGGGGCGACTGGAGATGGCGTGGCGCCGGCGAGGTATGAAGGTTAGGGTTCGGTGCTTTTTGCGGGGACGAGTTTGAGAGAGGGAGAGGAGAAAATGCACACGTCCAGTGTTACTAGGCATCGGCGTCGAGTACATGTAGTCGTCCGGGGGCAGCGGAGGTCGGTAGCACACATCTTGGCACCGGCGAGCGCTGCTGCATCGACAACAAGCAGCTTCTCTCCATCGCGAGGAAGAAGAAGACGACAGAGGGGTGAACCGATATGGGCCTCGTGTTGGACTGAAGTTGGGCCGTAATGGGCCACAGGAAAGAGAGGGAGGAAGAGAAAGAGTCTGGGCTGCGTGGCCTGGTTGGCTGTTGCTCACTTTTTTATTTGCAAGCCCTTATATTTTTTGTTTTGTATTTCTATTTGAAATTTCAAATTCAAATTCTGTTTTGAACATTTCAAAAATACCAGATACTTTGTGAAAGTGTATAAAATACTGAGGGAACCCTTTTGTTCAGATTGGGCTCCACATACTTTGTACTTTTCAAACATTTTAAAAACCATTTGAATTGTTTTCAAATAGAGGGAGAGGTTAGGGTTTTAGGGTTTGATTATTTTCTCCAATGCACAATTTAAATGATGATGCTCATGCTATGCACAATCAAAAACCCTAATTAGTAATAACTAAAAACTGGGGTGTTACACAACCTTTCTTTATTAGTAAACTAACCTCACATGATCCCTCAAAACTACTAATAAGTTTCCATTGAATACCTAAAACTAAATTTTATCAGGATTTACGACACCTATAACTTCTATCATAGTTCTACCATGTTATTTTCTTACTTTTACTTCAAGATAATTCACCAATTACTTGTCATACTTACACCTACATCATGGTTTCGGAGCTAATCTCACCATGATCTCATTATGTTTTACCTATTCATCATGATTCAAGAGCTAATCTCACCATGATGACTTTATTTCTTATTGTACTATCATTGATCGTTAACACAATTTCACTCCTTCACGTAGAATTCTCAAGTGAATCCCACAAGATTTACTACCCATTACAACTATGCATGCTCTAATGGTCTTCATTATGTTGTTTATTGTTACCAATTAACAATAGGACTTTACTGTCTTACTCATTTCTATAATTAGGATACCCATTTGTATTTCTTCAATTGACATACTAAACTTGATCCAACTATATTGTGACCAATTGGCTTTCCTAAATTATCTTGGTGCGTTATATCTCCTTCGGAAGACACTAAATAGAACTTCACCGAGAAAGGATGGATAACTTCTCCTAAAAAAGAATGACTTAAGTATCTCGTGACAAAGTTATCCTGAAGTGGATACTCATCACAAGTTATAAAAATACTTGGTTTAGAGAAGATGGCTTCTATAGTCACTATCCAACCTACAGATCTTCCTAAAAGGGTTTCAATCCTAAGGTCAAAGCATATGCTCTGATACCAGCTGCGGTGACCCAACATACCAGTTCATGATGTAGTACACTATAGTCGTTGACATAACACCAATGAAACACTTTTCACTAGTATTACATCCCTCAGAGTGGTACAACAGAAACACAACATGTCCAAGACATGACTACAGATTACAACTCGACTCTTTACAAAAGATCTAGAGAACACTCTAGGTTAAAGAGAGAGAAAGAAACTTCTTATAAAGAAGAACCAGAAATATTAAACTCATAACTATTATGATAATAAGATTAACATCTACTATTTGGCTTGTATTGCTGCTATTGCAATAATCTGCAGAAGTAGGTTCTATGGCTAGAGATTATATTCCTATCTAATCAGCAACTTCGTCTTCACTTTAGTTAATGTATATATTGTCTTTCTTGACTTCATTGAAGAGCTTGAGCTTTTGATGATGATTCCTGGAGCATAAGTTGAC
Organism: Avena insularis; assembly: GCA_023614405.1. Classification (NCBI taxonomy): domain Eukaryota; kingdom Viridiplantae; phylum Streptophyta; class Magnoliopsida; order Poales; family Poaceae; genus Avena; species Avena insularis. The sequence goes on along the minus strand of CM042691.1, from coordinate 155,718,194 downwards.
GTAGACGTCGTCTGTATTGGCTTTGAAACCTAGCAAGGGTTAAGAAGATACATTGAGTACGAGCATACTCAGCAAGTTCACTAAAAAGGATTGTTTGATGCACTATATCTACAGCCACAGACCATAGGTCGTAGGCAATGCAGGTTTTCGTAAACATTTCTTCAAAGGTTGCTTTTATTCTGAAAAGCTATGTCCGTCAGCGTTCACTGGTTTACCAGAACTTTCATGGAGTTCGTTTCCTGCCGTGTTCATAGCTCCCTCCTGGAATAGGGAGTAACAATTTATAGTTCTTACACTCTGAAGAGGTGCGTTACTTTACCCATGAGAGATCTTAAGCTTTGTTGCACGGCCGGGAGTATGTCCCCGTTCAAACTTCCATGGTTTGAGGCCCAACCTAAGATCTAAGCCAATCACTACCCTCTCCGTGACCCCGCATGTCTACACAATTTGTCGGGGTCGGCTCACCTCCGTTAAGCCCCCTTTCGGGCAGGCTATAACCCTCATGAGTTCCCAAAGACTCTATGAGCTGGTGATGCCCCTAGCAAGTACCATATAGCTCCGGCTATACCTCCAGTAGCCCCTCATATATAATCTAGACGCCAAAATCATGGGGCCTAAGGGTACCCACCCATATGTTGGATCCGCACAAGGAATCACAACGTCACATTAAGGTCATCTTGCGTACATGCAGAAGGGAAAGGATATAGCTGACTTCTCCGTCCCATTCCAAATCTCATGGTTAACGGGTGATATACGGCGCAAGAATCACTTGCAACATTGGTTGTTAAGTCCTAGATAATATGTTCCTTTACCACCAGAACTTTCATAGTAGGTTATTACCTCATGGTAAATAACCTATAATTATATTATTATGAAAATAGTGTTTTCTGACCTTTTTGAAATGCAGGTGATGACAACACTAGATTTGAAAAATACTTTACAGAAAATCATCAAAGGACATGAGCAAGTGTGAACTTGCCTTTTGTGATTGCAAGATTATACACTCACGGTCTTCGAGACGACATACGATCCAATATCTGAAATCTGCATCATTGGTCCCGTAAGGACTAATGTTTAAAGAAGAAATATGCTATTATGCATAAGTAATGCTATGCATTTTTATAAAACTCCAAAGTGTATCCCCAATACTTTAAGTGAAGTGAACTTAGGTGATTCCTTTAAGAGTTGTTTCATCTTTACATTTTACTACACAGGAAATGCATTTATGAGGAACTTAAGTCTTGATATACAAGATATAAAAGTAGAGTGTAATAGTAATCTAAGATTGAGATTAGTTGCTATTTGGTGATTATGATGAAATTCTATGTATTGGGTTATTTAAGAGTTGGAGGAACTATTATAGAGTTGTTGTTTGAAGTGGCAAAAAGAATAACCTTCGAATAAAAGGTTTCTTTGATAAGGTTTAAATAATCTTTATGGTTAATATAATGTGGTCGATGTTTCTTGGCGTGTGTTCGATTAGTTTGGTCTTGAGATACTTTGTGTCTTAATTGAAATAGACCAAAGTTAACTATAAAAATATAAGTAGTTTATTAGACATGATGTTTATAAGCTTTTGAGACTAAAGTTAACTTTAGAAGGGTAAATAAACATAAGATGTAATATGTTTTAATTATTCCCAAGTTTTAAATTTATGATAAGTATGACTAAGGTGTGGGGTTATTCACTTTATATTTAAGTGAATGATTAGATTAAATTTGTTTTGCTATTATGAAAATAATATGCAATTATTAAATGAAAGTATAATTTGGATGATATTATTAATGTGTTAGATTTGAAGTCATGTTAACTATTACTTAGATATTAAGATTATTCCCTCTTAATTTCAGTGAATGATGTATGAAGTTATCTTGAAGGTTGAGGGTTTGAATTTTGATTTAAGGTTTCAAAATATATTATAAAGTTAGTAATTTACACTTAGGTTTTATTATAAACTTAGTTATGGTTTAGAACTTTACTAATTTGATTTTTAGGCTTTAATATTTGTGAAGAAATAGAATTATTTCTTACTTAAGAAATGTTCTTAAAGAATTTTCAAAACTAGATAATAGATAAGGATTTATTATTCTAAAATATTAAAAACTTTTCTACTAATATATTCAATATTTTTTTAGTGTAATAAATTTATACAAGACTTTAAAAATTATTTTTATTTATTTTTAAGTATTATTATTATATTTATAAAATTCCATAAAGGATTAAATGTTTTTGAATACTTACTTCAAATTTTATATAAACATTAGGTTAGTATTTTTATAAAATAGTAGATTTATTCTTATACACAAAAATGATTTTTTTTATTTTTTTAGGATTTTTTCTTATTTTATGAAATTTCACTTAGGATTTAATGGTGTTAATCTTTATTTGCTTTATATTTATCTTTTAACAAGTAAAGTTATATTTTTATTAGGTAGATCTTATTTTCATGATGATTTAAATATATTATATATATTGTTAGGATTTTCTATAATTTTCTACGGCTACAAAATATTTATAGGGTATTTTGGTAATTCGTTTGTTTTATTTTGTTTTATTTATTATCCTATTTATTATGGGCGATTTGGTTGGGCACATGGGCTGTGCTGGCCTGGCCCAGCTAGACCAGGCCCGACACTTCACACCGACCCACCCCTCTCCACACACACCCACCCACGGACACAGACCTCTCTTCCTCATTCCCCTCCTAGCGCGTACGCTGCCGCCAGCCTCCACTAAGGCCGGTCGCCGGCTACGTCCAGCCCTGCCACTCGCCGTTCTAGCTCCGCCTCGACCTCCCCCTCTTTTCCTCACTGTCGCAGCCTGTGCATGTACCCTCTTCGTGCACCCAATGCGACCCCTAGCTCACCACCTTGCATATCTTCCCGACCATCGCAGGTGGCTCTCAGCTCTGCCGGTGGCTGGCGCTGCCTCTCCTAGCAATCCTCCACAGTTCCGCTCACCATGATGTCGCTCTGCCCCTTGATGACCCACAAGTGTAGGGGATTGCAACAGTCTTCGCGGGTAGTATTACCCAATTTATTGATTCGACACAAGGGGAGCCAAAGAATACTTGCAAGCCTTAACAACTAAGTTGTCAATTCAGCTGCACCTGGAAATAGTTCTTGCTCACAGAAGTTTATCAGTAGCAACAGTTTATAGTAGCAACAGTGAAACATGAGCAATAGTAACAGTAACAATAACAGTGGGATTCGAGTGCGGTAGGCATAGGGATGGATGGACGGGCGTTGCATGGATGAGTCTAAACATCTAACTTCAAGATCTAGGGCATTGCAGATAAATAATAACAAGAATCCAAGTAATAAATAATCCTAGGCATGTGCTTTAGATATAGTCATACAATGCTCGCATGAGAACTTGCACAACATCTTCTGTCCAGCCAGCCCGTGGCAGCGGGGCCTCTAGGGAACTACTGGCGATTAATGTGCTTCTTTTAATAGAGCACCAGAGCAAAGCATTAACACTCCATGAACACATGTGATCCTCACACCACAGCCATCCCCCGCGGTTGTCCCAATTATTGTCACTTTGGGGCCTTTGGATCTGGACAATGATATGTCTACACAACTTGCAGATAAGATGACAAACAATACTATCATAATGATTCGATAATAAGCTTAGATCTGAGATCATGGCACTCGGGACCTAGTGACAAGCATTAAGCACAACAAGTTGCAACAAAGTCAAATAGCACTAATAGAGATACTAGGCACTATGCCCTACCATCTCCAAGCCTACAGCAGGGGATTACTCACTCATGGATGAGGGAAACATCGATGGTTGATGGAGATGTGTTGGTGATGACGATGGCGCTAATCCTCTCAAAATTCCCTGTCCCAGCAGGGTGCCAAAATGGAGTTACTGGATCCGGGAGGCCGAGGGGGTGCCTGGGGTGGCTGCACCCCCTAGGCACGGCCAGTGGTGGGCCCGCGCTTGGCAGGGGTGTGGCCCCCCAGGACCCTTCTCCGTCTCGTCTTCTGGCTCCGTGGGTCTTCTGGTGAAGTATAATTTTTGGCATATTTTCCGGGATTTTCCTGATAGTTGATTTTCTGCACAAAAACAAGACACCAAGGTAATTCTGCTGAAAATAGCGTCAATCCGTGTTAGTTGTATCCAAATCACAAAAGTTTAGAGGAGAAACAATAGCAAAAGTTCGAGAAAGTAGATACGTTTTGGACGTATCACCCCTCATGCTCGGCCTACCCCACGGCGTTGGATTGTTGTGGCTACCATCGATCTGGTTGGCTAGCCTCCTACACCTCGATGCAGTAGTAGGTCTGGCCGGCCCCTGCTTCTCCTCCTCGACTACGGTGAGGTATGTACCAATTTCCACTTTGTTTTAGATTCATGTTCATGGACATGTACATCACTGGCTTGGTTTAGTTACTTTTACTGATCATGGAGCTGACCATGTGTTAGCGGCCCTGCTCTAGATGTTCTTTTAATAACTACTAGGATAACTAATAATTTTAGTCTTGTTGTGTTGTTCCTTTTATTATCATTAGCTGCAGTATAATTGGTTGTCAAATAATGTTGTGTTGGTCTTAGGGCATATATTGGATTGACCTAGGATACCTTGATGCTAGTAGATTTTTAGTTGATGGTTTATTGGATGAAATCCGATGATGTGTAGGTTTTCTGTTTAACATTGGTATCTGTAGTTTAGAGTGTCACAATTTATAAGGGTGAACATTTGATTTTCTTAATTGCTTCTTGTGAAAATGGTATGATCCCAGACTAGTCTCTACACATGATGCTTTTTAAATAATAAGAAGAGTCTATCTTTGTTTGAATAAACAATCAAGTATGTTTAAAAGATATTGGTGCTAGCTCCTATTCTTTTAAGATAGAGAATGCATATTGTTTTCTTTGTGCAAAAGTGAATATGATAAGTAGGAGCATGTATATGGTTGTTATTTGAATATATACTGATGGTAGTGATAAGATAGTACTAGTCCAGATAATTAAGTAGTACATGGATAACCACTGATTATTTATAGATGGTATATCTTTTTATTTTGTCATGAAATATTTTTATATATACTTAACCGAATCTTTGATTCAGTTCTATGATTAGTTCTTCTTTGGCTCAATGTGATCTCGAGCCATTCTTACTTGTAAAAAATGGTATTTATAATAATAATTTTGTTGAGGAATGATTCCTAAGTAACTAGCTAGGAAAATAATTTGAACACTTCTATGTTTGCTTGTAGATGGTTTTGAATGAATCAATGATGATTTGGTTATGCATACGTATGCACTTGGACCTAGGGTGATGCTTCTATGCTTGACTGCATATTTGATTTAGTGAAGTGATTACTAAATATGAATACTGATTCCTAGGAATTCTGACTAGGAATATGATGTAAATCCATTTGGGATGATTTGCCCCTATTTACTCTTAATAGATTACGAAGGGAAACATGACAGTGAAGCATTTGCACGATTTTAATTTCTGGTTGGAAGAAATAATTTGATAGTCCTAATGATTCTTTTTGGTGGCTTCTGCTAGCTATAGAATTCTATTGTGGTGCATTTATTGAGTGTGCACAATGGTGATGTATAAGGAATGATCTTCTACTGAAACTTGATTGCTTAATAGAGACCTTTTTTAGATGATTTGTTGCTAAAGATTCTTTGAGAATACCCCTGTCCTATGATACAAAGGCTAAGGCACTAAGCCTAAATAAGAACATATACTTACTTTGTGGCTTCAATTCTCTATGATTAACTTTGCATGGCATTTCCATGCAAAACTGAGAGAAGCAATCCTCTTATCTTACTAGACATGTTCTAGTTGCAGTGTAACTGGATTTGGTTTGTTATTATTTCCCTAACTCTCAAAGATGTCATTGCAAAAATTAAATAAGAACAGATGCTACAAGATCTAGTTATACTCCCATCAACCTTGTTGTTTGTAGTGTGGACAGATGATGTGGTGCTGAGATCTTATGAAATGATTGAATCTGCTGCTATTGCTCCTAGTCACTCTCCTTCTGATATCCCGTTCCTCCTGGATCTGCTGTGGCATGCTCTTCCTTCTTGTCCTAGCTCTTGGATGGCACCAGGGAGTAAAGAGCTAAGGGTGTGATGATATGGTGGATCTGACCTATGTGGTTATTTGGGTGCTAAGCAAAATCATTCCTGGTGGTGTGCTAAGAGCAGTGTTCTTAACTAAGTGTGGTGGAAATGAATGTGGTGCCACTGGGAAGATGAACTAGTGCTGATGTTGTGGAGTGTGGTGGAAGTGGATATGGTGTGCTTTACTACGTCTGGTTCACTTCTTTTCTAAGCACCAGACCTTGTTATTGTAGTGTTGATAACACACCAGTTGCATGTGATGTGTATGCTGCTTCCAAGTGGGTCATGTGGGTTCAAATTTCTATAGCTATAGATCTTTTGCTGGAGGATAAGGTCAAGTGAAAACTTGATATTTGTGAATTGTTTACCCTTTTTACCTTTACTTCTATGGTGAAACTTGCCCCTCTCCAAGCCCGTGAAGTTGTACTGAGGCCATTACTCAATAAGAACAGATGCTCAATTTGGTGAAACTTGCCCCTTTAAGATTAGCTCAATGATGAAACTTAACAGTACATTTCACTGTTCACTTTTGAGAGCAAAACTAACTAACATAATCTTCCTTTATTTTAGTTTTGTTTCCTTTCTTGTTTGTTTTGCAGGAATAAAGAATATGAAGAAAAGGAAATACAAGATTCTACTTAATTTACTAAATGTAATTTAGGAATCCTTTTATTCTTCATGTCATTCTCTTTACTTTACATAATGTAATTAACAATGTAATATTGTATAATAAAGTTAAATTTGCTTACTGAATCTTGTAATATTTATATCTTGTTTATTTCATTGTTGTAAACTCTTTTCTATTATTTGTTTCATTTCTTAATTGTAATTTACTCTTATTCTTTTATTGTAAAAGAACAATGCAATACTTAATGTATTCTTATAATGAAGAATTCTTTTATATCAATAATATAATCATTTCTTTTTACTTAATTATTGCATTATTATTTCTGAATTTCCAAATTCAAAATTTGAATTGAATTTGGAATTCAAAGTAAATTTCAAATTCTACCCCTCCAAAAATACAGATATTACCTAAAGGTCATGTCAAAATCTATCGCACCTGTTCTGATGTTTCTATTAGAACAAGAGAGATATCGATCCCTTTATAGTTTCTTTAGTTTTGCGCGAAAATTCCCCGGATTTTCTGATGCATGAATGCAATGCACACACATGTGTCTTGTCTATTTTGAGGTGCTAATCTTGGGATGTTAACATTGCTATGATGAAGCACATGGACAACATAACTCCGTATATGGAAGAAAACCGTGATGTTCTACAAGCAATCCATCCACATCGATGTTCAGTCGAGACACTCCATGTAGAGGAGTTCAACACCTAGTTCAGTGATCAACTAGGTGACGTTGAACAAAAATATTCCAGAATTGCTACTCTAGCAAGAGGCCCTACATGGAAGGTTAGACAATTTCATGTGTACAAGATTAACGGGTACATATTTTCTATGAAGAAAAAAGATAGCATAAGAAGAGACATTCATACAACTAACCTGGTTCATCCAGTCTTGTATCGTCGACCCTATGAATAAGAAGATACATGTAGTTATGTCATAAAAAATGAGTCTCATCGGTGTGGATGAGGTCTTCTCCAAGGAAGATTCCAACAAGATTTACGATGTTCCTGGGCCTTCGTGCTCGATCAAGCAAACATACCAAGATGAGGTTTTCCGGAAGAACCGAACATTCGCGATCAAGAATTCGAATAATGAATTTGTACGAATAATCCAAACATTTGAATGAATAGGTAATAAATTTCTAAGTAGTTATGAACAATTCTTGGAATAATAAAAACATGATATGATATATTATCAACATTTACTATATCAATGGTGTTCATCAGGACGATAGCGGCTTTCTAGAGTGGCTAGAGGGTTCGAATATGGATGGAGCGTCCAAATATGGCACATAATAGAGGCGATCATTTTTAACAAATGCCTTAAATAAACTTTTGAATACAACTATAAAATAAAACATGTCTGAGGTATCAAATTTTAGCGGCTATTAAAATAATAACCCGTCTGAGGTAGCAACTTTAGAGGCACTAATAAAATAATCCATCTGAGGTAGCAACTGTTATATGCTGTTAGTAAAATAACCCATCTAAGGTGGCACTAGGAGGCCACGATGGAGCATGGCCGGTGGCGACCCAAAGGCACGACGGTGTCCGCTCCTCCTCCGTTTTATTTCAATGCAACAAAAAATTATTACAAATAATCCCTCAAATAAATATGCATTACAAATAATAGCATTACACATATATATAGCTATATGATGCTATATTAATATATTGTTCTGCAAATATTAGAAGACGCAACATTGAAAATGCAAATATATACTACTAGATCGAAAGGTTAGCTATCTAGTAGGGAGAATATAATATATAGCCAAGAGGTGCATGCGCCGACTAGATCAGTCAAAAGAAAATATACTACTCGAACCAATTGATCATTAGTCGTTGTTGCTCCCCCACCCATCGTCTCCCTTCTCCCACATGTTCTGTCCCCAGCCATCGCCTCCTTGTCCCTAGAAATCACCTCCCTCCTTCCACTTGTTCTGTCCCAAGCCATCGTCTTGCTTCTTCCACCTGTTCTGTCTGCAGCCATCACCTCCCTGATCCGACCTGTTCTATCCCTAGCCATTGCCTCCCTGCTTCCACCTGTTCTGTCCCTAGCCATCGCCTCCCTGTTGGACTTTCTTCAGACATTTGGAGCTCTTATAATACTCGTCGGTCTTGCATCTCGGATAGAGATTATCATTCAAAAATGGCTTGCCTCGACCTATCCCTACCTCCATATTCAAGGTCCTTTTGAACATTTCATAGCTCACATAGCCAACAATTGCATCATACTTCTGCTTCTCCGGTCTAAGAGGCAAATGCCATGCCCGGTACATCTCCTATGTACACTTATTCTTCATATCCAGGTAGGAGGCATCGATGATGTCCGCTGCAAGATAACACATGCCAGCCCTATCTCCCGTACCGTTGATCTTGTACACATGCTAGAGGTCGACGTAGTACTTAGCAGGCATACGTATATTTTCGAGCAACATCATATCCCTATCTCGCCTTATATCAATGCTAGAAAAAGTAATCTACTTGTTCTCCGTGAACTAGCAAATTGCTCAATGCCCTTCACCATACCTCGGGATAGATGCACCACCACAACTGTCTGGTCACTACCTGTACGGGTGTACTCGAGGTCCAACCCAACAAACTGATAATTTTCTTCTTCAAGCCAAGCCTCGTACATGGCAAGAGTTTCTTCGACCTTCGAGTCCCCATTGGTGTACAACACCATCAGCGCGGTGACGCCATGCGTAGTGATGGAGACTGTCTCCGTGAATCTCCATCTGTCATCGACCGTTATGCAGCCAACCTTGGAAAACCGGAAGAGGGGTGGTTCCGCCAGAGTGAGGACGGGTAATGGGGGCGTGGGTTTTGCAAAAAAGAGGAAGATGTATTGGGGCGCCTTAGTGAGGAAGAGGAATTGGCCGGAGCAATGCCACATATGATTTATAGAACAAGCGCGGGTGGTTTCATCGTGGGTGCTTTATGGAACTGCCGCGGGTGATTTTAGTGGTGGAATAGGAAGAGGAAGAAGTGGGGAAGAGGATGAAGTGGGGAAGAGGAAGAGGAAGTGGACCAGAGTAATTCTGAAGTGCGGTTTCTTGAATTGGCTAGGCGATCAAGGTGAATAAACAGAGGAGTACCAGAGCAACGCTTCCCGATAAAACATGGGCGCATGAGGTTGTGTGTCCCATCAGTTTGCCTCTCAGAATCGGAATACATGGCTGCTTCGGAGGCTTCACAAGAAGCGATATGGATGAAAGAGTTCATTATAGAGCTGGGTGTAGTTCCTAGTGCGCTGGACCCAATGTCTATCTACTGTGATAACATGGGCGCAATAGCCAATGCGCAAGAACCAAGGTCACACAAGAAGCTGAAGCACATCAAGCTGCGTTTTCACGCTATTCGAGAACATGTCCAAGATGGGGACATAAAGATTTGCAAAGTACACACAGATCTGAATGTGGCGGATCCGTTGACTAAACCTCTCCCGAGGGCAAAACATGACCAGCACCAAACTGCCATGGATGTTCGGTATATTACCATGTAATCTAGATTAGATGACTCTAGTGCAAGTGGGAGACTGTTGGAGATATGCCCTAGAGGCAATAATAAAAGTAGTTATTATTATATCTTTGTGTTTATGATAAATGTTTACATTCATGCTATAATAGTATTAACAAGGAAACATTAATACTTGTGTGATTTGTAAACTTGAATTGAAGTCCCTAGTAAAGCCTCTTCATAATACTAGCTTGTTGGTTAATAAATGATTGTGGTTTCCCTATCATGAACATTGAGATGTTATTAACAACAAGATCATATCATTAGGAGAATGATATGGTGGACATACTCCTATAGATAAGCGTAGCATAAAGATCAAGTCATTTTAATAGTTCAATTGCTATATGCTTTCTGATACATAGTAACCTAATTCCTTCGACCATGAGATCATGCATATCACCTTCACCGGAAGGATGCTTTGATGACATCAAACACCACACCGTAACTGGGTGGCTATAAAGGTGGCATTGAGTGTTCGAAAGTATTGGTTGAGACACATGGATCAAGAGTGGGATTTGTCCATCCATATGTCAGATAGATATACTTTGGGCCCTCTCGGTGAAATGTCATCCAATTAGCTTGCAAGCATGTGACTGGCTCACAAGGGATCACATATCACGGGAACGAGAAAAGAGTACTTATCAGTAAACGAGGTTGAACTAGGTATGCAGAGATACCGATGATCATGACCTCAGATAAGTAAACTATCGTGAGACAAAGGGAAATTGGTATCATATGTAAGTGGTTCATTTGATCGCAAAGTAATCGTAGAAATATGTGGGAGCCATATGAATTTCCAAATTCCTCTATTGGTTATTGTTCGGAGAAGTGTCTCGATCATGTCCGCATAATTCACGAACCGTAGGGAGACACACTTAAGGATTCGACGTTGTTTGAGTAGTTATGGAATGATGAGTAAGAGACAGAATGTTGTTCGGAGTATCGGATGGGATCCGGGATATCACGAGGATATCCGGAATGGTCCAGAGAATAAGATTCATATAAGGAAAGTCCTGTTTCGGAGTTGGAGAATGGTTCCGGTGTTTTCATCAGGAATGTTCTAGAAAGTTCTGGAATGTCCGACACTTCGGAGGGGAAGGGTACATGAATGTGTCATACCAAGTTGGAATGATTGCATCATGTACTAGGTGTCATCGCTGAACAAAATAAAGGGTTTAATCAAATCCTAGGTTGAAAAGTCAAACGCCAATTTGAAAAAGTCAAACGGCTATTTTGGGAAGTGGAGGGGAAGGTGGAAACCGAGTTGCGGAGGAGTTCCTGCCCTCTACCGCCGGCCCCCTTGGGAAACCGAGTTGGGGAGGGACTCCCCTCCCCTGGCGCGCCCCCTCCACCTATATAAGGAGGGGCAGGGCTGCCCCTCCCAACACACAAGTTCTCCACCCAAAACCCTAGCCCGGCACCGCCACCTCCTATTGCCGCCGCCTAGGGCTCCCCTAGCCGCCGACTTGGGCAAGCCCCAAGCCCTAGCCGCCGGCCCTAGCACCTCCTCCTTGGTGTGTCTAAACCCTAGATCGCCGAGGATCTCTCTCTTAGTCCACCATACTCGCTCCGGCTTAAGGCGAAGCCCTGCGAGATCTCCCCTCTACTTCCGGTACCACGCCGTTGTGCTGCCGGAATCGCGAGGAGAGTGCTACAACCTCCGCTTTCTGGAACAAGGAGAGGAAGGTCTTCGTCAGTACCGAGCGTGTGACCATCATGGGAGCGCTGCAGCAGCGCCGGAAGGATCGTCTACGCGATCTTGAGATCGGGAAGAGTACGACTACATCACCCACGAGAATCCGCTCTCGTTAAACACTTTGGAATCTTCGAGGGTGAGTTATTCCATCGACTCGTTGCTACAATCTAGTCAATAGATCTTGGCTTGTTTATTTGTATGCGATAGAAAATTTTTGTTTTCCATGCTACGAAACCCTACAGTGGTATCAGAGCCGTGTCTATATGTAGATCTGTTGCACGAGTAGAACACAATGGTCATTGTGGGAGTTGATGCTTTTATTGTCGATTTCTTCTTGTGTACTTTGCATCTTGCGGGATGTTGGGATGAAGCGGCCCGGGCTAACCTTACATGACATCGTTCATGAGACTTGCTCCACGCTTGACATGCAACTTGTATTGCATAAGTGGCTTTATGGGTGCCTGTTTCTCTCAGCATAGTTAAGATTCAATTTACAACGGGTGATTATCAATACTAGTATCAATGTTGTGGTTCATGTTCGTAAGTTAGAACGACACTTATTGAAAGCCCCAAACCACGTAAAACATGCAAAGAAAGTAGAGGCGTCTAACTTTGTTTTGCAGGGGTGTGCTGTGATGTGATATGGCAATGATTGTGATTATATTTGATGTATGCAATGTTCCTTATTGTAAGTTGGCAACCAGCAGGAGCCATATGGTTGTCTTTAATTTTGTTAAGACCCGCGTGTCTATTCAAAGTAGTTGTAATAGTTGAAGCCGGTGGACGACAACCATGGAGAAGCGTCATTGACCTTGATGCAATGCCGGTGATGATGGAGATCATGTTCATGCTTGAAGATGGAGATCGGAAGCACAAAGTAGAAAGGCCATATCATATCACATATTATGAATTGCATGTGATGTTAATCCTTTATGCATCTTGTATTGCTTAGTTAACAACGGTAGCATTATAAGATGATCCCTCATGCACATGAATTTCAAGTCATAAAGTGTTCACCCTTAGTTAGCACCGTTGCTAAAGCTTGTTGTTTCGAAGCACCACGTGATGATCGGGTGTGTTAGATTCCGCAAGTGTATACAACATGAGCAAGCCAGATTTGCTCATGCGGAAGCTAAGGTTTGATCTTGACGAGCCTAGCATGTACAGACATGGTCTCGGAACACGGATCACCGAAAGGTAAAGCATGAATCATATATAGATATGATGAACATGTCGATTGTTCGCCATTGAAACTATATCAACTCGCGTGATGATCGGTGTCGATGTGGTGGATTTGGTTCGTGTGATCACTAAAACAATGTGAGGGATATTGTTTTGAGTGGGAGTTCACCTAGATTAATTTAACTATTAGTTAGAACTCAATTTGTCATAAACTTAGTCTAAACTATTGCAAATATGTTGTAGATCAATGGAGGCCCCTACCATCAATTTTAATGCGTTCCTAGAGAAAGAAAAGTTGAAAAACAATGGAAGCAACTTCGCGGATTGGTTCCGCAATTTGAGGATTGTCCTCACAGCTGGTAATTTGACCTATGTGCTGGATGCACCGCTGGGTGACCCACCTACAGCTACTGCTATCAATGAAGTAAAGAATGTTTACCTCACTCGGAAGACTCAGTACTCCACAGTTCAGCGTGCTATCTTGTATGGTTTGGAATCAGAGCTTCAGAAAAGGTTTGAGAATTCAGACCCACATGATATTGTCCGTGATCTCAAATTGAGCTTTGAGACTCACGCGGCAATTGAGAGCTATGAGGCTTCTGAAAAGTTCTTTAACTGCAAGATGGAAGAGGGCAGTTCACAAGTGAGCATGTGCTTAAGATGTCTGGGCACGCAAACAAACTTCAAAGCTTGGGTATAGTGATTCCTAATGCTTTGGGGATTTACCGTGTCCTCCAATCACTACCACCAAGTTACAAGAACTTTGTGATGAACTACAATATGAAAAACATGAACAAGCAGTTGCCAGAACTCTTTGCCATGTTGAAATCTGCAGAAGTGGAGATCAAGAAAGAGCACCAAGTGTTGATGGTCAATAAGACCACCAAATTCAAGAAAGGCAAGTCTAAGCAGAAGGGACACTTCAAGAAGGGTGGTAAGAAAGTTACCGCGCCGACAAAGAAGACCAAGGCTGGACCTAAGCCTGATACTGAGTGCTTTTACTGCAAGGGAGAAGGTCACTGGAAGTGGAATTGCCCAAAGTACTTGGCGGATTTGAAGAATGGCAACATCAAGAAGAAAGGTATATCTGATATACATGTTATTGATGTGTATCTCACTAGTACTCGTAGTAGTGCCGGGGTATTTGATACTGGTTCGGTTGCTCATATTTGTAACTCGAAATAGGTGTTGCAGACTAAGCGGAAGCTAGCGAAGAACGAGGTGACGATGCGCGTGGTCACGGATCAAAGGTTGATGTGATCGCGGTCGGCACGCTACCCCTTCATCTACCATCGGGATTAGTTTTATACATAAATAATTGTTATTTGGTGCCTGCGTTAAGCATGAACATTATATCGGGATCTTGTTTATTGCGAGACGGTTACTTGTTTAAGTCCGAGAATAATGGTTGTTCGATTTATATGAGTAATATGTTTTATGAACATGCACCTTTGATAGATGGTCTATTCTTTTTGAATCTCGATAGTGGAAATACACATATTAATAACATTGAAGCTAAATGTTTGAAATCGAGCGATAACTCGACCTATATGTGGCACTGTCGTCTTGGTCACATTGGAGTGAAGCGTATGAAGAAACTCCATTCCGATGGACTTCTTGAATCACTTGATTTTGAATCACTTGAAAGATGCGAAGCATGTCTGATGGGTAAAATGACTAAGACTCCATTTTCTGGTATGATGGAGCGAGCTACGGACTTATTGGAAATCATACATACCGATGTGTGTGGTCCAATGAGTGTAGCATCGCGCGGTGGTTATCGTTATGTTCTTACCTTCACGGATGACTTGAGTAGATATGGGTATATCTATTTCATGAAACATAAGTCCGAAACTTTCGAGAAGTTTAAGGAATTTCAAAGTGAGGTAGAGAATCAACGTAACGAGAAGATTAAATTTCTATGTTCTGATCGTGGAGGTGAATATCTAAGTTACGAGTTTGGCGAGCATTTGAAGATATGCGGAATACTTTCACAATTAACACCGCTGGGAACACCACAGCGTAATGGTGTGTCTGAACATCGTAATCGAACTCTCTTAGATATGGTTCGTTCTATGATGTCACTTACAGATTTACCACTATCATTTTGGGGTTATGCATTAGAAACAACCGCATTCACTTTAAATAGGGCACCATCTAAATCCGTTGAAACGACACCGTATGAATTATGGTTTGGGAAGAAACCTAAATTGTCGTTCCTTAAAGTTTGGGGTTGCGAAGCCTATGTAAAGAAGTTACAACCGGACAAGCTTGAACCCAAGGCGGAAAAATGCGTCTTCATAGGATACCCGAAGGAAACTATTGGGTATACCTTCTATCATAGATCCGAAGGCAAAATATTCGTTGCCAAGAATGGATCCTTTCTAGAGAAAGAATTTCTCTCGAAAGAAGTGACTGGAAGGAAAGTAGAACTCGACGAGGTTGTCGAACCTTCTCTCAAAATTGCGAGTAGCGCAGCACCGGAAGAAGTTCATGTGGTGCCTGCACCAATAAGAGAGGAAGCTAATGATGATGATCATGAAACTTCGGTTATAGTTGCTACAGAGCCTCGCAGGTCAACGAGAACTCGCATCACCTGCATTGGTATGATCCCGTTATGAGTGTCATGTTGGTGGACAACACCGATGACCCTGCGACATATGAGGAAGCGATGATGATCCCAGATTCCAATAAATGGCAAGAAGCCATGAAATCCGAGATTGGATCCATGTACCAAAACCAAGTATGGACTTTGGTGGACTTACCGGATGGCCGGAAGGCTGTCGAGAACAAATGGATTTTCAAGAAGAAAACAGATGCTGATGGTAATGTTACTGTCTATAAAGCTCGACTTGTCGCAAAAGGGTTTCGACAAATTCAAGGAGTTGACTACGATGAGACTTTCTCACCAGAAGCTTAAAGTCTGTGAGGATTATGTTAGCAATCGCTGCATATTATGATTATGAGATATGGCAGATGGATGTCAAAACAGCATTCCTCAATGGAGACATTGATGAAGAGTTGTATATGATGCAACCCAAAGGTTTTGTCGATCCTAAAGATGCTAACAAGGTATGCAAACTTCAACGGTCCATTTATGGATTGAAGCAAGCATCCCGAAGTTGGAATCAACGTTTTGATAAGGTGATCAAAAGTGGTTTTATACAAACTTATGGAGAAGGTTGTATTTACAAGAAAGTGAGTGGGAGCTCTGTAGCATTCTTAATACTATATGTAGATGACATATTGTTGATTGGGAATGATGTAGACCTTCTTAATAGTGTCAAGGAATATTTGAATAATAGTTTTTCAATGAAGGATCTTGGCGAAGCAGCTTACATATTAGGCATAAAGATTTATAGAGATAGAACGAGACGCCTAATATCATTGTCACAAAGTACATATTTGGACAAAGTTCTAAAGAGGTTTGGAATGGAAGATAGCAAGAAAGGGTTCTTGCCCATGTTGCCCAATACGACCTTGAGTAAAACTCAAAGTCCGACAACGGCAGAAGATAGAGAAAAGATGAGTAAGACTCCCTATGCCTCAGCCATAGGATCTCTAATGTATGCCATGCTATGTACTAGACCCAACATTGCATATGATGTTAGTTTAACTAGCAGATATCAAAGTGATCCAGGAGTGGATCATTGGACAGCGGTCAAAAACATCCTTAAGTACTTGAGAAGAACGAAGGATATGGTTCTTTCTTATGGAGGTGATGAACAGCTCGTTGTTAATGGTTACACCGATGCTAGTTGGAACACCGATCCGGATGATTCTAAATCACAATCTGGATAATGATTTACTTTGAATGGTGCAGCGCTTATGGAGGAGTGCAAAGCAAAGCGTTGTGGCGAGATCTTCATCTGAATCGAATACATGGTCGCTTCGGAGGCTTCACAAGAAGCGATATGGATGAAAGAGTTCATTATAGAGCTGGGTGTGGTTCCTAGTGCTGGACCCAATGTCTATCTATGTGATAACATGGGCGCCATAGCCAATGCGCAAGAACCAAGGTCACACAAGTCAAGCATCAAGCTGCGTTTTCACGCTATTCGAGAACATGTCCAAGATGGGGACATAAAGATTTGCAAAGTACACACAGATCTGAATGTGGCGGATCCGTTGACTAAACCTCTCCCGAGGGCAAAACATGACCAGCACCAAACTGCCATGGGTGTTCGGTATATTACCATGTAATCTAGATTAGATGACTCTAGTGCAAGTGGGAGATCTGGAGATATGCCCTAGAGGCAATAATAAAAGTAGTTATTATTATATCTTTGTGTTTATGATAAATGTTTACATTCATGCTATAATAGTATTAACAAGGAAACATTAATACTTGTGTGATTTGTAAACTTGAATTGAAGTCCCTAGTAAAGCCTCTTCATAATACTAGCTTGTTGGTTAATAAATGATTGTGGTTTCCCTATCATGAACATTGATATGTTATTAACAACAAGATCATATCATTAGGAGAATGATATGGTGGACATACTCCTATAGATAAGCGTAGCATAAAGATCAAGTCATTTTAATAGTTCAATTGCTATATGCTTTCTGATACATAGTAACCTAATTCCTTCGACCATGAGATCATGCATATAACCTTCAATTTAAGGATGCTTTGATGACATCAAACACCACACCGTAACTGGGTGGCTATAAAGGTGGCATTGAGTGTTCGGAAAGTATTGGTTGAGACACATGGATCAAGAGTGGGATTTGTCCATCCATATGACGGATAGATATACTCTGGTCCCTCTCGGTGAAATGTCATCCAATTAGCTTGCAAGCATGTGACTGGCTCACAAGGGATCACATATCACGGGAACGAGAAAAGAGTACTTATCAGTAAACGAGGTTGAACTAGGTATGCAGAGATACCGACGATCATGACCTCGGATAAGTAAACTATCGTGAGACAAAGGGAAATTGGTATCGTATGTAAGTGGTTCATTTGATCGCAAAGTCGTAGAAATATGTGGGAGCCATATGAATTTCCAGATTCCTTTATTGGTTATTGTTCGGAGAAGTGTCTCGATCATGTCCGCATAATTCACGAACCGTAGGGAGACACACTTAAGGATTCGACGTTGTTTGAGTAGTTATGGAATGATGAGTAAGAGACCGAATGTTGTTTGGAGTCTCGGATGGGATCCAGGATATCACGAGGAGATCCGGAATGGTCCGAAGAATAAGATTCATATAAGGAAAGTCCTGTTTCGGAGTTGGAGAATGGTTCCGGTGTTTTCATCAGGAATGTTCTAGAAAGTTCCGGAATGTCCGGCACTCCGGATGGGAAGGATACATGAATGTGTCATACCAAGTTGGAATGATTGCATCATGTACTAGGTGTCATTGCTGAACAAAATAAAGGGTTTAATCAAATCCTAGTTTGAAAAGTCAAACGCCAATTTAAAAAAGTCAAACGGCTATTTTGGGAAGTGGAGGGGAAGGTGGAAACCGAGTTGGGGAGGAGTTCCTCCCCTCCACCGCCAGCCCCCTTGGGAAACCGAGTTGGGAGGACTCCCTCCCGGCGCCGCCTCCACCTATATAAGGAGGGGCAGGGCCCTCCTAACACACAAGTTCTCCACCCTAGCCCCAAGACCGCCACCTCCTGTTGCCGCCGCCTAGGGCTCCCCTAGCCGCCGACTTGGGCAAGCCTCAAGCCCTAGCCGCCGGCCCTAGAACCTCCTCCTTGGTGTGTCTAAACCCTAGATCGCTGAGGATCTCTCTCTTGGTCCACCATACTCGCTCTGGCTTAAGGCGAAGCCTCATGAGATCTCCCTCTACTCCATTACCACGCACAGTCGCTGGAATCGCGAGGAGAGTGCTACAACCTCCGCTGCCTGCTGGAACAAGGGAGAGGAAGGTCTTCGTCGAGTACCGACGAGAATCGTCTACGCGAACAAGGGAGCGCTGCCGGAACGCAGTGCCGGAAGGATCGTGTACGCGATCTTGAGATCGGGAAGAGTACGACTACATCACCCACGAGAATTCGCTCTCGTTAAACACTTTGGAATCTTCGAGGGTGAGTTATTCCATCGACTCGTTGCTACAATCTAGTAGATAGATCTTGGCTTGTTTGTTTGTATGCGATAGAAATTTTTTGTTTTCCATGCTACGAAACCCTACAGTAATATCCATATACTCTATATCTCTAGGGGCCTTGTTCCGCTATGATTTCTTGGTCGCACCTTTGATAGGCTTGTCAGGGGGGGTATGTGAATAAAATGCTTCTTGTAGGAAATGCCACTGTCGAACTTTCCTTTGGTGACATGCTGAATGAATTCCTGAATGTATGGAGCATACACTAGTGGCCTTCGATGATCAACCATGTTCCTCCTTATGTCTTGATACAATAGATCCATAACATGAATCTTTCCTTCCTTCCTTTGTAGGATAAACTAGATGACGTTTTTTGTGCATATCCATGTATGCTAGAGTCTCCTGACTTTGGGAATGAGGTCCACCAAAAAATCTTCTCCAGTGTGTCAAAGAAAGAAAAGAGGCCACCAATATGCCCATGCACAACAGCACTACCCTCAGGATGTGAAGCTTGATGATAGCAATCATTCAGTTCATTGGGCTCCTTTATGAAATCATCATGGAGACGGATGAAATTGGTATCATATGGATTATTTATCAACAGCATTACCCTCATGATGGGAAGTTGGATGATAACATTATTCATATTGATTCCAAGAATAGTAGCAAATTCACTATGTGAGACATGGTATTATTTGTCATCAGACATCCACCGAAAATTCCTAAAATCATCCTTCTCAAGAAAAAGGGTAGAATAGAATTGCATCACCACTTGTTCATTGTAGTGACTCCTAAAATCCATGATCTTCACTAAACCTATGCAATCACATGTTTCAAATAGGTTGACAAATTTTTTCTTGTTTTCCTTGATGTTCTCAAAGTCGATTGCAATAAGAGAATCATGTCAAAGATCTTTTGTTGAGTAAATGTGCAGAACCATTTTGCGATACCTTTATTTCTCTTAGCCATATACTAATTTTCATCCTAATGAAGAGCTTCGTACTAGCACTTCGGCAATTTCATCAAGCTTGTACTTTTTTTAGGCAATGCTACTTTGGAAGCTATGATTATGACCTTCTTCCTGGAGGGGTTTGATGAGCTGTCTGCCATATCAGTTGCATCTCTCTTTGCTGTAGTTCTTTTACGATTTCTCATCCTCGTCATCTCATTCATCGCAATTCCCTTTCTTCTTCGCAACCTCATGCTCACTTGAATCTATAGTATAAGATAAAAAATATAGGAAACATGAACTATAGGAAATATAAAAAGATTTGTTATGTATACATTATTCAAATGTGAGTTGGATAAATACATTAAGATGCTACAACCACTATCTTTGAAAGTAAAGAGTCGCCCACAAAGAGCAATAATTGATTGTCCTAACTCTAACGAAACTGAATCATAAATAGCTAACTTCTAAAACTAAATCCTACATTGAATCCTGCGCTGAATCAGTACGAGATCTACTATCAGTAGGAGGTATTTCGTCAAAAAATATACTAGAACTACGATAGGTATTTCGCGAAATCGACCGGCGAAGTTTGTACCTGATTTGTCTGACGACATCTCCATTCGATGAGATTGCGATCGCGCTTCAGACAAGGTAGCAGCATCGAGGCGTGGGCTAGCAAGGAGAGTGGTGGAGGCATGGTATATCAAGGAGACGGTCTACGGATCATATCAGCCACACGAGAGGTGGCAAAGACATTGGGATGGGGTATGAGTGGCGGCGGCCGGCGGGATAGGGTTTGCGTGGTGGCGGACAGCGGAATAAGAAATATGAACAGATATGTTCCCTGAAGAACAAATAGACAGTGAGTGATGACCGTCCAAGGGAGATCCAATGTGGAGTTGGTTCCATCCCGGAGTGTCTGCATAAATCCAGAGGCCCAAATTTAGTTTTTTTATTTTTCAATAAATATTTGTCTAGACATGGGAATTTTAATCATATAACTTAACATACCACATAATATTGGAAATGTGATTTTTCAGAATATTAATTTTTTTCCTATTTATTCATGAAACTTGCCACTTGTTCATTTTATTATTAACAAAGTCTAAAAATACTCAAATAATTATGAAACTTGCCATTTGTTCATTTTGTGGTACCTAGATCGTGTGGTAAAAATATTAGTCAATTCTAAAACATTTGCACCAACATTGATTTGTAATGAGTACATCAACAACACAAGTATCATACCTACTAGGGTAAACACCAAAATTTGTACTACACCGCGTACTTTCTTTAGCATATGAACTTATTTCTTGGCATAGAAATTCATTTCACGCTACTAATAACATATTAACCTTTAATTACCTTTTAATTTCCTCGGTCGCCCACTTAGCCCGACCCGCCTTATTCAAAGCCTCGACGCCGCCTCTTAGCGGAAATCCATGATATTATCGTTTATCTCCTATACAGTTGTATATCTGCCGACCTTCATCATATCATGAACTTACCCTCCATTAGCATGTAGTTATGTTTCTTAGGACTCAACAGAAACCTTTTCAGTACTTACATAGGAATAGCTTGAACCGGGGAAGACTTTTCAACCCAGATATATATGAGTCCATTCCAAATAAACAATCATTTAGGAGAATAAAACATATGAAAACGATGGAAACTGTATAAAATATTTTTATAACTGTCAAAATCTTACCATCGACACTGAAATGCGGCTGATATAATCTTCAAAGAGACTTATACACTGGCAACAAATATCGCCTAGACCAAAAAAAATTTACAGGAGACATAGAACACAAGGGTGGGTAGGATATGCTAACTATAAAGAGAAGAGATATGGCCTAAAAGAGAATGTAGGAGCAGAATTGTCCATACTAACCTCTAAGTGGATCTGTGTCAGTCTTAGATTTGTAGTAGTAAAAATTGAAAATTTAATATTTTTTTATGTAAATTACAACTAATAATTTTTTGAAATCAGTTATAGTATAAACTAGACTTCTCTCTATGCCATCCGGTGCAGCCGGTAGTCATAACGCCTAATGAGGAATATCAATTACTAAGATGAATGGACTAAAGTACCGAGAAACATGAACGAGATATGCAATGTCTTCACTTCTACAAAATACTTTGACGTATTCTGTATCATGCTAGAAAAACTTATCAGGCCCAAAAGGAGGGGCATGCGCCAGCGGTGGGGATGAGCCCCACCCCACGCATGCCTGCACGGTCTACCTTACACGCGTACACGGGAAAAAAAGATACATGAACAATATAGTGAAAAGACAGACAAACGTCGAATGTTAAGTAGAGTGAGCACGTTAGAAATGACAAGTGTTGAAACTCTAGAACATATTTCGTTTTCGCTGATACAGATAGAGACATAACATATAGTCAAAAACATGAAAGATAAGTAGATTAACATAGATTGAACAAAGCATATAGAGTGAGCCTATTGTACATGCCAGGCTAGATAATAGGATTGGGATGAAGATGGTCGCAGAATTGACACTTGGGCTTGTTTTTCCTCCTTTTTCTCTCTAGTCTATTGTCATTGCACTATTCACCACCGCTCTGTTTGTAGATACCGCACCTCGCATCTCCGAAAGGGATGAGCGATATAAGTCGAAGAAGACGATAACCGGTGGAAGAGCCCTCCAAGGCGTTGGTACTCGACGCTTCGTGTGTTCCATCTATGTCGCCAAAGGGATCCATCACGCTCTCGTCGCGTTCGCCCGCTAGCTCGAAGGAAGAGTCCTTCCATGGCATGTCGACGAATGCCATGGATGCCGGCGCGGCCACTTCACCCAAGACGCCTTATCGACAACAAACAAAGAAGGCGTCCATATTAGACACTGGTAAGGAAGCAAGAACAAACAAAAAGAGAAGATACCAAAACGTACCCGTGTCTGGAAGACAGTGGCAGAAGAAGCATCGAAGAGGAAGCACTGAAGACGAAGACGATGACTCCATGTCCGGTGATCCTCCCTGGCGGCACGAGGCACGTTATCCAATGCACCCGCAGGGACAATATAATAGGATAGGAGGGTACACCATCTTTATGGTCTGGGAGAGTGAACGATGTTGTGAAGCATGTATATGCAACAATGTGCGATGAGCCACCGCACATATCGCCGCGAGAACCGTGCACGCTGATAAAATGCAAATCTGGTATCTATTTTAATGCGCTGGCAGACACCAGCTCGTATCTGGGCCACAAGAACATGTGGTCGTATAGGCTATAGGTCACATGTATGGGCCCCACGTTCGTGAAAAACCACATCCGGATATAGTTCATAAAGTTACATCGGTTTTTAACATCATAGATTTCCACGAGAAACCACAGCTGTTGAGGCTCCACTACGCCATGTTGTGTTAGGTCGGTCCTAAGGCCGCGACAAAACCGTGTCGGACGAGGTACCAGGACTGCCTTCCCAGAGTATGAACTTCTTCATATAGCATAGTGTGTGACACAATTCTCGAGTGTGACAAAGCGTTTCAATGGTACTCGAAAACACAAAGATTTGTCAAAATCCACACAATCTAAGAATGCAAGGACACACATAAAAATAAATCCATCATCATCTCTTGGGGCGCATCGGTGATGCAGGAAGGAAGATGTAGAAGACAAACAATGTCATTGCCAAAACACCAGAACAATGCATGATCGATACACATCGCGTTACATCAAACGAAAAAGAAAATATTAAAGCAAGGCGACACTTTTATTAATTTCTGGTCATACGAAGCTAAATATTAGAAAGGCAACGTTTTATGCCAAACTTAAAAGAATACGTAAGAACAAAATACTTGGAACAAAATACGTAGTTCCAAAGAGCATAAGATAACAAAACCGATCTGCTCAGCCTCCGTCCTTTGGCATAGACAACCATTCAAGACGCCAAGTAGGAAGCACAGATGGCCCTCATGTGCTCATCACGTCCATGCCGTCTGTCCTCTTGTCGGTACGTTTGTAACCGGTGCTAGGTAATCTATGATCATAAGCGAAAAATAGAATCAACGGCATGAAAAAAGTACAAAAAAAGCTGCGGAAAAAATACTACAAGAGAAAAATTACATTTCGTGGGGAAAATCCATATCCTCGTTGGTACATGTACACGTGATCTTGATGATGGATGGCCCTTCCTTAAACCGAAAACTACAAAAAACATCACTAAATAAAGCGATCAAGAATGAAAAAGGTAGGAAAACGATGCGAAAAAATACAATTGAAGGAAGATTGAATTACCTGTGTCGTGGTGCAGTCGAAGGACTCTTCTACCGTTGTTGTTTCTCATTCACTACTCCTGTTGTTGGTCGCTGTGTAAAACAAATATGAAGGAGAGCGTAAGACTAAGAGAGAAAAAAGGAGAAGGGAATGCTGAGCTGTAAAGTCAAGCGACATATATACTTTGGACACACCAGATGAGGCAAACGCGGATCATGACTCTAGCACGGTGGATGGAAGGACATGGCCTGCTGATGCGAACGACAATATAGACAAACTCGCGCGCTTGCACATAAAAAAGCATTAAAAAGGAAAGGAAGAATAGCCAAAGAGGAAAGCCATACAGATGACGCTCACCTTATTACCGTAGGGGGTGGCCGTGCGGCGTCTTCTCTCCCTGCGCTGGTAAGCTGCAGTCCAGGTCTAGAGCTGGAAGTTGACCCAAGGATGAACACCACCACTCGCTGTCCATCTAGCCTAGAACGCCGACTCCAAAGAAACCAGATCGTTTCACCTCACCGCTGTGAGCACCAGCATCGCCGGCTACGGGTGTCCTCACCATAACAACACATACATATGACCATGGAGATGCGGGGAAGGAGGATGTACACGGGGGAGGAGAGTACCTAGATAATGCACTGCATACGCGAACAACCTAGAGACCATTTTATGATAACCGACGCACCGCCCGCGAGAACCCGTGCATGCAAATAGTCTATGTTGTCAGGTCGATTATGAACACGAACGCTCTCATCCTCCAGAACGCTCATAGGCAAGAAGCGACGTTGCAATGTCTACTATCTAGGACCCACGTCCGAGAGAAACCACGCACGGGTATAGGTCTAGGTTGCCATGTTGGCCTTGGATGGGCCCATCTCTGCGGGAAACCGCGACCATCATGGGCTTACGACACCACGTGTGATACGCATGGCCCCATGGCCGCGAGAAGCCCTAGCCTGCATGGTCTCACACCGCCACGTCAGCTACGGACGGTCCAGCAACCCGGTGGGCGTGGAAGCGCATCACGCCTCTCACCCTGCGTGGTACTGTCTGCGTACGCTGACGGTAGGCCTAGGGGGTGTGAAAGGTCCACCATACGGTGAGTAAGGGCCCTGCGAGGTCCACCAGTTAGCGGCTGATGCAGCCCAATACATGGCATTCACCATTGGTCCATATCATGCTTCATCAATCGTGCCCACAAAGGTGAATTCATTCCATATCTCACTCTCTTTTGGTTATGATGTGAATGGGATCCTACTTGAGACAAGTGCCAATGATATGATCAGGCCCATGACCATGACGCCAACGGTAGACGACAAGAAGACCCTAGGAACCAAGACCCCCAAGCAAGAGGCATGGAAGAGAAGGAGGAAAAGTACTTCCGGCGCCAGGCCCGGCACCACTAGAATCCACGCCGGAATGTTCGGCGACCAGCCCGGCAAACTGGAGCATCCGCCGGAACTTCCGGCACACACACCGGCAAACCGGCCCTCCCACCGAAATCGCTTACAGAGAGTGCTTCCGGCAGACAACCGAGAAAACCGGTCCCCACCGGAAATATCGGCGCCCACCCCGGCGGCGCCGGACTTGTCGCCGGAAATGCCAGCCTGTGTGCTGTGAAGGGTTTGATCCCCAGAATATTCCCTCCCACCTATCCCTTTGCCCCTAGTACTATAAATAGCCCTCTTGTGGCTCAGATCTAGTTGGAGTTGATGATGAATGAAGGCTTGTGCCTAACCCTAGATGGGAACCCCTCTCTATAGTTAATCTATGAGTTGTACAAGGCCTTGCAGTTCGGTGTTCGTCTCCAAGTCGTCAAAACCCTCCTCAAGTGTTTGGTCTCTCCTCATTAAGGATTCTAGTAGTGCTAGGTCTCTCCCCTTTGGGATTCTACTTGGTTGCTACTCTCTCCTTTGATTTGGATTCTATCATCCGCTTGCCGATCTCTCCTTTGGTGATTCTACCTCACGGTCTCTCGCCGAGGATTCTATTGGATTGGTTGTTCGAGCCAACCGGAGCAAATCGAATCGGGTTGTGTTTGTGTGTGTTTGTATCTTTACCTTGCGTTTGTGTTGCGTTCATCATGTTCATCGGGTATCCCCTCACTCCCCACCTCAAATCTGTGAAGATCGGGCCACCCTAGGGTCAATCCCACAAGGGATCCCATATCAACTGGTATCAGCAGCTTTTGGTTGCCACGGATTTGACTTCGTTTACCCGTATCCACCATAAATTCGAAAATACCAAAAATATTGCCCAATTTGCTCTTGGATCGATCTCTCGATTTGGTGAGTTTTTCGTGGTTTTGGTCCACAGATCTGTTTCTTTGGTTGTCGATCTACCTTCCTTGCCCTATCCCCCAGCCCAAATTCCACTAATTTTTGACAAATTCGTCAATTTGACTTTTGGAAGTTCATCACGAACCAATTTCGGCGAGCACCTCGGCGAACCGGTCCTGTCACCGGAAATTCCGGCGAGAATTCTGGCGTCGCCAAAGCCCAACCGAAATTTCCGGCGACAGCACCGTTTCGCCGAAAAACTATCTGGCCCAAATTTTGACCGTTTTCCTTCAGTGTTTTGTTCATGTTTCGCGTGCGTGTCACAACTAACTTCAAGCTTCCGCAACATCTGTGCATACGCACTCTTTGACACCGCGACACCCGAACACCTTCCCCAACACCGGTCGCAAGTCATCAACAATACCAAAGGTATAACTTGCACCACCCTTGTATAGCCTTTCTTCCTTTGTGTGATACCTAACGTATCGAGAGTAGCTCATTTTGTGTTTGCCGAAGCATTGTGCGCTTGCTATTGCAAAGTGATAATGCATAGGCAATAGCAAAAAGGTGACTCCATAGCATAGAAGGAAAAGAGATATAAAAAAAGCAAAATAAAAGATACCAATACAAAAAGAGAGTCCAAAGCTTCTAAGCAAGAGTGCGAGTTAGAGCAAGGAAAGCGTGCAAATCCGTTGCTTCCCAATCTTGTTGAAAACGAGCTACGGTCTCTCCTTGTGTTGGCACGGCACCGAGCTTAGTCGTCGTTAGGACATTTTGTGCTCATTTTCATAGTCGTGCTAACCCCATTTTTCTCCATGCGTGTGTTTTCTCCGTGTTTTTGTAGATCGTATCCTTTTTACTTTTGATCTTTGGTCTGTTACCACTTTTGACAATAACCTTCTAACCTACCACCATAGGCCTTTGTGTGTGTGTGTGTGTCTTGTGTACCCGCTATTCGCTTTGCTCTCGGCAACAACAATCTTTCCAATCTTTGACTCCGGTGAGACAAGGTAGCAATTACCATTCCACCAATCTCACCCTATCTATCAAGTGTTTTTGTGCACCATGTCTAGGGCAAGTGGAGCTACTTGATGGGGATATGCCTACCGGGGTATACCCAGTAGGACATTTCCTACTAGCCCAAGCGCCAGCGAGCGGGCCTGTAGGACGGCGACTGGATCGAGATTTGGCGTGAACTCCAGCGAATGGAAGCTGAAGGCCCAAAAGCGTAGATAGGCCCAGTCGAACTAGGTCATACAATCATCGAATCCTTAACTAGTTCGGTTGAGATCTGTAAACCCTAGGGAGGTGAGTCTATATAAACCTCCCTAGAGGACGCATAGAGGATACGTTCCATCATACACCCTAGCGACTCGCCGCCTAGCCGCCTAGCTCGTCCCATTGTACTCTCACCATAATACAATCTAGCAGGATTAGGTCTTTACCCTCCGGGAGGGCGAACCAGGGTAAAACCCTTGTGTCTCAGCCCTCATCTCGCACCACAGATGGCTTGCCGCCCTTGTCCCATGTTCTACTACTCGCTGCCGATTACAGCATCTGCCGTGGTCATTCCCACGATAGTGGCGCCCACCGTGGGGCCTGGCCGGTCAGGCCGGTGTTCTGCGGCGAGATCCAATCTGCCCATCAACGAGTCGATCGCCACCGGCCGCATGATCGTGATTGGCGAGATGCTCCAGATCTTGCCGAGCAGCTACATCCCGGTGGTGCGACCCGTCACGCATAGCATGATCCTGCCGGTCGGCACGATCAGCCTCTTCGTCGGCCTCACTGACGTCATCATCTCGGAGGACTCGGCTCGCATCCGCGAGTCGCCTCCACGCGACCGGCTCTCTGAGAGCCAGGTCCGCATGATCCACCGCCTCGCCTCCGAGTATGACTCGGCCCACAGCAACGTGGCCGAAACCACCGCAGCCGTGGAAGACGCGGCCCTCAACGACGACGCCGATTCGGCGACCCTGGCGTCACTCGCCGGATCCATTGTCGCCGCGTCACCCGCGGGCTCCATCACCCAGGTCTCCAACGTCGGAGACTTCGAGGATCCCTCTATCCTCGGGATCTTCGACTTCGATTCCGGGTCGGAGAACCCCGCCGACCTCCACGATAGAACCAGCCGCCATGCCGCGACCTACATGGCAACTGGCGCCGACCCACCGGAAGACCCATTCTCCACGCTGATCCCTCCAAACGCGACGGCAACGGAGGTCGAGGAACTTCGCCTGAAGCTGGCGGAGGCAGTCCGCAAGGAACAAGCCGAGTGCGAAAAATTTCGCCTCGAGAAGATGACAGCGCATGAGCTGTCGCGCTACCACCAACTCCGAATCAGGTCGCGCCTGAACCCCACCGTCGAGGGGCGCGCCCTGAATTTCAACGACGAGAACGACCCGGCCCGCGCGCCGAGCGCGCGATCTGCGAGAACGCTCCGCCAGGAGGAAGCACTTGGCCCCTACCAGGAGTAACGTGCAATGGCGGAAATACAAGATAAAGCTAAACCCAGGCAAATGCACCTTCGGTGTCTCAACTGGGCAGCTACTGGGTTACATTGTCTCCAAGCGTGGGATCAAAGCGAACCCTGCAAAGATCAACATGATCGCTCGACTCGGCAAACCCGAGTGCCTGCGCGATGTCCAGAAGCTGGTCGTGCGAGTCGCGGCTCTCAGTCGTTTCATCCCCTGGTTGGGCGAAAAGGAGATGCCCCTCTACCGCCTAATGCGCAAGAACCCCACCTTCCAGTGGGACAAGGAGGCAGATGACGCGCTCCGCGACCTCAAGAAGGAACCCATGCTAGTCTACATCGCGGCTTTCGAACGCGTCGTCAGCGCCGTCATGGTCGTCGAACGACCAGAGGAAGGAAAGGAGCGCCCGGTGCAACGACCAGTGTACTACATCAGCGAAGTCCTCACCGAGTCGCGCCAACGCTACCCGCAATACCAGAAATTGGTATACGCGGTCTTCAGAGCACAGCGGCGATTGCCACACTACTTCCAGGAGGACCCGATAACGGTCGTCTCCTCAGCACCGTTGCAGGACATCATCCGCAACCGTGAGGCGACTGGGCGAGTCGCCAAGTGGGCCGTCGAGATCGGCGTCCACAACATCAAGTACGAGCCACGCAAGGAGATCAAGTCACAGGCTCTCGCAGACTTCATCACCGACTGGGAGGAGGCCCAGCAGCCAGAGAAGCTGCCATACCTCCATTACTGGAGCTTACACTTCGACGGCTCCAGGAACACAGACGGTGCAGGAGCAGGGATCGTGCTAACTTCTCCGAAGGGCGACAAGCTCCGCTACGTCCTCTGCCTCGACTTCACCCCCTGCACCGACAACATGGCCGAGTACGAGGCGCTTCTCCACGGCATGCGAGATGCCAAGGAGATGAACGTCAACCGTCTGCGCTGCTACAGAGACTTTAACCTCGTCACCGGGCAAGTCGCTGGCACATGCGACGCCGTCTCCCCCACCATGGCGGCATACCGCCAAGCAGTGGACAAGCTAGGTGGATACTTCGCAGGCTACTCCGTCGAGTGGATTGATAGGCGGAAGAACGAGGAGGCCAACACACTCTCTCGCATCAGCTCGGCTCGACTCGCACCACCCGCCAGCGTCTTCCTCGACACCATCACCAAGCCTTCCGTCTCTCCCCCCAGGAAGATCGACATCGGAGTCCTGCTGCAACTAGAAGTAGCCCTGGTCGCACTGATCGCCGAGCCAGACGACTGGACCGCGCCATACGTCGCCTAATTGGAGGGAGGCACCCTGCCAGCGGATGAAACGGACGCCCGGATGATAGCACGCCGCTGCAAATCCTTCGTCATCATCAACGGCGAGCTCCACAACTGCAGTGTGACCGGTGTGTTCCAACGCTGCGTTCAGCCCGCTGAAGGACGAAAAATCCTCCAAGACATCCACTCCGGCGACTGCGGCTACCACGCCGGCGCCCGTTCTCTAGTCGCAAAGGCTACGCGGCACGTCTTCTACTGGCTCACCGCACACGCAGACTCTGTCGACATTGTCCAGCGGTGCGTCGGATGCCAGAAATACGCCAATCAAACCCACGTGCCAAGCTCGGCGCTCAAGACAATCCCCATCACCGCCGCGTCAGCGTATGGGGCATGGACATGGTAGGCCCCTTCAAGAAGGCCCCCTCCGGCTTCACACACCTTCTAGTCGTAGTCGACAAGTTCACAAAATGGGTGGAGGCCAAGCCAGTGCGCAAATGTGACGGGAAGACCGCCACCAAGTTCCTACGCGAGCTCATCTATCGCTACGGGTTCCCAAACAGCATCATCACAGACAACGGCACCAACTTCGCCAAAGGAGCCATGGCCGAGTTCTGCGAGGAACACCACATTCGACTCGACCTCGCCTCAGTCGCCCACCCGGAGTCCAACGGCCAAGCGGAACGCGCCAATCAGAGCATCCTCCATGGCCTGAAGCCACGGATCCAAGTACCACTCGAGCGCACCGCCGGGTGTTGGGTCGAGGAGCTACCCTCTGTCATCTGGGGCATCCTCACCTCCGTCAACATGTCGACAGGGTTTACCCCCTTCTTGATGGTGTACGGCGCCGAGGCAGTCATGCCCACCGACCTCGAGCACGACTCGCCAAGGGTGGTCAAATACACGGAGGATGCAAACGAACTCGCACGCCAAGACGGAGTCGACCAGCTCGACGAGGCACGCGACCTAGCTCGCTCCCGCACCGCCATCTACCAGAAAGGGTTCCGCCGCTACCACAGCCGCCGAGTAAGGACTCGCACCTTCCAGGAAGGTGACCTGGTACTACGTCTAATCTAGGACAAGAAGGGCATGCACAAGCTCTCCTCCCCTTGGGAGGGACCATTTGCCATCGGGCGAGTCCTAGGCAACGACGCCTACTACCTCACCGACGTCCGAGGCAATGGAAAACTCGACGTCAAGCGACCGTGGAATGTAAACCCCCTACGAAAGTTCTATTCCTAGAACTCCATACATGTACTCCCCACCCGCTATGAAATAAAATAGTGGTTACCGAAAGTTGCGTCTACTCTTTGTGTCTTGTGCCACTCGCACTCGTAATGACAACGCTATGCTATTTGCAGAAGTCAACCTCTAGTAAAGCGACCGGCACGGCCAAGTAGTGCGGTACGAGGGCACTGGGAAACCCCAGGCCTTGTAACGTCCACGAAAAACGCCAACCCGGAGCCCCATTGGAGTCGCCTAGCTCGACTGGCTTACCGAGCCAAGACAACTGCCCTCGCTCCTCACAGTAACCAAGGTCCTCCGCATCCATGGCACAGTGACTCGAACAGCCAAATACCACGCTCGGGGACTGACGTCCACTCAAATACGAGCGACTAGGGAAAAACGCCCAGTATGAGAGCGTGCCCAGGACTCGCCATGCGACTGATCCTTCGGGTCAGGCAGGAGTGACGCGCATACTTTAACGCGCTTAGCCCTCACCTACCTTGGAGATGTGACTAGAACCACCAAGTACCACGCTTGGGGACTCGGCTACCCGACCTCGTTCGCGCACGGGAAAACGGTCAAGTAAAGAGCACCCATGGGAGTCGCCATGCGACTAGCTCTTCGAGCCCTGGCGAGTCGACCTTAATCCATCACACATAACAAATGAGGTAAACCCCATAAAAAAGGCGGACACGCTCGGGGACTCGTTCAATCAAAATCCCAAATCGCAAAGTAAATGGCAAAACAACACGAATTTGCTTTATAGCAGCACATAGTTGTTCCAAAATACAAGGAAAATTCAATAGCTATCTTGTACTAACGCCCAAGGGCACAATGCTTCTACTTCACAGGTTTTGACGCAGACTCGCCGCCACCCCTGCAGTTACGAATGAAGGGCACGTACGGGTTCGACGGGTACGTCGTTAGCTCACCCGTCATCGCCGCGCGGAACGGCTGCTCAACCTTGAAGTCCCGATGCTTTGGCTCAGGATCGATGGGGGCGACAACCGTCTCCTGATAGGGGAGGAGGTCGCCCATCGCCCAAACGCGGTCGTAGTACACCGCGGCCCGGTCTGTCAGCTTCAGCACCTCGGCAATCTCCACCGAACCCGTCGATGAGGGGTAGATGCTCGTGACATCGTCGAGGTCGAAGTCCTCCGGGAAATGGGCAAGCCCGAGGCTGAGCGCCGTCTCTGCCCCACGCCGGATGGCCGACCGCGTCATGAACTCGATCACCAACAGAGCCTTCTCCAGATAGCGCCATACCTCGACAAGGTCACTGTGGATCACCTTCGTAGGCGATATCTCCTGAAGATATGCTCGAAGGCAAGTCGCAGACAACGCGGCCGAGTCGACCAGAGTGGCCACACACCGCCGCGCATCATACGACTGCGCTTCTTCCATGTTGTCAGTAATCCGGCCTGCAGCACATCAAGAAACAGTAAGCGACTCATCGACATCACAATAAAGTTAGTACCACCAAGAATTAGGTGAAGGAGAATATACCAATCAGCGGGCGACAGAGGTCCGTGATGAAACGATGAAGAGAAGAAAGATCATCCTGCAGCCCAGCAACGAGCGCGTCAGATAGTTTCCGCTCTTCAGCGGCAGAAGTGACAGCCGCTTTCGCACGTCCCTCCGCTGAACTCGCTTCCGCCCTCGCTTCTTTGAGCTCACGCTCAAGGTCAGCGACCCGCTTTTCAGCCACGCTCAAAGCAGATTTAGCCGCTGTCAAGTCACCCACCAGGACAAGGCCCCGGCAGACCTCCTCCGCCCCGGCTGCAATTGCTTGAAGCCCCTTGTTCGTCTCCTAGACGGCAACGAGTTCCTTCTCCAATCCACACTTTGCAGCAAGCCGATCGGCCGATTCGCGCTGCAGGCCCTGCGCACAAACTGCAACGTCAACAACAACGAAATTCCTAAGTGCCCACTCGTTGAAATTCAGCGACTAGACACTCGGGGACTGGACATTGAAAATCCTAAGTGCCCACCCACTGAAATTCAGCGACTAGGCACTCGGGGACTGGACATTGAAAATCCTAAGTGTCCACCCGCTGAAATTCAGCGACTAGACACTCGGGGACTGGACGATATAAAAATATTAAGAATCCTACCACTGAAATTCAGTGGCCCAATCCTCGGGGACTGGACATACTTGGATGGCAGCGCCTAGCATGCCGTGAAGATCCAGGGCGTCCATAGATGCAAGCACGACCGGAGTGTGCTCGCGACGCTGTTCGACCTCCACCTCGGTGACCCCAGGCATCCGGCTCATCGGTGCCGAGCCACTCGCTGCGGCCGCCTTCGCCATGAAGCGAGGGAAGGTTGCTGCAGCTGCCGCGGAGCCACTCGGAGCCGGCTCGGCCACGTCAGGTGAGGCAACAGCCACCTTGGTCTTCGAGGCCACTTCCGCCGCAGTCGGAGGTTCGCTCGGAGCAACCGCCGGGTCATCAGAGACCGTGACAACATCGTCGCCTTTCGCCCCCTTGACACCTTCGGCGGGAGCAGCGACTTCGTCGGTCTTCCTCTTCCGCGAGGAGTCCACCTCGGTGACGACTGGCGGAACCTTATCCACGGAAGGATGGCCGATCTTTTTAACACCAGTCATGTGAAACAACGATATGAATAAGATTGTCCGACTACAACAAAAAACAGGCAGATGAATAACACTCACTTGGCGACTGGTATGAACCGCAGTCCGGTGCGGATGCTAGCCGGATTCTCCAACTCGGCCCCCAACCTCCGAATGAGGACCGTCTCGAACACATCGTGTGCCCAAGACACTGAGGGCTTCTTCGAAGAAGAAGCCGCGGCATGAGCTTCCATGATAACTACTGCGGAAGCTTCCCTCGGAGGCGAGGCTGCTGCGGCTGGAGCAGCCCCCAAACCAAAGACCGGGGCGAATGGAGGTGGTAACGATGCCAGAGGCACCTCGTCCATGGGGGAAGTGTCGTCCGGTGCCACGGTCGCGCGCGCCGCTGCGTCCTTAGCCGAGCTGGTGGCGTCAGAACTGGTCACAGATTAGGGCGGAGACATCTGTTTCGCCGGCTTCGCCTTCTTCTTTGGCGGAGCCTTCGTCTGCTTCTTCTTCTGATTCGACAGTGTGGCCTCATGATGTGAGGTGTGCTCGGGAAGCTCGTCGTCGTCATCATCATGGGGCTCGAGGATTTTACTCGCCTCGAGCCCACGCTGGTGTTTCCCACGGGTCTTGCGAACTGTGGGAGCAGCGACTTCCACGGGCACGTCATCGTCGTTGTCATCATCATCACCCTCGTCGCTCTCGGCGTCGCCTTTGACGGGTGATGACTCGCTCCTGTCCTGGACGGACGAGCTCGAGTTCTCGTCGTCTGCGGGTGGAAGCCACCCTTCTACCACTTGGAACAACTGCAATAGAAACAAAACAATGTCAGCACAACCGCGAATGCATCATCTGCGACTGCGAGTGATGACGAAATGACGGCTTACCGTTGGAGCTGGGCGCCTTGCAGTATAGGGGGCGACCCCGGCCTTCGCGTCAAGATACACCACCTGGGTAATCTTCTTTAGGGCCAGGGTGTAGTCTTCAAGATGCCATTCGGCGAGGGAGGACTTCATCGGGTCGTCCTTACCAGTATACTCATACATGTAGTGGTTGCGGAGGGCCAAGGGCACGAGCCGCCGCCCGAACCAGCAGTTGTAGAGGTTGATGGTCTAGAGGCCCTTCTTCTTCAGGCCACGGATGGTCTGCAGCATTTCGTCGACAACCATCCGTTGATCCAGCGGGAGCTTGACGACCTAGAGTCGACGCAGTTCGGGCCGGTCCGCGGAGTACCTTGGAAGCGCCACTTCGCCATCTGGGGTCGACTCGGTGACGTAGAACCAGGACTTCATCCATTTGTTCGCCGCCTTGGCGGGCAGCATCAGGTCGAAGAACGACGCCTTCGACTTCAGCTGGAATGTCTGGCTGCCCGCGTCTAGCATCGGGCCGCCTAACTCTTCGCGACTGATTCTCCCATGGAACAGATCTTGCCACAGGGGGAAGTAGGGCCTGCAGCCCAGATAGCACTCGCAGAATGCCACGAAGATGGCGAGCTGCTCGATACTATGCGGACCTAGATCCGATGGTTGGATCCTGTAGTAGGCGCAGAAACTCCGGAAGAAGAGGGAAGTAGGAAAGCCCAGCCCCCGCTCCAGGTGGCTAGTGAAGCAGATGAATTCTCCCTCGCGCGGGTCCGGAATCACTTCTCCGGCAGTGGGGACGCGGCATCTGCCGGCGCGGAGGATCCTAGCCTCCTCGAAGGATGCCAGTAGCGCCTTAGTACACTTGGATCTGCCCCATGGTTCGGTGGAGGGGGCCATCGGTTGGAAGTTCGCGGAGGTCGGGGCTCTCTGGATTGTTTAGATCGCTATGCGGAGTGGAAAACAGAGATGAGCGAGATCGGAGGAAGAAGTAAGAAGTGTTTCCTCGTTCGCCTATCATTCTCCTTATACAGCGGTTGCTACCCGCTAGATTCGGGAGCCGTTACTACGCGGTAATTACGCCGAAGTTACCGTTGGATTACCCCAACGGCTAGTTTGACCCCAATTGACGGTCCAACTTCATCCATTCGACTCGTCGCTCCACGCGACTCGATGATTTGCCGGCCCGATCACTATAACAGTGACTGAGTATTCGCCGACCCGTTCGCCGAGCTGCGACATGAGTGGTCGCCGTTATTGGGACTAAAATGACTAGTTCTTCCTTTATTCAGGAGTCCGTCGCCGATTCGACTGGACGTCCGCATTGGACCCGCATACCCGACTGCCAGTGAACGCCTGCGAAAAATCAACGATGGCCTCGGGGACTACTGATGGGGATATTCCTACCGGGGTATACCCAGCAGGACGTTTCCTACTGGCCCAAGCGCCAGCGAGTGGACCTGCAGGACGGCGACTGGATCGAGATTTGGCGTGGACTCCAGCGACTGGAAGATGAAGGCCCAAAAGCGTAGATAGGCCCAGTCGGACTAGGTCGTAGAATCACCGAATCCTTAACTAATTCGGTTGAGATCTATAAACCCTAGGGAGGTGAGTCTATATAAACCTCCCTAGAGGACGCACAGAGGATACGTTCCATCATACACCCTAGCGACTCGCCGCCTAGCCGCCGAGCTCGTCCCATTGTACTCTCACCATAATACAATCTAGCAGGAGTAGGTCTTTACCCTCCGGGGGGCCGAACCTGGGTAAAACCCTTGTGTCTCGGCCCTCATCTCGCACCGCAGATGGCTGGCCGCCCTTGCCCCATGTTCTACTACTCGCTACCGATTGCAGCATCTGCCGTGGTCATTCCCACGACACTACTGGAGATAGCAATTTCAACAACCAAGATGGCTTTGCCACGCGCCACAACCTATGGGCAGAATGCCAAGAATTCAAAAATCAATTTGAGCGACTTGAGCACCGTCTTGATGATACTTTTCGAGAATTTTAGTACCGTGAGCGGCAACGTCAAGAGGAGCACCATGCTCAATTCCAAGCTCTTCACCAAGCTATTGCCAACCTTGGCAACCGACACAGTCATCGCTCAAGCTCGTCACGTTCCTCCCGCACGCACTCTTCAAGTCGACATGGCGAGTCTTCAAGGTCACACTCCCAATGCGGAGAACCCCACCACCATAATGGGACCATCAAGATCGTCATCGTCGCCCTCAAGTGGTGGACCCAAATGCTCCTCAACCTCAACAACAACGACAAGAGCATGATCCACCACCACAACAAGCAATCATCGACGTGCACCAACCTTCGGAACGCCATGATGAAGCGAACCACAATGATAGGCGTCGTCATCCTGCTCATAACCACCATGAGCAACGTCAACAAAATCAAGAACCGGCATGGGATACAAGTGATGATGATGAGGATGCACGCCAAGCTCGACGCAATAACCGGCATGCACAACACCACCACCGACACCGTCAAGCTATGAATGTCAATGATGCCGACCAACGGCAAAGAAGAGACTTCGAGCATCATCAAGCTCATCCACCACAACAACCTCAAGGCAATAAAGAGCCTCCTCCTCCGCCTCCACGCCCTCCAAGTAACGCAAGTATGCACCAAGAACGTCGCAACAACCACCATGAGCGTGATGATGGCAAGTTTGGGAAGCTCAAGTTCGTTATGCCCAAGTTAAAAGGAGAAGAAAATGCCGATGCATATCTTGAATGGGAGCTCAAAGTTGACAAGATCTTCCGTGTCCACAACTTTTCCGAAGGGAAGAAAGTGGCAATGGCATCTCTTGAGTTTGAGGATTACGCCAATGTTTGGTGGGAAGACTACCAAAGCAACCGTGAGAAGAAAGAAGAACCACCGGTCACCACTTTGACCGAGATTAAGAATGTGATGTATGCAAGATTTTTCCCCGAGCACTATCGCCAAGACCTCTTCGACAAGCTACAAAACTTGAAGCAAGGCACAAAGACAATTGAAGAGTTCTATAAGGAGATGGAGATGACTATGATGAGAGCCGATGTGAAGGAGCTTGAGGAGCAAACGATCGCACGGTTCCTCAATGGTTTGAGCCACCCAATATGCAAAATAGTCGATTTCCAACCTTACAAAACTCTCGTGAACGTTCTTCACCAAGAAACCAAGGCCGAGCGCCACTTGCAAAAGGAACATGCTTATGAGAAGCAAAGGGCGTACTTCGCTTCAATCAACTCGAGTAGCCCCTCCAAGCCAACAAACCAAGCAACAAGCTCCTCCAAGCAATCCAAGACACCTATGGCATCCTCCTACAACACAACAACGGAAAGTCAAGTAGTTTGCTACAAGTGTGGAGGAAAGGGCCACAAGTCTTATGAGTGCATCAACACAAGAGTCATGCTAACGGATGAGAATGGTGCAACATACTCCGTGAGCGAAGATGAATTTGAAGCTATGACTCAAGCCGCTATCACAAAGGATGTCGCAATGCAAGATGAGGACACGCTTCTATGTGAACATGATCCAAGCCCCTCACTTGTCATCGCCTAAGTCTTGACGACCAACTCCATCCCGAGAGAGGACCAACGCCTCAACATCTTCCAAACCTGAGCCGGAATTGATGGCAAGTCTATAAAAGTTATCATTGATGGAGGAAGTTGTCACAACCTTGCGATCATCGATCTTTGTGAGAAACTCAAGTTACCATACATGGAGCATCCTCATCCCTATCATGTCAAGTGGCTTGATGACAATGGCAACATTCAAATCAAACACAAGGTCAATGTCTCCTTCAAGATTGGTCCATATCAAGACACCATCGAGTGTGATGTCGTGCCTATGACCGTGTGTC
The DNA here is from genome assembly GCA_023614405.1 of Avena insularis. Lineage (NCBI taxonomy): Eukaryota > Viridiplantae > Streptophyta > Magnoliopsida > Poales > Poaceae > Avena > Avena insularis. Next base: position 155,679,282 of record CM042691.1, on the reverse strand, counting down.
ACATGCTCCTTGGAAGACCATGGCAATACGACAAGGGCGCACTACATGATGGTACCTCCAACCAATACTCCTTTAAGTGGAATGACAAGACATTAGTGCTACAACCTATGGCGCCAAGCCAAATTATCACATCCAACATGACGTTGTTGCCCAAGATAAAAAAAGCTAAGGACCCTTGTGAGATGAGTGGTGAGAGAGTGATCCACCAACATGTGAGTGAGTTCTACAAGCCTCAAATGAGTGGAAAAATCATGAGTGCCACATCGCATGCCACCACACGTGAGAAGAGTGATTTGAGTGTGACCAATACTAACAATCCATCATACAACTCTTTCTCCTTATTGTCGGTTTTGCAGGATACACAACCTCACCCACCACCTACAAGGAACGCGCTACAAGATCTCCAACCACATCTTGATGACAAGCTCAACTTCAAGATCTTCAACCAATTTGAACAAGGCTATGACACTGGAGATCCAACAACTTACATGCTCAAGACCATGTGCACACCTCTCTCCCTATATGATGATGGAACTTCATCGAGGATGACTCGTTTTGAAGCGGGGGAGATGATGCAGCCCAATACATGGAATTCACCATTGGTCCACATCATGCTTCATCAATCGTGCCCACAAAGGTGAATTCATTCCATATCTCACCCTCTTTTGGTTATGATGTGAATGGGATCCTACTTGAGACAAGTGCCAATGCTATGACTAGGCCCATGACCATGACGCCAACGGTAGACGACAAGAAGACCCTAGGAACCAAGACCCCCAACCAAGAGGCATGGAAGAGAAGGAGGAAAAGGACTTCCAGAGCCAGGCCCGGCACCACCGGAATCCACGCCGGAATGTCTGGCGACCAGCCCGGCAAACTGGAGCCTCCGCTGGTACTTCTGGCGCACACACCGGCGAACCGGCCCTCCCGCCGAAATGTCTTACAGAGAGTGCTTCCGGCAGACGACCGAGAACTGTCGCCGCTGAAATATCGGCGCCACCGTGGCCGGGACTTGTCATGGAAATGCCACTGTGCTGTGAAGGGTTTGACGCCCAGAATATTCCCTCCCACCTACCCCTTCGCCCCTAGTACTATAAATAGCCCTCTTGTGGCTCAGATCTAGTTGGAGTTGATGATGAATGAAGGCTTGTGCCTAACCCTAGATGGGAACCCCTCTCTATAGTTAATCTATGAGTTGTACAAGGCCTTGGAGTTCGGTGTTCGTCTCCAAGTCCTCAAGACCCTCCTCAAGTGTTTGGTCTCTCCTCATCAAGGATTCTAGTAGTGCTAGGTCTCTCCCCTTTGGGATTCTACTTGGTTGCTACTCTCTCCTTTGATTTGGATTCTATCATCCGCTTGCCGATCTCTCCTTTGGTGATTCTACCTCACGGTCTCTCGCCGAGGATTCTATTGGATTGGTTGTTCGAGCCAACGGGAGCAAATTGAATCGGGTTGTGTTTGCGTGTGTTTGTATCTTTACCTTGCATTTGTGTTGCGTTCATCATGTTCATCGGGTATCCCCTCACTCCCCACCTCAAATCTGTGAAGATCGGGCCACCCTAGGGTCAATCCCACAAGGGATCCCATATCAGCGGATCTCATCATGCTTCTGGGTCGAAGATGGATGCCAAATGTAGCATCACATATGTCTAATATCTATAATGATGCATGAATAATAATAAAATGCTACTTCCTACATATCATTCATTGCATCATCATTATATCATGCTCATGTCACCATGCCACCTTACATTTTAGCATCATATAAAACCCCTCAATTTGGTTCTTATCGCATATGCATTATATACTGTATCACTTGTATTTGCCTCTTAATATATTGTATTTGCTTCTTGATAAATTGCTTCATGCCCAAGTTGAGTTGTGAGCACATCTTTTACATCTCCACCACTTTATAATTCCACCATCCAAATTCCAAACCATGTATGAGCCATGTAATTCTTTTGATATTTAACTCTAGGTCATATGTGTTGGGATGGGTTCCCTAGCGTCCATATGGTTTGTATATGGATTGATGATCATGGATGAATATATTGTGGTTGTATGTTTATTTAATGGAGCACACACACACACTAGCTTGGCCACCTCATATTCATGCATGATTCTTATTTATCTAGTCCATAGGGTGAAGAAAGCTTCCATTCTTTGGGAATGGCTTAATTCCTTTGAATGCATGTCTACACAAACAGACTTGGTACACGTAGTTGATTTCATAACTAGCATGGTCTTTTATTACATGTGCATGCCCCATGCAACCATCCTTTCCATATCTCCATGATTATCCCTACCCCTTTTGTAGTTTTTTCCTTTATTTCAATCCACATGGTTATCCAACAAGCCTCCTTGCTAATATCTTGGACACATTTATGCTAACCTACAAATGAACAAAAACCATCTAGCCAAGTTGATGTATCCATCTTCTTCCTTGGTTCTAGTTTGGTGTTGGTTGATTCTAAACTCAAGCCATCGAGGGCCCTCTATTCTCCTCCACCTTGTTTGGTTTTGTGCTCTTGCATTTGTAGTAATCAACATCTGTTTTAAATTTGAAACAAACATTTCAATCAACTAAATACAAGTTCAAAACAAAAATTATAACTAAAAGAAAAAGAGAAGGATCAACCTACCTGGAAGCAGCCCACCTTCTGGCCTAGCCGCAGCAGCAGAGGCGCCCAGCAACGCACCATTCTTCCCCGGCTTCCTCCTCTCCTCTGGGCCGGCCCATTCCACATCGCCCCGGTCCCATACCGTTTCACGTTAGGAGATGGCGCGTTACTGTTCGTCCTCATCTCCATCTCGCTCCCTCGTTCTCTAGCCTCAGACGAAAAGCATGCAGTGCAGGTTGCCTTCTCTGTCCACCGTTCGCGTCGCGCCAAGGTACCACCCCCTTCTTATCCGCGCGCCCTCGAGCCCCTAAAACACTAGTCCCCCATATCCTTTAACCCCTCCCGCGTGCGCAGCGCCACCGCCCCAGGTAAGCCAGTTGTCGCCATCCCTCTTAGCCATTCCCGGCTACGTGAAGCATGCCAACATGACCACCTCACCGCCATGAAGCCGCTAGTGCCCACCATTCGACCAGGAGCGCCATGTACCCTAGTGATTGGATCCCTCCTTTTGTCCCAATCCACCGCCGATCCTCTCAATTCCGGCCACTATGTATTGTCTCGTATCCGTCCTTGTCGTCATCCCCATCATCTCCTAGGTGAGTCGCACTACCATTTTTCCCACCCAATCATCTCTGTCTTGTCATTGTGTGCCGAACTCTTCTCTAACCACTTGTTGTCACTGCATCTGCATCTATGTCGAGTTTCTCTGGTGACCCTTGTTCCAGCGCCGCCCGATTTTGGTACCTCTCCATGTCTTCATCTTCCCCAAGGATTTTCCCCGCCCCAGAAAAACGCCCAGGTGAGCCTCCTCTCGATATTCCGCTGTTGTTCGCGCGCGCCTATTTCTGCATCGCATGGTAGCGTCGGCTTCAGTTGTAGCTCTTCAGTCACTCGTGTTAGTAGATCTATTCCTTCTCCCATTCTAGCGCGTACCGTCCTCCTTCAGCAATGCCTTCTGTACAGATTTTGGCGCCCATAGAACCCGCTCCCTTTTTCGTGTTGGCTGCATCGCGAGTCGCGCCACTAATCGATCGCCATTGTCTGCCCAAGTTCGAGCTAACCGTCGTGTTTCTATTCAGAAGCTGCAATCTTGCCATCCCTTTCGTCAGAGAGCAGCGCCAAGGTTTTGCAAAAAGGCCCCTGGCGCTTTTCCTTCTCCACCCGCAGCCTAGACAACCTGTTCTTTTTATAAAAATGTACCCCATATCTTTCAGCACCAACCCGCGGTCCCTCGTGGTTCCACGTGGCGGCACCCAGCACACTCGTGCTCGAGTGGACCCGAACCCCATCCTGCCCACTCGGTGGCTATTTGTAAGCCGAGGCTGAGGAAAAAAACCTAGAAGTAATATCAAATTAAAAACTAAATTCATATTCTGCTTAAACATAAAATTGTTTATAACTTTCAAATAATTTCAATTTTGAATAAAACTTTAATATGAAATGTGTTCAGTTTATAGATATGAATTCAATTGTAAATTAAAATCTTTTCAAAACTAATTCAAACTAGTCAAACCTTTAACATTTCACCATATTTAATATAATTTGAATTTAATATTGCTTTAAATCTATAATTCCACATAATGTAAATAACATATGATTTTGAATCAGAAAAAGGATTATGAATATGCTATTTAAAATATAAGCTGGGAATTTTAAAATTTTCGAATTATTAAATACTATTTAAATTCCCTTTCTTAATAAATTTATAACTTTAATTCCATAACTCCGAATTCGACAAATGATATGTCCAAAATGATTAGCGTGACAAGCCCATTCTAAATATACATTAAATGACATGAATTGAGGTATTCATCATATAAATATTAATGGACCATCAAGGTTTATGCAAGCGAAATGTGACTAAACAACTAATAAAATGCTTTGTTCTTGTAACCCACACCTGACTCATGCCATGCTATGTTATACCATGTAAATTATGCATCATTCCATCATGGCATATGATGAGTGTATATTTGCATTATGTTTTATATTATTATTTTGTATTATAGTGGTAGGATCTTGGTATTTTACGGCGTTAGCATGCACTTTTTATGTTTATTTTCACCAGGATCAGGTTAGATGATCGACACGATGGACACATTTCTTGGACTAGTTATATTGGAGTGAAAAGGAGCCAAAACCAACGTAAATTGCTTATTTGGAAAATATTAATAACACCAGAAGAAAATCCGAATAAATTGGAGGATAATGTGGGTTTAACCACCAACTATACGGTGGGAATAATTTTTCACCCTGTCGTATAGTTGGCGCTGACACCGCCTTCTCAAACAGTTTCACCCCGTGCAACTGGATCGGGGAGATGACATACAGAACACCCAGAAAACACCAAAAACTCACCTCTGGAAGGCATCTGGAGGGGGAACTCATCCACCGGGGATTCATCTTCTCCCTACGCTGATCCAAGAGGCTAAGGCATCAATCTTCATCATCAACCGTTGCATCACCACCATCTCCATCCATCCCATCTACATCTTGTCTAGATCTTGTTGTAATTTTCGTACTCGTTGTGGATTTATACAAGTACTATTCATCTATGTTAGATTCCATTGTCTTTTCCATGATGTTGATTGCCTCCATGTCTGAGTAGATCATTAGTTCTTGGGGAGATGGAGAAACCCTAGCATGATATTGAAATAAGATATAGTTTATTATGATATTCATCGTTGTGACCATTTGTTAGATTGTCTTCATCTTGATGTTGGGAGAAGTCGACCTCTCAATATTTTTCTCTTGTAGGGACTTGATGGAGGGAACTACTTGTTGGTAGAAGGAGGTGTGTTAGCACTTATAGTGACTATAAAGCTATTGGCACTCCTTACGTATCAACTTGGAAATCGAGAAAACTCACAAAACACTATCCATGCTATGGGATACGTCCTACGGGATCAAGTTCCTTAATAGCGTGATAATTCAATTGATGTTCATTGCTATCTGCTATGGTTATGAGGATGATGTGAGCAGTGATTGCTGCCTATTTGTCCAAATATGGAGTTTCTCCCACACATACATAGTTGAGCATGTTCATGATAATAATCTTTACCTTAGCCCAGTATAAATGCTAGAGGTGTATCCGCTACTCCCTAAGAACGCTTGTCCACACTGAAGTTTCAAATCTCTTTTACATACGCGATACTTATTTTCTGCATTCAGTTTTGTTTACTTTAATCATTGTTCCCTTGTACCAAAAATCCAAAAACACCTTTTTACACAACACTCGCATTTTATCTTGTTACTTAGAACTTTATTTAGCATTTCTATTTTAGTATTTATTTCAAGAGTTATTAGACTATAGACTCCTGCTCCCTATGGGATCGATATCTTTATTTCGAAACTAGCTACGGATGATATGTGCACTTGCAGTCGTCAAGCTATTTTCTGGCACCATTGCCGGGGAGCTAAGCGTTGTAGGTCTTTTAGTTTTTGCTTATTTACTTTAGTTTTGTCATGTTTTTTTGAGTTACAGGTTTCCACCAACATGATAGAGTTTGAGCGTATGACTAGTGCTAACTCACTCAGCCACTTTGGGAAGCCCTATGATATTAATAAAAGAGACAACTCCAACGAGAAGACAAGGGGGTTTGAAATAAATCATCTACTTGGTATTCTACACAATAAGAAATTTACTGGAAATGAATAAGATCTTGACTCATATGAGAATATTGCATGTTTTAAAGACATATGTGACACTTTCCATTTATCGGGGTGTACTGCTAATGAGGTCAGGCTGAAACTCTTTAGTTAAACTTTGACAAGTATAGCTCTCTCATGATATATATCTTTACCCCCAGAAGCCACTACCACCTAGAATAATTTAGCTTGTGAATTTCTATCCAAATATTATCCATTATCAAAATCTTTTGGAACCACGCGTATTATAATGACTTGGAGGAACCGTCCTAATGAAGGGATAGTAAGAGTTTATATAAGATTTAAAGATTTATTTGATTAATGCCCTCATCATGATTTGCATGAATGGTATTTATTTCATATCTTTTATGGAGGTTAATTGAACCTAATAAAATTAAACTAGACTCTTTGGGCGAGAGGAGCTTTTATGGATTTACCCATAACTAAAGCTTGGGCTTTACTTAATAGAATTCGCGATCATAGAGTTTCATGCAATTTTGGTCTAGGAAGTGAAGGAGGCACGGAAATAGATTATGATTGTATTCATGACTATAATAAGAAGGGCCATGTTAATGAATTATCTAAAGAACTCTATTTAGATTCATATCTTGTGTTGCAAGTTGTTAAAGCTTTTACAAAACACATCAAAGCGCCAAAAGAAGTTTCGGTCAAGTATGATCCACCACCCGAACCCGAGAAGAAAAGAGAAGTTAAAGCAACATTGGCCTCCCTAGGACCAATGTATGAGATACATTTCCCTAACATTGCATAGAAGCATATTTTGGAATATGAACAGGTTAAAGCAGTACAGGAGAAGAAAGAAGAGGAAAGTGTGCCAAAAGTTGAAGAACATCTCGATGAAACCAAAGATGAAGAGCTAACCAAGGAAACAATTATGGCTATGTATGAACATTGTAACATAGTTGAACTTGACGATGAGACTTCCATATTGGTTGAAGGTAAAACTAAGGTAAAAGATGTAGGTAAGCCTTTTTTTCCTGCATATTTAAAGAAACCTCGCATTACGGTCTATGTGATCTTGGCACCGCAGTTAATGTTATATCTTATGATTTTCATTTATAAATAAAATAAGATATAGCACCGGCTACAATAGAAAATACTGATATGACAATCATGTTAGCCAATAAAAATCTTAGAATTCCAACGGGAGTAGTTGAAGATGCAACTGTCACAATTGGCAATAAAAAATTTCCTATCGATTTTGTAGTTCTTGATATGCCAGCTGACACTCTTTGCCCAATTATATTTGGAAGAAACTTTTTGAGAGATCTAGGTGCCACAGTTGACTTCAAAAAGGAGATTGTATCTCTTAAGCTTGGGAAAGCGGAAAAATAATTTCACTTTTCCAAATTTAAAGACAAACCTCTATTGTTGGGGATATACTTTTCGGGTATACCCACATGACTCACTGACCAGGGTGGCCCACCAACAGGTTAGAGATTTGCTTCACGGACGGCCCAGTCAGAGAAAGAGGAGGAGCCACTTCTGCATATGACTAGGGCCAGAAGAGTTACCGACTTAGGCATGTAGTATACTTGTAGTCCAAGCTGTATCTAGTTACCGACTCTATAACATAGACGGATAAGTTTCTCCTGTAACCCTAGGTCCTGGTGATAATATAAACCAGCCCTATGGGAGCTTTTAGGGAAATAACCACAATCACAACTCGCGCAAGCGAACCTCTCTTGTAATCCACTATCCGGCTCTCGCCTATACATTACTGGGTTGCTAGCAGGAGTAGGATCCGATCACCGCAGTCGGATCTGAACCTGAGTAAACTTGTGTTCACCATTTCCGGAATATCCGACGTCTCACACCCCGTCTTCTAAACATCGTCAGGACCCCCTATGGAATACTTGTCGACAATCTGACGACAGTTGGTGCCCACCGTGGGGCGGGTGACTTTTGGAGCTTCGTTCCAGGCGGAATCTGCATGTGCAGGAATCAGTGAAACAATCGCCATGGGTCGCGTGGTCTATGCCAATGATGTCCCTCTCGTCCTTCTCGACCAGACTTGGGTTCTGGCTAGAAATCTTATGACAACCTACACGATCATGCCTATTGGCAAGATCGATATCTATCTCGGTTTCACTGAACCCCCCAACTATATAGGGGAATAAAATAATTCATTAGATTTTACATAGCTCATTTGTCTATCTCATTACAATGCAGTAGAAATAACTATATAGCATGGAGTCCAATACATAATTCTAGTTAACTTGAATAGGTGCCAATGCAAGGGTCTTCCACTATGTAATTGACTAAGTCAGTGCTCATTTAGCATGTGGCTGTACACGGAAGCCACTGTACGAGAAACATGTTCAATCTCTAAGTCCCTGGGTGGTTTTCCTCTAGTGCACATACGAAAAAGATAGCCATATATACGTGGTTCCCTTCGTTGCCACCTTATCCACAATTGAGTATCCACATTCCACCCAGGTGATTCATTGAGTACTTGTTTTATTATATAAAAAAACATATATTTTCCAACACTTCATATAATCATAACATGGTATTCCACCCCAAGTCTATAGCAGGGCTAAGCATACTACAACTATGATGTTTTCACTAAGTAATATATAAAGGATATCCTAATAGGACATACCATAGCATAGTAACATAGTAGCCCTATCATGCATACTACAAAAATTCCACTAAGTGTATTGAAAATAGTAGGACATGGATGATACTACCACTTGCCTTAGTAGTTGGTGGTTTTGGTACACTCTTCGCAATAACACACTTGACAATCAACATAATCTATCAAGCAAAACAACCATGACAAAACAATCACAAGATCAATACTAATGACAACACGAAAATCATGCAAAGTATGCAAACATGCAAGACAGCAATTTTTATTGTACAAATTGTTATAACAAGGTTCTGAACATTACTAAGTGATTTAAGAACATTTTATATTTTCAAGATTACAAATGCAACCATTTGTGCAATTGTAGCAATTAGCAACATTTTCTAACAGTTGGCAAGGCCATTCTCACTAAATAATTGCCACGGTCTTATTTATACTAGAATAAAATTACATTTTAGTCTTACTGTACAGAGGTTTCAATTTACAACCATTTGCAAAAGGATTCACTTGAAAATAACTTACACAATAATTTTTATACTCAAAATACTCCAGAAATGGTTCTGTATAAAACGTGATTTTAACAGACTCAAAAATAACTAATTATGGATCCACTGTGTTCTACACGTTTTTGTGAATCCGTAGACATATTATTTGCTAAATTTGGATATACAGAACTAAAGATATAATTTTTATAGTGAAAATGACCATTTTAATAAATCAAAATTTGATAGATAGAATAAGTAATATTATTGCGGAAATGGATTCTACATAATTTCAGCTTTTCATGGATACCAAATTTATAATTTTTGTACTTCTAAATCTTTTTCTATGAATTATACGAGTTCATACTAAAATCTGGAAAAGTCAAACTCGGGAATTGACTGAAATTGACTTTGACCGATCTGACTGAGTTGACTGTTGACTACGGTAATGTCATGATGATGTCAGAATTGACTATAGAAAAAGTTGCTCGGATGGAAAAACTTTCTACATAAAAGTTGTATATAACAGCTAAATCTATCTATTGTTCAAAGGAAATTGACTTTGGAGCAACAAGATGGGCGTAAAATGAATTATACCTTCTAAGATCTGAATCTTTGACCGTGTTTTTCTCTCTGCTAGATGAATGAAACAAGGTGAAACCAGCGGGAATGGAACCGTCTTGGCGAGGGGAACAACTTCCATCTTCAAGCCGCCGCGATCTGAGGTCGTCTTGAAGGTCTATTTGGGTGGAAAAGATTGGGGAGAATTTTGGACGAAAATGGAGCTATGATGAGTTGAAAACTTGTGAACTTTACTCGAGTGGGGTTTATATAGGAGGGGGGTGGGGGCTGTATTAAAGGAGATTAAAGAGGGAGAGGAACTAGGAGACATTTAGTGCAATTTAGGAGGGCAATTGAGGGTCATTTAAGAGCATTAGATACAAATAAAATGAAGACCAAGGTGCTCCCTGGTTCATGTACCTATGTGGTGGCCTCCTGGCCGATCGGCCTAGTTGGGCCGGCCCATTTTGGCTGGCATGGCCGGCCACTTTTTTTCATTTTTTTTCCTATTTTTTTATTCTTTCATAACTTTTGATTTGGAGCTCTGAATTTATTGATTCAAATTTCTGCGGGTTAGTAAATTTATGGGCAATATTTTAGGACATAAATTTGATATATTTGGAAATATTTAATTTTCTCAATTATTAATTAGTTAATTATTGTACGATTGCATGTGTGTGATATTGGCGTAGTTGCACGACAATATATTTGGAATGACTTGGATTCTTTCCTTATTTGAACTTGATTCGATTTAGTTCCACTTTACATGGATAACCCATGAATTAAAGTTTGAAAATATGAGAGGATAATTTTATAAAAACTTAAAATAGCTCACATAAGCTATGGTGCTTATTTTAAAACAAGACTCTTTGCTTTTATTTTTGCTTCAAAACAAAACAAAGGTTGTTTGAAAAATGTAAATGAAGTAGTTGAGATGTATAGATAGTTTTTAGTTGAGAACATTCCTCAAGATTAAAAATAGGATTTTTAAATACAGGAAGTTTGTGAAAAAGATTTTGAAGGGGAACCTTGCAAATTAAAATTTTGAAGTAGAGGAGATATATGGATAATCTTGATGCTTTGATCTTAGGGTTTTTGTTAAATTCTATTTTTATTTTAAGGAGTACCTTTATTTGGGGAAAATTGTAATAGTTCAAAAGGTTTTAATGTTTCCAATTAGAAGCAAAAAAAGTTTTCTTTCCCCCCTAAATTTCAACTATTATTTGTTTTGTTTATTTATTTTTCACATTTCAATATTTGGAAATTTTTGGGATGTGACACCAACCCACCCTTGAGGTGATGACCATGGGGGAAGAAACATCCTGATATGCTTTGTCCACGCAGGCTGAAGAGTTCAGGATCCTGGAAAAAATCGAATCCACCCATCCAACTCCTATACTGGAAGAAGCGGTGGAGGAAAAATCCGGATCTGATCTCCCCGTCGAGATCGGATACATGGATGAGGAATATATCCGCTACAGATCCGGCCCTACCGATGTCATATCAGAAAAATCACTCTTGAGGCACAGGATAAAGAAGATGACGAAACACCCCTACATTGATTACGAAGCAATCGCAGATATCAAGGAAAGCTTTGAGATGGGAGAGGCAGAAACCCAGCTGTTCTGCTACCTCAAGAACATGAACAAGAAGAAGCATTGTTTCGTATACCACATAAGCTTTGGATCCGACTCTGTCGACGCTAGAACCGGGAACGATGCAGTTCTCGATGCAATCAAAGAAAACACCTACTTACCTGGCTGCCCTCAGGAGTCAATAACGTCGCAGGAACTTCGACACTTCGAGAAGGAGATGGAGGAATGCAAAGAAGAATACGCCTCCAAACCAACGCAAGGTGAGCCAGAGACTCCCCTAGTCCATATGATAGCATGGATAAAAACTACACCTCGCAGGATGACATGGATACCGGAGATTCATCCGAGGTCCACAAGCCAACCACTACGGAAAGTACCGAAGGAAGTTTATCCCCCGGTACCGGACCGAAAGCCGTCTTTGCCACCAGTACACACGTTAAGGCTACTTGGAGGTCAAAGAATAAGAAGAAGAAGAACAAAAATCTGACACCGGTAGGTCCAGACATCGAGGAAACCAACAAAGAAAAAGTTGATGAAGAGATCGAGATGGAGAATCAGGATGGAGATCTGATTAATACCACGTCGATTGACCCTCCTGTGGATGGACACGTAGTCACCAAGGGTGTGCATGAAATTTATGGAGATGCTCTCATAATACCAATCCCAACGGCTTCGGATCTTACTTCGGATGCGCTGGAGAAAAGGGCTGAGGACCTGGAAAAACACCGCTTGTTTTTACTCGAATAGGCTGCACGCATCATCGATCTTAAACAGCAGTTCGACAGTGATCCTGCCAAATATTAGTCAGATTTTAAGAGACTACCAAACAATACAAGGGGAGGTCCGGTTATTGCTAATAGGAACCTAGATATCCATAGAGATCTATTCGACGAAAAATCTTGAGAGAGAAAATCCGAGTCTACAACATGCCGTTGGAAAACACTGCAACATCTCGAGCTATCCTCGGCAATAATCCGTCTCCTGAACAGGTCCATCAATGCGTTGCGTTGCTAGACATTGGATTAAAACAGCAGAAAATGGTCGAATCATTTAGTGGCAAGCTGGCCTCAAAGTCGGAATTCTGCCACACTGACGCTGACCAAAGCGCTGACGAAAGACCCCGCAGGGATACAAATCAACGCTATCTGATACGTCGGAAACATATATATAATTTTTTATGTTCCATGCTTGTTTAGTATCTACTTTGCTTTGCTTTGTCCACACTTTGAGGTACTTTTCATAAGTTTTCTGGTACTAACCTATTAGCAAGTTGCCACAGTGCCAGTTGCCTGTTTTCTTCTGTTTTTGGTTCCAGAAAGGCAGAAAATCAATATTCTCGAAATTGGACGAGACAAAAACCAAAGTCAATATTTTACCGTGGGGAACACGAAGCCAGAATACGAGACGGAGGAGACTCACCAGGGAGCCACACCACCTAGACGCACGGGTGGGCCTACCCCGCGCCTGGGGGTGTAGCCGCCCTGGTGGCCCCCTGCCTCGCCTCTTCACCTATAAGAAGACCCTGATTCCTAAACCCTAAGCACCCGATCAATATTCCACGAAACCGTCTGTAGCCGCCGCCACCGTCGTCCCTAGATCGGGGGGATCTGAAGCTCTTCCCGGCACCCTGACGGAGGGGAGTTCATCCCGGAGGCCTTCTTCTTCATCATGCCAGCCTCCGGTATGAAGCGTTAGTAGTTCCACCTTGGACTACGGGTCCATGTAGTAGCTAGATGGTTGTATCTCCTCGTGATTTCATGTCTAGATCTTGTGAGCTCCGTTCATGATCAAGATCTCATCTATTTGTAATCATGCATGTTGTGTTTGCAGGGATCCGATGGATATTGAGATTACTATGTCAGATTGATTAATGGTTTTGTCTTATTGATTCTATCATGTCTTTGTTGTTTGTGATCTTGCATGCTCTCTGTTGTTAGTAGCTATCTTGGCCAAGTAGTTGCTAGTGACTCCAAGAGGGGGTATTTATGCTCGATAGTGGGTTCATTCCTCTACTTAGTAAGGGAAGTGATAGAAATCTCTACGGTTGTAGATGTGCTATTGCCACTAGGGAGAAAAAACGGTCTCTTGTTAAGGGAACAAATGGACTGTTTACCTTACACACTTTGCTTAAAGCAGTTGTCTGTTGCTTGCAACTTAATACTGGAGGGGGTTCGGATGATAACCCAAAGGTGGACTTCTAGTCACAGATGCAGTTGGATGGTGGTCTATGTATCTTGTTGTATTGCCCAATCGAATCTCATAAGATCTTTATATCTAGTATTGCATTGTTATGCCTTGCTCAATCCTATCAATTGCCCTGCTATAATTTGTTTACCCAGCATGCCATGTTTGTTTATCTAAGGAGAACACATCTAGTGAACTATGGACCCCGGTCCAATCTTTACCATTGATACATCTTCCACTGTTACTCTTTACTTGCTGCAAACCATAATCACCTTCCACACCATACAATTAATCCTTTGTTACAGTAACCGGTGAGATTGACAACCTCACTGTTAGTTGGGGCAAAGTCTTGAGTTTGTGGTGTGCAGGTTTCCATGTTGCTTGCAACACCATTGAGACGTTTCCTTCCTCCTACTGGTTCGATAACCTCGGTTTCTTACTAAGAGAAGACTTGATGATGTGCTGCATCATACCTTGCTCTTGGGGTTTCCAGACGAAGCGCTCTCAGATGCCATCAACAAGTTTTCTAGCGCCGTTCCGGGGAACAAAGAAGAAGAAACTCCCACGTCAACAAAGCGCCAACAAGTTTTCTAGCGCCGTTGTCGGGGAGGCTAAGGACGTCTTCACAAGGCGAGTCCTCCTCAACCTTTCTCTTTACTTTGTTTTTAGTTTTATTAGTTTCTTTTGCTTGGTTTTGTTTGCCTCTTTTTATCAAAAACTCCAAAAAAATTACTTTAGTTTGGTTTGCTTTCTCTTATCAGAAACACAAAAAAATTAGTTCCTACTCTAGTTGCCACCTTGCTCTTTCTCACCATGTTGTTCCCCAAGTTCACCCTGAAGGACCTTTTGATAGGTAGTGGCTCTATAATTGGAAAAGAAAATATTGAAGAATTTTTTAATCATGTTAGCAAGCATGAGGATATTGAGGATAAATCTATAGCAGAACTTGCTCCTAATTATGAAATTGCTGCAGCTTCTTTAGTTCATATGTTGGAGGCTAGGTTTGTTAACCTTAACTCCATGATGCAAATTGTGTTCCTAAAACTAAAAGAAGAAAAGAATGCTGAAAAGAGAGAATTTATCCTTGAAACTTTATTAAAAGAGTTCCATGATGTTGCTAAGGAAGCCAAAAAGGTCTTTGAGTGTTTTAATATGCTAGGCTCATGTGTATATGTTGTGGATACTTCAGATAAAACCAAACTTAGAGAGGAATTTAATATACCCATACCCTTTAAGCTTGTTGGAATGCATGAAGCCTTTGAAAAGAATTTTGATTGCATTGTTCCTAAAAATCCTTTTGATGAAAGTAGTGAACCAAAGAGAGATGAGAAGGTATCCTCAAAAAATCTTTTGGATGAGATACCTTTCATAGTTTAAGACTTAGAAAGGTGTGATGTTAATGCTTCTTCATTTGAAAATACTTGATTTCTTGCTTCTTGTGCCTAACGCGTATTTCTAGGTTGAAGAAAAGTACTTCCTCCGTCTCGTTTTATAAGACTTACGCGTATTTATAGGTTGAAAAATTAACCAAATTAGCATAAGGTACATAATATAAAAACTATATTATTAGAAACTTCAAGTGTTATATTTTCTAATGATATAATTTTTATATTATATAATTCATATTATATAGCTCCTGCGGACGACCTAGGTATACGCGTAAGTCTTATAAACTGGGATAGAGGGAGTACTTGTTGGGAGATAACCCAAGAGTTTACTTGAGTCTTGGAAGTTATTACTTCAGTAATGACCTCTCCTTATCCTTTTTGCTTGCTTTTTGTGCCAAGAATGACCTCTAATGAGAGGGAAGTAAGATTTGGGGAGTTGCTGTCCCGAAACAGATTTCTGTCCTTCGCCATAAAAATTCATGAGGAGTCTCTGTAAGTCGGATTGAGCTGAAAATTTACTAATAAATACCCCTGTATGTTAGCTAACTTTCGTTAGTTCAACACTTTTTGATTTGAGCAACAGAGGTCTTTTAAAAAATCGGTTTCTACCTGCTGGTCTGTTTTTTGACAGATTTCTGCCATTATTTGCATTTGCTTCTTATTAATTCCTTTTTGAGTTCTCTTTTGGGGAATTGAGCTTTTTGAAGGAGTTTCTACAGTATCTTGTGTTTTTAATGAAAAGTTTTGCTGTTCTAAAGCTAAACCCAAGGGTCTGTTATCTGTTGAATACACTAATGTTGCTAATGAAGGTTGTGTGATGTTTTGTATGAAGGAAAAATTTTAGGTGTAGAGAGAGAATGATGTAATGAGATGAAGAATGGACAAAATCTCAAGCTTGAGGATGCCACCCCGTTGTCACCCCAAGAAATATCCAAGAGGTACAAGCGTCAAAGATTGGGGATGCCCAAGACATCCCCTTCTTCATCAATAAAAAGCTCAGGTCTTTCTAGAGACTTCGTTTTTATTATTTCATACACTATTGTGTTGTTGTTGGAGCATCTTAGTTTTTGTTTGCTTTGCTTAGTTTGTTTAGTTTTCTTGAATAAAGTAGTTTTGGACCCCCGTTCTCGCCGTGTTGTTTCAAATAAGTCGATTGGTGTTGGAAAGGAGTAGAAAGTTCTTGCTTCAAAGTGCAAGAGGAGCTTGCATTGACAGTGACTTAGACTTTAGCATGTCATGCTATGTGTTGTTTTTACCTTATTCTTAGTGATTATTGTTGTAGCATGACTTGTTCCAAACAATTGGGATTGCTTAGTGTGCCTTAATAGAATCATGCGTTGTTTTAGCATACAAAGCATAGTATTGTGGTATTCTCCTTTGATGCTTTGTTTGGGTTGAATTGGCACATTCTCACACCACGTATGACTATTAACAAGTCACCATAGCCTCTATTGATCATTTAGTCCTTGACTTATAGTACCACTCTATGCTTTGATTAGTAATGTTTTATCGCTCTGCATGATTATGTCCATTATTGCTCTCTTAGTTGGTTGCTCCCAGTCTTTTGCTAGCCTCCACTTGTATGAGTAAGCTCTACTCATGCTTCCAACTCCCAAGAGACCAAGTTATTCCAAAGTGTCAACTATAAATTCCTATGCATGGTGTGTTACACCATTCCAAGTATATTCTTGTTTTCAGCTATCTTCCAATTAAAAAGTATTTTGTTTTTGAAAACTTAGTGATTAAAGTTCTCACGAACTTGATGGCACACTTTATATTCCTTGCCCCTAATAAACTTGAACCATTGTGTCATCTATGTTGTATATGCTTGCACTTATACGTTGGAATTAGCAGAACCATGTTGTCATGGGTAACGTTTTCTACATTGCACTTGTACTTTGTACACAATTGAGATCATGCTCTTTTGTCTATGGATGTCGTCGGTGTGAAATGAAAGGGGAGCTTGTAAGTCCATGGAGTTATTGTAACATCCTAGATTTTATAATAGGATGTTATTAGTAGCATGCATCATCCTTGCATCATAACATCCTATTATAAAATCTAGGATGTTACAAACCTACCCACCTTAAGAAGAATCTCGTCCCCGAGATTCGGGTTGGTTAGCAAATAGGTGTGGATGCTTCCCCTTCAAATCTTCTTCACGCTCCCACGTGGCTTCTTCCTCGGAGTGGTGGTTCCATTGTACTTTGCAGAATCTTATGGTCTTGGTACGGGTAATCCTTTCGGCTGTTTGCAGTATTTTGATGGGTTTTTCCTCATAGGTAAGGTCATTTTCCAATTGAACCTCATCTAGGGGAACTGTATCTCTTAGCGGTGTTTTGGCCATCTCCGGGTGACACTTCTTTAGTTGTGACACATGAAACACGTCATGAACAGTCAGTCCTTCTGGTAACTCCAACTGGTAAGCAACTTCTCCTCTACGGGCCAGAACCTTATATGGTCCTATGAATCGTGGGGCTAACTTACCCTTGATTCCGAACCTCTTAACTCCTCGTAGTGGTGAAACTCGGAGGTGCGCATGGTCCCCTATTTTATAAGCCACATCTCTGCGTTTGGAATCAGCATAACTCTTTTGTCGGGATTGGCTACCTTTAGCCTATCCTGAATCTGCCGTACCTTTTCTTCGGCATCCTTGATCAATTCAGGTCCAAAAAGACTATGTTCACCAACTCCACTCCATAACAGCGGATTCCTACACTTCCTGCCATACAGAACTTCAAACGGAGCCATCTTGATACTTGTCTGGTAGCTGTTGTTGTATGAGAACTTAGCGTATGGCAGGTTATCGTCCCAACTATACCCATAGTCTAGTGCGCAAGCTCGCAACATATCTTCCATAATCTGGTTCACCCTTTCCGTTTGGCCATCTGTCTGAGGGTGGAAGGCAGTACTGAATTCTAGTCGGGTTCCAAGAGACTCATGTAGCTGTCGCCAAAACTTTGAAGTAAACTGGGTCCCTCTATCTGACACTATTCCCTTGGGAACACCATGCAGACTTACAATCCTTGACATGTATATATTAGCAAGCTTAGCACTTGTATACGTGGTCTTTACGTGGATGAAGTGAGCCACCTTGGTAAAGTGGTCCACCACTACCCAGATAGAATCAAATCCAGAACGAGTCCGGGGCAACCCCGTGATAAAATCAATACCTACCTTATCCCACTTTCAGTCGGGTATAGGTAGCGGTTGAAGTAATCCGGCCGGTTTCTGATGCTCGGCCTTAATTCTATTACATACGTCAGATAGAGAAATGTACTCGGCAATTTCTCTTTTTAGGTTATTCCACCAAAATCTATCCTTCACATCCATGTACATTTTCGTGTTACCTGGATGAATCTTGAGCTTCTTGTAAAATCAACTTCCTGATATCGGGGTCATTGGGAACGAACAAACACTTCCCATACCAAAGGGTTCCTTGTTCGTCCAGACGAAATTCTTTTGTCTTTCCTTCACTTATTTTGACTCTTATTTCTTCCAATTCTTTATCTCCCTTTTGTGATTCCTTGATTCTCTCTTGGAAAGTAGACACTATTTCCATAGTCGCTATGTGTCCTTTCGGAACTATTTCTAGCCTCAAATCCTTGAATTGCTTGCATAAATCCTCTGGAAGTTCCCATGCAGTAAGTCCATTCACATAAACCTTACGACCTAAGGCATCGGCCACCACGTTTGCCTTTCCGGGGTGGTACTATAAATCCAAGTCATAATCCTTAATTAGTTCAAGCCATCTTCTTTGCCTCATATTCAACTCCTTCTGGGTGAAGATGTACTTCAAACTCTTATGATCGGTGAACACATCATAATGCTTGCCCATGAGGTAGTGTCACCATACCTTGAGTGCATGTACCACAGACACAAATTCCAAATCATGTGTGGGGTAATTGTGTTTGTGGTTCTTAAGTTGTCGAGAGGCATAGGATACCACTTTCCCATCTTGCATCAATACACTTCCAAGTCCTTGTCGAGAAGCGTCACAATAGACTTGAAAATCCTTTTGGATATCAGGCAGATACAGAACTGGTGCCGTTACAAGGCGTTTCTTCAACTCTTGAAAACTTGCTTCACATGCCTCGGTCCATAGGAATTTCTTTTCCTTCTTCATAGTTCCGTCATGGGTTTTGCTATTTTGGAAAAGTTTTTAATGAACCTCCGGTAATATCCTGCGAGGCCCAAGAAACTCCTAATATCTCCCACATTCTTGGGTGACTCCCATTCCGTTACGGAAGCTACTTTACTGGGATCTACGACAACTCCTTTTGCCGACACAACATGACCAAGTAATCCCACTTCCTTTAACCAGAATTCGCATTTGCTGAATTTGGCATACAACTTGTGTTCTCTTAGTTTCTCCATAATTAGGCGCAGATGTTTCTCATGTTCCTTCTCATCCTTGGAGTATATGAGTATATCATCTATGAATACCACAATAAACTTGTCCAAATATTCCATGAACACCTTGTTCATCATGGTCATGAAGTATGTTGGGGCATTGGTTAGACCAAACGACATCACAGTGTATTCATACAATCCATATCTTGTGGTGAAGGCTGTTTTGGGCACATCCTGTTCTCGAATTTTTAGCTAAAAATAGCCTGATCACATATCGATCTTTGAGAACACATTGGCTCCCTTTAACTGGTCAAACAAGTCATTGATGTTGGGCAGAGGGTACTTGTTCTTGATTGTCACTTTGTTCAACAAGCGGTAGTCCATAACCAGCCTCTTGGTTTTATCCTTCTTTTCCACGAATAGGACAGGTGCTCCCCAAGATGACGCGCTGGGTTGAATGAATCCCTTGTCCAATTGTTCCCTAAGCTGTTTCTTGAGTTCCTTCAACTCGTCCACATCCATTTTGTACGGTCTCTTAGCTATCGGTCCTGTGCCCGGCATCAAGTCAATGAGGAACTCGATATCACGGTCAGGAGACATTCCGGGTAGCTCCTCCGGAAAGAAATCTGGGTATTCCTTTACAATAGGTACATCCTCCAAGCTAACCACCTTAAGAGAGTTCACCATGACTTCCTGAGTGCGAAATTTGAGTTGATACGAATCCTCTTCCCTTCCGGTGTTGTGAGCGTGACAGTCCTTTTAGCACAATCTATGACCCCTTCATATTCGGTCATCCAATTCATGCCCAAGATTATGTCTAATCCTTGTGATTCTAGAACTACTAGACTTGTGGGAAAGATGTGTGTCCCAATCCTTAGTTCTAATCCCCGACAACCAGAGTTTGCCACTATTTCTCCTCCAGGAGAACTTACCCTTAGAGGTGAGTTTATAGTGTCTGTAGGTATCTTGCCTCTATCCACAAATACCCTTGATATGAATGAATGCGATGCACCAGTATCAAAAAGAACAACTACGGAATTAGAATTGATCTTGAACTTACCAATCACGGAGTCTGGTGTGTCACAAGCATCCTCCATAGAGACATGATTCACTGTGGCTTTGACAAATGGATTTGGCTTCTTCCCGTTTCCATTGCCATGGTTGTGTCCATTTCCATTGCGGTTTTTATGCCCATTGTGTTTGTGGCCGCCATGATGATGACTGTTATGGTTGTGGCCATTATTGTTATAAGGTGGAGGTGAGGAAGTGCGCTGCTTCTGATATGGAACAGAGTGCTTGTGAGGGTTAGACTTCCTCTTGCGGTTTTCTATGCTCTTTCTTTTGGATTCAACCACAATGGCTTTGTCCAAGAGTTCCTGAAAGTTGTCAAATTTCTGAGCCACAAGCTGAATGGATATCTCATCATTGAGTCCTCTTAAGAATTCCTCATGTCTCTTGGCATCAGTGGAAACATCATCGGGTGCATAACGGGCTAGCTTGTTGAAAAGCTCACCATACTCGATGACAGAATGATGTAGCTGGTGTAGGTCGCGAAACTCGCGCCTTTTCAGAGTCATGACACCAGCAGCCACATGATGAGTGCGAAAAGCTAACTCGAACTGATCCCAAGTGATAGCATCAATATCCGGGTGGGTGACTTGGTAGTTATCCCACCATTCTGCAGCAGGTCCTTCAAGCTGGTGCGCGGCATAACATACCCTGTCAGCTCCGACAGCTTGCACGGTGTCTAGCTTCTTGTTAATTGTATGGAGCCAGTCATCTGTGATGATTGGTTCAGCGCTGCTAGTGAAGGTAGGTGGGTTCAACCTCAAAAACCGAGGCAAGCGATCCTGTTGCGGTGGTGGTGGAGGTGACGATGGCGGCGCATTGTTGTTGTTGTTTTGCATGTTCTGAGTGAGCAGTTGGATCAGCTGGTTCTCAGTGGCCAGAAGTTGTGCAATTTCTGGAGGAATTTCGGTGTTAGCACGTCTTGGCGGCATCTGTGGGGTTTGAGAGACAAGTTAAGAAATAGACAGAAGGACTAAGTAGTAAACTCCTACCCTTATGAAATCACACATGGCACATAAGGCACACAAGGCACACCAGACACAATAGCATAGAATTAACACAGAAATCATCCAAGTTTAACTAAACCAAAATTGTCTTAGTATTTATTACAATTGCGAATAACGTTCTACTATAGAATTTAAAGGTGGTCCAACTACTACACATCTTCCACGCCTTCTTCTTCCTCGTCCTAGAACGAGTAGCCTTCCTGCTCTAGGGTTGTCTTGTATAGCTCCATCTCCTTGTGGTGGCTTCAAGCTTCTCTTGGAGGTTCTTTATCTCATCCTGCAGCTTCTTGGTAGTGGCTTCTAGCTGCTCCTGAAGTCCCTCCTTCTCACTTTGTAGCTCCTCCACTAGACTTGACTTCTTTGCGGCTTCAAGTTGCTTTGCCAAGTCCCTCTTGGAGGAACGCACATCATTGATTATATTGCAAAGGCCTTCGGTTTGCACTTCAGTTCCATCGATCTCCTGCTTGAGTTCCCTAATCCTCTTGTTTTTATTTATCACCTTCTTCTCTTGGTTAGAGAACTTCTTATCTTGGTCATGGAACTTTATCTCTTGGAGCTTCATTGCCTCCTCCTGCTGCTTGATCATTTCCTCCTTCTCCTTGATGAGAGCGCATAGCTCATCGTTCTTTAACATCTCGAGGAAGCTACCTTTTTCAAGGTCATGGATGTGGCACTCCAAGTCTTGATATTGGGACCTTCGGCGCTTGGTAGAAGTCCTTTCCTTAAAGGTCAATTCTATGGGAATCCCTTCCTCATCTCGTCTTCCAAAAAGGCCACCGCAGAGTCCTTGGAGAGCCTCATGATGGCGTCCACATAGGCGACCAGTGAGCTGCTGCAAG
This sequence comes from Avena insularis, assembly GCA_023614405.1. NCBI lineage: Eukaryota > Viridiplantae > Streptophyta > Magnoliopsida > Poales > Poaceae > Avena > Avena insularis. The sequence goes on along the minus strand of CM042691.1, from coordinate 155,656,922 downwards.
CTGATGCTAAGGGCCTTCTCCTTGGAGTCGCTAACAATGTGGATTGCTATGTCTTCCTCTAGGTTCTTGCCTCGCTCTTGTCCTGGCTGGATGACTTTGACTCCCCAGCAGCCGTCCTTGTGGAGTTTCTTCATTGTGCTTCCCTGGATTGTTGGCAGGGGAAGGTCCAAACGCGTGAGGAGATCCATGAGGCATCCACCAAAGTGAAGGGGCTCGATGTCCGCGACGGTGTCGTAGAGGAAACTTGTCATCTTTAAGTTAGAAGAATGAAAATTAGATACTTAATCAAGTAGAGGAAAGCAGATACTAGAAGTGCGGAAAATAACTTAGTAGAAAAGCAAGTAAGGTACATAAGTTATAGGTGGTTCTAATCCTAGGGTCGCGTCCTACAGGCAACGATGTGCTTTGATACCATCTATAGTGACCTTGGATCAATAAAGATCCTAAGTCCCTGTGATTTACATGCTAGTCCCTGGATCAATAGATAGCACTCACAGTCGATGAATATGATGTAAAACACAAAGTCTTTATTACACAGAGAATCCAGAGTATGAATTTATTACAAATTTCCTTAGCATTAAGCTAGCTCAAATAACAGCGGAAACATAAAAGCAGCTCGAGTCCATCAGCGCCCCAGTCTTGTCGAGTGTAGACTCGCGATCCCTACGAACCTTTCAATCTTCGGGTTCTGCACACAAGACGTGCAGCCAACAAGTTGGGTCAATACTTTGAATGTATTGGAAAATTACACCAAGGAATAAAAGACTATCCCTACATGCAAGGCTAGTTTAGGCTGTAGAGTTTATTTGCTCAAAGCTAGTTTTCTTAAGTATAGAGAAGAAGAGAAGATTTCCCTACTTTGTAAACTTTTGTTTAAGTAATATATGGTCGAATGGCACACGAGGATATTACTCACCAAGTGTCCAACCAACCTAACACTTGGATATTACTCACCAAGTTCCCAATAGCGATATGACTCACGCCTTGGGTTTTTAGAAAACTTTAAGTTTTAAAAGAGACAGAGGAAGATCCTTCAGAGGCTCCATCCTTCAGATGCTCAAAATTGTTCTATTTCCGTGAACATGGCTGGTCGATCAGATTGCAATACTCTCGAGAGTTTGTGCACTTTACCCACAATCCACGATCAAGTCCTTTTACAGACAAGACCATGGCGAGGCTTTCCCTTAGTAGCCCCTCTACCTTCTGGATCCAACCATGCCAAGAACCTCCAAATGTTGGTACCCAGGTGAGGTTTCCCACTAAGTACTAGGCCAAGACAGATCACATATGTATTATGGTTGCACTAGAAGCTTCTGAATTCTGAAACATGGCAGACTTCTTTGATTCCTGGGCGGCCGTCCTCCACCAAAATCTCACTCGTTGATCCGACAACCATTCCGCCCCGAAGAAAACTTAGTTTTATTTGGAAGTGGATTTGAGAAGAAAAGTTTGCTCAAGAGAGCCTTTATACTTAGAAAAATTCATTGTCTTTCGAACCCCCCAACGGTACTTTACATATATATAGCATAGTAAGCAATACTTAGCAAAACAGGGGAACCTATTACGAGGGTAAATCCTAAGTATAGAGCTACTCATGGCATACTACAAAATCATCGCACTTGCAAAATAATACTAAGGAAAAATTCTACTAGAACATCCTACACATGCATACTATAGAATTTTGAAGATCACATGCATAGAATCAAAGCTGGGACAAAATTTATGAACAAGTGGTGTAACTTGCCTTGATCCGAGCAGCACTCTACACAATAGCACTCCTCAGCGCACTCTGAACAATCTAACGAAACACAAACATAGATCTAATCACAACTTGCACAAAATATGCCACAGAGATAACATGCATGCATGCAACATGGTACTTATGCAAGATTTGTTTTCTAAGTTGACCAAGGTAGTCTAATTGGATTGCAATTCTGTTAGGGATGTAATTAGTATTGATTTCTCACGGGTTTATACAAATTTGGTTCTTATTCTAATTCTTGGGCTCACTAGAAGATCCAACCATCTAATTAGTTCCAAATTAGATCTAATGCTCTTAAGAAAGGTGCTATAATTTTGTTCAGTAGGTGTTGTGAAAACAAAGTCATCACAACAAGAATCAACTAAATCAGAGTTTTATTTATTTTGCTATAGATTAAACACTGTAATCTAGAGATCAAATTCTACACCGAAAATCCTACTGTAAACTTGAAATTTTATTGCAGATCTATGTTCTACATAATTTTTTGAATCCAATGGTATATTATATGCTAAATTTGGCCAAGTAATTAATTTTCTATCAATTTCACAAGTTTTAAACTCAATCTGCCAAATAAAATTAACCCTAACGAGAACACGACACGTGGCAGATTCTGATCGGGCTAGCTAAGCAAGGCGGCACTTGGCCTTGCTATGCGGTTTGCCATCTTGATTGCGATTAGCATATCCCTTCGCTCCTCCCTTCTAATCTGGGCCGCAAACTTTCAATCGGACGTCCGTGAGCGACTCGACAAGCCTAAACTAGCCTTGCATGTAGGGATAGTCTTTTCTTCCTTGGTGTAATTTGCCAATACATTCAATGTTGACCCAACTTGTTGGCTGCATGTCTTGTGTGCAGAACCCGAAGATTGAAAGGTGTGTAGGGATCGCGAGTCTACACTCGACAAGCCTGGGGCGTTGATGGACTCGAGCTTCTTTTATGTTTCCGCTGTTATTTGAGCTAGCTTAATGCTAAGCAAATTTGTAATAAATTTATACTTTGGATTCTCCATGTAATAAAGACTTTGTGTTTTACATGATATTCATCGACTCTGAGTGCTAGCTATTGATCTAGGGACTAGCATGTAAATCACAGGGACTTAGGAACTTTATTGATCCAAGGTCACTACAGTTATGTATTTTGTGTTAGAGAAACGCATGGGCTGCTAGCCTAATCCATGCCTAATCATGGTGGAAACTTGCAGCATCACCATAATGAGCAATCTGTGAAGCATCCTCAATAAGGACCGATGCAAATAGCAAATAAAAAGATTGCTGAGATGCTCATTGTCTGCTTGCCTAGTCAGTTTGGTTATGGGATAGCTCCTATACCATGTGCAAGAGGCATCCCGTTGGCGGTTCTCTATGATACACATGTACTTACTATGATGCTTTGTTAGCTTTCAGGCCTCATTGCCCCTATCATAAGCATCTTGAAGTGATTAAGGTTAAAGTGAACAAATATGGAGTATATGCTTGAAAAAGTATAAGTTGGAAATCTCATGTCCCTTGAATACGAGGGTCGCACCTCATGCTACTCAAGTTTGGTCGCCTGTAAGTTCTTGTCATAGTAAGTACATGTATGTGTATCATAGAGAACCGCCAACGGGGTACCCCTTGCACATGGTACATGAGCTATCCCGTAAACAAAATGACAAGGCAAGCAGACAATGAGCATCTCAGCGATCTTTTTATTTCCTATATGCATACCTTTTTATTGAGGATGCTTCACAGATTGCTCATTATGGTGATGCTGCAATTTTCCACCATGATTAGGCATGGCTTAGGCTAGCAGCCCAGGTGTTTCAATAACACAAAATACATAACTCCATGGACTTACAAGCTCCCTCTTTATTTCACACCGGCGACATCCATAGACAAAAGAGCATGATATCAACTATGTACAAAGTACAAGTGCAATATTGAAAACGTTACCCATGACAACATGGTTCTGCTAATTCCAACGTATAAGTGCAAGCATATACAACTTAGATGACACAATGGTTCAAGTTTATTAGGGGCAAGGAATAAAAAGTGTGCCATCAAGTTCGTGAGGGCTTTAATCACTAAGTTTTCACATAACATAATACTTTTTAATTGGAAGATAGTTGAAAACAAGAATATACTTGGAATAGTGTAACACACCATGCATAGGAATTTATAGTGGACACTTTGGAATAACTGGGCTTCTTGGGAGTTGGAAGCATGAGTAGGGATTACTCATACAAGTGGAGGCTAGCAAAAGTCTGGGAGCAACCAACTAAGAGAGTAATAATGGTCATAATCATGCCGAGCGACAAAAAATTACTAATCAAAGCATAGAGTGGTACTACAAGTCAAGGACTGTGATCATAGAGGCTATAGTGACTTGTTCATAGTCATAACATGGTGTGATCATGTGCCAAGTTAACCCAAACAAACCATCAGATGGGAATACCACAATACTATGCCTTTGTATGCTAAAACAACGCATGATTATTTCAAGGGACACTAAGCAATCCCAATTGTTTGGAACAAGACATGCTACAGAGATAATCACTAAGCATAAAGTCAAAACAACACCTAGCATGTCATGCAAAATTCTAAGTCATAGTCAATGCAAGCTCCTCTTGCACTATCAAGCAAGAACTTTCTACTCCTTTCCAACACCAATCAACTTATTTGAAACAACACAGGGAGAACGGGGGTCCAAACTACTTTATTCAAGCAAACTAAACAACTAAGCAAATAAAAATAAAACTAAGACACTCCAAGAACAACACAACAATGCATGAAACAATAAAAACGAAGTGTCTAGAAAGACCTGAGCTTTTTATTGATGAAGAAGGGAATGCCTTGGCCATCCCCAATCTTTGACGCTTGTACCTCTTGTATATTTCTTGGGGTGACAACGGGGTGGCATCACCAAGCTTGAGCTTTTGTCCATTCTTCATCTCATTACATCATTTTCTCTCTACACCTAAATTTTTTTCCTTCATACAAAACTTCACACAACCTTCATTAGCAACATTAGTGTATTCAAAAGATACCAGACCCTTGGGTTTAGCTTTAGAACAGAACAACTTTTCATTAAAAACACAAGATACTGTAGAAACTCCTTAAAAAAGCTCAATTCCCCAAAAGAGAACTCAAAAAGGAATCAATAAGAAGCAAATGCAAATAATGGCAGAAATCTGTCAAAAATAGACTAGCAGGTAGAAACCGATTTTTTCAAAGACCTTGTGTTGCTCAAATCAAAAAGTGTTGAACTAACGAACATTATCTAACATACTAGGGGATTTAATAGTAAATTTTCATCTTAATCCGACTTACAGAGACTCCTCACGAATTTTTATGGTGGAGGACAGAAATCTGTTTTGGGACAGCAACTCCCCAAATCTTACTTCCCTCTCATTAGAGGTCATTCTTGGCACAAAAAGCAAACAAAAAGGATAAGGAGAGGTCATTACTGAAGTAATAACTTCCAAGACTCAAGAAAACTCTTGGGTTATCTCCCAACAAGTACTTTTCTTTAACTCCTTTACGTTTGGCACAAAAAGCAAGAAATCAAGTATTCTCAAATGAAGAAGCATTAACATCAAACCTTGCTTTCAAAGGAGGAGCAAAGAGGAACTTCTCTCTCCTCATAGGGAAGTGTTCAATACCTTTCTTGAATGGAAATTGATATTTAATGGTGCCTTCTTTCATATCAATGATGGCACCAACAGTTCTAAGAAAAGTTCTTCCCAAAGTAATAGGACAAGAAGCATTTTATTCAACATTCAAAACATAGAAATAAGCATGGACATAAGCATTATTAATCATAATGAGAACATCGTTAATACTCTCCATGAGTTTCTTCTTAGCATTATCATCAAGCGGGACATCCAAATAACAATCTTCCAAAGGTGGCAAATCAAGCATTTCATACATCTTCCTAGGCATAATAGAGACACTAGAACCAAGATCACATGAAGCTTTGAGATCAAAGTCATTCACTTGCACATTAATAATGGGTTCCCAACTATATTCTACTTTCCTAGGAATATAAGCTTTGTGTTTTAACTTCTCTTCCTTAATCTTAACAAGAGCATATGTAATGTGTTTGGTGAAAGCAACATGCATATCAGTAGCATCAGGACTTCTAGCAAGCTTTTGTAGAAACAGAATCACTTCAAAAATATTGCAACCATCTATATCAAAAAATCAAACTTAGCATCACTAGTATTAGACTCATTAGGCTTAGGCATTGTAGGAGGAGGAATAGGGACATCTTGTGGTTTAGTGGTGATGGTGCACACACTATTGTTTCTATCAATTTCAGCTTCCCTTTCCCACTTAGCATGAAGTTGGGCTAACAGTCTAACATTTTCATCAATAGTAACTTATATGGCATGAGTAGCAGCAAAGGTACTTTCCATGGTTTCAAGTTTAGCAGCCATTTATTAATCAAAGAGGACTGTGCTTCAGACAAAGACGAAATATTTTTCTCAACATTTAAAAGCTTTTCCTCCACAATCTTGTTGAAAATGGTTTATTTACTAATAAAGTCTTTGAGCATGACTTCAAGTTCAGAGGGGGCACTTCTAGCATTGTTGTAGGAGTTTCCATAGGTATTGCCATTATTAGGAGGATAAGGCCTATAATTATTATTACTACCAAAATTATTCCTATAGGCATTGTTGTTGAAATTGTTGTTTCTAATGAAGTTCACATCAACTTGCTCTTCTTGAGCAACCAAAGAGGCTAAGGGAACATTATTTGGATCTAAAGGAGCTTTCCCGCTAACAAGCATAGCCATAATAACATCAATCTTATCATTCAAAGATGAGGTTTCTTCAACATAATTTACCTTCTTACCATGTGGAGCTCTCTCAGTGTGCAATTCAGAATAATTAACCTTCATATTGTCAAGGAGTTTTGTTGCAGCAACCAAAGTGATGCCCATAAAGGTACCTCCAGCAGCTGAACCCAACAGGTTTCTTGAAGAGAAGTTCAAACCTACATAAAAAGTCTGGATAATCATCCAAGCAGTGAGTCCATGAGTGGGACAATTCTTAACCAAAGATTTCATTCTTTCCCAAGCTTGAGCAACATGTTCACTATCAAGTTGTTTAAATTTCATAATATCACTTCTCATAGATATAATCTTAGCAGGAGGGTAGTACTTTCCAATAAAAGCATCTTTGCACTTAATCCAAGAATCAATACTATTTCTAGGCAAGGATAGCAACCATTCTTTAGCTTTTCATCTCAAGGAGAAAGGAAACAGCTTGATCTTTATAATATCTCCATCTACATCCTTATACTTTTGCATCTCACAAAGTTCAATAAAGCTATTGAGATGGGCAGCAGCATCATCAGAACTAGCACCAGAAAATTGCTCTCTCATCACAAGATTAAACAAAGCAGGCTTAATTTCATAAAAAGGTAGCATCAGGAGCAGGTGGAGCAATAGGAGTGCTTAGGAAATCATTGTTGTTTGTTCTAGTGAAGTCACACAACTTGGTGTTCTCATCGGAGTTCATTTTGGCAAAAGTGGAGCAAGCCAAAAACAGAGCAGATAGAGCACGAACTGTTTTTTTGTGTGTTTTTGATAAGAAAAAGCAAACCAAACTAAACTATTTTTTTTGGAGTTTTTGATAAAAAGAGTCAAACAAAACCAAGCAAAATAAACTAAGAAAACTAAAAACAAAGTAAAGAGAAAGGTTGAGGAGGACTCCCCTTGTGAAGACGTCCTTAGCCTCCCCGGCAGCGGCACCAGAAAAACTTGATGGCGCCCATTGTTGACGTGGGAGCGCTTCGTTGGAAACCCCAAGAGCATGGTGTGAACAGCACAGCAGCAAGTCTTCCCTCAGTAAGAAACCAAGGTTATCAAACCAGTAGGAGGAAGGAAACGTCTCAAAGGTGTTGCAAGCAACATGGAAACCTACACCACACAAACTCAAGACTTTGCCCCAACGAACAGTGAGGTTGCCAAAAGCTCACCGGTTTGCTGTAACAAAGGATTAAATGTATGGTGTGGAAGGTGATGATGGTTTGTAGCAAGTAACCAGTAACAGTGGATGATGTATCAATGGTAAAGATTGGATCGGGGTCCATAGTTCACTAGAGGTGCTCTCCTTAGATAAACAAACATGGCATGCAGGGTAAACAAATTACAGCAGGGCAATTGACAGGACTGAGCAAGGCATAAAAATGCAATACTAGACAAAAATATCCTATGAGATTCGATTGGGAAATACAACAATATACATAGACCGCCATCCAACTACATCTATGACTAGAAGTCCACCTTCAGGTTATCATCCGAACCCCCTCCAATATTAAGTTGCAAGCAACAGACAACTTCTTTAAGCAAAGTGTGTAAGGTAAACAATCCACTTGTTCCATGAACAAGAGACTGTTGTTTTCTCCCTAGTGGCAACAACACATCTACAACCGAAGAGATTTCTGTCACTTCCCTTGAAAAATAGAGGCATGAACCCACTAACGAGCATAAATACCCCCTCTTGGAGTCGCTAGCAACTACTTGGCCAAGATAGCTACTAACAACAGAGAGCATGCACGATCACAAACAACACAGACATGATAGAATCAATAAGACAAAACCATTAATCAATCTGACATAGTAATCTCAATATCCATCGGATCCCTGCAAACACAACATTCATGATTACAAATATATTAGATCTTGATCATGAACGGAGCTCTCAAGATCTATACATGAAATCACAAGGAGGAGATACAACCATCTAGATACTACATGGACTCGTATTCCAAGGTGGAACTACTCACACTTCATACCGAAGGCTGGCATGATGAAGAATAAGGCCTCCGGGATGATCTCCCCTCCGGCAGAGTGCTAGGAAGAGCTTCAGATCCCCCAATCTAGGGACGATGGTGGCGGTGGCTACAGCCAGTTTCGTGGAATATTGATCGGGTGCTTAGGGTTTCGGCATCGGAGGCTTCTTATAGGCAAAGAGGCGAGGCTGGGAGGGGGCCAGGGGCGCACACCCTGCCCAGGCGCGGGCCCACCCTAGGCCACGCCTATGGTGGGGGGTGTGGATACCCTGTGGCGCCCCTCCGTCTCTCCTCTGGACTCCGTGTTCTCCTCGACGAAATATTGACTTTGGCTTTTGTCCCGTCCAATTCCGAGAATATTTCCTTACTAGCTTTTCTGGAACCAAAAATAGCAGAAAACAGGCAACTGGCACTGTGGCAACTTGTTAATAGGTTAGTACCAGAAAACATGTAAAAAGCACCTCAAAGTGTGGACAAAGCAAAGTAGATACTAAACAAGCATGGAACATCAAAAATTATAGATATGTTTTGATGTATCAAATCTCATATCCCTTGAGTACGAGGGCCGCTCCTCATGCTACTCAAATCTAGTTACCGATAAGTTCTTGTCATAGTAAGTACATGTGTATCATAGAGAACCCCCAACGGGGCACCCCTTGCACATGATACATGATCTATCCCATATCAAAATGACAAGGAAAGAAGACAATGAGCATCTCAGCAATCTTCTTATTTACCATGGGAAATGGTGCTTTTTTCTCTCTTTCCTCTTTTTTAGTGTCTCTCTTTTTTTATAAGAATAAAGCTTCATAGATTGCTCACTATGGTGATGCTGCAAGTTTCCACCATGATTAGGCATGGCTTAGGCTAGCGGCCCAGGCGTTTCTCTAACACATATACATAACTCCATGGACTTACAAGCTCCCCTTTTATTTCACACCAACAACATCCATAAAAAAAGACATGATATCAACGAGGTACATATTTACAAGTGTTGAAAGCGTTCCCCGTGACAACACGGTTCTGCTAATCCCAACTTATAAGTGCAAGCATATACAATATCAATGACACAATGGTTCAAGTTTATTAAGGGCAAGAAAATAAGGTGTGCCATCAAGTTCGTGAGAGCTTTACTAACTAGTTTTCACATAACAAAAGAATTTTTAATTTGAAAGAATTTACTTGGAATAACAATAATGCTAATATGTAGATATGGTGGACACAGATGGCAGAAGTTTTGGTTTAAAGGATTGGATGCACGGGAAGCATTCCCTCTCAGTACAGGTTATTGGCTAGCAAGACTGGGTAGCCAGCAAAATATTTGAAGGAAACAAGAAAACATACAAGTGATAAATTCAAACATGCAATCTTCCTTGAAGACACAAAAGATCTTAAATAAAGAATACTAAGCTTATGAGCCAATCAAGAAAGAAAATAAATGATACAAAATACCTGCAAGTGCTTTTCTCTTTTCCTTTCAAACCTCAAAAAGTGTTGCTACTGAACAGAGCTCTGTAAGGTTCCCAACCTTTAATAAGGTAGAGATCCCTATGTTTACAATGCTAGTCCCTGGATCAATAGCTAGCATCCACAGTTAAGATGTAATATCAAGAAACAAAGGTCATAATACAACTTTATAACCAGGAATAAAATAATTTATTACATCTTACATAGCTCATTTGGCTATCACATTACATTGCAGTAGAATATCTATAAGCATGGGGTCCTTCATCTTCAAAGTGCCACAGGCAGACATGTTGGTTGTAGACTTGTAATCCTAATCAATAAACTTCACTAATATCAAACAAACCTGCAACATAACAAGTTACAACCACAAGGGTCAATACATTTGAATTGTATTGGCAAGTGATACTATGGTAGTATAGTGGAGTCTATCATCTATATGCATTTGGCTAAGTGGAGCTTAGGCTTGCTTTGCTCAAAATAGATTTTCCTTATCATTTGAAAATACTAAGGGTGTGTTTGGTAGACCTGCTCAATCCAGAATTTCTCACCTTATCTCGATTTCAGGTGTTTGGTAGATTGGTTCTGTGGTCTGGGCACTGCCCACCTCATAAAAAAACAGCCTCTGGGCACTGCCCAGTTGCGAAGGTGGAAACGAGCTTCGCAAGTCGGCCCTGCTGCGTCCATCCAGAAAAATCGGTCCCGCCTGTCCCGAATTCTTTTCCCACTTGTTCTCCACGCACCCCCCAGTCTCCACCCCGACCCCGAACCCCCACGCATTCCTTCTCTCCTCTATCCTGGAACCCCATCGCCCCTCCGCCCCCGAGCATCCTGCCCCAGATCCCGCTGCCGCTGAGCGCCCCACGCCGCCGTTCATCCTCCCCCGCCCTTCTCTCTGAGCAGATCTCCTTCCTAGCCCTCATCCCTGTCGCGCCACTCTTCTCTGGTCGCTGGGGCTCCGCATCACCGCCATGGACGACGGGCGAGGTCACGGACCACCGGCCTCTCCTCTGTAGCCACCGCCACCGTGCTGGACGAGGTTCAGGACCATGGTCGCGCCGCCACACAGCCGCCGAAGCTCTGGCTTGTCGCGCCGCCTCATAGCTCCCCATCGACGGGAGAGCACCCAGCGACAGGAGAGCACCCAGCGACGCCCTTGAACGCGTTGGACCTGATTGATTTTTACATTTTGTGTATAAGGACCTGATTGCTTTTTTTATTTTCATCCTAAGGGACCTCTATGTAAAAGTTTCGAATCTATCTTGTTTTAACTCACAGAAGCCACCAAACAACATCTGAACTGAGCTTGTTTCACCAAACCCGGGATGCCAAACAAGTGAGAAAATCTTAGATGAGCTTATCTAGGGGCAGCATGTATGAGAAGAGTTTGGTATTCTGAGTTGCCCCAGTCTACCAAACACACCCTAAGTTTTTGCTTTGACAAAATCACCCAAGGAACCACCAATAGAAATTGGTGAACCTTAAACCCTTGTTCAACCACAAGTTTTTAACTTAGAAATTTGGATGATGAGATTCTTGATAGCTTCCATGTCTTGATGCTCAAATTGTCCTTTGCCAGGGACATGGCTAAGTACTTAGATTTTACACTCTACAGAGGTGGTGCACTTTCCCCACAAGACTTGGTTTCACCAAGACAAGATCTTTCAGAAGCCTTCCCTTAGACCAAAATGGACGCGCTCCAACCTATCAAACCCCTACCACCAACTGTCCATTTGGCTAAGTTATTGCAACCTATATGATCCAGGCAGAGCCCATAATGCCAAGTGGCTGCACTTGAAGTTTCTCAACATTTGACATCTCAAATCTCTTTGTTCCTGAGTGGCCATCCACAAGTGAGACACCAAGTTTTCCCCAGCATACTGGACTTGGTGATGCCCAAGTTTTCCCCAGCATACTGGACTTGCATGACCACTCAACACAAACCATTCCTTCCATTCCACCCAGGTGATTCATTCACTTAGTTGTTTTATTAAACAAAACACAAGTCCACAGACTTAGAAATTTTCCATAGTATGAATATATATTTCACCCTTGTTTTCTACTAGCTAAGCTAAGCATGATAGTAGTAGGAATCTTAACTTAGGAAATTCTACTAAGGTTTCATCTACTAGGTTTTCCCATAGCATGGTTTATACTTAGCAAAAATTCTATGCAAGTCCTACTTAGAAATATCACTAATGCATAGTGAAAATAATGGGACAAAAGTATGAAGCATCACTTGCCTTTTTGGTAGAGAGTATGAGTTCACTCCTTGATCTTTGCAATGTTCACACACTTCAAATCACTACAATTCAATCAAGCAAAACAATATTTCAATCTACCATTCAAGCAATTCATCACATAAAATGATAGAAACAAAACAATGCATGCAAGCATGCTAAAGATTGTTTTATTTGGAGAAGTGGTTTCTAATGGGTTATAAACATTTGAAAACACCTAATGATCATTTTATAAAGTGGAAAAATCATTTGCAAAAGATTTCACTTCATAAACCATTTTTAGACTAAGTCATTATTTTATGTGGTGAAGAAATGCTTTTAATAAGGCAACATTCTATAGGTTTCACAAAATATGTTTTCAAACCATATAACCTTGTGTTTAGGGTCAGAGAGTTTATTTCCAAAACATTTCTCAAAGGTTTTCTTCCAAAACCATTTTTAATAATTAAACCATATTTTTATTTGACTAGAAATGGTTTAAATAAAAGATTTATTCTTTTACTTCACCAAATACATTTTTGAAACCACAATTTGTTTCTTATGGTCAGTAGGTTCAAAACACACCATTTTCCAAAGATTTTATCCTCAAAATCATTTTAAATCATCTCTGGCCACGTGTCGAGTTCTAATTCGCCTGTACCGGTTCGATTGGATCGACAGACAACAGCCGTTAGATCTAAAATGGATCATGCGGCACAGGGGCAAGCGTACCTCTTTGCTCAGTCAATCTATCATGGCCACGCGATTAATATCCTACGGCTACCAGGCGCTTGAATGGCGGCTGATGGCGGCTTCTTGTGGCCGCTGGCAGCCTTTGGCGAGGTTGCTGGACACGAGGCTAGAGGGAGAGAGGGGTAGCTCACCAGGTTCGCTGCGTTTCGCCGATGCGCAACGTGCTCGTGGTTGTGAAAGGGCGCTGCAGAAAGGTGGCGCCAGGAGCTTCTGCTTGATGACGGGGACGTGGCTGCAGTCCACCAGAGGGCAAGAAAAAGATACGGTTAGATGCGGGAGAGTGCATAGATCATAGGAGCTTCAACGGAAGAGCTCGGGGTGGTCTGTTCTCACCGGGAAAGGTTGACTGAGCGGAGGCAGACGGCGGCGATGCTCAGGCGTGGTTGTTGCCGAGCATAAGGGGCACGCGCGGATGATCTAGAGCTATTGGCAGATGCGCAAGAGAGTGGGGATCATGCTCGTGGGGGTTATAGGCAGAGGGGAGGTACGGCTTGGTCGGAATCGAGGAAGAAAGCTCGTCGGGGCCGCGAGGTTGCAAAGCAAATCTGGGACGGCCTGATGGCTCTGGTTGTGTGATGCTTGAGGGGAATGAAGGAGGGGAGGGAGGCAGTTAAGTGGGAGTAATCGCGGGGAGGAATTACTAGTGCGTTTATGCCAATTCATTCGCAATCAACACTGGCAGAAACAGTAGGAGGCGAGGTCAGCGACGGGTGAGAACGAAGGGGCTGGCGGTGGGACCGTTTCGTCAGCGAAGAGAGACAGAGAAGGTGGGGTCCATGCGTTAGCTGGGTTGGTTCGACCTTGTTCCTTTTTTTATACTGCTTTGTTTTTCTTTTTCTATTTCCATTTCTGTTTAGATTTTGTTTAATTAATTCAAACACTCATTTGAAATCAAACCCTTGCCAAATCTTGTGTAGATTTAAATATTGATTAGTAGCACATTCTGATGTCAATTTTGGACTAAAAAATTTATTCCTTTTTGGGTCTTTTTAATTATTCAAAAAGGCCCTAGTTTTAAACCAAATAAGTTTTAGTAATATTTCAAACACCATTTAAATTCTTTAAACTTTCCAAATATTTTCAGTAGGTCTTTATTTGTTTAATAGGGTGTCAAAAATTCATCTTGAATTATTTGTAAAGTATTTAATATGATTCATAAATCATTTGAATAGGGTATTTGTTTTAATTCCAATTTTAATTCCCTAAATTTTATTTGGAAGATTTATTTCATTTAAGTTAATTAAACAAATTTTAATCCACTTGGGTAATTTCCAAAATACTATTTTCTCATGAATTATAAAATTATTCTTATTAGAGATTTGTCTTTATTAAAATAGGGATAGAATGGTTAATGCCATTTTATTTTATTTTGGAAATTCTTTATCCTTTCATTTTATTTGGATTTGGATTCTATTCATTCCATTTTCTTAATGGATTAGGCCAAGATTTATTTTGGTCTTTAAATAATCCTTATTTAATATTTCTTTCTTCACCTTATAAAATCCATATCTTTTTATTTAGAGATCCAAACTCGGCGATTCCAATTTGTAAAATCTTGTTTAATATTTGTTTATACTTTTAATTCCCTTTAAGATTATTTGCTCACCATTTGGTATGGATTTATAGATAGGTTCTCTATTAGCTTTGGAAATTTAATTTCCTTATCTTATTATATTCATAAGATTTTATCTATGGCTCCAAATTAAGTGAAACCAATTTATATAGTCTTATAATATTTCTATTTGTCTTTCTTGATCATTTGTAAATGTTTGTTGACAAATTTTTATATGGATCAAATCCATAGGCTTGGAGATAAATTGGAAATGATTTTTATTCCATTAGGGTTTAGGGTTTTGATTTATTTTCCAGGTGTTTAAATTTCCAGATACATTCATTGAGGAATGCATTTCTATAGATTTGAATTTTGTTGAATTCAATATTTAATTAAAGTTTGTTCAAGATGGGATTTTAAGTTTCCATTTAGAAACAAAAGTTTCTTTTCACCCTAAAATTCAACAATAATTTATTTTGTTTATTTATTTTTCACATTACAAGATTTGGAAAATCTTGGGATGTGACAAGCTCGGTTTTCCAAAACCAATTTAGATTACTTGATGTTCCCAAAGTGATATCAATACTAATAAACAAGATCAATCATATAATAGAGATTGCAAACTAAAATAAGAAGTGCAAAAAGTGAAAGATGAAACTTCTCATTAATATTCCATAAAGGCACTCACACCAAGGGATACATAGATAACCAACTAAAGGACATATACTTCCACAATGCAAACCATCCTATATGATAACTTCTCTATCCAAGATATGAATCTACTAAAAAGGTAAAAATATAAAAGATAATGATGTGATACCACGACACTCCCCCAAGCTTGGAACAAACCAAGGGGATGCCAAAACCTGATGACGAATTACTCCTTCGGTGGTGGTGGTGTTCCCTTGTCATTGTCAGACTTCCAAGGTAAAGGCTCCCCATCCACAAAGGATCCCTTGGTCTCAAATATCCTAAAACTAGCAGCAGAGCTTATGTGTTTAAACCTAGCCTCATACTCACAGTTTTTATTTTGTATGTTGTAGAGCTTTGCTTGTAATTGGTTGGTGGTCTGATGGAATGAGAGGATTTCATCTCGAAGCTCGGCAGTCTCCCTCTTGTGCTCGATGATGAGTTATGAACTAATCTTATGGATGACATCCACTTCACGTTCCGCCATCTTCTTGTACCTAAAAACTTCTTGCTCCAACGCTTCCATCCTATCTTCCAGAATGCCTTATCCTTTAGGGACCTGAACTTCCTTTATCTGTACCTTCCCATCCTTGAGTAACAACTCCTTGGGGTGAATCTTCAACTCATACATGTACATGTTTATGACGTTTGCGAAGGAATCCTCTATTGGTGATCCAGAGGAAAACATTGTGGCTCCAAAACTAAGAATCTGCTTGACAGAAACAGATCAAAATGAAAACACGATGAGAACACGATATACAAACCTCGGGGAATCCAGGGGTTTATATATTACTAAGTTTTACGACATAAGGAAGGTAATGTGCGAAAACGGGGTGGAGACGGATACCGGGGTGGTCTCACCCCCTGGTGGCCCAGCCAGGTGGAGCCTGCGCCACTGGTGGGTGTGGCCCACCCGGGCTCCGTTTCCTCCTCTTTTTCATCTCATAACCTTCCATATGGAATAAAAAAACAAAAATATAAAGAGATAAGTTTTTCGCGAACCTTCTATTTTCGTCACTTTTACCTATTCAAAGACGGACTCTGCAGGTTCCATAGTTTGGTCTCTAATAAATTCTTCTGGAGTTACCATTTGAATAACATCAACATCTTCATTATAAGAGTCTCCAGAGATATAATGTTTTAGCCTTTGACCATTCACCACCTGTGTAGTGTTGTCCCTCAAAGAAGATACTTTTATAGCTCCTGAATGATACACCTCCTCAATAACAAAAGGTCCTTCCCATTTTGAGAGTAGTTTTCCTGCAAAAAATCTGAGATGAGACCTATACAATAGAACTTTCTCACCAACATGGAACTCCCTTTTTAGAATTCTCCTATCATGCCATCTTTTTACTTTTTCTTTAAAGAGTCTAGCAATTTCATAAGCTTCACTTCTCCACTCATCTAAGGTACTTAAGTCAAGCAATCTTTTCTCACCAACAAGTTTAAAATCTCTATTCATTTCTTTCACTTCCCAATAAGCTTTGTGTTCTAATTATTGAGGCAAGTGACAAGCTTTACCATAAACCATTTTGTAAGGAGACATTCCCATAGGATTTTTATAAGCAGTTATATTATCCCATAAAGCCTCATTCAAGTTTTTATCCCAATTTTTCCTAGATCTGTTAACAGTCTTTTGCAAGATAGATTTAATTTCTCTATTTGAAAGTTCTACTTGCCCACTGGTTTGGGGGTGATAAGCTGAAGCTATTCTATGGTTAACATCATACTTAGAAAGAGTCTTCCTAAAACCACCATGAATAAAATGATAACCTCCATCAGTCATGAGATATCTAGGCACACCAAATCTAGGAAAAATAACATCTTTAAGCATTTTTAAAGAGGTCTTAACATCAGCACTATTTGTATGTATGGCTTCCACCCATTTTGTAACATAATCAACAGCAACGAGAATATGAGTATACCCTTTGGAAGGAGGAAAAGGACCCATAAAGTCAAATCCCCAACATTCAAAAGGTTCAATAACAAGAGAATAATTCATAGGAATTTCATTGCGTCTAGAAATGTTACCAACTCTTTGACATTCATCACATGATAAAATAAACTTCCTTGCGTCCTTGAAGAGAGTAGGCCAATAAAAACCTGATTGTAAAACTTTTTGTGCGGTTCTATCTCCATCATGATGTCCTCCATAAGCACTGCCATGACATTTTCTCAATATCTCTTGTTGTTCATACCATCTACTCCTTCTTTGTATAAATGTGGGTCATCCCAAAAGTAATGCCTCAGATCATAAAAGAATTTCCTTCTTTGTTGGGCTGTAAAGGTTGGAGGCAAATACTTGGAAACAATAAAGTTAGCATAATCATCATACCAAGGACTCTCGTGGACTTACGTTTATTGTAGCCAACTATTCATTTGGAAAACTATCATTAATAGGCATAGGATCAAAAGAAATGTTTTCCAAGCGAGATGAATTATCAACAACAGGATTTTCAGCACATTTCCTATCTACAATATGTAGATCAAACTCTTGTAAAAGAAAGACCCATCTAATAAGCCTAGTATTAGCATCTTTCTTCGTCATAAGGTACTTAATAGCAGCATGATCAGTATGAATGGTTACTTTTGAATCAACAATATAGGGTCTAAACTTATCACAAGCAAAGATTATAGTTAAGAACTCCTTTTTAGTAGTAGCATAATTCTTTTGAGCAGCATTAAGAGTCTTACTAGCATAATGAATAACATTCAATTTTTTATCTATTCGTTGCCCAAGAACGGCACCCACAGCAAAATCACCAGCATCACACATAAATTTCAAAGGGTAAATTCCAATCAGGTGGTTGGACTATAGGAGCAGTATTTAAAGCTTTCTTCAAAGTTTCAAAAGCTTCCTTACAATCATCATCAAAAACAAAAGGAACATGTTTTTGGATAATATTAGTAAGGGGATTTCAAATTTTGGATAAATCTTTAATAAACCTTCTATAGAAACCAGCATGACCAAGGATACTACGAATACCTTTTACATCCCTAGGACAAGGCATTTTCTCAATTGCTTCAACTTTGGCTCTGTCTACTTCAATACCTCTTTCAGAAATTTTGTGTCCAAGAACAATCCCTTCATTAACCATGAAGTGGCATTTCTCCCAATTAAGAACAAGATTAGTTTCTTCACATCTCTGCAAAACTTTATCAAGGTTGTGCAGACAATTATCAAAATAAGTTCCACAGACGAAGAAATCATCCATGAAAACTTCCACAATTTTTTTCACAAAAACCATGAAAGTTAGCAGACATACATCTCTGGAAGGTAGCAGGAGCATTACATAAACCAAAAGGCATACGCCTATAAGCATAAGTTCCATAGGGATAGCTGAAAGTTGTTTTCTCTTGGTCTTGAGCTCTCACAGTAATTTGAGAAAACCCAGAATAACCATCAAGAAAACAAAAGTGAGTCTTTTTATACAACCTTTCTAAAATTTGATCTATAAAAGGAAGAGGATAATGATCTTTCTTAGTGACTTTATTCACCTTTCTAAAATCAATGCACATCCTTTAACCAACCACTACTCTTTGAGGTATAAGTTCATTATTTTCATTAGGCACAACAGTTATTCCACCTTTCTTGGGGACACGATGAACAGGACTAACCCATCTACTATCAGCAATAGGAAAAATAATACCAGTATCAAGAAGTTTTAATACCTCACTTCTTACCACTTCCTTCATCTTATGGTTTAGACTGCATTGGTGTTCAACAACTAGTTTTGCATCAGGCTCTATGTTAATAGCATGCTAACATATAGTACGAGAAATCCTTTTTCAATAATCAAGAGTATACACCATAGCTCCTCGGTGTTTCTTCAATACTTCCAATAATCTTTCCTCTTCCTTTCCTGAAAGTTTAGAACTAATAATAACAGGATATATTTTCTTATCGTCTAGATAAGAATATTTTAAGATCATCAGGTAGAGGTTTTAAATTGAAAACTGGATCCCCTTTAGGTGGTTGTGTAGTACCCAAGTCTTCCACAGGTAGGTTATGCTTAAGCATCTCAGGTTGACGAAGGAAAATCTCGTCAATCTCATTTCTTTCCTTCATGAAGACTTCACTTTCATGATATTCCATATATTGTTGCAAGGCATTGTTAGGAGCAAGAGAAATAGCAGCAAGTTGTTCAACCCCGAAATCCTCATTAGGCAATTCATTTTCATAAGGAGTTTTAGCAAATTTGGAAAAATTAAACTCATAAGATTCTCCATCAAACTTGGTTAAAACTTTCTCCTTCCTACAATCTATAAGAGCTCCACAAGTGTTCAAGAAAGGTCTACCAAAAATGATAGGACAATTTTTACTAGCTTCTGAACCAAGCACTAGAAAATCAGCAGGATATTTAATCATACCACAAAGGACTTCCACATCTCTTACAACGCCAATCAGACAGACTGTCTCTCTATTAGCAAGGTGAATAACCACATCAATGTCCTCAAGTTCACAAGGACCAATTTAATGCATAATTTCCTTGTAAAGCTCATAAGGAATAGCACTAGAATTAGCACCAATATCACATAAACCATAATAGCAATGATCACCAATGATCACATGGACACTAGCTTTCCTAGATTTACTAGGATGAGAGACAATATTAGAAGCATCTTCACAGAAGATAATGTGCCCATCTTCTACATTTTTAGTGACAAGATCTTTCATAATGGCTACTACAAGTGCAATATTTATTTGTTCATCAGGTTCAACAGCTTTCTTTGTACTTTTGCTAACCACATTAGCCATAATAGAATGTTCTTTTACCTTGGCAGGGAAAGGTATTTTCTCAATATAAGTCTCAGGAAAAATAGGATAAACGGTACAAACTTCAGTGTTTCTAACAGGAGCATGATTAATAATATCTTTATAAGGTGCATGGTACTTGTTCCACTCCTTTTTGGGAATTTCAATATAAGAGGCAAAATCCTTAAAGCAATTTGCATGTACTTGAGAATCAAGACCATACTCAGTACTAATATCATGGAAGTCATCAGTTCCCATAAAAGATTTAATGCATTCATAATCATAATTTATACCTGACTTTCATCCTTTGTCATTCTCCCATGCTTCAGTGTTTTCTTGAATACGGTCTAGAAGATCCCATTTAGCTTCTTCTTTCATACGTGTGAATGATCCAGCGCAAGAAGCATCTAATAAATCTTTATCATGAAGAGAAAGCCTTGCATAAAAGTTATTAATAATAATATTGTTAGGGAGTTAATGAATAGGACATTTAAGCATTAGTAACTTCAATCTCCCCCAAGCTTGGGTTGTACTCTCTCCATCATGAGGCTAAAAGTTATATATTAGATTCCTATCCTTATGAATCTCACTAGGAGGATAGAATTTAGAATAAAAGATAGGTATTATTTCTTCCCATTCCATAGATTGTCCATTCTTCAGTAGCTCATACCATTCTTCAGCTCTTCCTTTCAATGATATAGAGAGTAACTTATTCTTAACCTGTTCAGTTGTGATACCTGCACATTGAAACAACCCGCATAATTCATGGATAAAAAGCAAGTGATCACCAGGATGGACAGTTCCATCCCCAAAATAATAATTATCCATAACACGATCAACAATTCTTGTAGGTATCTTAAAAGGACTATCTCAACAGGTGGTGGTTCATCTACTACCCTAACAGTGGTAGTGACTTTCCCAAACAGGAAACCAAGTGGGTTATCCATATTGGAAACAAAGTAACAAACAGAAATAAAAAGCAATACTCATAGTAGAAGTTTCCTTTACTAGTTCCACTCTTCAATAGAACTTCACTCCCCGGCAATGGTACCAGAAAATAGTCTTGATGACCCAGAAGTATAGGGGGTGTATCATAGTACTTTCAATAAATAAGAGTGTCGATCCCAACGAGGAGCAGAAGGTGTTGACTAGTGGTTTGGAGCAGGAAATCTCTGTAAATACTTAGCAAACGGATTTTTAGGGTTTTTTTTGATAAAAGCAAGGAAATAAAGTGCAAGTAAATAAAGACAGCAAATAATTGCAGCAAGTGGCCCAATCCTTTCATAGAAAGGACAAGACGATAGTAATACTTATGAGGACCAGACGTTCTCGAGGACACATGGGAATACTATCAAGTGCTTTCGCTTCATATAGTTGATTAATCTTCGTTGGTTTGATAAGTGTTGTGTGGGTGAACATGTGCTAATGTACTGACCTTACTTGGACTAATACATACTTGTGATTAAACCCCTTGCAAGCATCCTCAACTACAAGAAAGTAATTAAGATAAAAACCTAACCACGGCCTTAAACTCTGAGATCCTACACTCCCTTGTGCAAAGGTTTCCTAACGGGGGTTCAGGTTTCTGTCACTCCGGCAACCCCACAATTAGTAGCCAAATACACAATGCATTTCCCTAGCCCATAAATGGTGAAGTATCATGTAGTCGATGTTCACATGACACCACTAGAAGAATAGCACCACAACTTAAATATCAAGCCATTGAATAATACCTCAACACAATTCCACTACTAACAACACGACTTCTCCCATGTCCTCAAGAACTAAACGAACTACTCACGAGACATCATATGGATCAAGATCAGAGATGATATGGTGTTGAATAACAATCTGAACATAAACAATATTCAATAGTTCCACTCACAAGCATCAAATACAATAGTAATCAACAATGGGAAAAGTTTCCCCTAAGAACTATGCAAGATTCAACACAATTGTTACAGCGGGATGGAGTGGTGATGATGGTGCTGGTGGAGATGGTGGTGAGGATGATGATGATGATGATCCCGATGAAGTCTAGCTTGATGACGGTGTTGATGGAGACGATCTCCGCTCTGCGGGAAGGAATTTCCCCGACAGAAATCTGTCTGCCGGAGAGCTCTTTCTCTCTCTGTAGTTTCTGCCCCACAGATGCGGCGGAATCTTTGTGTGGTCTCTCCCCAAACTTTAGGGTTTTTTGAGGAAGATATAGGCGAAGGGGCGGAGCCAGAGGTGGGACAGGTGGCCACACCCCCAGGTGGCGTGACCCAGGATGGCCCGCGCCTGGGGGGTGTGGGCTCCCTGTGGCCCAACTCCGCCTCCCCTTCTGGCTTCCTTCGTCTTCTAGAAAAATATAATTTTCCATAGATTTTCTATTATTTTTCTGATCTTCACAAAAATTGCATCTAGACACCGCTTTTTCCATTAGGATCCCGACTCCAGCAGATCATCCTCCAAGAATCATCCAACATGCAAAAACAGATGTAATAACCTAAGTATCACCTCTTAATAAGGAATATATCAATGAATAACAGCAAATTATGATATAGAATGGTGATGCAAATTGGACGTATCAGAGCTTACATAGAACTCCTAACAGGTCAATCAGATATACTCCTTTCTTCTTGGTCTATGGTGCATAAGCAGTTCTTCCAAGCGATCTAATTCATCAGTCTCCTCGAGTGAAAGCATATATCGAAGAAGATGCAGAAGTTTCTCGACAAGATGATCTCGATATAATCGAAGAAGTTCGCGTCGTTGCTGAGCAGAGGTGTACAGCCTATCAGCAGAAGTTGTGCAAGTATCATAGTCAGAGAGTACAAAACCGTTCTGTCAGGAAGGGCGATTTGGTTCTCCGACTTGTGCAAAAAAGAAAGCACAAACTTTCCTCGATTTGGGAAGGACCTTTTATGATCAGCAAGTTCTGCATAATGTGTCGTATTATTTAACCAATATGAGACCAGTCAAGGAAAGACGTGATACTCGGAAGAGAAAGAGAGCTGGAGGTAGTACATACCCGGATGAGATAGACCAACCATGGAATATTGCACAGCTACGTGCCTTCTTTTCTTAGTTATATTTCATTGTAATCACATATGTACATGTTCAAAGTGAAATAAAGTATTGGTTTCCTCATATGTTATCTTTGAGAAGTTTTTTACCATCTTATTTCCAAATGAGCATGTTATTTTCAAAAATCCCAGAATGCTTGAAAGTACTTTATGCTCATGTTTGTTCTGGTTACGATTTTTGAATATCTAAAAAATGTTACCTTAGGGTAAAAAATTCAATTTATTGTCTATACTTTGTTTTTTATCTGATTGCTCAGACGCGGGTATCTTCCGAGTAATGAATTTTTGGTACTGGAAGCCAGCTTTGTTTCTGATTTTAAACTAGTTTAGCAATTGAGCTCCATTGCTTGGCAAAGTTTGCATGCTAAAGGTTGGCCTGCTCATGAAAGAGATGAGGCACAAAGCCAGATAAAACAATAAGTGTAAACATAAAAAAAGTGCTTAATTTTTTTTCAAGCACATGCATAATATATACAAACAAAGTGCAACGATAGTAAAGCATTAAGTTTTTATAGACCAGCACATACTCAAAAGCAAATAAATTTTTTCCATCATTACATTCCAAAGTTTAGAATAATGCATTATAAATGTTTATGCTGCAGACTCAGGTGGTGGTGATGAAGAACGTGGAGTGCTGGAGTCGACATCATCGTCGCCCTGGACCTGGGACTCAGAAGCTCCTTCAACGAGGCTATCTTCCGGCTCTTGAGCCGAGGGAGGTACAACGACGGATTCAAAGAATGGCATCGTGTAATTGGTCATCTCAAGCCACACGGCAAGCGTAAGCTACACAGGACTCTTGGATATCCTTGATGTTCTACGGGTTACCCTCATCGTCCTCATCGGCGATACCCTTGGTGACGTGCCAGATATCCATATTGCCATGGTGGATCATCACCATGGTAAGGGCTGTCTACGCAGTGGTCCGAGCGTAGGAGATCTTCCAGTGTTTGATAAGCTTCGGAATCTCCTTGGCTTTGTCCTTCACCTCGTGCACTGGAATTTTTTGCAAATCGAAAAGTCTAACCGACTTGCCAGCCTCTTCAAGAGTCTGGCGGAAGTCGAAAAGAATATATCCGACGAGCTTTATGCGCTCAGGGCGGGATTCAGAGGTAGGAGAGTCAGAAAGGTTCAGTGGATCTAGGAAAGAACCGAAAATCAAAACTAACTAAAAGAATGTCGAAAATCAATCGAAGAAAGAAAGTCGGTAATCTTAGCTAGCACGGAGTGGTTCCACTGAGCACGCTCCTCTCGGAGGCTTTTCAGTTCCTTCTCTATGGCCTGGGCTAGAGAAGTACTCCTTAAGATCATCAATTTGTTTATCTCGGAGGGCTAGCAGCTTCTCGAGCCTCTCGGTCTCCATGTTGCTTGACTCAAGGATGGTATTTACAGATTTCTCTGATTCACTCTTAAGCTTGTCCAGATCATCCCAGAGCCCAGAATTCTCCATCTCCAAGACCTTGAAGTTCTCGGATTGCTCCACCATCTTGCTGGATTCGCACAACAATTCTGTAAAAAAGATATCAGTCGGACAGAACAAGTTTGACTATGGCAATAACTAAGTGAAAAAGAGGGAGTCGGAAAAGTTTACCTTCTGCTTCATGTTTCTCAACTTTCAGCTTTGAATTCTCAAGGCGTAGGGCCTTAATTTCCTTGCTCTTATTGCATATTTTGTTGAGCAATTCCTGGTTAGAAGATGCAATTTTCTGTAAGTTTAGAGATGGAATACCGTCAGACGACTACTAAGACTCGGGCTGCAAATTTAACTAAGTAAAAATACATCATGAGCCTTGGGGCTACACAACATCGTTCTTTTGCATCCTATAAGCATCAACTCGGATTCAATACTATGATGTTTATCTGACTTCATGCTTGGGGGCTAGAGGATAAGAGAATAAAACACTGCAATTAAGAATCAGAAAACTTACAATGTGTTCCAGGTGCAGCTTCTCAAATCCGATTATATTATTGTGAAATACTTTCTCGGCAAGGAAGAGGGAGGGAACGTCCGTCGTTGGGAGTTTGCCAGACTCAATCTTAGCATCCCGGACCAAAATTTGGTCCAGGAGGCTGACCATCTTAACGTCCTTCGTCTCCTGGCTTGCTGCCTCTGGAGTGAGGACTTGTTTCTCGAAACTGGACTGAGCCAGCTTGAGAATATCCTCCTTCTTCTTTCGCTTCAAGCCAGAGACAGTAGAGCCGGCTAATTTATTCAATTGTCCTATAGACATTACCATGGGATCATTACCCTTGACGGGTTCACCCTTGTTAGTTGCCTGGCTACCAACGGTAACCAGGACTTTCGAGGTGGTGCTGGCGTCTTGGACGGTAGAGCCGGTATCAGGAGAGGCGGAAACTTCTGGTGATGATGACGGGGCACTGCTTGGAGTTGACGGTGGCATCGTTGGGGAGATGACAAGCTTCTGCTGACGCAACTGCTTGTCCGGCTTGCTATCTGGCTTCACTTTGCTCTTCAAAACTGGTATTGCTCTAAAACACATAAGTCCAAATATTAGGTGTGTTTTAGAAAGAAATAAACTTATCAAAAGTATTACAAGTATTGACAAGGTGCTTACCTTTTAACTATTGGCAACACTTGGCACCTAGCAATAATAACAACCTCCTTGGCCTTGCGCTTCTTGGAAGTGGAGGCAGGAACTTCCTACCTCATCATCCTCCGTCGCCTCCAGATCGTCTGAGAGATATCCCTCTAGTGGAGCTAGCTCAGACTCGGGGAGTTTCTCGAGCTAATAAAGTCGAAAAGCGTCGATGAAATTAGAGTCGGAGGAAAAGACAGTAAAGAACAAAAAACGCAAATGCAGAGTCGAAATATTTACCGTAGTCAGAGGACGGGTAGACGTGAATATCTTTAGGGAGACATCCAAAAAATTTCTTTCCACTCTCTCCTTGGTCAAAAACTTCATGCGGGTCTTGTAATCCTTCGACGTAATACGATGTGGCCTGACCCGCAGGCTATCCTTCTTGTCGCCGGTGATGGTATGCATAAGGCGATCTCCAAGATGTTGCAGAGGTTGGATCCGATGATCAAGCCAGCAGTGGATCAAGTAGGATCCACGGAGGCCCATATGCTTCATTAGAAACTCAATCTGCCTCTTGGCGAGGATCAAGATATCCAATAGTTCTGGCCCGTCCGTGTCCCATGATTCTTGGTGGGGAGCGGCACCATCGACGAAGGTCGGAAGACCTTCCGCCCTTTCAGGAGCCAGAATATCCTTGTTGTAGAAGAAAGTTCCGGTCCAACGTTTAATAGATTCACTAGCGTTAATCCTAGGATAAACTCGGTTTCTCCTAAGGACTAAGTTAAGAGTGATAGTGGTGTAAGGAACACCGGCACTGATGAAATTCTTCTAAGTACCATAGTAGTACCGGAAAAGGGTGAGAGTTGGCCTAATGCCAAGAAACCCCTCGCTCAAAGCTGCGTGAGCTCTAAGCTCTAGCAGGGAGTTGGGAGCAAGGTTATGGAGCTGCACACCGTAGTATTTGAGGACCTCGATGAAGAAGTCCGATGGTGGCAGGCTGAGGCCGCGATCGACGTGCATGCCGAACAGCACTCGCTCGCGTCGCGCAGTGCGGGAGTGGCGTGTCCAGTGGCGCTCTGCCACGCGCTGGTGACGAGATAACCCTCGTCCTCCATGACCTGGAGCTCAGCATCGTCCATGATGCTCAGGACCCAGAGGCCTTGCATCTTCCTTTCGTCCACCGCCACCGTACCCGACGTTGCCGTCGCTCTATAGATAGATGCAGAAGCCATCGCTCTTGGGAGGATGAAAGATTGGTGAGGGGAGGGGTTTTCCCGTGGTGTGTAGATGAGAATTGGGGCGGAGAGCTTGAGGAGTACGAGGAGGCAATAAGTGAAACAGTGGAGAGATGAATCTGGGGGATAAGGGTTTCCTCTTTCATTTATTTGCCTCTACACTAAGATTCGTGCTCAAGCCACGCGATTTACGCCACGCGTATATGAGAGAGGGAGGTGGATTTCTCGCAACTCCTCTGTCCTCTCGATTATTGCATGAGCATTAAAATGGTGCTCTATTCCATAGGGAGCAAACCCACCAATGGTCATGTTTGACGGGACTCCTGTCAGTGACAGGACATGGTCTGAAAAGTTGTCAGACCACATGCCGCTGTTTAAAATCCGGCTCATGTTTCAAACTGAGCAAGGATCTTGGAGACTTCTGGGTGCTACTATTGGGGATATACTTTCCGGTTATACCCACAGGAATTACTGACCAGGGTGGCCCACCAATGGGTTAGAGCTTTGCTTCACGAGCGACCCAGTCAGAGAAAGAGGAGGAGCCACTTCCGGCTATGACAAGGCCCAAAAGAGTTACCGACTTAGGCATGTAGTATTATTTGTAGTCCAAGTTGTATCTAGTTACCGACTCTATAATGTAGCCGGATAGGTCTCTCCTATAACCCTAGGTCATGGTGACTATGTAAACCAGCCCTATGGGGGACTTTAGGGCAATAACCACAATCACAACTCACACAAGTGAACCTCTCTTGTAATCCACTATCCGTCTCTCGCCGATATATTACTGGGTTGCTAGCAGGAGTAGGATCCGATCACTGCAGTCAGATCTGAACCTAGGTAAACTTGTGTTCACTGTTCCTGGAACATCCGATGTCTCACACCCCATCTTCTCAATGTTGTCAGGACCCCCTATGGCGTACTTGTCGACAATCCGATGACATCTACTTATACAAGAAGAAGAGAAAGAGAAAACTATTGAGAAGATGTTAGCTCTCTTCTTTAGTAATCAAGAAGAAGAAACAAATGAAGACTCAAATTTTGAAGAAATAAATATGGAGGACAAGTCTCGAGAAGGATTAGAAAGTGAATTCGATTCACTTCCCATCTTAGGGCCTCCAACTGATGAGACTTTCGAAGAGCCAGAAAAGAGAGGGGATGAAGAACTACCACCCCCAAAATTAAAAACTTTACCAGATAATCTTAAATATAGATTTTTGGACAATACTAATAAATTCCCTGTTATTATTAGTGCTAAACTTTCAGGGGATGAAGAAGAATAAATCATGAAGGTACTAAAGGATCATCACAAAGCCTTTGGGTACTCAATGGATGATTTGAAGGGAATTAGTCCCATGATAACCGTCCATCGAATATTCATGGAAGAAGGTGCTAAACCAGTTGCAGAATTTAATAGAAGGCTAAAGCCTAAAATGAAGGAAGTGGTAAGAAAAGAAATAGTACGCCTACTGGATGCAGGTATAACCTATCCTATAAAAGAAAGTGAATGGGTAAGTCTTGTTCATTGTGTTCCTAAGAAAGGCATCTTTACTGTTGTTCCAAATGAAAACAATGAATTGATACCTACTAGACTATTGTTGGACATATGATGTGCATAGATTTCTGGAAATTGAATAAAGAAACTAGGAAAGATCACTATCCTTTACCGTTCATAGATCAAAATTTAGAGAGGTTAGCAAACCACACTCATTTTTGTTACCTGGACGGATATTCTGGTTTTTCCCAAATAGCCCTTCATCCTGATGACCAACTTAAAACAACTTTCATTAGTCCTTATGGTTTACATGCTTACCGACGCATGCCCCTTGGTTTATGTAATGCTCTAGATACTTTTCAAAGATGCATGACTTCTATTTTCTTAGATTTTATAGAACTGATAATGGAAGTATTTATGGATGACTTTTCTGTCTATGGAACTTCATTTATTAGTTGTTTGGGTAATCTGAAAAGAGTTTTGCAGCGTTGCGAAGAAACCAATCTTGTTCTAAACTGGGAGAAGTGCCATTTTATGGTTAAATAAGGCATAGTCCTTGGACATAAGGTATCAGCTAAGGGTATTGAAGTAGATAGATCTAAGGTTGAAGCAATAGAGAGAATGCCACAACCTAGGGATATAAAAGGTATAAGAAGTTTTCTTGGTCATGTGGGTTTTTATAGAAGGTTCATTAGGAATTTCTCTAGAATTTCTAAATCTTTAACTAATTTGTTGCAAAAGGGAGTAAGATTTAATTTTGATGATAAATGCCTTATTGCCTTTGATAAACTTAAACATGCTTTATCTCGTTCTCCCATCATTAAACCACCTATATGGGATATGACTTTTGATTTAATATGTGAAGCTAATTATGATGCTGTAGGAGTAACTCTGGGAAAACATATAGGTCGCAGATTTAATATTATACATCATGCTAGTAGAACTCTCAGTAGTGCTCAAAAGAATTATCCTAAGGAAGAAAGAGAACTCTTTGCTATATTTTTCTCCTGTGATAAATTTTGTTCTTATATAGTTGATGCAAAAGAAAGAGTTCATACGAATCATGATGGTTTAAAAGAACTCCTCAAGAGGAAGATTCATAAGCAAAGACTGATTCATTGGATCTTTTTTCTTCAAGAATTTGAGTTGCAGATTATGCAGAGACAAGAAGCAACGATAGTGGATGCGGCATCTATATTTTCCCAGCAAGATATCAATCTTATTGAGAGGAGCTTTAGTCCTGGTGATTTTTGTTTTGGAGAATTATTAGATGAACTAAGGTCAATTCCTCCCAAAAAGAAGAAGTCCTTATTGTTGGAGGAGCTTGTCACTCCCGAATAAATAAACGGTAAGCGGAAGGTAAGTTTTCTTCCTCTAGTAAGTGATTTATCTTCACAGTTTTTCCTTATACAAATTTTTCCTTTGAATTCCTCTTGTTTTTCTGAAGTTTTTTCGGGGTTTTTGTAACTATATGGGCGCAAGTATACGGCCAGAGAAAAATCTTCCGCCGTATAATTGGTAATTAAAGGTACTGTACCCCCCTTGCAAAAAAAAATTCAGTGTCCAGTAACTGTACGAGCACAACTATACAGCCGCAGAAAAATCTCCCGTTGTATAGTTGGTCGTTAAATCTTCTATATCATCGACTCTTTTTTTCTTATTTGTTCATCTAAAAAAACGTTTTTTCGGTTCCTAGTAGGTAATCTAACTGACCTGGACTCGAGATATTTTAAATATCTGCCCGGAACCAACTATATGGCCGGAGCTATATGGGATGTGACCGTATAGTTGGTCGTTACGTGGAAGGACTCCTCCAAAATCGTGATTTCTTTTCCTATTCTGTTAGGATTATTTTCTTGGGCGTGAATTTGGTGTTTCTCGCGAGTTTGACCAACCTCTGACCCCTCTTATATACTGCCATTATGCCTGTCTAATCATAATCACAAGTAACCAATCTACCACTTGTTATTACGTGAGGCGAGGACCAGGAAGCCAAGGAGATAAATCCCTATGGAGGTTGGGAGCAATAGCAAGCAGGACAAGGAGATCAAGGGCATCCCTATGGAGCTTTTTGACGCCGACCATGAACGCCGGAAGAGGGAGTTGAAAGCTCTCGAGTTGAAGATCGCAGTAATGGAGAAGAGGGCGCCAGGGACACCCAGGCATCTTCGATGGCTTTGATTTTATCTTGATAAACTTGATGAAGATATCAAGCAGACCACTGAAGTAGGATTTTCTATGAGTCTTATGGCGATACAAACCCTCCAAAGCAACAATGATCTCATTAAAGAACAAGTGCAAGTGTTGGAGCAGAATAATATTTTCTACACGCTGCGTATTAAAGAATTGGAAGTTGTCAATCAATCTCTCCGTCTCAAGCTGGCCCATGAAGACAAGATACTACATGACATGGTGTCACAATGATCTATAATAAATCACGGTATCAAATAATCATGAAGGATTATTTGATCCCGCCTGGCTTGATTCCAAGCTTAGGGAGATCTTTAATACCTTGTAATCTATCTTATAAGTTTTTATTACTATTATAGTTTTTCATTAGTTCAAGCTCATAAATAAAGTTTGCATCATTATAATTCCCTTCAGGAATAGTCGATCCCTTTTATGAAATTCTGAGTTTATTATAATATATGGAGCATTATTGAGTTTGAGTTTGTCTTATTGGATATATGAATGGCTTGAGTATAACTTTACTTGCACTTGATGATATCAATATGAGTCTTCCACACCATTTGTACTAACGAAACATACAAAGATAATTTTGTCAATATGTTGTAAGTTCATGTTTAGAAAGGAAAAATTATCTAATGAATTAGTTAAGGTGAAAACGAAAAACCTTGAACAAAGGAGCAATTAAAAGTTCTATTAAATAGAGTGAGAACAAGTTGAGGTAGAATATTCAAGCTATAAAGATGCTTCATATATATTTGGAATCTGGTAATTGAGATCGCTAAACTTTAAACTCCTACATGAAGTGGAATGTATGGCTAGGTCCTTTTCACAACACTTAGAAAAAAGTGTGAGCATATATATAAATAAAAGAGGAAAAGAAAGAAGAAAAAGAGTGAATGTGCAAAGAGCAAATAGGAATATACCACGAAATTGTAGTAAGACAAAGAGACCTTTGAGATTTTGAATCCCAAGTGAATATGTTAATCCCAAAACACTTGGGAGTACCTCGGTAACTCATTCGGTCGAACCGAATACTTTTACATGATGTTGAGAGTAATATTTTGTGAATTGTTAATTGCTAAGGTGTGGAAGCTTGCTAATATTATTCATGAAATTATTCCTATGTATCATATATGATAAACACATGCTGCAACTGCCTCATTTATTTTATCGACTCAGCTTCATGAATATGAGGATCACATCCATTAAAGCTAAACTTGCTCAGGATGAGCAAGAGTCTAAGCTTGGGGAAGTTGATGGGTGCATATTTGCATCATGTTTTATATTATTATTTTGCATTATAGTGGTAGGATCTTGGTATTTTACGGCGTTCGCACGCACTTTTTATGTTTTTTTCACAAGGATCAGGTCAGATGATGGACACGATGGACACAATTCTTGGACCAGTTATATTAGAGTGACAAGGAGCCAAAACAATGTAAATTGCTTATTTGGGAAATATTAATAACACCAGAAGAAAACCTGAAGCAATTGGAGGATACAGTGGGTTTAACGACCAACTATACAGCGGGGATAAATTTGCCCGCCGTATAGTTGGTGCTGACACTGCCTCCTCAAATAGTTTCACCCCGTACAACTGCATCGGGGATACGACATACAGAACACCCAGAAATCACCGAAACCTCACCTTCGGAAGGCATCTAGAGGGGGAACTCATCCACCAGGGATTCATATTCGCCCTACACAGATCTAGGAAGCTAAGGCATCGATCTTCATCATCAACCGCTGCATGACCACCATCTCCATCCATCCCATCTACATCTTATCTAGATCTTGTTATAATTTATGTACTCGTTGTGGATTTATACAAGTACTTTTCATCTATAATAGATTCCATTGTCTTTGCCATGATGTTGATTGCCTCCGTGTCTGAGTAGATCATTAGTTCTTGGAGAGATGGAGAAACCCTAGCCTGAGATTGAAATAAGATAAAGTTTATTATGATATTCATCGCTGTGACCATGTGTTAGATTGTGTTCATCTTGATGTTGAGAGAAGTCGACCTCTCAATATTTGCCTCTTGTGGGGACTTGAGGAGGGAACTACTTGTTGGTAGACGGAGGTGTGTTAACACTTATAGTGACTATAAAGATGTTGGCACTCCTTACGTATCAACTTGGGAATCGAGGAAACTCACAAAACACTATTCATGCCATGGGATACGTCCTAGGGGTTGATTGTTGTCTGTTGTGGTTATGAGGATGATGTGAGCAGTGGTTGCTTCCTATTTGTCCAAATACAGAGTTCCTCCCACATATACATAGTTGAGAATGTTCATGATAATAATCTTGACTTTAGCCATTTATAAATGCTAGAGGTGTTTCCACTACTCCATGAGAACACTATCTCTTTTACATATGTGATACTTATTTTCTGCATTCAGTTTTGTTTACTTTACTCATTGTTCTCTTATACCAAAAACCCAAAAACACCTTTTTACACAACACTCGCATTTTATCTTGTTACTTAGAACTTTATTTATCATTTATATTTTAGTATTTATTTCAAAAGTTATTAGACTTCAGACTCCTGCTCCCTGTGGGATAGATATCTTTATTTCGAAACTAGCTACAAACAATCTGTACACTTGCAGTCATCAACATACCTTGATTGCTTATTGCATATGATTTATACATTTGTGCAATGTATTTATTTGGACCCTTGTGTGTTTGGTTTTTATCCGTATAGACGCCGAGTAAGGAAACTATCAGCGCCCTCAGGAGTATTACCCGGATCTCACTTATTCGTCCACTGAGCTGCCAGGCAAGAAATTCCCCATGCTTGCACTACATATAGTATCTATTGCATCAGTCTTATTCTTGAATCATGAATCGCGTCACAAATTAAATTGCAATCCCATGTATTGCATAGCCTTTACTTTTAAACCCCACCGAAGCTTGTTCCCTTAATCCTATGAGCCATTACTACAGGAGTTGTTTGAGCCACGCGAGTTGTAGAACTGCATGTGTAGGGTTTGTGAAGAGTCTTTAAATAAAGAGATACCTAAACAACTGAATTGAGTAGTAATGGGATAACTAAAAAAAGATGTACCGGTGGGCAATATCTTCTATTTGATTCTTTATGCTCACTTGTGTCCCCTAGGACCCCGGGTACTTGATTCTTATTACTTGACTATCGCACTATTCATACATGAATCCCCTTAGTCTTAGCCTGATTCACACTTTATTTCTTGGGGCCACAACTAGTTTGGGGCGTTATTACTATCATGTACTTATGCCATGTTTTACTGCTCAAGCCCAGTCACACTTTCGGGTTCCCGGTCATTTATAGCCATTATCACAAACCGTTGGGTCCGTCTCGGAGCTCGGTCGACTTCGTAGCGGGTAGCTTAGCGGGGTGGCCCCTAGAAATCATTTTTGAATCTTGTGAATGCTTTGTCGCGATTCAACGTTGGGTTTTTATTTGATTTTTCCGAGGTATATCGTGAGTGTGTTGCTATTTGTGCACCCCTGCGGGGTAAATCTTTATGAAAGCCGTGTTCGTGGTTATGGATGACTTGGAGAAAAGTTTCTCGATCATACACAACTATAATTAAAGTATCTCTTTTAATATGACTAAAACTTGACTAGTAGTAGTGCAATATTCATGGAATGATTAATAAAAATGTCAATGGATGGGATATTCTTCCACCTTCTTGTTCAGGAATGGAAAGGAGGGCGCGAACGAGAAGGAGGGCGGGCGATGTTTATTTATGTTGATATATATATATATGTTGGGTAATCAACTATTGTTTATTTAACGAGCATCCATCTATCATTGGTTAGAAGGATGTTGTAGAGTGTCTCTATAGAACTGTTTGGCTTTATTTTCGCTGGAATTGATTCACCCTCGGGTTGTTCCCTTTAGATACATAAAGACTTGCTGAGCCCCCTAGGGTCTCACAAGATAAATATTGTTCAGCTGGACAGGTATACTCTAAGGAAGGTTACTGGGTCGAGGAAACCGATGATGGTGGCAACGATCGTCAGGTTAGAGATTCTGGGGCATGGAGATCCGTGAGATCTGTGGGTGGGATGTGTTTATTTTGAAGGCATCTTATGCCAATTTGCATCATATCCGTACTCGTATCCTATTCTACATGATACTCTGATGTGTGATGTATGAGGATGTATCCTAAAATATTATCTCTATCTAGGATATTTGGATCTTGCCTTATGGTGTTGAATATTTCTATTTCTTTTAGATGGACTGTCTCTGATATACTGTTTTATGTCGCTGACATACATACTTGTGTATATTTTGTTCGCATGTCTATCTACTATGCCGCTCGCACTTGATATGTTGTTCTTGCAAAGTGGATATGGTGGTTAGTCGGTACCGTGTCCTGCTCCGCTTAGATGGGCCCTACACGTGGGTGTCCCTTGGGGATCCTCGGTAGGACACCTTATGCACTTTGGGTTTATCCTGGCTTGTTGCTTAGAGCGTAGTGTCCGAGATATTACACCAAAGATCATCATACACGGGATTGGAGTAAAAATTTGGATCCCTGAGAAGGTTTTCAATCGTAGATCATCGATATATCATGGCAGAAAGAATCGGGGCGATATGCATAGCAGTTTCGACTGAAACAATCTAGAACTATTATTTACTCTGATATAGAAATTCTTCAAGTGTTAATACAAAAATATAGATTACCAAAATTATATCAAGACAAAGGATATTTTCAGTATAATCTAAAGTGCCTGCAAGTTTGTCCTCCGGTAGTCTACTTCCTAGAAAGAGACGTAAGCAAACCTAGAATATCTATCATACATCATTAAAGGGACAATGAGCATTCCCTATACCAAGAGCATATATCCCACAACTAGCTATAGCCAAGAATTATGTAGATGATTGATGAGGCTATAGATATCATAGTCTGATAATATAACCTCTGGAAGTAGAACAAAGAGAAATTGAATGAATAACCCAAACATTTGTATTAGTGTGATTCCTTTTGTAATATAGAAAATGTAGAAAATTCACTGCACACTTATAGTATGGCCTTAAACTATTTGTGTGAGCGAGCAATCATGGATTACGAGAAGGACTCAAATAACAAAGAAATATGATCCACCAATGATAGATACATTGTTGGAGGGCGAATGCCAAATAGTGTCTCAACCGGTGTCTTTATCCTAGTCATGGATAGCGGTGATGGAGCCACTATTTCCTTGTCATGCTCTAATAAAGTGGTAATCAACCAAACACTTTGCACTTAAAATATTCCATATAAATTAACTAGTGAGTCCAACAATCATTAAAAACAAGAAACTATTACAATATTTCCACTCACAAAAAGAACCAATACTGTAGGGGATCATCAAGACAGTTCATAGGGATAGTATTTGATGTTGTAAACCCAAAGAAATTTCCTCTCCTATAACTCTAAGCCCTAACCAAGAAAATAAAAATTAAGCAGACATCTAATAAATCATAATATTCATTGTCTAATCAAAAGAATGGGCTTGTGCCAAGTTCCATTCTGAATGGGTAGGCTTACCTATTTCTGCACTTCCTCTTTTCTCCTATACCCTGCTGATCGTTGCCCCCATATTTTCAGTCTACACATTTATAGGAAAAACGTTAGGTGATCAGATTTGATTACTACAATTATAATCAAGATGATATGTCCAATTGTACCTTCTCTTCTAGATCATCATATTCTGATATGCCAAGTGTTGAATAAAAGAGCAATTTACCAAGCGAATTAACCATAATAAACGCTAGATAAAACATGAATAGAATAATAGAAATTATACTAATCATGTGAAATAGCGAATATATATTAAGGCAGATAGCTAAACGGATTGCAAGGCATAGAACTTGAGATACGATCATAAAAAAGTTGAGAAAGAGGATGTACATCACAACAGCAGCAGAGGAACCGCCAGCGTTCGTGTTGGCACCATGGTTAGCCATGTCGTGGAGGAAGAGATTGCTGATATCGGGGAAGAAGTCCTTATTGGGGAAGGCGTCGGCGCTATCGCTATCCGTGAAGGAGTCCATGATGAAGCCAGTAGTCGCGTCAATAGCACTCCTCAAAAACCTTATCACCCTTCTCCCATACAGGAGTCGAAGCAGCGAGATCTCCGAGGCCTACTGTCCCGTCTCGCGGTGCATGCCAAAAGACGGGATGGGGAAGACTAGGTAGCGCAGTGCTCTGGAACTGGAGACACAAAGGGATGTGGAACTATGTGTCTGAGAGGAGGCGTGACCTCTCTCTTATAGGCACAGAGGAAAAGCAGACAGGCTGCGCAGGAGATAAAACGAATGGATGGAAGTTGAAACGAATAGGAGGCAGCAACCGGACAACCTCCACTCAGTTTGTATTCATTTCACTTAACTCATATTAAAAGTCCACTCGAGCAAAACGTTTCATCTTTTGTACAACTATTTATATACTATTCATGCGTGGCAAAATAAAGCTCGGCGAGATTCCCGCAACCCGCGGGACGCACACGCGTCGTGACGAGGCATGGCGTGGCGAGCGAAGAGGAGGAAGAGCACGCGTGTATATATCTTCTCTTCTCAAGCTCGTACAAGTGGTGCTCTTGTCTTGCATGAATGGATCAAATGGGCCTCTAGGATTTCAGGAATTTTTGGCATATAATAAATGGACCGCCTATTTACGCAAAAATTCCAACACCAAGTTCCTCAATTTGAGATTACATCTTTATTTCTAACAAACAAAATACTACTTGTAAACTAATAAGAGAAAAGAACTATGCAATATATAGCTACAAAACCGATGAATTTACTCCACGTGGTATAGCAAGATGCATTCTTAACGAAACATGGGTTAAGTAATGGCCCTTTTATGAACATGACATACCACTTCAGGACGAGTAGGGAGTAGAGACCACGACCATCACAGAGTCTTTGTGCAGCAACAATAAAATTTCCATCTCCAGATTTTATCACAAAAATGGAAACGTCATTCATGAAAAAAAGCTCGATGGACCAAATCTTATATTCATAGCTTTTGTTAGAAGAAGAATGTGAATTAGAGAGAAATTTTTTCAGCGAATATGGAATGAAAATGTGCAGGTACAATTGATGAAGGCATCTCATGCAGTTTAATACACTAGGACAACCAACGACATGTAATAATTTAATCCAAGGTCGTCTCAAGCGTTCCTGCTATGTTTATGAGTCGAAGTCCAATTAGCGTCAAGTCTGTCCGACTCCAGTAGGATCAGCCACTCCTACCCTTTTGTCCTATATAAAAGAAGGGAGTAGCACAATATAAACAAAGAGAGTACTACAATGGACCAAATCTCAAAATTATGTAGAACTTTGAATTTCACGTTTGTGAACCATCCCTATGGGGTTGGCATCGTGACTTCATATCTGCGCTCATCTAGTTACCCAATAAATTGAATATTTACGTGAAGGTTCTTGTGCTAACAAGATTTTTCATGCTTTGGTGTGAGGCGTGGTGTTCACCAATACGCTGCCTGCTAGTTAATCTATTCTAGTGTGAGGTTCGTTGTTCATCGTCGAGTTAATTGTAATATTTGTTTTTCCATCTTCAGGTTACGTGTATTACGTGATTGGGGTATTTTATCAGATCTATTGGATCAGGGGGTGCATCATAAAAGATCGGGTCAAACAGTTTTTATCATCATGGTATCATAGCGCCAGGTTGATCATGGTGCAAGTGCAGTTGTTGTTGTTAGACGGATCATTGATCTGTTGGACGACAAGTTGGTGTTGGTGATTAAATTGTTTTCGGCAAATTCACGAGGGAGATAGATCTTCATTGGAGCGGCGAAATGACCATGTCTCAGTTCATGAGGCGTCAACCGATCTTGGCGAGATCGGTTGGTACAGGATCCGACGAGGCGAGTTGTTTCTTCGAGTTGGAGTCCCAACCTTTCACTTAAAGGGGCTGTGATTCTTGGCAGGAGTCAGCGGCGGAAAGGAAAGGAGCAGAAAACAGTCCATCTTGTGTGTGATGGTTGGTTTTCCGTAAATTACGCTTAGGCGATCTGGAGGGAAATGCTCATCCTCCCTCGTCTTCAGTCCATATCCGTCCATGTTCTAGTCCACTCTTATGCTTTGATCCCCTACTAGTGGGGGGAAGATCGGGGAAGTTGAACCCCAAGCACTAGGGAAACTCATGTCAGATAAGCCGGGGTTTGCAGCAGGTATGGAGAAGGCATTGCGGCAAATCTGGTGCCCACCGAAAAACTTGCGTTGTAAGGATCTTGGGGAAAACATCTTCCTATTTACATTCTTACAAGCCTTGGGGAAGAAGAATGTGTTGGAGCAAGGTTGATAAGGGGTGGCCCGATCTTCTCGTTGAGCACGTCGTAGATGATGGTGGAGGTAATGGAGATAACTTGTGGGATGATGTGAATCACCGGCTGTTCCTCCGCTGCCAATGCAACAGATCTCAACCCAGATGGTATTCGCAACTTCACACACTTGCGCACGCAGCCGCTGACCACGAAGCGGTTTGCAATCTACCAATTCCCAATGGAACAGCAGAAAACACGAAGACTTTCAGTAGCAAACTCCAGATCGAATCAAAGTGGAGGTATGGTAGATATTCCTGATCGAATCAAAGAGGAACATATAATTTCAGATGAATGCTTGCAGCAGTTCAACGAAACAAGTATTGGTTTAATCTAAACGTGGTCTAACCCTAATTGCGACGGCTGCTAGGGTATATATGAGGGCTGGGGCGTCCTCCCCCCTAAACGGGCCTAAAAACAGCCATAACTTGGCCCAAACTGACTCGGTTCGACTCAAACTGATACATACCGACCCATAGATGGGTTCGGTCTACTTAGCCTTGAGCCATATGTCGTGGTGCACCTCAAACGTGTCCTGGCGTGCCACATATCTCTCTTTATCATGCCTTCTCTCCTTATTGCCTCCTAGTGCGTCTTCCATCTCTCGGTCGCCTTCCTCCCTCTCCTCCCGCTGGCGCTAGTCCGATAGATGCCAAATCTAGTCAAACAATAACACAATGATTTAGGTAGTATAAAGTTCTTATAAATCAAAGTATCATGTCCAACTAGGAATGAATTCACCTTGTGATATTTTTTCAATGAGGCTCAATATTTCTTTGCTGTTCAAACAGTTGAAATCAGCATGATCCATGATTGTATCCTCATCGTCCTCTCTTTCTTCAAGAAAAGCCGTCCTCGGCTTTGGGTAAGCTGAAAGTGGAAGGAACAAAAAGAACAACGTATACGCAGAGTATATGTATACATAACCTGTTGTATCATTTTTGTTCACGTGAATAATATGTCTACTATTCATCAAGCAACTTAAATTGCAGGTATAAGTGAAGTACAAAGAATCATGATCATGTTGAAAACCGAATAGATATATAGTCTTGTTGTTCAATATTAAATTCAGTTTTCTCAAAGAAGATCTATGATCAAATTTGTGATGAACAAGATCAAACCAATTAAATCTATGTGAAAACAGAATTGATTCAGGCCATGCTTCAACTGCGCTACTCCGATTATTATGAACATAATCATTTTGTTCAGTATGTAATATGCAACTCAAGTTGCAAATATTAGTGAAGTATATAGTAGTAGCACACTTATGCAACACGTTGTGGGACAAACACAAGGTGTATGAAAAATCTGATTCAAATCTAGAAAGATTGGAACAATCCAACATAGGTAAAGTTACTTTTGTTGGGTGGACTATATCAACTAGATGAGAATTTACTTTCATAGTATCACAAATTGTAGTATCTATCCCACCACAAAGATATCTTGACACATAGCATGTATGGCTAAACACAGCAAGTTTCAATTCAGCAATTCTATCACACGTAATGCATATGTGATCCACAAGAAAATTTTCATCCATGCTATATTCACCAATTAGATTAAAGATGAAATAAGGAGAATATGTGCTAGAATTCAGACATGAAATTTCAGAAATCCTATCCATAGCACAACTCATATTCATAGGTTCATTTAGCATGATGGAATACACAATATCAGTAGGTGGTATTCGAGCAAGTCGTTCCTCATGTGTAATCAGTACTACATGCTTAAAATTTAGATTTTGCAAAGCATCACTCGGTGCTAAAAATTTTGTGCTTGTAAAGTTACAAGAATCAACCAGCAAAGGAATAGACTCACTGGATGCCTTATTGGTTGGTTGTAGCCCCAAATCAGTGCCATTATCAATGTCATCCTCCCTATATGTAGTAGGTATTGTAACAGCTTTCTCAAGTGATGATACCCGATCGTGTGATATAGGTTGTAAAATAGGCGACTCCCTTTCTTCAAAAGAAACCTGCATATCACAAGGGACAACACTAGAAGTAGACATGATTATGTTAGTAGACACCTCACATGTCTCATTGACGTCCACTCTTAAAATTTCTGGAATAGGCCATGTGTAGTTGTACAAAAACCTAGAACGCAGAAATTGCTTGAAATCCTCCCAAAGGAATGTTTTACCTATGACACCATACACAGTCCTAGCGTCCTTCCACCAACGAGTTACCTTTGCATCGACACGTCGGCGAGCGAGAATATATTCTGTATGGCCATTAAACTTGCTATCGAAAGTACGACATCTCGCAAAACCACTGAGCATGTGAGATTCCCAAGACGTATATTCTGTGGATGATGCAGAACTGTCCAATCTCCACTTGACTTTAGTGGCATCATATGCCATGCCGACCACAATACCTAAATAGTCATGGTAAACATCGTTTGATTTCTGCATCTCATCAACACAAGTAGAAGTCATGATCAGTACATTAGTACAGAAAAGGAAATCTGGTGGTGGAACTCTCACAACTCACTCGAAACTGAAAGAAAACATGTATCTTACCGTTCCAAAGTGAATTAGGATAGCTTACCAACTTGTATGAGCAGAACGTGCACGGATGTGACGA
Organism: Avena insularis; assembly: GCA_023614405.1. Classification (NCBI taxonomy): domain Eukaryota; kingdom Viridiplantae; phylum Streptophyta; class Magnoliopsida; order Poales; family Poaceae; genus Avena; species Avena insularis. The sequence continues at coordinate 155,615,510 of CM042691.1, read as the reverse complement.
AGCGAATACCGAGGGAAATATTATCACATGACAACTAGGGGTATATAGTGGAGCTTGGTATGGATACCTAACAACACCAATTCATAAATCCTAGTGCTGACCGTATGACAAAGACCCACGGAAACACACACAGTGGAGATAAATGGGGCAATTGCAACTCTAAAAAGGAGCTCAAAATTAAGGTATATCGGAGTAATGCTCGTGTTGCAATACAGAAGGAGAGACGCTAGCAATGACTCAACAAAACGGGCACCAGATTGCTAAACTAAGCAGCCCAAAGAGCACTAAGCATGCTAGTCTCGTAGGATAGTTCTAGACACCAAGAAAGGCTTACTAAGGCTCACAAAGATAGGAACGCTATGTGGACACAGTAACAACAAAGGAGAAAAAGAATTTTTTTTTTTGGCTGGCTTGCTCACGCACAAGCTCAGACTTGTCTCAGCTCTGGCGAGAGCCAGCGACGCGGTTTTTTTTTTGGCTCGCTCAGCCTTCAAGTAGGACCTCAGAAAGGTCTGTGGTCGAGCGAGGGCGCGTCTGCACGATTTTTTTTTTCAGCGTGAGCTGTGCCGCACGTGCGGATCGAAACCTTGTTTTCTTTCTTTCCAAAAGTAGATCTAGCAACTCTAACTCACCCAAAATAAAAACGGATCTATTAGATCTAACTCAAGAACACAACGAACTGTCTAGAAACAGTCTAAAACTCCGATTATGAGACAAACTTTGACGAAAACTAGGCAAAAACTAGACAAAAACTACGACTTAGATTTAGAAGAAAGGCTACACAAAAAGACTACGATCAGCAACTAGAACTCACGAACGGTGTTATCTAGGCTATGGCAATACACTATGAACCCTAATATTTTTGTGTGGCTTTTTCTGTATAGGACTAAAACAACTAATCTATGGGGATGAATTGCTCACCGAGTAAACCTGAGACTCTGATACCAAGATGATAAGGGGTGGCCCGATCTTCTCGTTGAGCACGTCGTAGATGATGGTGGAGGTAATGGAGATAACTTGTGGGATGCTGTGAATCACCGGCTGTTCCCCCGCTGCCAATGCAACAGATCTCAACCCAGATGGTATTCGCAACTTCACACACTTGCGCACGCAGCCGCTGACCACGAAGCGGTTTGCAATCTACCAATTCCCAATGGAACAGCAGAAAACACGAAGACTTTCAGTAGCAAACTCCAGATCGAATCAAAGTGGAGGTATGGTAGATATTCCTGATCGAATCAAAGAGGAACATATAATTTCAGATGAATGCTTGCAGCAGTTCAACGAAACAAGTATTGGTTTAATCTAAACGTGGTCTAACCCTAATTGCGACGGCTGCTAGGGTATATATGAGGGCTGGGGCGTCCTCCCCCCTAAACAGGTCTAAAAACAGCCATAACTTGGCCCAAACTGACTCGGTTCGACTCAAACTGATACATACCGACCCATAGATGGGTTCGGTCTACTTGGTGCGCAGGCCATATGTCGTGGTGCACCTCAAACGTGTCCTGGCGCGCCACATATCTCTCTTTATCATGCCTTCTCTCCTTATTGCCTCCTAGTGCGTCTTCCATCTCTCGGTCGCCTTCCTCCCTCTCCTCCCGCTGGCGCTAGTCCGATAGATGCCAAATCTAGTCAAACAATAACATAATAATTTAGGTAGTATAAAGTTCTTATAAATCAAAGTATCATGTCCAACTAGGAATGAATTCACCTTGTGATATTTTTTCAGTGAGGCTCAATATTTCTTTCCAGTTCAAACAGTTGAAATCAGCATGATCCATGATTGTATCCTCATCAAAGGTCCCTGGATGTTTGATAAGGAGTTGATTGTGTTGGAGGATTTTGATCCAAAAAAGTCGCAAGAAGAGAATGAGTTTAGGTATATCCCCATATGGGTGTGTATTTTAAAACTTGCCTTGGGTATGACGTATCAAAGTACTTCAATCTCCATTGGCAATGAAATTGGAGTGTACATGGAGGAGGATCTGAGGGATGATGACAATGCGATCGGTGATTGGCTCAGGGTGAAGGTTTGGCTTGATATAAAAAGCCATTGATGCGTGAAATTATGTTACTGAATGGTGGGGCAGAAACAAGGAAATGACACCCATTTGAATACGAGTTCTTACCTGAATTTTGATTCCTCTTTGGAGTCATAGGCCATACGGAGAAAGTTTGTTCTCAGAAACTTGGGAGTAAGGAGGACTACCAGTATGTAAAATGGCTTAAAGCGATGATTGTAAAAAGAGTGAGAGGAACAGATGGAGTGAATAAGAGGGGAGGTACTGGTAGTTGTCGTAGCTCTAGTGGAAGTGGGAGACAATTAGGAAGTGATAGTGATAACTAGTGCAAGGGAGGTTTAGGTAAATGATGAGTGCATATTTGCATCATGTTTTACATCATTATTTTTCATTGTAGATGTAGGATTTTCGTATTTTACGGTGTTCGCACGCAATTTTTATGTTTATTTTCACCAGGATCAGATCAGATGATAGATTTAATGGACACAATTCTTGGAGCAGTTGTACTGTAGAGAAAAGGAGCCAAAAACTATGTAAATCGCTTATTTGGGAAATATTAATAATACTAGAAGAAAACCCGAAGAGAGAATAGGTGACAGAAGAGTTGACGACCAACTAAACGGGCGACTGCCATATAGTTGCCGGCGTATAGTTCGCGCCGCCTCCGCCTCCTCAAATAGTTTCACCCCGTGTAACTGGTTCATAGAGACGACATACAGAACACCTAGAAATCGCCGAAACCTAACCTCCGGAAGGCATCTTGAGGGGGAACTTGCCCTAGGGATCTATCTTCGCCCTACCCAGATCTGGAAGGCCAAGGCATTGATCTCCATCTTCATTAACCGCTGCATCTTCATCACCACCACCATCTCCATCCATCCTATCTATATCTTGTTGTAATTCTTGCACTACTTGTGGATTTATACAAGTACTATTCATCAATAATCGTTCCATTACCATTTACATGATGTTGTTTGTGTCGAAGATATGCCCTAGAGGCAATAACAAAAGTAGTTATTATTATTTCTTTGTGTTTATGATAAATGTTTACATTCATGCTATAATTGTATTAACCGGAAACATTAATACTTGTGTGATTTGTAAACTTATTAGAGTCCCTAGTAAAGCCTCTTTATAATACTAGCTTGTTGGTTAATAGATGATCATGGTTTCCTGATCATGAACATTGAGATGTTATTAACAACAAGATCATATCATTAGGAGAATGGTGTGATGGACATACTCCTATAAATAAGCATAGCATAAAGATCAAGTCATTTCAATAGTTTGTTTGCTATAAGCTTTTAGATACATAGTAACCTAATTCCTTCGACCATGAGATCATGCTAGTAGCCATTACCGGATGGATGATTTGATGACATCAAACAACACTTCATAACTGGGTGGTTATAAAGGTGGCATTGAGTGTTCGAAAAGTATGTGTTGAGACACATGGATCAAGAGTGGGATTTGTCCATCCATATGATGGATAGATATACTCTAGGCCCTCTTGGTGGAATGTCATCCAATTAGCTTGCAAGCATGTGACTGGATCACAAGGGATCACATATCATAGGAACGAGTAAAGAGTACTTATCGGTAACGAGGTTGAACTAGGTATGCAGAGATACCGACGATCGAACCTCGGATAAGTAAAATATCACGAGACAAAGGGAAATTGCTATCATATGTAAATGGTTCATTCGATCACAAAGTAATCGTAGAAATGTGTGGGAGCCATATGAATTTCTATATTCCTCTATTGGTTATTGATCGGAGAAGAGTCTCGGTCATGTTTGCATAATTCATGAACCGTAGGGAGATACACTTAAGGATTCGATGTTGTTTAGTAGATATGGAATGTGAGTAAGAAGACCGAATGTTTTTATGAGTCTCGAATGGGATCCGGGATATCACGAAGAGATCCGGAATGGTCCAGAGAATAAGATTCATATAAGGAAAGTCCAATTCTGGAGTTCAGGAATGATTCCGGTGTTTTCATCGGAATGTTCTAGAAGGGTGTAGAAGGTTCACCGATCTGAAAGGGGAAGGGTACATGAATGTGTCATGACAAAGTGGAATGTTTACATCATGTCCTAGGTCAGTAGGCTGGGCAAATAAAAGAGGGAAATCAAACTACAAAATTGAAAGTCAAAAGGCAAGTTTGAAAAGTCAAACTGGGACAATGTTTCCTGGTGGAGGGAGGAGAGGAAACCTCATCTCTCTCCACCGTGCGCCAAGGAGGAGAGAGACTTGGGGGAGGATTCGACCTCCCCCTCCCCTAGCCGCCCCTCCCTCTCATAAATAGAGGGGAGGGGGATACCCCTCAACACAACACCACAAACCCTAGTACCACCCAAGCGGCCTCCGTCGCGCCGCCGCCAGCCCCACCTCCTCCTGTTCGGCCTATAAACCCTAGTCGCCGAGGAAACCCTCTACTCCACCCACCCGCTCCACGTCGTCATGCTGTCAGAATCGCGAGGAGAGAGCTACAACCTGCACTGCCTACTAGAACAAGAGAGAGGAAGGTCTTCATCGAGTACCAAACATGTGACCGACTGCGGAAGCGCTGCTGGAACACAGTGCCGGAAGGATTGTCTACGCAATCTTGAGATCGGTAAGTGAACGACTACATCACCCACGAGAATCTTCTCTCGTTAACCGCTTTGGAATCTTCGAGGGTGATTACTCTATCGACTCGTTGCTACAATCTAGTAGATAGATCTTAGCTTGTGTGCGTTTATGCGGTAGAAATTTTTGTTTTCCACCCTACGAACCCCTACAGTGGTATCAGAGTCGTGTCTATATGTAGATCTGTTGCACGAGTAGAACACAATGGTCATTGTGGGCGGTGGTGCTTTTATTATAAATTGCTTCTTGTGTACTTTGTTTCTTGCTGTATGGTGGGATGAAGCGGCACGGGCTAACCTTACATGACATCGTTCATGAGACTTGATCCACGCTCAACATGCACCTTGTATTGCATAAGTGGCTTTGCGGGTGTCTGTCTCTCCCATCATAGTAAAGATTCAGTTTACAACGGGAACTTGATAGTTCAAGCATCAATGTTGTGGTTCTTGTTCGTAAGTTAGTATGGTACTTATAGAAAGCCCCAAACAACGTAAAATATGCAAAGAAAATTAGAGGCATCTAACTTTGTTTTTCAGGTGTGTGATGTGATGTGATATGGCCATGATTGTGATTATATATGATGTATGCAATGATCCTTATTGTAAGTCGGCAACCGGCAGGAGCCTTATGGTTGTCTTTTTATTTTGTTAAGACCTGTGTCTATTGTTCAAAGTAGTTGTAATAGTTGATGCTGGTGGACAACAACCATGGAGCGGTGACATTGACCTTGAGGCCACGCCGGTGATGATGGAGATCATGTTCGTGCTTGAAGATGGAGATCAGAAGCACAAGAAGAAAGGCCATATCATATTACATATTTTGAATTGCATGTGATGTTAATCCCTTTTATGCATCTTGTATTGCTTATATCACGACGGTAGCATTATAATATGATCCCTCTTATAAAATATTAAGTTATAAAGTGTTCATCCTTAGTAGGCACCGTTGCCAAGACTCGTTGTTTCGAATCACCACATGATGATCGAGTGTGTTAGATTCTGCGAGTGTATACAATGGGAGCAACCTAGATTTGCTCATGCGGAAACTATGGTTACATCTTAACGACCCTAGCATGTATAGACATGGTCTCAGAACACGGATCACCGAAAGGTAAATCATGAGTCATATATTAGATATGATGAGCAGGTTGATTGTTCGCCTTCGAAACTACATTATGTCTCGTGATGATCGGACTTGATGTAGTAGATTTGGTTCGTGTGATCACTAAACAATGTGAGGGATATTGTTTTGAGTGGGAGTTCACCTAGATTAATTTAATTATTACTTAGAACTCAATTTGTCATAAACTTAGTCTAAACTATTGCAAATATGTTGTAGATCAATGGCGGCCCCTACCATCAATTTTAATGTGTTCCTAGAGAAAGAAAAGTTGAAAAACAATGGAAGCAAGTTCGCGGATTGGTTCCGCAATTCGAGGATTGTCCTCAATGCTGGTCAGTTGACCTATGTGCTGGATGCACCGCTGGGTGACCCACCTGCATATGATGCTACCGATGATGAGAAAAATGTTTTCCGTACTCGGAAGAATCCACACTCCACAATTCAGTGTGTTATCTTCTATGGTTTGGAATTGCAGCTTCAAAATAGGTTTGAGAACTTTGACCCACATGATATTGTCCGTGAACTCAAAATGATATTTGAGGCTCACGGGGCAGTTGAGAGTTATGAAGATTCTAAAAAGTTCTTTAACTGCAAGATGGAAGAGGGCATCTCCGTTAGTGAGCATGTGCTTAAGATGTCTAGGCACGCTAATAAGCTTCAGATCTTGGGCATAATAATTCCTAATGCTTTGGGGATTCATCGTGTCCTCCAATCACTACCACCAAGTTACAAGAACTTTGTGATGAACTACAACATGTAGCGCATGGATAAGACATTGCCATAACTCTTCTCTATATTGAATTCTGCGGAAGTGGAGATCAAGAAAGAGCACCAAGTGTTCATGGTCAATAAGACCACCAATTTCAAGAAGCAAGGCAAGTCTAAGAAAAAGGGAAACTTCAAGAAGGGCGGTAAGAAAGCTACCGCGCCATAGAAGAAGACCAAGGCTGGGCCTAAGCCTTATACTGAGTGATTTTACTGCAAGGGAGAAGGTCACTAGAAGCGGAATTGCCCCAAGTACTTGGCAGATCTGAAGAACGGCAACATCAAGAAGAGAGGTATATCCGATATACATGTTATTGATGTGTATCTTACTAGTAGTCGTAGTATTTCCTGGGTATTTGATACTGGTTCGGTTTCTCATATTTGTAACTCGACACAGGTACTGCAGAATAGACGAAAACTAGCGAAGAACGAGGTGACGATGCGCATTGGAAATGGATCAAAGGTTGATGTGATCGCGGTCGGCATGCTACCTCTTCATCTACCATCGGGATTAGTTTTATACTTAAATAATTGTTATTTGGTGCCTGTGTTAAGCATGAACGTTATATCCGGATCATGTTTATTGCGAGACGGTTACTTGTTTAAGTCTAAGAATAATGGTTGTTCGATTTATATTGTAATTTGTTTTATGCACATGCACCTTTGATAGATGGTCTATTCTTGTTGAATCTCGATTCTAGTAATACGCATGTTAATAATATTGAAGCTAAACATTTGAAATTGAGCGATAATTCTACATACATGTGGCACTCTTGTCTTGGTCACATTCGAGTGAAACATATGAATAAACTACATTCTGATGGACTTCTTGAATCACTTGATTTCCAATCACTTGAAAGATGTGAAGCATGTCTGATGGGTAAAATGACTAAGACTCCATTTTCTAATATGATGGAGCGAGCTATGGACTTATTGAAAATCATACATACCAATGTGTGTGGCCCGATGAGTGTAGCATCACACGGTGGTTATCGTTATGTTCTTACTTTCACGGATGACTTGACTAGATATGGTTATATCTATTTCATAAAACATAAGTCTAAAACTTTCGAGAAGTTTGAGGAATTTCAAAGTTAAGTAGAGAATCAACGTAACAAGAAGATTAAATTTCTACGATCTAATCGTGGAGGTGAGTATCTAAGTTACGCATTTGGAGAGCATTTCAAGAAATGTGGAATACTTTCACAATTGACACCGCCGGGAACACCACAACGTAATGGTGTGTCCGAACGTCGTAATAGAACTCTCTTAGATATGGTTCGTTCTATGATATCACTTACAGATTTACCTTTGTCGTTTTGGGTTTATGCATTAGAAACAGCCGCATTCACTTTAAATAGGGCACCATCTAAATCCGTTGAAACGACACCATATGAATTATGGTTTGGGAAGAAACCTAAATTGTCGTTCCTTAAAGTTTGCGGTTGCGAAGCTTATGTAAAGAAGTTACAGCCTGGCAAGCTTGAACCCAAAGCGGAAAAATGCGTCTTCATAGGATATCCGAAGGAAACTATTGGGTATACCTTCTATCATAGATCCGAAGGCAAAATCTTCGTTGCCAAGAATGGATCCTCTCTAGAGAAGGAGTTTCTCTCGAAAGAAATGAATGGAAGGAAAGTAGAACTAGACAAGGTTATCGAACCTTCTTTTGTATTTGAGAGTAGTGCAACACCGAAAGAAGTTTATGTGGCGCCTAAACTAATAAGAGAGGAAGCTAATGATGTTGATCATGAAACTTCAGTCGAAGTTACTATGAAACCTCACAGGTCGACGAGAAATCGTACCACTCCCGATTGGTATGATCCTGTTATGAGTGTCATGTTGGTGGACAACACCGACGACCCTGAAACATATGAGGAAGCGATGATGAGCCTAGATTCCAATAAATGTCAAGAAGCCATGAAATCCGAGATTGGATCCATGTACGAAAACCAAGTATGGACTATGGTGGACTTACTAGATGGCCGAAAGGCTTTCGAGAACAAATGGATTTTCAAGAAGAAACACATATGTTGATGGTAATGTAACTGTCTCTAAAGCTCGACTTGTTGCAAAAGGGTTTTGACAAATTCAAGGAGTTGACTGCGATGAGACTTTCTCACCGGTAGCAAAGCTAAAGTCTCTATGGATTTTGTTAGCAATCGCCGCATATTATGATTATGAGATATGGTAGAAGGATTTCAAAACGATGTTCCCCAATGGAGACATTGATGAAGAGTTGTATACGGTACAACCCAAAGGTTTTGTCGATCCTAAGGATGCTAACAAGGTATGCAAACTTCAACGATCCATTTATGGATTGAAGCAAGCATCCCGAAGTCGGAATCAATGTTTTGATAAGGTGATCAAAAGTTTTGGTTTTATACAAACTTATGGAGAATCTTGTATTTACAAGAAAGTGAATGTGAATTATGTAGCATTCCTAGTACTATATGTGGATGACATATTGTTGATTGGGAATGATGTAGACCTTCTTACAAGTGTCAAAGATTATTTGAATAATAGTTTTTCAATGAAGGATACTAGCGAAGATTCTTATATATTAGGCATAAATATTTAAAGAAATAGATCGAGATGCCTAATATCGCTTTCACAAAGTACATATTTGGACAAAGTTCTAAAGAGGTTTGGAATGGAAGATAGCAAGAAAGGGTTCTTGCCCATGTTGCACAATACGACCTTGAGTAAAACTCAAAGTCCCTCTACGGCAGAAGATAGAGAGAGGATGAGTAAGACTCCCTATGTCTCATCCATAGGATCTATCATGTATGCCATGCTATGTACTAGACCCAACATTGCATATGCTGTTAGTTTAACTAGCAGATATCAAAGTGATCCATGAGTGGATCATTGGACAGCGGTCAAAAACATCCTTAAGTACTTGAGAAGAACTAAGTATATGGTTCTTTCTTATGGAGGTGATGAACAGCTCGTTGTTAATGGTTACACCGATGCTAGTTGGAACACCATCCGAATGATTCTAAATCTCGATTTGGATACGTATTTACTTTGAATGGTGCAGCAGTGAGCTGGAGGAGTGCAAAGCAAAGCATCGTGGCGAGATCTTCAACTAAATCGGAATACATAGCTGCTTCGGAGGCTTCATAAGAGGCGATATGGATGAAGGAGTTCATTACGGAGCTCTCTATGGTTCCTAGTGCGCTGGACCCAGTGTCTATCTATTGTGATAACATGGGCACCATAGCCAATACACAGGAGCCAAGGTCACACAAGAAGTTGAAGCATATCAAGCTACGTTTTCACGCTATTCGAGAGCATGTCCAAGATGGTGACACAAAGATTTGCAAAGTACACATAGATCTGAATGTGGCGGATCCGTTGACTAAACCTCTCCCGAGGGCAAAACATGACCAACACCAAACCTCCATGGGTGTTCGGTATATTATCATGTAATCTAGATTAGTTTACTCTAGTGCAAGTGGGAGACTGTTGGAGATATGCCCTAGAGGCAATAATAAAAGTAGTTATTATTATATATTTGTGTTTATGATAAATGTTTACATTCATGCTATAATTGTATTAACCGGAAACATTAATACTTGTGTGATTTGTAACTTATTAGAGTCCCTAGTAAAGCCTCTTTATAATACTAGATTGTTGGTTAATAGATGATCATGGTTTCCTGATCATGAACATTGAGATGTTATTAACAACAAGATCATATCATTAGGAGAATGGTGTGATGGACATACTCCTATAGATAAGCATAGCATAAAGATCAAGTCATTTCAATAGTTTGTTTGCTATAAGCATTCAGATACATAGTAACCTAATTCCTTCGACCATGAGATCATGCTAGTCACCATTACCGGATGGATGCTTTGATGAAATCAAACAACACTTCATAACTGGGTGGTTATAAAGGTGGCATTGAGTGTTCGAAAAGTATGTGTTAAGGCACATTGATCAAGAGTGGGATTTGTCCATCCATATGACGGATAGATATACTCTAGGCCCTCTTGGTGGAATGTCATCCAATTAGCTTGCAAGCATGTGACTGGATCACAAGGGATCACATATCACAGTGAAAGGATAGAGATGTCGCCTAGAGGGGGGGTGAATAGGCAATTTCAAAACTATTACGGTTTTGGCCTGATAGAATGCGGAATTAAACTAACGTTTATTTTACAAGCACAAAACCTAAATACACTAGGCTCAACTAAGTGCACCAACAACAAATTAAGCTAAGCAAGATAGCACAAGATAAATATACCACAAGTGATAAGCAAGATATAGTACTTCAAGCTCGATGGCTATCATAAGGAAAGTAAGCTCGGATATAGAGATAACCGAGGCACGCGGAGATGAAGATGTATTCCCGTGTTCACCACCTTTGGGAAGGGGGCTACGTCACGTTGGAGAGGTGGGAGGTTCCACGAAGGATTCCGAATGCGCCACAAAGGCTCAACTTCTTCTCCGAGTCTATCCCACGAAGGAATAGGCCCATTCCTTATGGCTAGCTTTTCCTCCACTCCGGAGATGGCAAGCTCCACAACCACTTCACAAGATCCACGAAGGAGAATCCCGGGTCTCTTCACAATCTTCCACGAAGAGAACACCGCGGTACCAACCGCCAAGCCAACTAGGAGGTCACCCTCCAAGAGTAACAAGCTCACGGTCTCTCACTCGAACAAATCGTAATGGAAAGCTCAACACTTATGCAAGAATTCAAAGCAAGACCACCAAGGGTGCTCAAATCCTTCACTCTCAAATCCCACCAAAGCAACAAGTGCTAGGGAGGAATTAGAGAGGAATAACAATGGTGGAAGTCAACCAATGACTCCAAGATCTAGATCCAATGGGTTCCCCTCACTTAGAGGAGGAATTGATTGGTGGGGATTGTAGATATAGATCTCCTCTTCCAAAGCCCTGAAAAAGATGCAAGAATCATAGGAGGGAAGGGGGAGGAAGCAAGCTCAAGAGGTTCAACAATGGAGGTTAATTTCGTCGTCAAGAACCCCGTAAAACGTTGGGGGAAGAACCCCCTTTTATAGTGGAAAGCAAATATGACCGTTGGAAGAAATATGTGCAAACTCGGTTGAAAGTTCGGTTGGACCGGCTCCAGAACCGGACGGTCCGGTTCCTGGACCAGAAAACCGAACTTAAAACCAGAATTAGGGTCAGTACACAGTCTCGGATAGACTCGGTATAGAAAAACCGAAAATCCCGGTTTCATATCCGGTTTTTCGGTCCTGACACCGGACCACCCGGTCTGGGAGCCGGTTGAACCGAATCCACAACCGGGATGAACCAGGCTTTACGAAAAACGCAATAACTTTTGCATCCGGACTCCGATTTCGATGATCTTGGGCTTGTTTTGACGAGGACAACAAGCTTTACAAGATTTTGCGGAGAAACATCATAGGCCAACAAAGTAGGATAGAACCAAATGAAGAAAGGTAAGAAGCCTCCCTAAGTAAGAACCGATAAAACCTTCAAACTCAAAAACGCCATAGAAGATGCATACGAATTCCGTTTTAGATGAACTTGGGCTTGTTGAAGAGCTAGCAACAAGCTTAAGAACCTCACATGGAGAAACACCAAGAAGCAACAAAATAGGAAGATGCAAAGTATGCAAAGGATTGAGCTCCCTATGATGATGTTATCAAGTTACACAACCGAAAGACCCTCTTGATAGTGCGGTTATCTATCCTATAACCCGGTCTTCCAACAACCACCCTGAGACCGGTAAAAGGAAAACCTAGCAAGGCCATACCTTTGCCTTACGCAAACCGCTTGATGTTGATGACAACGCTTCAAGCTCCGCCCAAGCCGGAATGCAACACTTGATCATTGTTGCTTCGTGAAGACTCCTAATTTGCTCCCCATACACCACTATGGGATAGCTTCATTAATACATGTCTTCACATGTCCATTGTCACCAATATGGATGGCAAGCTTCAAGCAAATGATCTTCTCGAGATGCTTATCTTGAACTTGCCCTTCTCAACCTTGATGACGATCACCACTTGATGTCATCCTCTCATGGGCTATATAATATCTTCATTTTTGAAGCATGCCCATGGAAAGATACCTGTCCATATAGAAAACGCAAAGGCAAATATATAATGGATTAGTTCATGATGCATAATTGACAAGGCTTACCATACCACAATACCATGTGGTACATTATTTATGCTTCATGTGTTGACCAACTTGAAATCACTCTTCACTCTTTGTATTGGTCAACGAAGTATCTTCTCGTGCTCCATCTTAATATCTTGAGGTATATAAGGAACTCTTCATTTGATTACATGCTATAAATCTTAGTCAACCATAGCTCAACTAATGAGGCTATCATGACACTGACTTAGAGCCATATCTTGAATTCTTTTATTGAGATCACACTCTCAAGATCTTGATCATATCATATTCTTCTTTTCAACTCGATGATTTTGATGCCAATACTCAAGGTATATCTTTATCTTCATGGCATCCATACTTGAATCCAACACATGGACTACAAGCATGACCTATGGAATAAACCTTCATATAAAACTTAGTGAAAACATTAGTCCATAGGGATTGTCATTAATCACCAAAACCACACATAGGGGCAATTACCCTTTCACACAGGAACGAGTAAAGAGTACTTATCGGTAACGAGGTTGAACTAGGTATGCAGAGATACCGACGATCGAATCTCGGATAAGTAAAATATCACGAGACAAAGGGAAATTGGTATCCTATGTAAATGGTTCATTCTATCACAAAGTAATCATAGAAATATGTGGGAGCCATATGAATTTCTAGATTCCTCTATTGGTTATTGATCGAAGAAGAGTCTCGGTCATGTCTGCGTAATTCCCGAACTGTAGGGAAACACACTTAAGGATTCGATGTTGTTTAGTAGATATGGAGTGCGAGAAAGAAGACCAAATGTTGTTCGGAGTCTCGAATGGGATCCAGGATATCACGAGGGGATCTGGAATGGTCCGAAGAATAATATTCATATAAGGAAAGTCCAATTCCGGAGTTCAGGAATGATTCCGATGTTTTCACCAGAATGTTCTAGAAGGGTCTAGAAGGTTCACCGATCTGGATGGGGAAGGTTACATGAATGTTTCATGATAAAATGGAAAGGTTGCATCATGTCCTAGGTCACTAGGGTGGGCAAATAAAAGAGAGAAATCAAACTCCAAAATTGAAAGTCAAAAGGAAAGTTTGAAAAGTCAAACTGGGACAATGTTTCCTGGTAGATGGAGGAGAGGAAACCTCCTCTCCCTCCACTGCGCGCCAAGGAGGAGAGGGAGTTTTGGAGGATTCGACCTCCCCCTCCCCTAGCCACCCCTTCCTCTCATAAATAGAGGGGAGGGGTTGCCCCTCAATGTGGCACCCCAGATTTACGGTCCGAGAATACCCGTTATGCATACAATTCACGTTCCCATGATCAGTGAGCCATGAGCATAACTAACAAGTATCATTACATCATCCTTGAATAATGAATACAATAACTTACAAGGAGGCCTTTATGGCGATTACAACACAAGTAGCAGAAGTCTTTAGTGCAGAGCCCGTGCCTTAACCTACAGGCAACTGACTGGGAAGACGGTCTAGCTCGCATAGACGTCAGCACCTTCGATCCTTCTTAATATCTGCAATCCGGCCAAGTAAATAGCCAGGGACGATGCTGGTGAGTACTTTGAATGTACTCGCAAACCACCGAGTAAAGGGTAATAAGATAATGCATACTTTCGTCGTGGCGAGAAAGCTCTATACTATCGTTGTTTTTGAAAGACCTTCACTGGCATCCCTATATCTTTGTTGAAAAAGAGTTTTGTGAAATATGCCTCCTTTTAGAAAACCTGGACATCTCCACATCCTTGTTAAAAAGATTTGTAAAACATTTTTGTTGTAAAAACCCTTTTTAAAACCTTATCGACCCTCTCTGGTCAAAACCAACTTACTCTTTATCTTTCCTCGTGACCAAGTCACATCCTTTATTTCATCACAACTTAACCGAAGGGTACTCCTAGATCTTGCCATTCCAACCGTCCTTGTCCATGGACACGGCTATTCGAATAGATTACACTCTACAAAGGTTGTACACTATACCCACACCATCCGGTTACCCGTCCCTGATCTACACCGATCGTGGGTCGAATAACCGGTCAAGACCTTCCGAATGCCCTCTCTTATACAAGTGCCTACCCTATGAGGTTTATCCCCTCAAGACCGGGATGCCCTATATAGTAACCAGCCAACCAGAGCGTGTTTTGCACCTCGACTGGTGTGCGCTTTCAATGAGGGGCTCATAGTATCGTGCGGAGGCCCATAGACCCTTCATTCCTTCTCCCGGTCGATGATACACATGGACCGTTGGACAGAGAAGGCCCACCCTCTAGGGATTGTTTACCCCTGTAGTAGTGTGATGCACCTATACCGGATTATTAAAACTTCCAGCCCAGCCCCGTCCCATTCCAGAGTAATATGGTTGCACGGGTTAATTGCGCTAGCTTCAAAACTGGCCAGCCCGGCTGTTTTCGTAAACATTTTTTTCCTCCATCATTTCGTAAAACAAAACCTTTCTCATTTTTCAAACTACGTGATAGGCCAAGCCTCACTAAGGTTTTCTCATAAAACATTTTTGTAAGTCCTTTCTCGGGGTCTTCCCATCCTACATTTTTGCTTAGGCTAAAAAGGGGTCTCCAAGGGGTTATGGTGTTAAGTCACCATCTATCATGCTAGGGGCAGGTAGGTATCATCAAAGTGAGTTGTACCTAATGGTACTAAGGGTTAATGGTTTGGAGGAGCCAAACATTCCCCACATAGTATATTATACTAAAACGATGCAATTTGCATAAATGGGTAGATAAAATATGCATAGATAAAATGATAGGACAAGGCATATGAGCAAGAAGGTGGCTTACCTATGACCAGCGAGGAGTCCCTTGACGGTGTTAAATAACTAGAATGCCGATAATAGCAATAATAAGAATAACCCGGTCCTTCCTTCTTCTCGGCGTCACATAATCGCAACTATCGCCGTAAATAAGCATACATGCAAACAAACAATACACCAATCAATACAAAGCATACAAGCCTCAAACCATACAGCAAGCTAGGGATAAATATATGCTAAACATCAGTAGGGTGTTGGAGGTTTGATGTGATGGGATTGGGAGAAGATTGGGAGGCCTTGGGAAGAAGGATCCCTTTGGTTCTATAGTCTAGGAACTACCTAAGAGAGGGGGTTTTGAGTAAGGACCTGATATGTATGGTAAAATTGTATGAAAATGATACCATTAGATAGGTATTGATAAAATGAAACCAACAAAAGTGGTTTTATTATTTTATCAATTTCCTAGAATTTATAATGGGTTTTATATTAATTAAAACTCTAGTTTTAAGGGAATAATTCACCAAAACTTCTATGGACTTCCAAAAATTATTTCCTACGGTGAAAAGGTAGTATTTGATGGACTGAATCAAGAGGAGTTGGAATCACCTCAAAAAAATTACCAGATTGCCCTTGCGAAATTCCCAAAAGAAGTATTCTCCGGGATTTGTCTTTTTCATCAGATTTAATCTACAGAAGCTTGTTAGTTGATTCTAAGGACACATGCTAGATACTGAGAGTACCTTTCTGTAGAAATTGGAATCCAACAATTTGGAGTTCCAGAACTACTGCAGTGATTTTATTAGTAATTAAACCATGCACAGAAGAGTTTAATTCACTAAAGTTGAACAGATGCTCATAAAAATATCATCTACTGGATTATGAAGGATATGGATGTGTGTGTCATCTGAGAGTTGGAATTAGGTCAAAACCTTATTTGGCTTGGCCTAGAGAATTTGCTAAAGTCAGAAAGTCTCTGTTTTTTATATTTTTGCTACTAGTAATCTAGGAAGCAAACTTAGATAGGGCCAGTGGGACATGAGGGGTAGGGGTGAAGAAAACTTAGGTAGGGCCAGTGGGACATGAGGGGTAGGGTGATACCTTTCTTTACAAATTGGATTTAATCCATTTGGATTTGTAAAACCTTCTAAAGAATTTATTTAGTGCTAAGGACAGATCCTAGTATAAGATTTATCATATTTATTTTAATCATCTCAAGGGTTAGGTAGTGGCTTTGCATATTAGCAAAAACATTATGGTACCTCTAAAAATATATATCTGGGCCCTTTGGGTCACTTTACATTTTTAAAACTATTTAAAATAGTTTGCTAAAATTTAGATCTAGGAGAAAATTGAAAAAAGAAAAAGAGAGAGGAAGGGTTTGCTGGGCCGAGCAGGGTGGATTCGCCCACCCGGGCTTGGTTTCGCGGGGAAGGTGGCGACTGGGCCGGCTGGGGCCCGCGTGGCAGAGAGTGGTGGGGGTGAAGGGGTATGAGGAGTTGCTGGCCGTCGGATCAACGCAAGATCGACGGCCGTGGCGCTTCTTCAACCTCTGCTCATAACAGGAAACAGAGGAAACCTTAGGGCAGGGAGGCGGGGCTTGTGGGGCTTACCAGAGGCATGGAGAGGCATTGGGGACGGTCTAGGAGGATGCAGCGGTTGGCGGGGAGTCCTTAGAGGGGACGCTTCATCTGGTTCCGTGATTAGATCTTGCTCATGCGAGGGCGCTCGAGAGGAGTGCGATGGAGCTTCAACGGTGGCATCCACTGGAGCGGTTCCTGATGGTTACGAGCAGGGGGATGAGTAGATCTGGTGATAGGATAGACACGCAGGTATGGAGGCGAGATGAGAGGGTCGAGACGAGCTGCTTTCTTGTATGCAAGAGGGGAGGCCGAAAAACCAAGTTCTTCTTCTCCCGAGCTGCAGAGAGTGAGAGGTTCCATGGGATCTTGGGGAGGGGTAGTAATGGTGTAGAGGAGTGTATTGGAAGCAGTAGAGGGGTTAAGGATGGGTGGAAATGAGCACGAGCTTGAGAGCTCAAAAATGGCCGAGGTGTGTGTGGTTCTTCCTCTCTATGGCGAAAGAGGAAGAGGGAATGGGCAGGGGAGTGTGTGGTGGTGTTCTGACAGTCAGGGATCAAAATGGGGGAGGAGTTGAGGCCAGGGGTGGCCTCTGGCCTTATAACCCAAGGAAGAGGGTGTATGGTGGTCTAAGTCCATGGGGAAGGCTTGGAGGGAGGGAGGTGCTCAGCCAATGGGGCCATAGGGGTGGTGGGGAGGTGTGGGGTAGCCTCTGGTCGGGCTGAGTGACAGGGGTGAGAGGGGAGCTGCTGCTAGGGCTTTAAATATGATGTGACAAAACTAGGATGCTTTGTCTCCCTCTCAACAAGAGCAAAAGGACAAGAACTAGGGTTTGGTTGCTGTAGACCTTTAGTGCTACGACCAGGAGGAGGGAGGGATGCTAGGGTGTAGTGTTTGACAAGGTTTGGTGATGATTGGATTTGGTTTGAAACAAGATTTGACTAGTTTGCCAAATTTGATCAAAACTTGGGTTGTGAAGGAAGTTTGAAAATTTGCATTGAGCAATGGGTGGTAGTACTGGTAGGTGGAGCAGGTCAAATAATCACTTCAAGATTTAAATGGGATTTTTCTGAAGATTATAATCCCATTTAAATTCACTTCTTCAAAAAGTGCAGATGTATTTTATGGAACAAAAATGATATTTTTACATTGGGTAAGCTTGTTTTTTGATGTGAGATGGTCCTAAATACCATAACACACATTGGGTAATTTTATTGGGATTTATTGAGGTGGGAAAGTATTTTTGGGGAAATATTTCTTGTTTTTGCCATTTAAGAAAAAGGGCAAAAACAAATAATAAAGAATCTAACAAATATTTATTTTTGAGTTGGGAAGATGGGATATGATATATAGGCATAAAATGTGCCATGAGTTGGCAAGGTGATTTGGAGAAAAGCAAACTTACCTTTATAGACAATATTTTTTGGAATTTGGTAAGTAAAGGAAATAAAATAGTTTAATAATCCAAATAATTGTGGGAATTATTTGGGGATGCTTAAATACAAGGTAGATGACCTAAACTTGATGTATGCATCAAGGTTCACCTTGGTTTTGAAGAAAAGTGGTGAAAAGGATGGAAACTAGATTCGGGGAGGATCTAGGGTTTTGTTATTCTGATGCCATCTAAACAAGGTTGGATTAGGGAACTCATAGCTCACCTTGGTACAAGGGGGTGATGGATGGATAGACCGTGTCAGGTAGATGATCATGGAATCAAGAGTTGGGATTAGTTGGATTTGAGGTGATCTTGAAGAGATGGCAAACTTTGTTGAAAATAAGGCTGCCATAACAGATACATCAGATAGCCTCCTAAACCATGTGGGTTTAAGAAGCACAAGGCTCCAATGGAAACAAGTTAAATTGTGATTGATAGGCCATGATTAGTAGATTATAACCATTCAAATAGTTGGTCAAGGGGAGGTGGAATATAGATGTGAGCTTCTGCCAAAGTAGGCAAGATGATAAGATTTGCAGAAAAGATTATTATCTTGGCTACAAAATCATCATGGAGGAGTCAGAATTAGATGGGCCTAGCCAAGGGTAAGAGTGGGTTTTGGTAGTACTAATGTTGTACTACAAGATGGTTCAAGTACAATCTCAAGACTGCACATAGGTTGGAAAAGGTAGGGCTCTAAGGATTGCATCTAAATAAGAAATCCAGACTTAGCCATTTTGGCGGTTTTGGAGATTTTGGCTAGAGTGCAAGTGTATAAGATTTTGAGAGGATCCTAGGTTCCAATCTCATGATCAAGGAGATGATGTTGAGGTACTAATTAAGTAGGTAGGATTCAGTCTTATATTGGGTCTCCACTGAGTTGGAAACCATCGAGAGGGATTATCCTTGGATTGATCTGAGCATGAGATGAGATGATCACTTGAGTGGCTTAGGATAGATTCAGATTTGGAAGCTTAGCTTGAGATTGATGATCACAAGCAAGGATTGGGTCCTAAGGGATGAGCTACTAGATTAGCTCAATCTAGTTCCTAAGAAAACAATGCAAACAGCAGATCAAGGCAATTCATCACACAGCAGTTCAAGGCAATTCATCTTATTACTTATCCAACTAGTACTAGGTTTACCATCAAGCCTAGCTTGAGGTAAGGATGGGTATGTTGAAAAGGGGTTTTTCTTTGAGGTGAAAAGGTTTTAATAAGGTTTTGGAAAACCTAGGGATAAGAGTAGTTGAAGGTTCTGTCTTGAAAACATAAGGAGAGTACATATATGTCTCCATAGGTTGGGCAATAGAAACTAGTAAAGTAATTTGTTGTGTCGAAGTCATCTTGGCTCAGGTTTTGAAATGCCAGAACGTTTGAGAATATAAAAGATGAGCCATGACATCTCTTTTGTGAAAATAGTTTTTGTAAACTAGGGTTGAGACGAGGAGCACACAACTAATACACAAACAGTTGCTTGAGAACAAGCTAGCAAGTAAGCACACATTGCAAGAAAAAGTTTTTGTTCCCCCAGATTTTTGCCTTCTGGACATTTAATCAGGGTTGCTAAAATTGGGATGTTACACTCAACACAACACCACAAACCCTAGCCCCACCCACGCCTAGCTGTCGCCACCGCCGCTGGACCCACCTCCTCCTCTTCGGCCTCTATACCCTAGTCGCCAAGGAACCCCTCTACTCCGCCTACCTGCTCTGGCTTAAGGCGAAGCCCTGTGGGATCTCCTCTCTAAACTCCAACACCACGCCGTCATGCTACCGGAATCACGAGGAGAGAGCTACAACCTCCACTGCATGTTGGAACAAGGGATAGGAAGGTCTTCATCGAGTACCGAACGTGTGACCGACTGTGGAAGCGCTGCCGAAACATGGCGCTGGAAGGATCGTCTATGCGATCTTGAGATCGGCAAGTGAACGACTACATCACCCATGAGAATCTGCTCTCGTTAAACTCTTTGGAATGTTCGAGGGTGAGTACACTATCGACTCGTTGCTACAATCTAGTAGATAGATCTTGGCTTGTGTGCATTCATGTGGTAGAATTTTTTTATTTTCCATGCTACGAACCCCTATAGTTTGCGTCCATGTCTGAGTAGATCATTAGTTCTTGGGGAAATGGAGAAACCCTAATATGATATAGGAAATAAGATAAAGTTTATTATGATATTCATTGTTGTGACCATGTGTTATATTGTCTACATCTTGATGTTGGCAGAAGTTGACCTCTCCAATATTTGCCTCTTGTGGGGACTTGATGTAGGAACTACTTGTAGGTAGATGGAGGGATGTTAGCACTTACAGTGACTATAAAGTTGTTGGCACCCCTTACGTATCAAATTGGAAACCGAGGAAACTCATAAAACACTATACATGCCATGGGATACGTCCTGCGGGATTATGTCCCTTAATAGCGCAGTAATTCAATTGATGTTAATTGCTGTCTGTTGTGGTTATGAGGATGATTTGAGGAGTGGTTGCTGCCTCTTTGTCCAAATACGGAGTTCCTCCCACACATGCATAGTTGAGAATGTTCACGATGATAATCTTTACCTTATCCCTTTATAATACTAGTGGTGTACCCGCTAATCCCTAAGAACGCTTTCTCCCACTAAAGTTTCAAATCTCTTTTACATACGCGATCCTTATTTTTTGTATTCAGTTTTATTTACTTTACGCATTGTTCTATTATACTAAAAACCCAAAAACACATTTTTACACATTACTCGTATTTTATCTTGTCACTTAGAACTTTACTTAGCATTTCTAGTTTTAGTATTTATTTCAAGAATTCCTAGACTTCAGACTACTGTTCCTTGTGGGATCGATATCTTTATTTTGAAACTAGCTACATCCGATCTGTGCACTTGCAGTCGTCGGTAGACAGTCTGTGTTAGGCTTGGGAACTAGCTAAAAGATGATGCTAGAAAGGAGGCTAAAGGGACAAGCCTCATGAAGCTCCCGCCTCCTCCGGCAAAACCTATGTCTCAAATGAATTTTGTTGTCAAAAAAGAATCCATTCTAGTTGATATACAGGTGCAGCAGTCTGATGTTCTTCCTACGGGTGTAGAGAACAAAAGGCAGAAAGAGCAATTTGTATAGGAGAATGTAGCCCGTTTGGAGAATCTAAATAAGGCCATCATGTAGGGAGTGATCAAGGTGCAAGACAAAGGCAATGTAGTGAATGTTGCTGCGGGTGCTGGAGGCATGCCAACGAGTACTAGAAGTAGGGAAGGTAATGGAACTTACTAGAAGCTCGAAGGGGATAAGTCAGATAAGATAAAGGGAGTGGTGCTGCCAAAGGAGAGGAAGAGGGGACCCGAGAGTACGGATGTGGATAGTAACATGGAAAACAAGAAGAGGAAATCTAAGGGTGAAGATGAAGGTTCAAAGATAGTGATCGACAATGCTGCTAGCGCGGGGCTGCCCGGACAGTCCCACAAGACCCAATGAAGATCACGGGTCTAAACTGCCGGGGACTGGGGAATAGGCCGGCAGTTCATGGTCTTTAGGCCATCCTAAAGAGGGAGGACCCTGATATTATGTTTTTGCCGAAAACAAAACACGACAAACCCAGAATGGAAAAGATTTGGATGTTTTTGGGAATGCCAAACATTTTCGTACAGAAGTGTGTGGGAAGAAGCGGGGGCTTGGTGATGTGTTGGAACAATAGCGTGGATCTTATGATGCGTTGGCAAGGAAGAATGCATATTGATGTTATAACAAAGGATGTGGATGGTTTCAAGTGGCGGTTGAAAGGCATCTATGGTGAGTTGAGACAAGAGCTTAGGGAGGAAACGTGGAGGTTCCTACGCACTGTACACTAGCAGGAGTAGCTGTCGTGGATCTGCATTGGCGACTTTAATGAAATAATGTATATCTATAAGAAACATGGTGGTGTTGCGAAGCCACAAAATAAGATGGAGAATTTCTGTAATGCTTTAGATTTTTGTAACCTCAAAGATCTAGGCTTTGGGGGGACATGTTTATTTGGAGAAATAATAAATATAGAGTTACAGGGTATATCCGTGAGCGTCTTGATAGGGTGGTCGCCAACCTAGTCCAGTGTTCGTGCTTTCCTGGATATAAGGTCGTTAATGGAGACCCGAAGCACTATGATCACAAACCAGTCATAGTGTCCGTGTTTGGTGTTGATTGACCAGTCCGTACATGTGCGGCTGGAGTAAATAAGAGATTCGAGGCAAGGTGGCTGTTTGAGGAGGACTGTGAGACAATGGTTAAGAATTCCTGAGAAGTGGTTGTAGCAAGGGGGACACGCTGTTTCTTGACAGGTTAAATATATCAAGAGACCTCCATGTTTGGAGTCGTGATGTTTTGGGTGACCTGCAGCAACGTATCTGTTAGGACCCTCTCCCTGTGCACGTCTCATTGGGATAGTGTCATGGGCTTGCAAAGAGGCACTCGGCCTAGCCCATGACTAGCTTCAGATCGACACCTACAAATATCCATTGAGAGCCAACCAGGAAAGTATCCAGAAGGATCAGGTGAACGGCGGCTCTTCTCTCCCATCTCGGCTCTAAATTCCTAGTCCCTTTCGTGCTTGTTCCTCTGTTTAGTTAAGAAATCATTGTATCTATCGATGATTGAGTGGATTTGAGCATTTAGACTCTAACATCTGGTATCAGAGCCAGAGGCCACCCTTACCTAAATAATTTCCCTGGCTTTTTTCCCACCCCACACCACGCCATGGATTCTCAGCTCAAGGATTATTTCGATGCGTGGTTTGCCAGATGGGAGTGTCAATTCGATGAACTGATGGCCATCATGGGTGCACTTCCTAGCCCCACTGACCACAACAACATCACTCCTGCCATCACCACCGACGGCATTGTTGGGCCCGTGTCAGCGAGCTCCACCATGGCTGAGCTTGTCACTGCGTCTGTAGGGTTGGCCGAGCCCCCGGATATAGTCTCCATCTTCAAAGAGTCCCTGGTAGTCGCCCCACTTGTTCCCTGTGACAACAGCATGGTGACACCTGTGTTCTGTTCGACGGAATGCCAAAACCGCGACGCCATCGAGCCGGCTCCTGCTTTCAACCCAGCAGCAGCGACGTCTCCCACGACCATGGTTGACATCATACCATAGCTTGCTGCCGCCGCAGCAGACAACGGAGACCTTGACGACAAGCCTATCATAGGCACCGCATCCACGACTATGACCCCGACCAATGAGAGGTTAATGACGGCCACTCCTGCTAGGCGCACATGTTCTGTTCTGTGGATTATGCGACCCAAGTTGTCACCGCAGTGTCACCCATACCAGCAACCCTATTGTGGCCATTTGGGTGGTCATCGTCACAAGCTTCACCAGCCATGTCTGCTAGGAATGAGGTAATCTCCATCGAACTCGCCCTTGGCAACGACAGCAGGCATGGTGCTTCGCTGAGAGTGGCACTGATGATGGAGAGCATGGTGAGGCCATGGCTAGAACCTATACCTGCGCGTCCACCTGATCCGTGGAGTTTGTTCCCATGTTCAGTCCTGAAGTTATTTCAAAGTGGTTATGCACCCAATTTACTTACAACCGATTCAAAGGAGATTGGAAACATCAACCAAGATGGTGTTCCAGGAGCATATGATTACCACGTGTACAAGAAGAAACAAAAATGCATGACAAATGTATTTTCTATGAGAGTTATTAGTGCAGATTTTTAGTTAAAATTGCTTGGTTCTCTACTGTCATGAAGCTACAAAAATTATCCCATGGTTGCATGGCTTCTATTGGTGTCCACTTGAGAAGGGCTATGGTTTTCTACACAATTTTATGTGGCGAAGGAAACGAATTCAGAAATCTGACATGCAGTCAGTTGAGTTCTGTTTCCTATGGTTCTGATTATTTCCGATGGGAAATTGCATGGTTTTTAGTAGTATCATCGTGTGTTCATACAATAATTTGAAGAAGTGGAAAACACACCATGTCGGATTCAGTGTCAAATATAGACAAATGGCATCCGCAGTGTGATGTATGTTGTAACACCCTTGGATCGGCCCTATACAAGTTTTGGCAATTTCCGCCAAACCCGTATAGAAACGATTCAAAGGTGCCCACCAGGCACTTTCGTGTGAGTGGAAAACGAAGTAATATTATTACACATTAGTTCACGATGAAACCCACAAAATAGATATATACAACAGGGACTTAACGAGTCAAGAATACAAATATACAATACACATATCCAAATCACTTTGAAAACGATACAATCGTCCGAGTACGGACAAGATGTAAATGGGGCTAAGAGCCCTGAATAATAACCAATGGCATCCATACCCCTGCCCAGGCCAAGCCGGAAGGGTAACCCTGCTAACGACATCGATCTCAAACCTGATAAACAAAAGGGGTCCCGACAAAGGGCAAAGGAAAAAGTGAGCGGTCAGTACTGAGGCCAGTACACGGCGGGTCTTAGAATTCGGCGATACTCGCCTACATATGTACGGTGGACTGAAGCGGCAGCAAAACATGCGCTAAACAACCTATAGATACTCAAAACCACTGCCGGCTATCAGAGAGGGATAAGAAAGACCTATTCGAAACCAACCTGATACTAACACCAAACATACCCATCCTAATATTTCCCCCTCAAAACCAAATAAGGAAGTCAAGCCGAGGAAACTCACACGGTTGGCATTTTTATTTATTCTTTCCGTGGTGGTTATCTAACTTACTAGTCATATCATATACAAGTCAAATCTGTAATAGTAAACTTTAGTTATAGTTGTCTATGATCGAGATACTTTTATCCAAGTTGTCCATAACCGCGGACATAGCTTTTCGAAAAGATTTCATCCTACAGGGGTTCACCAAAGTTTCCACACGCACTTCGACCCTTTTTGGCAGATCAGTTAACATACTTCTATAGGTATGTCGGCGGGCCTTAGGACACGACGCTTTTCCAGACCAAAAGCAAGTACATGGGGGGCACCCCAATAAGCTACCCGTAACGAAGTCAGCCGAGCTACAAAGCGAACCCAGAGGTTGTGAAATCGGCCAAGAGATCAGAGGCCATAGGTATAATCCTCAACATAACGACCCACATCCTAAACAGTACAGTAGTAAACGCTCATTGAACAACATATAATAAACATGGCATACATGGCATAACATGGCATGAAAACGTCAAACTAGTTTGTAGCCCCCAGTACAGTACTTTAAAATCAGGTACTAAGCCGATAGGGGTGCCCACACACCCCACATGTGGTTAGCGCGCTCAGTCTCGGAACAGGTGTCATGAACTCGGGTCCTAGGTGGACACAAGTGGGCGGTTAACAACCAAATATCAACTATTACCCATCGGTGCCGCTTCATTAGTTATATCAATTTTAATATTTAAGTAATCATCTGTAATAAAAACCATGATAATCTCCACCTTTATGAATTTGCCAACCCCCAATATCAGTGGAACATCGACGACGCGAAGCGGCACCTGAGCAAGCGACTACGACTCGCAAGAACAATTGTCTACCCAAACAACAAGCAATAGGAGGTGTCCAAGGCAATACAAAGGCTACAAGGATATATAAAGAGTACTGAATCTAAAACATCGCAACACAGATAGCAATAGATCAACAGGAGTAAGTAAAGACTATAAATGTAAAATAGGTAGAAAGGGGGAGAATGCTCGCTTGGGAAACACTACGGAAGATATATTCGAAGCACTTGTCGAAGCTCAAAATATCTTATCGTCCTATCCGGAAAGAAGCAAATCACTAAATACAACAAGGGATGCAAAAATTACAACTAATACGAAAGAACCGGCATGATCACGATATGTATGCATGACATGGCATAATTCGATGCGACTTAGCAATATTAAGTGGTACCGGAATCCTAATAATTGATTAGAGGTTCAAGTTATTTTCCAACCATCAAAATTAATGTTAGGTATCATATAGAGGATGGCATGGGTGATCAAGGTAACAAGCTACGCAATTTACATGAGGTTGAAAAAATATTATATAGCAATTTCCATACACACCATATGCATAAGATTATGTTTAATCTTGGTTAAACTAAACATGAGAACTAAATGATGTTACACGACAACAAGGTTGGGAGTTTTATTCATTCTTTCCATGGTGGTTATCCAACTTACTAGTCATATCAGATACAAGTCAAATCTGTAACAGTAACTTTAGTTATAGTTTTCTATGATCGAGATACTTTTCTCCAAGTCATCCATTACAGCGGACACAGCTTTTCGAAAAGATTTAATCCTACAGGGGTGCACCAAAGTTTTCACACGCACTTCGACCCTTTTTGTCAGATCAGTTAACATAGTTCCATAGGTATGTCAGCGGGGCTTAGGAAACGACGCTTTCCCAGACCAAAAGCAAGTACATGGGGGGCACCCCAATAAGCTACCCGTAACGAAATCAGCCGAGCTACAAAGACAGACCCAGAGGTTGCGAAATCATCTAAGAGATCAGAGGCCATAGGTATAATCCTCAACATAACGACCCACATCCTAAACAGTACAGTAGTAAACGCTCATCGAGCAACATATAATAAACATGGCATACCTGGCATAACATGGCATGAAAACGTCAAACTAGTTTGTGGCCCCCAGTACAGTACTTTAAAATCAGGTACTAAGCCGATAGGGATGCCCACACACCCCACATGTGGTTAGCGCGCTCAGTCTCGGAACAGGTGTCAAGAACTCGGGTCCTAGGTAGACACACAAGTGGGCGGTTAACAACCAAATCTCAACTATTACCCACCTGTGCCGCTTCATTAGTTATATCAATTTTAATATTTAAGTAATCATCTGTAATTAAAACCATGATAATCTCCACCTTTATGAATTTGTCAACCCCCAATATCAGTGGAACATCGACGACACGAAGCAGCACATGAGCAAGCGACTACGACTCGCAAGAACAATTGTCTACCCAAACAACAAGCAAAGCAATAGAAGGTGTCCAAGGCAATATAAAGGCTACAGGAATATATAAAGAGTACTGAATCTAAAACATCGCAACACAGATAGCAATAGATCAACAGGAGGAAGTAAAGACTATAAATGTAAAATAGGTAGAAAGCTGGAGAATGCTCGCTTAGGAAACATTGCTGAAGATATATCTGACTTGTCGAAGCTCACAATATCTTATCGTCCTATCCAGAAAGAAGCAAATCACTAAATACAACAAGGGATGCAAAAATTACAAGTAATACGAAAGAACCGGCATGATCACGATATATATGCATGACATGGCATAATTCGATGCGACTTAGCAATATTAAGTTGTACCGGAATCCTAATAATTGATTAGAGGTTCAAGTTATTTTCCAACCATCGAAATTAATGTTAGGTATCATGTAGAGGATGGTATGGGTGATCATGGTAACAAGCTACGCAATTTACATGAGGTTGAAAAAAGATTATATAGCAATTTTCATACACACCATATGCATAAGATTATGTTTAATCTTGGTTAAACTAAACATCAGAACTAAATGTTGTTACACGATATGGAAATGCCATATTCTGTAGAGTTTATTTTTCAAAGCATTTTGATATATCATATTTAATGTTTCTAAAAAAACAGGGAAAAAAGTTATAACATTAACAAGACAGACTCATTTTATGGAATTTATTTGAAAAAAGAAAAAAAATGCCCAAGAGAAGATTTGAACTTGGGTCGATGGCTACAAAGATATATATATAGAGAGAGAGACTTGTTTGGGCTGAAGTTAGTTAACATTGTGGTGGCGATTAAATTTTTGTACCAGCAGTACAGGCGAGTGTAGAAATAAAATAACCCCCATAGATGTCAAACAGTCAAGGTTGCAAGTCACTACAGTGCTGCTTTGATGCTTAACAAAAGGAGACCTGATACATTTTCACAAATCAAGCACGGTAGTTACATGTAGATAAAAGGAGTAAAACGGGGTGTCATTTACTTGGACAAGAGAGGATTCGTACTCAGGATGAAATTGTAGTATAGCACGTACCCATGGTGAAGACACTAATGTTCTGAACCATTGAAACAAGACTTTGCAATTTTTAGGGATATATAGAAGTAGAATAAAACAGAGGACAAAAATACTGAACATTTTCATGACCAACGCGCTTCAGAGTTAACGATAAAAGGAGCTGACTTAGATCGAAGATATCGGGAGATACAGGCGATGATTTTACGCGCCGCTTGCTCCTGTGGCGAGCTGGTACATCAGAACAAAACGTGAGCTGCAAAGATCCGCAGGGAGAGAAGCGGGGATCTACGGAAAAAAGGAGGTTTCAGAGGGTCTTCTTCGGGCGCGAAACTGAATTTCGGGAGCAGAATTGACAGTAGGTCAGGCTGACTCGCGATGATGTTTTCGAGTGACTCCGGTGGCGGATTTGCCTGAGGTTTTCGTCTACGGGAAGCTGATACATCCCTCTTCGACGGGGTAAGACGGGATCCGCCGGAGATGGGCGGAATGTGCCGGAAACGTGAGGGGAATAGAGGCGGTTCAGGCTGCAGATGCTATCGCGGCTGATGCGCGTGCGTGTGCTGAGCAGGTTAAGGCGAGTCAAGGCGAGGAGTTTCAGGGGAAGGTGGAGCTCACCAGGAGATGGTCTTAGGCGATCCCGTGATCGGCATCGACCTGCCGAGGTGCAGCAGAAAAGGTGGACATGCGCGAATGGTCGAGGAGGAATTCAAGCTTGGCGATGACTCCGTGAAGCTCCAGACCCTGGCATCCCGTAGAGGGCGCGAACGGCGACGTGGTTCGGTTCCTGCGCTCCAGTAGGCGAGTGCAGCTCCATAGCGTTGGATCAATTGACGGGAAGCGGCGGTGTTGCTCACGGTGAGTTGGAGAACGTAAAACATGAAGGAAGTTAGGGTTTCCTTCGGGTTGCCTAGGGAGCGATAGGTGGACGAAGTGTACGTCGTCCATCCGGAGGACAGCGACCTGCAGGTGCTCGGATCCATTGCCATACAGTGGCGAGCCAGGCGCTGATAGGGAAGATAAATAGAAGCTTTGAGTTTGGGCTATAGATGGGCTGGTCGTTTTGGTTGGGTCAAAGGAAGATGGGTCACGGTTGCAAGCTGCTACTCCCTCTCACTAATTTATTTTCTGAAACCTTTTCTCTTTTCTTTTAGCTTTTGCTTCTTTTCAAAAACCTTTTTGAAACTTTGCATCGATTTTAAAACAGGAGGGGTAGATAGGATGGCAAGAGATTAGATTTGAACAGAAAAACCAAATAACCAAAAACTCAAATGGAATTTAAGACAAGAGGCAAGACCATATGGGGTTTGTTATCTCATGTCACAAGCACATGATGGTTGTGATTGCATGTGCTCTAGAAAAAGGAGACAAAAGGAGATACATGCATAGATGGCTATCGAAGAGTGCAAAGCACTAGAATTGGAACATGGTTAAATTTGAATGGATGGATTCCACACATTTGCATATGGCATGATTTAAAATACACATAGGAAAAATAAAGTGGAAGTCCATATGGCATATATGTGGTGGAAAATACAGGGAGGTCATGTGAAAAGGTGTGTTGGCATGTTAGTGGTAGAATGAATCGAAGAGATATGCCCCCAACTCAATTTGGGCATTTTGACAATTACAAAAATAGCAAGACTCAAGTAAGTAAAATTTGACATCATGGTTCCAAGTCAAGTATGGCACCAACTAGAGATAGAATATAGAGAGGATACAAATGGAGAGGGGAAAATAGCAAGATACAAATATAAAGATCAAGAACAATAAACAAGTGAGATAATTTAAATACAACAATTTAATTATATGTTCCATGCAACGTGACATGACGAACATGATGATGCATGAGACCATGATGATGCAACAAGGTAAAACAACAAGCAAATTATAATTGGGGAATTCCTGGGATGCTACACTTCAACACCACTAACAATGGATCTCGCCCTCGAGATCCGCCTCATGGTACGGGAAGAAGGCCGTCGGTCTGAATCTTGTCGCTTCATGTAGATCCTCGCGACACCACTAACAATGATCGTTGCTTCATCTTGAAATCGACGACACCACCAACAAGGGGTCGTTGCTCGCGTTTAATGAGAGAACACACCAGAGAATAAAAGATGAAGGTAAAGGCATCGAGAAATAAATCCGCCTCTATCTTTGATGAAAGGAGAGAAAAATGCATTCTAATCCACTTCATTGTACAAGAGCAAATAGAATGAGTAGTCGGCATGAGGGCTAATCCATCACACACCCAAACTATTACTCCGCACATGTAGTAGAAAATCATGCGCCCATTCTTGGAATTAGACTGAAAATCTTGACAACCAATGTTCGAACACAAAGGAATGATGCAAGTTCTTCATCAGATCTGACATAGATGATGTCGTCGCATTGGAAACACCAGAAGATACAAAGAAAATTTGTAGTGAATTTTGGTCCACTGAAAGGTACAACAGATGAAAAGATTTCTCATATAACATGACAATCGGATACAAAACACCGTTACAAGAGGAAAGAAGTGAAACCCTGAAGGTACGATGGAAAACCAACCACGAGAAATCCTAGGCTGGAAGAAAAGATAAGAGAGCAGATTCAAAACATGCAGAGGTAAGAAGAGAATAGCAGAGGGGTAAGGAGTAAAAGCAGACCTAATTAGATCTGTCCAACCGATTTTCCAAATAGTTTTGACACCCTACGCCTGTTAGCTAGGTTATCCTACAGGCTGGACCAAGGTATCATAATCACCGAGCTCGATACCACTCAGAACACCTCGATCGGCCCTATGCAAGTTTTAACGATTCCCGCCAAAACCGCATAGAAACGATTCAAAGGTGCCCACCAGAAACTTTCGTGTGGGTGGAAAACAAAGTAATATCATTACATATTAGTCCATGATGGAACCCACAAAACAGATATATACAACAACGACTCGACGAGTCAAGAATACAGATATATAATACACAGATCCAAATCACCTTGAAAACGATACAATCGTCCGAGTACGGACAAGATGCAAATGGGGCTAAGAGCCCTGAAGAATAACCAATGGCGTCCATAACACTGCCCAGGACAAGCCGGAAGGGTAACCCTGCTAACGACGTCGATCTCAAACCTACTAAACAAAAGGGGTGCCGACAAAGGGCAAAGGAAAAAGAGAGAGGTCAGTACTGAGGCCAGTACACGGCAGGTCTTAGAATTCGGCGGTCCTCGCCTACATAGGTATGGTGGACTAAAGCGGCAGGGAAACATGCGCTAAACAACCTATAGATACTCAAAACCACTATCGTCTATCAGAGAGGGATAAGAAAGACCTATTTGAAACCAACCTGATACTAACACCAAACATACCCATCCTGGTATTTCCCCCTCGAAACAAAACGAGAAAGTCAAGCCGAGGAAACTCACATGATTGGCAGTTTTATTCATTCTTTCCATGGTGGTTATCCAACTTACTAGTCATATCAGATATAAGTCAAATTTGTAACAGTAAACTTTAGTTATAGTTGTCTATGGTCGAGATACTTTGCTCCAAGTCGTCCATAACCATGGACACGGCTTTTCAAAAAGATTTAACCCTGCAGGGGTGCACCAAAGTTTCCACATGCACTGCGACCCTTTTTGCCAGATTAGTTAACATACTTCCATAGGTATGTCGGCGGAGCCTAGGACATGACGCTTTTCCAGACCCAAAGCAAGTACATGGGGGCCATGTAGGGGTTCATAGTATGGAAAACAAAAAAATTCTATCGCATGAACACAAACAAGCCAAGATCTATCTACTAGATTATAGCAATGAGTCGATTAGAGTACGCACCCTCGAAGATTCCAAAGCGGTTAACGAGAGTAGATTCTCGTGGGTGATGTAGTCGTACACTTGCCAATCTCAAGATCGCATAGACGGTCCTTTTGGCGCTACATTCCGGTAGCGCTTCCGCAGTCGGTTACATGTTTGGTACTCGATGAATACCTTCCTCTCCCTTGTTCCAGCAGGCAGCGGAGGTTGTAGTTCTCTCCTCATGATTCCGGCAGCACGACGGCGTGGTGTCAGAAGTAGAGGGAAGATCCCGCAGGGCTTTGCCTAAGCTGGAGCGGGTTATGGTGGAGTATTAGGGTTACCCCGGCAATCTAGGGTTTAGAAGCCGGAGAGGAGGAGGTAGTCGGCGGCGGCTAGGGCGGCAGCGACTTGGTGCGGCAGCGGTGCAAGGTGGCTGCGTGACGGTGGCATGGGGAGGGGATGGTGTTATCTCTCTTGGGGCACCCCCTCCCCTCTATTTATGAGAGGAAGGGCAGCTTGGGAGAGGGGAGTTTGAATCCTTCCCCAACTCCTTCCCCTACTTGGCTTGTGGTGGAGGGAGAGAAGGATTCTTTCCTTCCTCCACCAGGATACATTGTCCTAGTTTGACTTTTCAAACTTGCCTTTTGACTTTCAATTTGGAGTTTAATTTATTTCTTTCAAATGCCCAACCAAGTGACCTAGAACATGACGTAATCATTCCACTTAGTCATAACACTTTCATGCACCCTTCCCCTTCCGGTTCGGTGAACCTTCTAGACCCTTCTAGATCATCCCGGTGAAAACACCGGAATCATTCCCGAACTCCTGAATTGGACTTTTTTATATGAATCTTATTCTTCGGACCATTCCGGATCTCCTCGTGATATCCCGGTTCCCATACAAGACTCCAAACAACATTCGTTCTCTTTACTCACATTCCATATCTACTTAACAACATTGAATCCTTAAGTGTGTCTCCTTACGGTTCGTGAATTATGCAGACATGACCGAGAATCTTCTTCGATCAATACCCAATAGAGGAATCTAGAAATTCATATGGCTCCCACATATTTTTATGATTACTTCGTGATTGAATGAACCATTTACATACGATACCAATTTCCCTTTGTCTCGCAATATTTTACTTATCCGAGGTTTGATCATCGGTATCTCTGCATACCTAGTTCAACCTCGTTATCGATCAGTATTATTTTCTTGTTCTCGTGATATGTGATCCCTTGTGATCCAGTCACATGCTTGCAAGCTAATTGGCTAACATTCCAGCGAGAGGTCCTAGAGTATATCTATCCGTCATATGGATGGACAAATCCCACTCTTGATCCATGAGCCTCAACACATACTTTCTGAACACTTAATGCCACATTTATAGGCACCCAGTTAAGGTGTGGTGTTTGATGTCATCAAAGAATCCATCTGGTGATGGTAATTAGCATGATCTCATGGTCGAAGGAATTAGGTTACTATGTATTGAAAGCTTATAGCAAGTGAAATATTTAAATGACTTGATCTTATGATACGCTTAACTATAGGAGTATGTCCATCACATCATTCTCCTAATGATATAACCTTGTTGTTAATAACATCTGAATGTTCATGATCAGGAAACCATGATCATATATTAACCAATAAGCTAGTTTAACAAGAGGCTTTACTAGGGACTCTTACATGTTTAAAAATCACACAAGTATTAATGTTTCCGATTAATACAATTATAGCATGGTATGTAAACATTTATCATAAGTACGAAGATATGATAATAACCATTTTATTATTGCCTCTTGGGCATATCTCCAATAGTCTCCCACTTTCACTAGAGACAATACTCTAGTTCCAAATCTTAGTGTATTCAACACCTATGGCTTTCCTGTGTAGTATGTACACGATTGCTAGTGGTCAATCGATCTTCAGATCCAACACTTTCAGGTTCGTGTGTAATTGCATGTCTTTGCATCTCTACGCATCACTCAATCTCTAATGAGATGGATTTGTATAAATTTGGTCCTTTGGTGAGACCTTTAGTTCCTTGGGGTTAAAACATGTTGATAATATTGTCATACAATATATCTTCATAGTACTATCCCGCTGTGAACTACACCTAGTTTGATAACAAACTACTTGACACAAATGTCGTCTTTTGCTGCTATAATAGCAGTCATATACATAGCCCTTTGTTGTAGTATCTGTCACAATGTATTAACTTTGGAACTCTTCCAAATCCATTATGGAACTTACTTTCCATTATATTGTGCCACCCTTAGTTTAGATTGAGATAAACTTAGTTTGTACTTTGTGACAAAATTAGTATCAATGTAGTACATTTACAATGAACAAACCATCTATTTGTCACCTCTATAAAAATAATATATTCTTAGTTCTTCCAAAAGATCATAAGAATATCCTTACTATAGTCCAATGATCATCTTATGAATCATTCTGGTATATGCTCATAACATTTAGAGTATAGGACATATCTGGATGTGTACATATGACAGTTTGATATATAAACTCTCTTTGTGATTTCAATCATCAAGTATCAATCTATACTTAAATCTTTGTTTCACTTACCAAGTGTCAATACACTTGAATTTCGATTCAATCCTTTCTGTGTGATAAGAACCTTTCTTGTAGTTTCTATATTGAACGTATTCAATATAACATCTATGTAATTTCGGCACAACCATATTAGTGTCTCAATTTATCCATATAGACATTGATGCCAAATATTCTGGTTTTGCCTAAGTCTTTCATCAAAATAAAATTCTTAACTTGTGTTAACAAAAGATACATCATTTCCAATCAACAATATGTCTTCCACATAATGTATTAGAAATATGCCTTAGCACTCCCACTTAATTTCTTGCAAATGCAAGCATCTTCACCGTCTCCAATGAAATTAAACTCTTTTAATAGTTTCATCATGGTGAAGATTCCAACTCCGCTATGCTTACTTCAATCATTGAAGTTTGCATATGCTTTTAGAAACCTTTGAATTAACAAAACCCTTTGGATCGTGCCATGCACACATCCTAGGTAACCATTCTATTAGAAGAACTTGTTTTGTTTATTCAACTACCACATAACAAAATTATATGTAGTGGTTGCTACATTAATCCGTCCAGACTAAATATTGCTTAATGAAAGATCAGATCTTGTCATAGTCAACTCTTTGAACATTGTCGTGAACTCTTTCTCGACATGTCGACAATTTCATAGATGTGAAACATACATGTCTATTTCTTTATAGATCCAAATACGAATATAAGGTCTTGCACCTTTTCAGAGGGTCTTTCAAGTTCAAAGCTTGATCTTTCGTGTATGGAATTATCACGGATTTTATGGCTTCAAACCATTTGACGGAGTTAGGTCCCATCATCGCTTCTTTGCATGTAGTCGGATCATCATTGTCAAATAATGATTTAACTCTCAAATCTTGGTATTTGATTGTTTACCCAACCTAATTGGTTCAATAGGAACTTAGACCTCCGTGTCCACAACCTTTGAGGCACGTGAGCCATGAGCATTCTTGCTGCCTACGGGACACTTTCTGGTGCTGCGCAACTCAACACATATAGCTAAGGTTATTTTAACCTTATCAAAGTTCTATTGTCCTCCCACTTAACTTTTCACGGAAAAATTTCTTCTAAAAGAAACTTGACGTTTTAAGTGACGAACACTTTTGTCTTCGGTTTTATGGAGGAATACTCAACGGTTATTCAAAATAACATACAATGAAATATTCATCCGACTTTGGTTGTAAACATCTTATTTATGCATAGCATACCAATATTTAAGAAAGGAAAACTTGGATTTTATCCCAAACCATAACTTTATATGGTGTCGTTTCAACGGATCATGACGAAGCTCTTTTCAGTGTAAAAGCGGTAGTCTCTAAAGATTTTATCTTTAAAATATAATGGCAGTTTTATAAATGACATCTTTGATCTTACATGTCAAACAAGGTTTTATTACATATCTCGAACACACCATACCCGTATGGTGTTTCGGGAAAAGCAAATCCATGGAAAGGTTCCTCAAATCTAGGTGTTATGCTAAACTTGTAACTCAAATATCTCCCTTTATGATCCTATCATAAATTCTGTATTTTCTTGTTACATTGATTTTGCACTTCATCTTGGAAGTCTTTGAACTTTTTCAAATGTTTCACACTTCATCCTCATTAAGTAAATATTCATATATTCACTAAAATTTTCGGAGAAAGCATATGAAGTTGAAATCCATCGCTCTTGACTACACATAATGGGCTTCATACATCTATATGTACAAGTTCCAATAAGCTAGTCATTCGTTCACTTTTGGCCTATGAACGGAGTTTTAATTATCTCTAGGAAAGTTTCACAAGCGTCATTTGATCGAAATCAAAAGACTCCAAAATTCCATCCATATGGAGTTTCTTCATGTTTTCTTTCCAATATAATTTAAACGGTGATGTCACTTCCTAAGTGATGTTTCAATCAATTATCTTTGGATATTTTTAGCATTTATTTTATGGATGTGATTTATCCAACGACATTTGTAAATCATCCATCTTTTATATATTACGACAATTATTTGAACAACCCTTTTGTTCTCATAATACCTGATAAAACAAATCTTGAAGGCAAGCTTTTATGTCAACAAGGAACACATCAACACTTTATTTGTTCTCGATGAACATCATCACATATTCTCTTGCTAGTTACTTAGGCCATTGCAGTTCATGAATTGTTTTGTTTCGTATGATGATTCACACCAACAAATTCAATATCCAATACTTAAGAACCACATTGTCTAACAAGCAAAGAATACAGCCATAACACGTATATCCTCTATATACCTAAGCTAAACAATTCTAGTCTTTTCTTTTCTGCCATAAATTTCTGAGATTCTCTTTTAGTATTTCCTTTTCTGTTTGAAATAATCTATCAACATCAATAGTGGAGCCATACACATGACACATAGTCCAAAGCATGTATAGTTAAATACCAATGTCTTTGGACTTGCACTTTGAAGTAGATCACCATCATCAAATACTTGGTGTTCTTTCAAATTCCATTATTTAGTAATCTTTTAGTGTAGTAAACATTTTACCTACATCAAATATTCACCCTTACCATGGAACTATTCATGATCAAGCTACTTTAGCTTATAACGGTGAATCGCGAGTATAATGTTGCTCTCCAAAACCTTTTGGAGCATTAGGACGACAAGCGTCTCCAACCTTTTGCAAATTCTCATGAAATATGAGAACATAAACGTTGCCATATTATACTCTCTCATGTTGCAACCAAAACATCGTATCGGATATCACAATATCTTCCACACATCATGGTTTCTGAAACAACTCTTTTAGCTCCTAGATAACCTTGATATTAAAACAATCTTTTGAATATCAAGAATCATGGAGACAAACATGATACTTATATACTAACACTGGAATTGTCACTCTTGATTTAATACCAATTATTAAACTTCACGGAGTAACTGGAACTTACTGAAAGTTTGCAATAGGAATTTTAAACTTTAGATTAACACTTCAAAACAATATGATACTAGTTCATAAAGTAACTAACCAGAATTCTATAGTTCTATTATCACAATTATAACTAAGCGCAAGGTGGTAAACGGATGCCAATGACTACAACAACCATGCAAATTTACTTTGATTTAATTTATGATAAATAATGTTCAACTTTTAATCATATTACTATTGAACTCCCACTCAAAACAGTATCCCTCACATTGTTTTAGTGATCACACGAACCAAATCCACTACACCAAGTTCGATCATCACGAGACATGATGTAGTTTCAAAGGCGAACAATCATCATGTTCATCATATCATCTATATGACTCATGCTTTACCTTTCAGTATTCCGTGTTTCGAGACCATGTCTGAACATGCCAGACTCATCAAGATTTAACCTTTGTTCCTGCATGAGCAAATCTGGCTTGCTCCTATTGTATACACTTGCAGAATCTAACACACCCGATCATCACGTGGTGCTTCGAAACAACGAGTCTTGGAAACGATGCCTACTAGGGACGAACACTTTATAACTTGATATTTTGTGAGAGAGATCATTTTATAATGCTACCGTTGCGATCTAAGCAATACAAGATGCATAAAAGGATTAACATCATATACAATTCATAATATGTGATATGATATGGCCTTTATTCTTGTGCTTCCAATCTCCATCTTCAAGCACGAATATGATCTCCATCATCACCAGCGTGGCGTCAAGGTCAATGGCACCGCTCCATGGTTGACGTCCACCAGCATCAACTATTACAACTACATTGAATAATAGACACGCAGTTCTTAACGAAATTAAAATACAACCATAAGGCTCTAGCCGGTTGCCGACTTACAATAAGGAACATTGCATAAATCATATATAATCACAATCATGGCCATATCACATCACATCACACCCCTGCAAACAAAGTTAGACGCCTCTAATTTTCTTTGCATGTTTTACGTGGTTTGGGGCTTTCCAATAAGTACCGTTCTAACTTACGAACAAGAACCACAACGTTGATGCATTAACTATCAAGTGCCTGTTGTAAATTGAATCTTCACTATGATGGGAGAGACAGACACCTGCAAAGCCACTTATGCAATACAAGTTGCATGTCGAGCGTGGAGCAAGTCTCATGAACGATGTCATGTAAGGTTAGCCTGTGCCGCTTCATCCCACCATCCCGCAATATGCAAAGTACACAAGAAGCAATTGATAATAAAAGCACCACCGCCCACAATGATCATTGTGTTCTACTCATGCAATAGATCTACATATAGACACGACTCTGATACCACTGTAGGGATTCATAGCATGGAAAACAAAAAATTTCTACCACATGAACACAAACAAGCCAAGATCTATCTACTAGATTGTAGCAACGAGTCTATTAGAGTACTCACCCTCGAAGATTCCAAAGCGGTTAATGAGAGCAAATTCTCATGGGTGATATAGTCGTACACTTGCCAATCTCAAGATCGTGTAGACGATCCTTTCGGCGCTGCGTACCAGGAGCGCTTCCGCAGTCGGTCACAAGTTCGGTACTCGATGAAGACCTTCCTCTCCCTTGTTCCAGCAGGTAGCGGAGGTTGTAGTTCTCTCCTCGTGATTCCGGCAGCACGACGGTGTGGTGTCGAAAGTAGAGGGAAGATCTTGCAGGGCTTCGACTAAGCTGGAGCGGGTTATGGTGGCGTATTAGGGTTTCCCCTGCAATCTAGGGTTTAGAATCCGGAGACGAGGAGGTAGTCGGCGGTGTCTTGGGCGTCGACGACTTGGTGCGGTGGCGGCACGGTGGTGGCGGCGTGGGGAGGGGCTGGTGTTGTGTCTCTTGGGGCACCCCCTCCCCTCTATTTATGAGAGGGAGGGCAGCTTGGGAGAGGGGAGTTTCAATCCATCCCCAACTCCTTCTCCTACTTGGCTTGTGGTGGAGGGAGAGAAGGATTCTTTCCTTCCTCCACCAGGATACATTGTCCCAGTTAGACTTTTCAAACTTGCCTTTTGACTTTCAGTTTGGAGTTTAATTTCTTTCTTTCAAATGCCCAACCAAGTGACCTAGGACATGACACAATCATTCCACTTAGTCATAACACTTTTATGTACTCTTCCCCTTCCGGTCCGGTGAGCCTTCTAGACCCTTCTAGATCATTCCGGTGAAAACACCAGAATCATTCCCGAACTCCGGAATTGGACCTTCCTTATATGAATCTTATTCTTCGAACCATTCCGGATCTCCTCGTGATATTCCGGATCCCATCCGAGACTGTAAACAACATTCAGTCTCTTTACTCACATTCCATATCTACTAAACAACATCGAATCCTTAAGTGTGTCTCCCTATGGTTCGTGAATGTCAACACACGGATTTTTTATCCCAGATGCATGTTATGCCATACATCACAATCCCAGGATTACCATTTTTGTGAGACATAACAGATTGGATATCACAGTACATCATCCATTACAAACCATACATAAGGTCTTACACAAATAAAGGATCTCATAATCCAGTCTTAATACAATTCAAGCAGCGGAAGAGCGTAATAATAACGATAGCGTAGGCGAGGCTCCATTTCATGGTCACCGGCAATGCTGACAATGGGAGATGATCCTAGTTGTCGTAACTTTCCTACTGTCCATCCTCCTGATAGTCCTCTTCATAGTCTGGCCACGGGAATAGCCAGGGACAAAGCCATGAGTACTCTTTAAGTACTCGCAAACTAATACTAACAAGTGAAGTGGTTTTTGAGTAGGAAATACTAAGCTCTAGGTTGTTTTGCAAAAAGCCAGATTTACCTCTACTGAGTTCATAAGCAAAGAAAGCTAGTTGAAAGTTTTTATCACACCTAAGTGGGAGCTTGAATTTCATATCACAACCCCATTGGGGTCAAGTCAAGTCACAAATCATTTCATAAGCCATTTTGAAAGCATCTGACGATGGAACAGTATGTCCAGTCCAACTGTCCATAACCGCTGACACGGCTATTCGAATAGTTTGACACTCTGCAGAGGTGGTACACTTTCACCACAATATTCGATACATCCGTCAGGAAGAATCCTGAATTCACCATACTCGGTATGCGGATAATCAATCCTAACCTTTCAATTACACGCCCTAGTATAGGAACCTCTCCTGTGAGTTTAGCCTCCCAACCATGACCAACTGTCATCTTGGGAACTGCACAGGTGGACAATCTTCACAAGGTAGCCTCAGCTCAAACCTTGGCCGCAAGGGAACCCATACTAAGGTATATAAATTTCCAGTCAAGCCCTACCCAATTTTCGGGTATTGTGGTTGTACGGTAAAATTGGAATGGTATCGTATCCAGACAACCATCAGTTTTATAAAGTGCTAAGGCTCATGCCTTAACATTTTCATCATCAAAATCATCTGTTGTTCAAGAACACATGTCAAAACATTTCAATAGAATGACTCATCATTCTAAGGTTTTCATAACCATTTCACCAAGTATTCCCATCTAAAGTTGATCAAGTTTTATGCTTAGCACTAGCAACTACAAGTGGGGGTAAATACTAATGAGGGGTGGTAAACATGTGTATCTTATCTAAGTTCAATCTCATGCCTCAGGATGACATCAAGATTATCTAACTTAGGCCAAGTCTTATGCTCTTTATGCTACCTTTAGATATCTTTCTAAAGTCTACAAGTCACTAAGTAAAGCTCCAATAGAGAGCTTTGAATAAGGAATAAAATAACTAAGCTTGCAAATAAAACTAGGATTGGGTATCAAGTGGGATAAGCTTGCAAGTTAGGTTTGCATGGTTTAGCTTAGTTTGATAAGATAATAGCTTGCTAAGTTAACTTGCATAGGTAACATGCAAGTAGTAGCTTGCTCAGTTAATAGCTTGCCTTGTGCAAAGCAGTGGCTGAAGTTCTCCTCGGCTTCTTCATCGTAGTATTCTCCTTCCTCCTCGTATCCTTGGTCGGTACTAGCGTCTATAAATAAATACGAGGTACACAATCACCAAACAATACTTAACTACTTTTATTTATCACACCAAGGTTTTAATGATCTAGGATCATCACAAACATCACAAAGATTAAGGCAAAAGGTTTTATTTCTTTTATTTTAGAAACGTAATTTCTACTCATTGAAAAACTACTTAAGATTTAATATTCTCCAACTAAAACATGGGATCATGTTGACACATGTCATCACCACATATTTCAGTACATGGGAATGTGATTTAAAGTGGTGTCACGATTTAATAAGGTTTAACCTTTTTATTTTAATTAAATAAAGTGACTAGAAAAGCCTATGGGGCATTCTTTTATTGCTTGTCCAATATTTCTGCAAGTAAACCTAGATATTTTTATATATTCAGAAAGGTCTAGTTAAATGTGATTTTTGACAGTTGGAATCAACTCAAAAGCTTTTGTGGTTGAATTTTGAAAAATGTTTGAATGCAGAAAATATTATGCCTTGTTATTTTTGCTATAGGTGATCTACAATTCCAAATGACTTGAATCAAACGGGCTTGGATTAAGCATTCCAATACCTTTCTAACAAAATTGGTTTCATGCATTTTGGTTTAGTGAATCGAGTTGGGTTGATTTTTTAATATAGGTACAGAACTGAGTTTGAAACTAAAAGAATAAACCTAAATTTGAATTACTGGATCGCGTGGGATGTTAACTGGGCTGGCCCACGATGCACAGCGCACGGGCGGGTGAGTTTGACTGGATGACCCAACCAGTCAGTGAGACAGGGGGGGTGCGAAGCGGTATGGGGTGATCTAAACCGTGCGATCAAACTCTAATCCAACGGCTGAGACCTATCGTCTCCATCAGGCAATGCCAGCGAGACAGAAACCTAGTGCGGCTAGTGGAGGACTACGGGGGCTCACCGCGGCTCAGACGAGGGTCGGCGATGGGGGCGAACAATAAAGTCGACGATGGCGAACCTCCTGGTACCGGCTCCTGGGGTGGCTCCAATCAACAGCTCCTTTCTTCCTCCTCCGCGGCAGACTCTGGCCAAATTCCGGCAGTGTGCTTCTCACCTTGCTTTGGGAGTGAGGTGGGGTGCATCTGAGAGAGAGAGGGGAGTGAGATGGTGT
This sequence comes from Avena insularis, assembly GCA_023614405.1. NCBI lineage: Eukaryota > Viridiplantae > Streptophyta > Magnoliopsida > Poales > Poaceae > Avena > Avena insularis. The sequence goes on along the minus strand of CM042691.1, from coordinate 155,572,710 downwards.
GCTGAGTTCGAACGGGGTGGCCTCTATTTATAGTGCTAGAAGGGGACCGAAGGGCGCGGGCTGAGATCGTCGTGGTCGTCAGCACAGTGAGCTAAAGTCATGGGCGAAGGTAAGGGGAGGTGATGTGCTCCCTGGAGAATCTCAACGGCATGGTTATGCGGCGTGGGGCAGTGCGAGATGGTCAGAACATCGTGGCCCTCAAGGCGGATCCGACAGCTATTTTAATGGCGCACGGGCTGTCCTGGTCACACGGCGATGAACGGGCATGTCCTGGCGGTTCCTGGGACGGTGGTGATCACGCACGCAAGCGACGAGGGCGGCGCGCGGTCTGTGGGCATGTGTCACGGGTAGCGTTCTGGCGCACTCTCGACACGCTCGCAGAGAGGCTGGGCACGCTTGGGCTGGGTGGTCCAGGGGCTGGCTGCGCTCGAGGCTTGGACAGAGGGTGGTGATGGACGGTGTTTAGTGTCCCAGACATGGTTGGTGAGGCTAGAGAAGCTTCTAGCTTGCTGTCGACTGAGAGGTGGCAAGTTGAGCTCGGCATGGTCACCATTTATGGCTATGGCAAGCTCACAGTGGTGCTAAAGCTTGTTAAATGGGCTAGATGATCTACTAATAGCTTGTTGTGAACCAGAGAGGGAACAAGTTAGGCCAAAATCACTGCTCACAATAGTGTTTGATGTTTGTTTGTTTTGTGGCTGCAAGGTGTTTGATGAAATGGTCGAAAGAAATTTGAATTTGAATTTTTGATTCAAACTTTGTGGGTGTATTAGTTACATACTATGGAGTCTATGGTTAGTTGGATTTGTCAAGGTGCACTGTTTTAGTTGGGTTTTGAAAATGGGTGATCTTCACATATCTTAAAGATTCAATTTTGAATTGTCATTTGAATCAAGTTGCCAAAGGTTTCTGTAAGTTTGAAAGGTGGGATTTGATTCACTTTTACTTGGTCTAGCAAGGTGTGAAAAGAAATGGAAATGTTTCTGTTTGAAATCTTGGACTAGAAACACTCAAAGTGGACTAGTGAGCAAGATTGGCAAAAATGACCATTTGCTTTATTTGTTTTGTTTTTGATTTTCTCTTGATTTGTTTCTGCTTGGAAATGTCTTAGATGATGTTGTTTTCATCTTTAAACCATTCCTTTCTATTTAGATCAATCACACAAGTCCATTCATGCATTCATACAATCATCACATACACACATGCATTCATATGATGTTGATTAACAAAAGTTTTTGTTAACCCTAATTTTGGTGATTGGAATTTGGATAATCATTGTTCAATATTTTTGGGATGTTACAGTGAATTATGAAGACATGGCCAAGACTCTTCTCCGATCAATAACCAATAGAGGAATCTGGAAATTCATATGGCTCCCACTGTTGGGGATATGCTATATGGGTATCCTAATAGCATGTCTCTTATCCGACTAACCCGGGTGGCCCATAGTCAGTAGCGTGGCCTATGGCCTGCTGGGCGGCCCAGTTAGGTGGATCCAGAAGGGAGGCCCATGACGGATAAAGGAAGGCTACGGTGGAGTCACCAGCGTACCCAGAGCCTTGGAGTGCAAGATACACAAGACTAATAATAGACTATGTAGGACTCTGTGACCTATCCGGCTAGGACTTCTCCCTGTAACCCTAGGACCTGGCGACTATATAAGTCGGGCCTATGGGAGCCTTTAAGGCATCGATTCAGACAACCTCACACAGCGAACATATCTCTGTAACTCGGCGTATTGCCCTTATAGTGATTTATAGCAGGAGTAGGATTCCGCCACCATTGTGGGATCTAAACCTGGGTAAGCTGTGTTACCTCATACCCGTCAACTATCCGCCTTACCCCATGTCTCTAAACACGCACTGTGAGGACCCCTCCATGGCGTACTCGTCGGCAATACCACGACAGTTGGCGCCCACCATGGGGCAAGAGGCACGACAGGCTCTTCAACGGGCGAGGACCAAGATCATCACGGGAATCGGCAAAACCGTAGCCATCGGTCGTGTTCTCTTCTCCGGCAACATTCCGATCATCCCTCCCGACGAGTTCTGGATCCCGGCAGAGACGAACCCTATGTGGTGTTCGATCGTTCCTATCGGAGACATCCTATCGAAACCGACTCGCGCACTAGTTCCCTGGGAGTCGGAGGAGCATCAAGACCCGCACGCACCGCCTACGGGCAGGATACGTTCGTGGAAGGATCGATGTTGGATCTCTCTTTGGAGTTTGCCGGCAAAGATCGGAAAGCATAAACACCCGCACAGACCGCCTACGGGCAGGACACGTTCGCGGAAGGATCAATGTCGGATCTCTCTTCGGAGTTTGCCGACAAAGATCGGAAAAATTCAAGGCCCACCCAAACCGCCCCTGAGCAGGATATAAAGGTGGAAGATCACTACAAATCCACCGGCTTCGTCTGTGCGTCTGGACAGCAGAGGTCCAAGTTTGTCGGCATTGTTACCATCTTTCGACTGGCGCTGCGTTGAGAGGGCGAAACCCTTTGACTACTCGCCAGTGGCTCCGTGCACTGAGCCGACCTAGCCAACTACCCCAATGATAACGCTCAGATCACTTGGAAGGATCGACCGCACGCTTCTCCGACATTCTTTAAGACGGCAGCAGGCAACAGGACGCCTTACCCTCGAAGAGATGGTGAGCACCGTCAACAGCTACGTGGCAGCTGACGCGGCAGCCCAGATGGAGCTTGCGCTCAGAGACGGAGAACCTCCGGTTCAGCAGCCACCACCACCGCCTCCCGCCGCCATCGTCCCAGCAGCACCACCACCTCCAGTCATCGTCGAGCCCGTTGCACCTCCACCGCCCATCATCGAGGAAGTCCTGGCACCATCCGACTCTGTCATTGACGCGCTCTATGCTGATTTTAGTGCAGATTCAGAGGAAATAGACTTCAGTCCAGAAGAGCTAGACCCCGCTATGCAGGAGATGTAGGAGGAGTACTCGCGCGACGAGCAAGCCAACAACTCCATCACGTCCCGAGGGGTGTTCGTCACCATTGGGACGGCGATGGATGAAGATCAACCCGGACGAGCTCCGCCTATGGCGCTGGAAAAGGGGAAGGGGCCACTTATTGCTGCTGATGATGATCGCACAAAGGTCATGCCTCCTCCGCCTAACCTAGTGCAGCAGCTGCAGGAACTCGGCACCGGCCCGAGCAGCAACAACACCGCAAACTTGCCGCCTCTAGCATCTACGTCTACAGCAGCCCAAGTTACTCCAGCTGATAGAGTGATGTACGACAATCTCCTCGTCGAGCCACTGACCGTTGTTCATATCCGGAACGTGACCCAGCTTGATGAGAAGCGCCAGCAGCTGCTGGAGGAGGCGCAAGCCGTCGCGGAGCAAGGCGCTAAACTAGATCGAGATCTGGTCAATGCGTAGAATTCCATAGGAAAAGCTAGAGCAATGGAGGCCGAGTACAAGACTCTGCTACAGCAGCAGAAGGCTAAGTGTTGCAGCCCAACACATGGCATTCACCATTGGTCCACACCATGCTACATTAACCACACCCTCAAAGGTGAACTCTTTCCATACCCCACTCTCCTTTGTCTATCATGTGAATGGAATCCTACTTGAAACACGTGCCAATACTATGTCCAGGACCATGACCATGACACCGAGAGGAGATGACAAGACGACCCCAGAGATCAAGACCCCCAAGCAAGAGGCCTGGAAGAGAAGACGCAAGAAGCTGCTGAAGCTAGACCGGAGTCTCTGGTCCAGACCGGAGTCTCCGGTCCACCACACCGGAGTCTCCGGTCCATCTCCGGACCGACCCCCAAACCAGCGCCAGATACGGAAGGCCCCTCGAAGACGACACGGAGATTGACCGGAGTCTCCGGTCAGACCGAGTCTCCGCCATCACACCGAGTCTCGGACCACGGTATCGGGCTCAAGGCCTCGGGTTGGGCCTGGCCCATGTAACGCCCAGAACTTCCTATTTATGCCTATTTTACCCCTAGCTCGTGGCTGGCCTATATATAAGCCCCCACCCCCTCCTTGAAACCCTAGAGTTGATGATGAAAGAAGGCTTGTGCCTAACCCTAGATGGGAACCCCTCTCTATAGTTAATCTATGAGTTGTACAAGGCCTTGGAGTTCGGTTGTTCGTCTCCAAGTCGTCAAGACCCTCCTCAAGTGTTTGGTCTCTCCTCATCAAGGATTCTAGTAGTGCTAGGTCTCTCCCCTTGGGATTCTACTTGGTTGCTACTCTCTCCTTTGATTTGGATTCTATCATCCGCTTGCCGATCTCTCCTTTGGTGATTCTACCTAACGGTCTCTCGCCGAGGATTCTATTGGATTGGTTGTTCGAGCCAACGGGAGCAAATCGAATCGGGTTGTGTTTGCGTGTGTTTGTATCTTTACCTTGCGTGTGTGTTGCGTTCGTCGTGTTCATCGGGTATCCCCTCACTCCCCGCATCAAATCCGTGAAGATCAGGCCACCCTAGGGTCAATCCCACAAGGTATCCCATATCAACTGGTATCAGCAGCTTTTGGTTGCCACGGATTTGACTTCGTTCCCCCATATCCACCATAAATTCGAAAATACCAAAAATTTTTAGCCCCAATTTGCTTTTGGATCGATCTCTTGATTTGGTGAGTTGATTGTGATTTTGATCCACTAGAAACTTGTCCTTGGATTTGGTCTACCTTTGCCCTGCGTTTCCTAGCCCAATTTGGCCGAAATTTTCTGGATTTGAGGGTTAAAGGGCCGAATTTCCGCTCACGAACTCGAGAAATTGTCGTCTTTGGAACTAGACCGGAGTCTCCGGTCATCACACCGGAGTCTCCGGACCACACCGGAATCTCTGGCCCCAACACACCGGAGTCTCCGGCCCTGATCAAAATTTGACCCCTTTTCCTTTTTCGACTAACCCCCCTTGTGTGTTTGTGTTTCGCCTGAGTGTCTATCAACTAACAAGCTTCCGCAACGCCAACAACACCTCGTGCTCGACATCGACACCGCGAAACTCGAACCATCCCTTCACCAACGATTGCAAGTTCAACATCACCAAAAGGTATAACTTGCACAACCATTGTTAACCCCCTTCTTCTTGTGTGTGTTACCTAACCTATCGAGAGTAGCCCTCCTTTGTTTGCCGAAGCATTGTGCGCTTGCTCTTGCATAGTCATGATATAGAGGCAATAACAAAATTGACTCCATAGTACAAAAAAAAAGCTTCTAAGCAAAAGAAACAAAGAAAAAGATACCAATAGCAAAAGAGAGTCCAAAGCTTCTAAGCAAGAGTGCGAGCAAGAGCAAGGCAAGCGTACATATCCGTTGCTTCTCAACCTTGTGCGAACGGGCTACGGTCTCTCCTAGCGTTGGCACGACACCGAGCATTAGTCTTCATTAGGTCCAATTTTGTTCTTTGCTCATTTTTTTCATAGTCGTGCTAGCCACATTAATCTCCATCGTGTGTGTATAGTCGTAGGTTCTCGTCCCCCTTTTTGACCTTTTCCTTTGACTTTGTTTTGTTGGATTTTACCCACTTTTGACAATATCCTTTTCTTTTGGTTGTTCCATTTGCTATCCACCTTTCTAACCTACCACCATAGGCCTTTGTGTGTGTCTTGTATACCCGCTATTTGCTTTGCTCTCGGCAACAACAATCTTTCCAATCTTTGACTCCGGTGAGACAAGGTAGCAATTACCATTCCACCAATCGCTCCCTATCTATCAAGTGTGTTTGTGCACCATGTCTAGGGCAAGTGGAGCTAGTGGAGATAGCAATTTCAACAACCAAGATGGCTTTGCCACGCGCCACAACTTATGGGCGCAACGCCAAGAATTCAACAATCAATTTGAGCGACTTGAGCACCGTCTTGATGATACTTTTCGAGAATTTGAGTACCATGGCTGACAGCGTCAAGAGGAGCACCATGCTCAATTCAAGCTCTTCACCAAGCTATTGCCAACCTTGGCAACCGACACGGTCATCGCTCAAGCTCGTCAAGTTCCTCCCTTGACGCTCCTCAAGTCGACATGGCGAGTCTTCAAGGTCACACTCCCGCCGCGGAGAACCCCACCACCATAATGGGAACCCACAAGCTCGTCATCGTCGCCCTCAAGCGGTGGACCCAAATGCTCCCCAACCTCAACAACAACGACAAGAGCATGGTCCACCACCACACCAAGCAATCATCGACGTGCAACAACCTCAAGAACGCCAAGATGAAGCTAACCATAATGATCGGCGTCGTCATCCTCCTCATGACCACCACGAGCAACGTCAACAAAATCAAGAACCGGTATGGGACACAAGTGATGATGATGAGGATGCACGCCAAGCGCGACGCAATAACCGACATGCACAACACCACCACCGACACCGTCAAGCTATGAACGTCAATGATGCCGACCAACGGCGAAGAAGAGACTTCGAGCATCATCAAGCTCACCCTCCACAACAACCTCAAGGCAATCAAGAGCCTCCTCCTCCGCCTCCACGCCCTCCAAGTGACGCAAGTATGCACCAAGAACGTCGCAACAACCACCATGAGCGTGATGATGGCAAGTTTGGGAAGCTCAAGTTCGTTATGCCCAAGTTCAAAGGAGAAGAAAATGCCGATGCATACCTTGAATGGGAGCTCAAAGTCGACAAGATCTTCCGAGTCCACAACTTTTCCGAAGAGAAGAAAGTGGCAATGGCATCCCTTGAGTTTGAGGACTACGCCAATGTTTGGTGGGAAGACTACCAAAGCAATCGTGAGAAGCAAGAAGAGCCACCAGTCACCACTTGGACCGAGATGAAGAATGTGATGCATGCAAGATTTGTCCCCGAGCACTATCGCCAAGACCTCTTCGACAAGCTACAAAACTTGAAGCAAGGCACAAAGACAATTGAAGAGTTCTATAAGGAGATGGAGATGACTATGATGAGAGCCGATGTGAAGGAACTCGAAGAGCAAACGATCGCACGGTTCCTCAATGGTTTGAGCCGCCCAATACGCAAGATAGTCGATTTCCAACCTTACAAGACTCTCGTGAACCTTCTTCACCAAGCAACAAAGGCCGAGCGCCACTTGCAAAAGGAACATGCTTATGATAAGCAAAAGGCGTACTACGCTTCACTCAACTCGAGTAGCCCCTCCAAGCCAACAAACCAAACAACAAGCTCCTCCAAGCAATCCAAGACACCTATGGCATCCACCTCCAACACAACAACGGAAAGTCATGTCGTTTGCTACAAGTGTGGAGGAAAGGGCCACAAGTCTTATGAGTGCATCAACACAAGAGTCATGCTAACGGATGAGAACGGCGCAACATACTCCGTGAGCGAAGATGAATTTGAAGCTATGACCCAAGCCGCTATCACAAAGGATGCCGCAATGCAAGATGAGGACACACTTCTTTGTGAACATGATCCAAGCCCCTCACTTGTCATCGCCCAAGTTTTGACGACCAACTCCATCCCTAGAGAGGATCAACGCCTCAACATCTTCCAAACCCGAGCCGGAATTGATGGCAAGTCCATAAAAGTTATCATTGATGAAGGAAGTTGTCACAACCTTGCGAGCACCGACCTTTGTGAGAAACTCAAGTTACCATACATGGAGCACCCTCAACCCTATCATGTCAACTGGCTTGATGACAATGGCACCATTCAAATCAAACACAAGGTCAACGTCTCCTTCAAGATTGGTCCATATCAAGACACCGTCGAGTGTGATGTCATGCCTATGACCGTGTGTCACATGCTCCTTGGAAGACCATGGCAATACGACAAGGGTGCACTACATGATGGTACCTCCAACCAATACTCCTTTAAGTGGAATGACAAGACATTGGTGCTACAACCTATGACGCCAAGCCAAATTATCACTTCCAACATGACGTCGCTGCCCAAGATAAAGCAAGCTAAGGACCCTTGTGAGATGAGTGGTGAGAGAGTGATCCACCAACACGTGAGTGAGAGCTACAAGCCCCACCTGAGTGGAAAAATCATGAGTGCCACGTCGCAAGCCACCACACGTGAGAAGAGTGATTTGAGCGTACCCAATACTAACAATCCTTCATACAACTCTTTCTCCTTGTTGTCGGTTTGCAGGATACACAGCATCACCTACCACCTACAAGGAACACGCTACAAGATCTCCAACCACACCTTGATGACAAGCTCAACTTCAAGATCTTCGACCAATTTGAACAAGGTTACGACACCGGAGATCCCACAACATACAAGCTCAATACCTTGCACACACCTTCCTCCCTATATGATGATGGAACTTCATCGTGGACGACTCGTTTTGAAGCGGGGGGAGATGTTGCAGCCCAACACATGGCATTCACCATTGGTCCACACCATGCTACATTAACCACACCCTCCAAGGTGAACTCTTTCCATACCCCACTCTCCTTTGGCTATCATGTGAATGGAATCCTACTTGAAACACGTGCCAATACTATGTCCAGGACCATGACCATGACACCGAGAGGAGATGACAAGAGGACCCCAGAGATCAAGACCCCCAAGCAAGAGGCCTGGAAGAGAAGACGCAAGAAGCTGCTGAAGCTAGATCGGAGTCTCCGGTCCAGACCAGAGTCTCTGGTCCACCACACCGGAGTCTCCGGTCCATCTCCGGACCGACCCCCAAACCAGCGCCAGATGGTGAAGGCCCCTCCGAGACGACACGGAGATTGACCGGAGTCTCGGTCCAGACCGAGTCTCCGGCCATCACACCGAGTCTCCGGACCACGGTATCGGCCCCTGCGCCTCGGGTTGGGCCTGGCCCATGTAACTTCCTATTTATGCCTATTTTACCCCTAGCTCGTGGCTGGCCTATATATAAGCCCCCACCCCCTCCTTGAAACCCTAGAGTTGATGATGAAAGAAGGCTTGTGCCTAACCCTAGATGGGAACCCCTCTCTATAGTTAATCTATGAGTTGTACAAGGCCTTGGAGTTCGGTTGTTCGTCTCCAAGTCGTCAAGACCCTCCTCAACTGTTTGGTCTCTCCTCATCAAGGATTCTAGTAGTGCTAGGTCTCTCCCCTTGGGATTCTACTTGGTTGCTACTCTCTCCTTTGATTTGGATTCTATCATCCGCTTGCCGATCTCTCCTTTGGTGATTCTACCTAACGGTCTCTCGCCGAGGATTCTATTGGATTGGTTGTTCGAGCCAACGGGAGCAAATCGAATCGGGTTGTGTTTGCGTGTGTTTGTATCTTTACCTTGCGTGTGTGTTGTGTTCGTCATGTTCATCGGGTATCCCCTCACTCCCCGCATCAAATCCGTGAAGATCGGGCCATCCTAGGGTCAATCCCACAAGGGATCCCATATCACTAAGAAAGCTCCGGCTCGCGTCATCAATGATCCTGGTGTACGGCGCAACCTAGGATGGGCTCCCTCTAAGCCGGCACAGGCCAAGCCATACATTAACAGTGAAGGCAAGCAGGTGATGCCCACCCCACTCCTTAACCTTGCCTTCGCCAAGACCCTTCTGGAGAAGGATAGATCGCTCGAGGCAGTGGAACAGGTCTATGATCTAGTGGCCAAGGCGGTGAAGCAGCAGGAAAAGGCCACCTCTCAGAGGCTTGAGTCCGACCCAGTGCTCTGCCAGTCTAGCCAGTACAAGCCGCCAAGGGACAGATCTCCTCTTGATGTCGGGTCAGACGGGTTCATCAGAACGAAGACGGAGGGAAGCACGCAACAGGAAGGACGCCATCCCCATATCCTCCGACCACGGAGAAAAGGCCCGACCTCATCGCCCATCGCCACCGCCCCGATCTCTCCGACATCGCGAAGATTACAAAGCTCACCATCGTACGGATATGCCCCCACCAAAACATTGTGGCATCGTCATCCGCGACAATGCGGAGCAGACCCGTCATGACGGAGAGCGCAACCAAGGACATAAGAGCAGGTCGCGCCATGGCCCTCCACGTCCGACAAGCAACCGTGATAGGCGTGAGGCGTCGCAGGAGGGCAAGAGCAAGAAGGCTAAGCCACCGCCACCTCCGCCTCCGTCACCACCAAGCAGTCACCATGGCGGAGGAGGCCCGCGTCGTTCACGCAGCCCATCCCCTGTTGACAAGAAGAAGAAGAACCCAGAGCCATATGATGCGTGTTCGCGGATCAATAAGATCCACGAGGCCCGATAAGGACCATACCTGGGACCACGTTGCTTTGGACCTGCAATACGGTCCGCAACTTACCCCAAAGGTTTCCGGATTGACAAGACCATCAAGCCCTATGACGGCACCGCCAAGCCAGCCACATGGTTGCAGGACTACGACAACACGGTGGAGATTGCCGGAGGCAACCCCAACGTCGCCGTCAAGTACCTCCCATTAATGTTGGCAGGTACGGCCCGTCAATGGATCGACGACTTGCCGGAGAAATCTATCTACAACTGGTTGGACATGCAAGAAGCGTTCACCAAGAACTTTGAGGGTACATACAAGCGTCCATGCACTGTGGGCGATCTACAGCGGTGCATGCAAGAGAAAGACGAGACATTTCGCGCCTACCTCTCCCGCTGGCTGGACATGAAGAATTCCTACGCAGGTGTGCACGCTCAGTCCGCCATGGCCGCCTTCATCGATGGGTTGGAAAGAGGCACGTTGCTCTGACATAAGCTGAAGCACTTGTAGGACAATCACCAGCTTGACTTGAACCAGATGATTCAGTTGGCTAGTGAGTCCGCAGCTGCCGACGACGATGCTCGTGGCTCCATGCCGGCAAAAGCCGTTCCAACTCAAGCTCGGAGGAACAGCAGTACAAAGCGGAAGACTGCTCTAGAAGAAAAGCAATCTACCGACATGGTCGCTATGACTTTTGCAGGACGAGGAGAGGGCGGACAACGTGGCCAAGGAAGGGGAGCTGGTCGTGGGCAGCAACGAGGAAGTGAAACCACCTCGGCGCCGCTCCGCGTTCCCCAAACCTAGGAGGAGTACCGCGATATGCCATGCCTCGTACACCTCGACGTCAACGGCAAAGCCACCCATACCAATCGACACTGCAAGTTCGTCAACGACCTCAAGGAAGACCCGGAGTCCGGCTACAAGAAAAGTCGGAAGAACAGACCGCGAGGCAAGGGCAAGGGGAAGAAGAAGGAGGAGGAGTCCAAGGATTCAAGTGACATGGACGAGGACGTTGACCCCAAGCACGCCGCCAAGAGCGACGACAAGGGCAAGAACCCCTTCGCAAAGAAGGCCCCAGTCTACCACACTTTCCTTGGCACCCCACCGTCCGACAACAGAAGACCTCTCTGAGGATCCTGATGGCCACTCTCCCCTAGTTCCCCAGTACCTGCGCTGCTCAGAGGTTCCAATAACTTGGGACAGGACGGACCATCCAGACCTTGTGCCGATGGAGAACCAGTACGCCATGGTCATCAACCCATTGATTGACGGCGTGGAGTTCACCAAGTGCATGGTGGATAGTGGAAGCAGCATCAACATCATGTACCTGGATACACTGCAGAAGATGAACTTGACGGAGGCAAACCTAAGGCGGACCAACACCGTTTTCCACGACGTTGTTCCTAGTCAGGAGGCTCGGTCCCTCAGGTGCATTACACTTCAGGTAGCCTTTGGCGATGTTAATAATTACCGCCAAGAGCGCATGACCTTCGAGGTGGTTCCCTTCAAGAGCGTGTACCACGTCATATTCGGCCGCGACATATTCCACACGTTCATGGCCAAGCCATGCTTCGTATACAACAAACTCAAGATACCCGGACCAAACGGCATCATCACCGTATCCGGAAGCTTTACCAAGGCAAGGGACTGCGAGATCAACGAAGCAGCCGTTGTAGAAGCTGTCCTCTACAGCGAAGAATTCAAAGAGATCTAGAGCAAGGTCGATGACTCAGAGATGCCCACGTCGAAGAAGCAGATCTCCGACTCCGCTCCTGCGTTCAAGGCCACCATCGAGACCAAGCCGGTGGAACTTGTGGTAGGCGATGCCTCCAAGGTCACCGCCATTGGGACGAACCTGGATCCCAAATAGGAAAGCGCGCTCGTCGAGTTCCTCCATGAGAACAGGGACATCTTTGCCTAGCAACCTACCGACATGAAAGGTGTACCTAGGGAACTTGCTGAGCACAGCTTAAACATTGATCCAAAATGCAAACCAGTGAAACAACCTCTACGACGCTTTGCAGATGAGAAGAGACGCGCCATTGGCAAAGAGATAGCTAGGTTACTTACGGCTAGATTTATCCGAGAAGTCCTTCACACCCAATGGGTGGCCAATCCTGTACTTGTCCCCAAAAAGGGAACCAATGAATTAAGAATGTGCGTTGATTACACCGGCTTGAACAAAGCATGTCCCAAAGATCTGTTTGCTTTGCCTCGCATTGACCAAGTCATTGACTCGACGGATGGCTCGGAACTTTTGTGTTTTCTTGATGCATACTCAGGATACCACCAGATCAATATGAGGAAGTCAGACCAATTGGCCACTTTGTTCACTACCCCTTACGGCACGTTTTGCTATGTCACGATGCCCTTTGGGCTGAAAAACGCAGGTGCTACCTACCAGCGGACAATGCAACGATGCCTTCATGACCAAATTGGTCGGAACGTTCACGCCTACGTGGACGATATTGCGGTGATGTCCAAAAGTCAAACGACTTAATATCCGAATTAAAAGAAACCTTTGATAATCTCCGGAAATACAACATGATGCTTAACCCTAAGAAGTGCGTCTTCGGGGTTCCAGCCGGCAAATTATTGGGCTTCATCGTTTCCTAGCATGGAATCAAGGTCAACCCGGAGAAAATCAAGGCCATCTTGAACATAAACCGTCCGACATGCCTAAAGGACATTCAACGACTAACATGTTGTGTTGCAGCAGTTAGTCGGTTCGTTGGCCAACTTGGAGAGAAGGCTCTGCCGCTGTACAAGTTGCTGAAGAAGGCGGACAAATTCGCGTGGACGGACGAGGCAGATGCATCATTGAAGCAGCTCAAGGAGATTCTTTCCTCAGCGCCCATCCTTGCAGCACCCGAGCCTGGTGAGCCCCTATTAATTTACATGGCGGCAACCAACCGGGTAATCAGCATCATCATCGTGGTAGAGCGGAAGGAACCACGCTATGAGCACGGAGTTCAATGACCAGTTTACTACGTAAGCGAGGTCTTGACGGAGTCCAAGCAGCGTTACTCGCACTACCAAAAGATAGCTTATGGAGTATTCCTTGCTTCTCGGAAGCTGAGGCATTACTTTCAGGAGCACCCAATCACAGTGGTGAGCAAGACCCCATTGTCCGACATCATCAACAACAGCGACGCTACGGGAAGGGTCGCGAAGTGGGGCATTGAACTTGCCGCCTTCGAGATCACCTACAAGAGACGTGACGCTATCAAGTCACAAGCCTTGGCGGATTTTGTTGCAAATTGGACGGAGATGCCAGATGCTACTCCGTTACCAGAACCAGAGTACTGTGTGATGCACTTTGACGGATCAAAGCTACTCAACGTCTCGGGGGCTGGTGTATTGCTACAGTCACCAACAGGAGACAAGCTGCACTACGTTCTGCAGATCACTTCGAGGCTACAAACAACATGGTGGAGTACGAAGCACTCATTCACGGACTACGTGTAGCCAAGGATATTGGCATCAAGCGCATAGTTTGTTGTGGAGATTCCAACTTGGTTGCCCAGCAGGTGGCTGGCACCTGGAATGCGCGGAACCCTATGATGGCGGCATATCGAGACAAAGTGGACGAGATAGCCAAGAGCTTCTTGGGCTACGAAGTCAAGTATGTGCCTAGAGAGCAAAACGAGGCGACTGATCTGCTGTATAAGCTTGGATCAGGGCGCAAGCGAATTCCGCCAGGAGTTTTCCTAGAGCATCTACGCAAACCATCCGTGAAGGGCGTCGACATCGACAACCCGGATATAGCTGACTCTTTCGTCAACATGGTGACTAAGGTTCCTCCGGCTTGGACAAAACCTTTCATCGAGTATCTCGAACACGGAACTTTGCCTGACGATGAAGTCGAAAGACGGCAAATAGTATGACGAGCAAAGGGTTATACCATAATCAATGGGCAACTCTATAAAAGGAGCACTACTGGTGTATACCTAAAGTGTGTTTCCCAGCTAGAAGGTATGGAAATCCTACGCGAAATCCATCTCGGAGATTGCGGGCATCACGTTGCTCCCCGATCGTTGGTCGCAAAAGCCTTTCGGCAAGGATTCTACTGGCTGACCGCGAAGGCGGACGCCGACAAGCTGGTTGAGACATGCATGGGATGACAGTATTATGCCCGACATCCACATGTTCCTGCTGAAGAACTGCGAACAATACCAATAACTTGGCCGTTTGCAGTCTGGGGGCTAGACATGGTGGGACCATTACAGATGGCACCTTGTGGGTTTACGACCGTCAGTTGATAAATTCACCAAATGGATAGAAGCTAAACCCATTAGAAAGCTTGATGGGGCAACTGCCCTCAGGTTTGTCCGGGATCTAGTGGTGAGATTTGGTCTTCCACATAGCATTATCACCGACAACGGCAACAATTTATCACTCGGAGAAGTGGAGGCATATTGCTGGGAGAAAGGCATCAGACTTGACCTTGCATCTGTGGCACACCCACAATCCAATGGTCAGGTTGAGCGAGCCAATGGATTAATTCTGCAGGGAATCAAGCCACGTCTTGAGGCACCGCTACATAGAGCAGCTGGAGCTTGGGTGGAAGAATTGCCATCTGTGCTGTGGAGTTTATGAACTACACCCAACAGATCTACCGGCTACACCCCTTACTTCATGGTATATGGAGCAGAAGCCATCCTGCCCTCCGACATCCTCCACGATGCACCAAGAGTTGCCGCCTACGACGAGGATGACGCTGAAGAATCCAGACGCCTAGATGTGGACCTTCTCCAGGAGGAGCTCGTTTTGGCATGCCAAAGATCCACCATCTACCAGCAGAAGCTACGCAGATACCATAGTCGCCGCGTTCGGCATCGCTCGTTTAAAGAGGGGGATTTGGTGCTCCGACTTAACCAGAAGAAGTCACACAAATTATCCCCACCATGGGAAGGACCGTTCATCATAAGCAAGGCACTGCTCAATGGGTCTTACTACCTTGTTAACATCGTGAACTAAAGGATAGACCCAATGAGAATCATAAGCGTAAGCGACGTGACCTGAATGATGACTACCCGGAGCTTGATCGGCCATGGAACATAGCACAGCTACGTCCTTTTTACACTTAGCATTTTTTATCTAATTGTGTATCTCTTATATGATCAATGAAATAAAGATCTTTGGTTCACTCATATTTCTGAGTCTTTTACCTCCTTTAGTGTTCATTTTTGGATCATGTAAAACCTTTATGCACAAGCTTTGCATTTGCACTTGTGAAAATTCCGCCCTCTGAGCGTTAGCTTAAGTTTTCTGGTCTACACGTTCTTTGTCGTTTTTATGTGGATTCTGGAGTAGTGACTTTTGGCACTTATTGTTGGTGATTTTGTGCTCAGGTTATTGACAGTGCCATTGGGCATCATCACCTAAGAGCATGGTTCCGACAACGAGTCTTCCGACTCACGAAAAGTCAAGCATAAGAACCAAAGTAATGGATAAGCCAGCACTTTCTTAAAAATATATACATACTGGGAACTAAGTTCTTAAGTAGCAGGAAACTGCAACCATTGTTTTCCGCCTTAAGTTACATCATCAAGTTTTTTCCGTGCATACACCAAAGGGGAAACAAATATTACAAAGTGTTTTTTATTCTTTGGGCGCAGGAGACTTGGAAGCAGCATCGTCATTAGCCGGAGAATCACCCTCAGCATCGGCATTTTGGTGAGACTCGGAGGAGTCTTGGTTGACGCTGTCGATGGTGTTCATGGGCACGAAGACGTTGATATCCACCAACTCGGCAACTCTGGTGTCATAACCCGCGAGTGATGACAAGATGGCTTCGTGATCAATTTCTTTGCCGTCATCATCAACGTCGGGGATGCCAGAGGTCACCGTGTCGATGTCGGCATCTTCGTAATGTGCCTTCACCATAGACAGCGCCATCCTGGCGCCATCCCGTGCACATGAAACTTTCCAGCTTGTGATACGCTCGGGGGCTCGGCGCAGAATCTCCGAGTACTTCGCCACGGAGTCTGAGGCCTTGATGTGTATCTGGAGGGGCTTGGCGATCTCTTTGGCTTGGGTGATGGCGGTGTTGATAAAGTTGCCGGCGAGAACCATGCATTCCTTGGCCGGAGGAGGCGATCTGGTTAAACCCATAGGAGCTGCAAATTCCGACAAGAATCACATGAGTTCAATAATTCCAAGTATCCAAACTGCAGAAATACAAGGCGGAGAAATCTTACTGAAGATGCTGGCATTGGCTTGCCAGAGGGTGTCCGCCAGGGATTCTTTCTCTTGCTGGAGGAGCTTATATGCCTGGCTGTGGCGATGGTTTTGCTCATCAGCAGCTTGCTTCTGATCTTTTAAGATCGCAAGCTCCTCCTTCAAGCGATTGATTTCCGTGGAGGCGGATTCCTGCAGGGCTTTCATGTAAGCCTCATGCATTTTCAACATTTCTTCCCTCTCCTTTTTAAGGATCTTGTTCTCGCTGTCCAGTTGCTGAATGTTCTTGGACTTCTCAACAATGTCCTTGGCCTTGGCAACATGTTCTGCAAAGTCGGAGAAAACAAAATACACAGTGAGTACTCGGAGAATGAAGGCATAAAACCAATACGGAATGCGCAAAAAAGAAAACAGACTCTTGTTTTTGATGATCTGTTCCTTCAAGATGGCAGTTTTACCCTTTTCGGCTTCAAGATCTGCGCGCATCTTCTGGTACTTGTCGTTGGCCATGCCCCTCCGAGCATTCTTGTTCTGTGGAACAAAGGAAAAAAATTAAACCGTTGTTTAGTCTACTTGGAGCATCTAGTCGGAATTTTTCCACCTAGACGCTCGGGGGCTACAACGAGAGTTTTTTAACTGAGAAATAAGCTTAGCTTTTCTTTAAGCATCTAGTCAGAGCTACTTTAGTTCTCGATTAGAAGCTTGGGGGCTACAGTATAAAGTTTTAACTCGGAAAATGCTTAGCTTTTCTTTAAGCATCTAGTCGGAACTAATTCAGTTACAACTAGAGGCTTGGGGGCTACAGTCTTGAAAATTATAAACACTGCGTATGCTACTCTTAAAGCATCTAGTCGGAATAGTTTGTTCCATCTAGATGCTTGGGGGCTATAGTGAGAGTTTTTCTAACTTAGTCACTCTTAGAGCATATAGATGCAAAACCTATAGTTTTCCGTCTACATCCTCGGGGGCTACAGTGGGATACTCATATGAAATGCAAAAGGCAAAGAGAAACTTACAAGAGCAATAATCTTGAGGTTTGTAGGGATCTCGGCTAGCAGCTTGCCAAAGGAGATACTATTTCCTCGCAAGATATCCGCTTGTCGGAGAAGCTCCTCAATACCGCACGTCGGAGATGACGACACTCCTCCAGGAACCAGAGTTGTGTTACTCGGCGTAAGCGCCGGGTAAACTATCTTCGGGAACTCAAAGGGCTTCTGAGGTGCTCCCACCACCGCCTTGCCGCTACCGATGACATCCTTAGCCGGAGCTTCAGCCATTTGTAGAGCAGTGCTCTCCTGCGTCGCCTGCTCGCTGACAACAGCGAGTTTGGTAGAGGCGCCAGAATCCACTTCCATGGCGGAGCAAAGGAAGGCTTGACAGCAGGAGTAGCAGGGGCGATGGCAGGGGAGGAGTCGCGATGCAGCATGTCCTTGATATTTCTAGAAGCCCCCAAAGTTTTGGAGGTCTTCTTGAGGCTGGTCGTGGCTTTCTTCCTGAGACGTGCAAAATGCATAAGTACAGGAACAAAACAGACAGATAGACAATGTTAGAGAATGAGAAGCTTACTCTAGGGGGGTGCTTTGGCAAAAATCCCGGTGGCTTTTCTCTTTTCCGCCTCCAGGGCGGCGGTAGTCTTTTTGGAGGCTCCACCCTCCGCCTTCTTCTTCTTCTTCTTCTTGCCTTCGTCGGCAGCGTCAGAGGTGGAGCTCTTCTGCTTTCGTGCCAACGGGACATCGTCGTCAGACACGACCATGACTTCCTTCATCTTTGGATCGTAGATTTGGGAAGCCAGGTTGTCGTCATCTAGATCGCTAAGCTGTTAAGTAAAAAAATCACCGTGTTAGATAAGATGGTGTTGGTAAGACGGAGAAACTGGAGCATATGTCGTACACGGAAAATAAATATCTACCTTTGGGCACTTGTCGTCTACGAACACGTCGTAGGTGATGGTGAAGCCACGCTTCTTATCCTTCACCTTGACGATGTCCTTCAGGCGGAGCTTGACGGAGTCGCTCGAGAAGTTATCCATGGAGATCCGGAGGGTATCCCTTTGATCACTAGTATACTCATGCATGAACTTCGCGCGGTGCTGCAGAGGTTGGATTCACCTGATGAACCAGCACATGGCTAGGTCCAAGCCGGTCAAACCCGTCTCTACAAACCATTCGATCCGCCTTATTGCGCGAGAAGCGTCGAGGTCGGAGGGAAGGGAGGCATGGGATCTCCATGTGGAAACTTCAGCGGCGGCTCCATCCACGAAGTCCGGGTATGTTACTTCTCGGCCCGACAAAGGAATGTCGGGGCCATAGAAGTACGGCCGCTGCCAGTTTTTGCAGGACTCGTGGCCGACGATGTGGGGGAACCGCCGGCCAGGTCGAATCTTGAATCTTATGGTGCCGCAGTTCCTAAGCTCCTCCTTACTATGTCCGGCTTCATGTTTGACAGTGAAGAAGTACACGAACAAGTCTAACCTAGGCCTAATCCCTAGGTAACCCTCACAAAGTGCCACAAAGTTGCTAAGCACTAAGATGTTATTGGGGGAGAGGTTGTGGGGTTGGACCTTGTAGTGGTTCAAGACGGAGAGAAAGAAGAGGGAGATGGGAAAGGAAACACCGCGTACCAGCTGAGCCTTGAGGTACACCTTTTCTCCGGCTTGGGGAGAAGGTGTCACCTCGCCGGCCGGCGCCGCCCGCCAGGTGAGCCCCTCCGTCGCAGGGAGGTAGCCTTTGGCGACCATCTCTTGGATGTCGCGGTCGGTGATGTCCGAGCCGCGCCAGTCACCCTTGTGCGAGTCTGGCTCTTCTTCCAGTGGCTCTAGCACCGCTAGATTATGGTCGCCGCCGGTGGTTTCGATCACCGCCGATGCGGGGATGACCCTATGGGGGCACGACGATAGAGCTCGCGGGCTTTGCCGAGGCTTCGCTCGACGCCGCCATCGATGGGGAGGACCTGCTGCTGGCCATGGAGTGTTGGGAGGATGCGACTGATGCAGATGGAAGCTAGGGTTTTCGAGGTTTCTCGTGGAGAGCTCGAGGAGGCGTGCGGCTGGAGGAAGAAGACGATGACGCGAGAGGAATGAGGTAAAAAGTGGAAAGTGTCCCACGGTTACAATTTATCATACTCTGCGTCAAGATTCGTGCAGCTAATCAGACAGTTGTCGCGTAGACGACGTGTTCGTGAACGTGCACGGTAATTTCACCACGTCTCCAACCACCGCCGCCAATGGTTCGTATTGCTCACGCGGGAAAATCGGATATGATTGCGTTCTCTGCATGTGTGAGTTACGAGGCGTCGCTGACCTAAGCCTACGTCATCCTAGCTGACACGGGTATATGAGCCATCGCATCGAAGATTCCGGCATGGATAGATTTAATCCGACTACGGAAGAGTACGATGGAAGATTCAGCATTTCTCCGGCTTACCACTCAAAGACGGAGAAAACCTTGCAGGGTTCTTTGGGAGGACTACAAGATATTGCTTGACGATTTTCCGACATCCATCTAGGCGGAGCATTCCACGTGAAGAGGCAAGACGGCGCAAGATCTCGGAGTTCTCCGGGGACTACTATTGGGGATATGCTATATGGGTATCCTAATAGCATGTCTCTTATCCGACTAACCCAGGTGTCCCATAGTCGGTAGCATGGCCTATGGCCTGCTGGGCGGCCCAGTTAGGTGGATCCAGAAGGGAGGCCCATGCCGGATAAAGGAAGGCTACGGTGGAGTCACCAGCATACCCGGAGCCTTGGAGTGCAAGATACACAAGACTAATAATAGACGGTGTAGGACTCTGTGACCTATCCGGCTAGGACTTTTCCCTGTAACCCTAGGACCTGGCGACTATATAAGTCGGGCCTATGGGAGCCTTTAAGGCATCGATTCAGACAACCTCGCATAGCGAACATATCTCTGTAACTCGGCATATTGCCCTTATAGTGATTTATAGCAGGAGTAGGATTCCGCCACCGTTGTGGGATCTGAACCTGGGTAAGCTATGTTACCTCGTACCCGTCAACTGTCCGCCTTACCCCACATCTCTAGACACGCACTGTGAGGACCCCTCCATGGCGTACTCGTCGTCAATACCACGACACCCACATATTTCTATGATTACTTCATGATCGAATGAATCATTTACATATGATACCAATTTCCCTTTGTCTCACAATATTTTACTTATCCAAGGTTTGATCGTCGGTATCTTTGCATACCTAGTTCAACCTCGTTACCGATAAGTATTCTTTTCTTGTTCCCGTGATATGTGATCCCTTGTGATCCAGTCACATGCTTGCAAGCTAATTGGATGACATTCCACCGAGAGGGTCTAGAGTATATCTATCTGTCATATGGATGGAAAAATCCCACTCTTGATCCATGAGCCTCAACACATACTTTATGAACACTCAATGCCATCTTTATAGCCACCCAGTTACGGTGTGGTGTTTGATGTCATCAAAGCATCCATCCGGTGATGGTGATTAGCATGATCTCATGGCCGAAGGAATTAGGTTACTATGTATTGAAATCTTAGAGCAAGTGAACTATTTAAATGACTTGATCTTATGCTACGCTTAACTATAGGAGTATGTCCATCACATCATTCTCCTAATGATATGACCTTGTTGTTAATAACATCTCAATGTTCATGATCAGGAAACCATGATCATATATTAACCAACAAGCTATCTTAATAAGAGTATTTACTAGGGACTCTTACATGTTTACAAATCACACAAGTATTAATGTTTCCGGTTAATACAATTCTAGCATGGTATGTAAACATTTATCATAAGTATGAAGATATGATAATAACCATTTTATTATTGCCTCTTGGGCATATATCCAACATGCCACCCCAATAAGCTACCCGTAACGAAGTCGGCCGAGCTCCGAAGATGGACCCAGAGATTGCGAGATCGGCCAAGACATCAGAGGCCATAGGTATAATCCTCAACATAACGACCCACATCCTAAACAGTACAATACTAAACGCTCATCGAGCAACATATAATAAACATGGCATAACATGGAATACATGGCATGAAAACGTCAAACTAGTTTGTGGCCCCCAGTACAGTACTTTGAAATCAGGTACTAAGCCGATTGGGGTGCCCACACACCCCACATGTGGTTAGCGCGCTCAGTCTCGGAATGAACTCGGGTCCTAGTGGACACAGGTGGGCGGTTAACAACCAAATCTCAACTATTACCCACGGGTGCCGCTTCATTATTTATATCAATTTTAATATTTAAGTAATCATGTGTAATTAAAACCATGATCATCTCCATCTTTATGAATTTTCTAACCCCCAACATTAGTGGAGCATCGACGACATGAAGCAGCACCTGAGAAAGCGACTACGACTCGCAAGCCCAATTTTCTACCCAAACAACAAGCAATAGGAGGTGTCCAAGGCAATATAAAGGCTGCAGGGATATATAAAGGGTACTAAATCTAAAATATCGCAACACAGATAGCAATAGATCAACAGGAGGAAGTAAAGACTATAAATGTAAAATAGGTAGAAAGGGGGAGAATGCTCGCCTGAGAAACACTACTGAAGATATATCCGAAGCACTTGTCAAAGCTCACAATATCTTATCGTCCTATCCGACAAGAAGAAAATCACTAAACAGAACAAGGGATGCAAAAATTACAACTAATGCGAAAGAACCGACACGATCACGATATGTATGCATGACATGGCATAATTCGATGCGACTTAGAAATATTAAGTGGTACCGGAATCGTGATAATTGATTAGAGGTTTGAGTTATTTTCCAACCATCAAAATTAATGTTAGGTATCATGTAGAGGATGGCATGGGTGATCATGGTAACAAGGTACACAATTTAAATGAGGCTGAAAAAAGATTATATAGCAATTTCCATACACACCATATGCATAAGATTATGTTTAATCTTGGTTAAACTAAACATCAGAACTAAATGTTGTTACATGACATGGAAATTTCATGTAGAGTTTATTTTTCAAAGCATTTTGATATATCATATTTAATGTTTCTGAAAAAGCAGGGAAAAAGTTATAACATTAACAAGACAGACTCATTTTCTGGAATTTATTTGAAAAATAAGAAAATTTCCCAAGAGAATATTTGAACTTGCGTCGATGGCTACAAAAATATATATAGAGAGAGACACTTGGTTGGGCTGAAGTTACTTAACATTGAGGTGGCGATTGAATTTTTGAACCAGTAGTACATGCGAGTGTAGAGATAAAATAACCCAAAAGTAGTGGATGGACTAGGTGGCTGTGGGGATTTGTCAACATCCAAATTTTTAATCACAGATGCCTGTTATGCCATACATAGCAATCCAAGGATTACCATTTTTCCGAGACATAACAGATTTGGATATCACAGTACATCATCCATTAGAAACCATACATAATGCCTTACACAAATAAGGATCTCATGATCCAGTTCTGAGTACAATTCAAGCAGCGGAATAACGTAAAGATAACGATAGTGTGGGCGAAGCTCCATATTCGGGGTCACAGGCAATGATGACGATGGGAGATGATCCTATTTGTCGTAACCTTCCTGCGGTCCGTCATCCTGATACTCCTCTTCATAGTCTGGCCACGGGAATAGCCATGGACAAAGCCACGAGTACTCTTTAAGTACTCGCAAACTAATACTAATAAGTGAAGGGGTTTTTTATAGTAGGATAATAAGCTCTAGGGTTGTTTTGCAAAAAGCCAGATTTACTCTACTAAGTTCAAAAGAAAAGAAAGCTAGTTGAAAATTTTATAACACCTAAGTGGGAACTTGAATTCTATATCACAACTCT
Organism: Avena insularis; assembly: GCA_023614405.1. Taxonomy (NCBI): domain Eukaryota; kingdom Viridiplantae; phylum Streptophyta; class Magnoliopsida; order Poales; family Poaceae; genus Avena; species Avena insularis. Next base: position 155,549,613 of record CM042691.1, on the reverse strand, counting down.
GTTGTGGTCAAGTCAAAGTCATAAATCATTTCACAAGTCATTTTGAAAACATCTGACAGGGGAATAGTATGGCCACTCCAACTGTCCATAACCGCGGACGCGGATATTCGAATAGTTGGACACTCTGCAGAGATGGTACACTTTCACCACAACATTCGATACATCCGTCTGGAACAATCCTGAATTCACCATACTCAATATGCGGATAATCAATCCTAACCTTTCCATTACATGCCCTAGTATAGGCACCTCTCCTGTGAGTTTGGCCTCCCAACCATGACCAACTGTCATCTTGGGTACTGCACAGGTGGACAATCTTCACAAGGTAGCCTCAGCTCAGACCTTGGCCGCAAGGAAACCCATACTAAGGTATATAATTTTCCAGTCAAGCCCTACCCAATTTTCGGGTATTGTGGTTGTATGGTAAAATTGGAATGGTATCGCATCCAGACAACCATCGGTTTTATAAAGGTCTAAGGCTCATTCCTTAACATTTTCATCATCAAAATCATCTAGTGTTCGGAAACATATGTCAAAAACATTTCAGTAGAATGACTCCTCATTCTAAGGTTTTCATAACCATTTTCACCAAGTATTCCCATCTAAAGTTGATCAATTTTTATGCTTAGAACTAGCATCTACAAGTGGGGGTAAATACTAATGATGGGTAATAATCAAGTGGGAGTTAGCAAGTTCAATCTCATGCCTTAGGATGACATCAAAATTATCTAACTTAGGACAAGTTTTATGCTCTTTATGCTACCTTCAATTATTTTTCTAGAATCGACAAGTCACCAAGTAAACTTTTGGTAGAAGCTTTTATTAAAGAAAATAAAATATTAAGCTTGCAAGTAAAACTAGGATGGGTGTCCAGTGGGTATAATCACATATACTTAAGGCATATAGTTGGCATAGTAACAAGCAGATACTAGCTTGCATAAGTAGGGTATCTTGCAAGTGTTAGCTTGCAAGATTGCAAGTATAGGCTTGCTAGGATATTAGTATAAGCTTGCCTTGTGCAGAGCAGTGGTTGAAGTTCTCCTCGGCTTCTTCCTTGTAGTATTCTTCTTCCTCCTCGTATCCTAGGTCGGTACTAGCATCTACAAATAAATACGAGATACACAATCACCAAACAAAACTTAACTATTTTTAAACATCACACAAAGGTTCACACTAGGTGGTATATCATCATCACTAGCATTACAAGGATTAAAACACTTGTCTTCTTTATTTTATTTAAGAAAAGTAATTTCTACTTATTGAAAAACTACTTAAGATTTAATATTGTCCAACTCAAACATGGGATCATGTTGACACATGTCTTCACCATATATTTTAGTACATGAGAATGTTATTTAAAGTGGTGTCACAATTTAATAAGGTTTAACCTTTTTATTTTAATTAATTAAAGTGCCTAGAAATTCCTATGTGGCATTCTTTTATTTCTTGCTCATTATTTCTGTAAGTAAACCTATATATTTTTATATATTCTGAAAGGTATGGTTAAATGTGATTTCTGAGAGTTTGAATCAACTCAAAAGCTCTTATGATTGAATTTTGTAAAATGTTTGAATGCAGAAAAACTTCTCCCTTGTTATTTTTACCATGGATGATCTATAAAACTAAATGGTTTGAATCCAACGAGCTTGGATTAAGCTTTCTAGTACTTTTCTAACAAAATTGGTTTCATGCATTTTGGTTTAGTGAATCGAGCTGGGTTGATTTTTGAATCTAGGTACAGAACTGTGTTTGAAATTAAATGAATAAACTTAAGTTTGAATTGTTGGGTCGCCCGGGACGTTTAAATGGGCCGTCCCACTATGCACAGCGCACGCGCGGGTGGGTTAAGTGGTTGTCCCCGCGCGTCAGTGAGACAATGAGGGGAGAAGCGGTACGGGGTGATCTAGGCCGCACGATCTAACTCTAATCGAATGGCTCTGGTTCATCGTCCACCTCGGGCAGCGCCGGCGAGACAAAACCCTAGCGCGGCAGGTGGGGGTCGTGGGAGGCTCACTGGGGCTCAAGCGATGGTCAGCGACGGGAGCAAACGACGAAGTCGACGACGGCGATCCTCTTGGTACCGCCAGCTTCTCCTGGGGCGGCTCCAATCGACGGCGCCTCTCCTCCTCTACAGCGGCGAACTCCGGTGAAATTCCAGCCACCTGGTGCTCGCCTTGCTCCGGGAGCGAGTGGGTGTGATCAGTGAGAGGTGGGGAGTGAACTGGTGTGAATAAAACAAGCGGGGGAGGCCTCCTTTTATAGTGGCTGAAGGGGACCGACGGGCGCGGGCTGAGCTCGTCGTGGTCAATGGCACAGAGGGCTAATGGCATGGGCGACGATAGGGGCAGTGCTGTGCTCCCTGGCGAAGCTCAACGGCGTGGTGGCGAGGCGTGGGGCGGTGCTGATCAGTCGGAACGCGTCGACACACTAGACATGTCCGACGGTGATTTTAATGGCGCACAACGTGCATGGTCCGCGCGGCGACGAACGAGGTTGTCTGGCAGGGTGCTGGAGTGTTGGCGATCACGTCTGCAAGCGGCGAGGGCGGCGCGCGGTCTGTGGGCGCTGGTCGAGTGTGGCGCACTGGCGCGCTCTCGGCTCGCACACAGAGAGACTTGGCAAGCTCGTGCAGTGTGGTCCAGGGGCTGGCAGTGCTCGAAGCTTGGAGAGGGGGTGGCGGTGGACGGTGGTCAGTGCTCCAGACATGCTTGCTAGGCTTGGTGCTTCTCCTAGCTCGCTGTCGACATGTGGGTGGCAAGTTAGGCTCGGCATGGTCACCATTAATGGCTATGCCAAGCTCACAGTGATGCTAGGGCTTGTTAATTGGGCTAGATCATCTACTGAGAGTTTAGTGAGAGCTAGAGAGGGAACAAGGTTGGCCAAAATCACTGCTCACTATAGTGTTTGTTGTTTGTTTGTTTGCTGCAAACAAGGTGTTTGATGAAATGGCCGAAAGAGATTCAAATTTGAATTTTGGATTCAAACTTGGTGGGTTTGCTAGGCATATACTAGGGAGTCTCTGGTTAGTTGGATTAGTCAAGGGGCACTGGTTTGGTTGGGTTTTGAAAATGTGTGATCTTCACATATGATAAAGATTCAATTTTTACTTGTGATTTGAATGAGGTTGCCAAATGTTTCTGTAAGTTTGAAATGTGGGCTTTGCTTCACTTTTACTTGGTCTAGCAAGGGTGAAAAGAATTGGAAAAGTTTCTATTTGAAATCTTGGACTAGAAACACTCAAAGTGGCCTAGTGATCAAGATTGGCAAAAATGACCATTTGCTTTAATTGATTTATTTTTGGATTTTCTCTTTATTTGTTTCTGCTTGGAAAAGATTTATATGATGTTATTTTCATCTTTAAACCATTTCTTGCTATTTACATTAATCACACAAGTTCATTCATGCATTTATTAAATCATCACATACACACATGCATTCATATGAATTTAATTACTCAAAGTTTTTGTTAACCCTAATTTGACAGAATTGATAGTAGGTCAGGCTGACTCGCGATGATGTTTTCGAGTGACTCTGGTGGAGGATTTTCCTAAGGTTTTCGCCTACGGGAAGCTAAGAATCCCTCTTCGACGGGGTAAGACGGGATCCGCTGGAGATGAGCGGAATGTGCCAGAAACGTGAGGGGAATAGAGGCGGTTCAGGTTGCACATGCTATCGTGGCTGATGCGCGTGCGTGTGCCGAGTAGGTTAAGGCGAGTCAAGGCGAGGAGTTTCCGGGGAAGGTGGAGATCACCGGGAGATGGTCTTAGGCGATCCAGTGATCGACATCGACCTGCCGGGGTGCAGCAGAAGAGGTGGACATGCGCGAATGGTCGAGGAGGAATTCAAGCTTGGCGATGACTCCGTGCAGCTCGAGACCCTGGCATCCCATAGAGGGCGCGAACGGCGACGTGGTTCGATTCCTGCTCTCCAGTAGGAGAGTGCAACTCCGCAGCGTTGGCTCAATCAACGGGAAGCGTCGGTGTTGCTCACGGTGAGGTCGAGAACATAAAACAGGAAGAAAGAAACATGGCGGCTGCTGGGGTAGAAGGAAGTTAGGGTTTCCTTCGGGTTGCCTAGGGAGCGATAGGTGGGCGAAGTGTATGTCATCCATCCGGAGGACAGCGACCTGCAGGTGCTCGGATCCGTTGCCATACAGTGGCGAGCCAGACGCTGATAGTGAAGATAAATAGAAGCTTTGAGTTTGGGCTATAGATGGGCTGGTCGTTTTGGTTGGGTCAAAGGAAGATGGGTCACGGTTGCAAGCTGCTACTCTCTCTCACTAATTTATTTGCTAAAACCTTTTCTATTTTCTATTAGCTTTTGCTTCTTTTCAAAAACCTTTTGAAACTTTGCATTGATTTTAAAACATGAGGGGTATATAGGATGGCAAGAGATTAGATTTGAACAGAAAAACAAATAAGCAAAAACTCAAATGGAATTTAAGACAAGAGGCAAGACCATATGGGGTTTGTTATCTCATGTCACAAGCACATGATGTTTGTTATTGCATGTGCTCTAAAAAAAGAAGACAAAAGGAGATACATGCATAGATGGCTATCGAAGAGTGCAAAGCACTAGAATTAGAACATGGTTAAATTTGAATGGATGGATTCCACACATTTGCATATGGCATGATTTAAAATACACATGGAAAAAATAAAGTGGAAGTCCATATGGCATATATGTGGTGGAAAATACAAGGAGGTCATGTGACAAGATGTGTTGGCATGTTAGTGGGTAGAATGAATTGAAGAGATATGCCCCCAACTCAATTTGGGCATTTTGACAATTATAAAAATAGCAAGACTCAAGTAAGTAAAATTTGACATCATGGTTCCAAGTCAAGTATGACACCAACTAGAGATAGAATATAGAGAGGATACAAATGGAAAGGGGCAAATAACAAGATCCAAATATAAAGATCAAGAACAATAAACAAGTGAGATAATTTAAATGTGACAATTTAATTATATGTTCCATGCAAGGTGACATGACGAACATGATGATGCATGAGACCATGATGATGCAACAAGGTAAAACAACAAGCAAATTATAACTGGGGAATTCCTGGGGTGCTACATATGTTCACTTAAAATTGCAATCCAGTGGGTTGCAGCCTCAGACCTTGCAGATGCAACTTCATTAGGTACATCCAATGCATGTGCTAAAGCTTGTGAAACTCTTTGTACATGTTCTTTGGGAACAATTGATCAAGAGGAGCAGTTTACCTATCTTTCTATGAGCTTGAATGTCTTGAAAATAATTCTAAAGAATCCACGTGCAGAACAGGAGGAAGTTATATGGTGTGTTCTGATCAGTAGAGCTACGGGTGCTCTCAAGCTTTGGTGCATTCCTTGGTTTAGGTTCCTAATCTTTGAAATTTCTAATGAAGATGCATTGCATTATATATTTGAAGATAACCAGGATATAGTGCAATACTTCAATGCATCCAAATTTCATCCAGTAGCAGCGCTTGAGCTGGAGGGGTCAACATACAACTTATTTTCGGGTGGAACTGATCAAACTCACAAGGTCCAGAGCTACATGAAGATATCTTATTCTGATCATTGTCAAGTGGGAATGTATTTCAAAGTGGGCACCTATTTTATCCTGTAGTCCAGTACACTACTCAGAGTGACTTTGGTTGTGGTGATGTGGCTCTCTATTCTAGCTTTCCTATGTGCACTGGCATGAGTATGGATCAATCAAAAGGGACTTGTGAACTAATCCATGTGGGTCTGATATATCAACAACCAAAAGTATTGACATGAAAGCATTACTTTCCTGGGTGTTCATGGACCGGGATGGTGCCACTATTCAACACTGCAAGATTTATTGGGACCCTGGAGGTGCTTTTCGGATCTGGTTGGTCGCATTGACTGAGAACTGCTTGAAGTTTGTCGGTGATCGTAGACAAGCTCCTTTTCAAGGAGGGAGGAATGTCATCTGAGCCTTCTTCACCAACCAAGTCCATGTTAGTCAAGAAAAGTACATCAGCTGCATCAATCAGATTATCATCGATTCTGCTTACTACCTCGAACAAGCATACTACCTCGACATGGTCTCCAACGACATCATCTCCTACCGCGAAAACTTCCACGCCGACTCTAGCAAGACCAAGGAGGTTTACATGCCATGGGACCCGGCAAGTCTAGTTTCAAGCATCCTAATACGAAGATTTGGCTTGGGAACAAGCCGAGTTTCAAGGAGGGAGGGATGTTAGGACCCTCTCCCTATGCACGTGTCATTGGGCTAGTATCATGGGCTCATAAAGAGGGAATCGGCCCAGCCCATGACCAGCTTCAGATCGAAACCTACAAATATCCATTGAGAGCCAACTAGGAAAGTATCCAGGAGGATCAGGTGAACGGCGGTGGCTCTTCTCTCCCATCTTGGCTCTAAATTCCTAGTCCCCTTCATGCTTGTTCTTCTGTTTAGTTAAGAAATCATTGTATCTATTGATGATTGAGTGGATTTGAGAATTTAGACTATAACGTTGTATCAAGAAGCTAAAGAAAGAACTTGGTATCTATAGAATGAGTAGTATTTCATAGGCTGCAATCAATAAGGAGCAAGTTTCCCGTTTTAAATTGGAGAGACTAGAAGAGCAATGCGATGTGTTCTAGCAGCAACGTTCTCATGCCCACTGGCTGGAAAAGGATGATAGAAATACCACATATTTCCACTCCTTTTCCACAAAACATAAAAAAGCATAATACAATAAAAAAGTTAAGGGGAGACGACGGGGTGGAGGTGCAAGGCGAGGAGGTGATGCAGCCCAATACATGGCATTCACCATTGGTCCACATCATGCTTCATCAATCGTGCCCACAAAGGTGAATTCATTCCATATCTCACCCTCTTTTGGTTATGATGTGAATGGGATCCTACTTGAGACAAGTGCCAATGCTATGACCAGGCCCATGACCATGATGCCAACGGTAGACGACAAGAAGACCCCAGGAACCAAGACCCCCAAGCAAGAGGCATGGAAGAGAAGAAGGAAAAGGAGTTCCGGCGCCAGGCCCAGCACCAGCGGAATCCACGCCGGAATGTCCGGCGACCAGCCCGACGAACCGGAGCCTCCGCCGGAACTTCCGGCGCGCACATCGGCGAACCGGACCTCCCGCTGAAATCGCTTACAGAGAGTGCTTTCGGCAGACGACCGAGAAAACCGGTCGCCGCCGGAAATATCGGCGCCCACCCCGGCGGCGCCGGACTTGTCGCCGGAAATGCCAGCCTGTGTGCTGTGAAGGGTTTGATGCCCAGAATATTCCCTCCCACCTACCCCTTCGCCCCTAGTAGGCTAGTACTATAAATAGCCCTCTTGTGGCTCAGATCTAGTTGGATTTGATGATGAATGAAGGCTTGTGCCTAACCCTAGATGGGAACCCCTCTCTATAGTTAATCTATGAGTTGTACAAGGCCTTGGAGTTCGGTGTCCGTCTCCAAGTCGTCAAGACCCTCCTCAAGTGTTTGGTCTCTCCTCATCAAGTATTCTAGTAGTGCTAGGTCTCTCCCCTTTGGGATTATACTTGGTTGCTACTCTCTCCTTTGATTTGGATTCTATCATCCTCTTGCTGATCTCTCCTTTGGTGATTCTACCTAACTGTCTCTCGCCGAGGATTCTATTGGATTGGTTGTTCGAGCCAATGGGAGCAAATAGAATCAGGTTGTGTTTGCGTGTGTTTGTATCTTTACCTTGCGTTTGTGTTGCGTTCATCGTGTTCATCGGGTATCCCCTCACTCCCCACCTCAAATCCATGAAGATCGGGCCACCCTAGGGTCAATCCCACAAGGGATCCCATATCAACTGGTATCAGCAGCTTTTGGTTGCCACGGATTTGACTTCGTTTACCCATATCCACCATAAATTCGAAAATACCAAAAATATTTCCCAATTTGCTCTTGGATCGATCTCTCGAGTTGGTGAGTTTTTCGTGGTTTTGGTCCACAGATCTGTTGCTTTGGTTGTCGATCTACCTTCCTTGCCCTATCCTCCAGCACAAATTCCACTAATTTTTGACAAATTCCTCAATTTGACTTTTGGAAGTTCATCACGAACCAATTTTGGCGAGCACCTCGGCGAACCGGTCCTATCACCGAAAATTCCGGCGAGAATTCCGGCGTCGCCGAAGCCCGACCGGATTTTCCGGCGAAAGCACCGGTCCACCGGCCGTTTCACCGAAAAACTATCTGGCCCAAATTTTGACCGTTTTCCTTTTGTGTTTTGTTCGTGTTTCGCGTGCGTGTCACAACTAACTTCAAGCTTACGCAACATCTGTACATAAGCACTCTTCGACACCGCGACACCCGAACACCTTCCCCAACACCGGTCGCAAGTCATCAACAAATACCAAAGGTATAACTTGCACCACCCTTGTATAACCTTTCTTCCTTTGTGTGATACCTAACCTATTGAGAGTAGCTCATTTTGTGTTTGCCGAAGCATTGTGCGCTTGCTCTTGCGAAGTGATAGTGCATAGGAAATAGCAAAAAGGTGACTCCATAGCATAGAAAGAAAATAGATATAAAAAAGGCAAAAGAAAAAGAAAGATACCAATACAAAAGAGAGTCTAAAGCTTCTAAGCAAGAGTGCGAGGTAGAGCAAGGCAAGCATGCAAATCCGTTGCTTCTCAACCTTGTTGCAAACGAGCTACGGTCTCTCCTTGTGTTGGCACGGCACCGAGCTTAGTCGTCGTTAGGACATTTTGTGCTTATTTCCATAGTCGTGCTAACCCCATTTTTCTCGACGCGTGTGTTTTCCTCCGTGTTTTTGTAGATCGTATCCTTTTTGCTTTTGATCTTTGGTCCGTTACCACTTTTGAAAATAAACTTTTTGTTTGGTTGTTCCATTTGCTATCCACCTTTCTAACCTACCACCATAGGCCTTTGTGTGTGTCTTGTATACCCGCTATTTGCTTTGCTCTCGGCAACAACAATCTTTCCAATCTTTGACTCCGGTGAGACAAGGTAGCAATTACCATTCCACCAATCGCTCCCTATCTATCAAGTGTGTTTGTGCACCATGTCTAGGGCAAGTGGAGCTAGTGGAGATAGCAATTTCAACAACCAAGATGGCTTTGCCACGCGCCACAACTTATGGGCGCAACGCCAAGAATTCAACAATCAATTTGAGCGACTTGAGCACCGTCTTGATGATACTTTTCGAGAATTTGAGTACCGTGAGCGGCAACGTCAAGAGCAGCACCATGCCCAATTCCAAGCTCTTCACCAAGCTATTGCTAACCTTGGCAACCGACATGGTCATCGCTCAAGCTCGTCAAGTTCCTCCCGCACGCACTCCTCAAGTCGACATGGTGAGTCTTCAAGGTCACACTCCCGACGCGGAGAACCCCACCACCATAATGGGGACCATCAAGCTCGTCATCGTCGCCCTCAAGCGGTGGACCCAAATGCTCCTCAACCTCAACAACAACGACAAGAGCATGATCCACCACCACAACAAGCAATCATCGACGTGCACCAACCTTGGGAACGCCATGATGAAGCGAACCACAATGATAGGCGTTGTCATCCTCCTCATAACCACCATGAGAAACGTCAACAAAATCAAGAACCGGCATGGGATACAAGTGATGATGATCAGGATGCACGCCAAGCTCGACGCAATAACCGGCATGCACAACAACACCACCGACACCATCAAGCTATGAATGTCAATGATGCCGACCAACGGCGAAGAAGAGACTTCGAGCATCATCAAGCTCATCCACCACAACAACCTCAAGGCAATCAAGAGCCTCCTCCTCCGCCTCCATGCCCTCCAAGTGACGCAAGTATGCACCAAGAACGTTGCAACAACCACCATGAGCGTGATGATGGCAAGTTTGGGAAGCTCAAGTTCGTTATGCCCAAGTTCAAAGGAGAAGAAAATGCCGATGCATATCTTGAATGGGAGCTCAAAGTTAACAAGATCTTCCGTGTCCACAACTTTTCCGAAGAGAAGAAAGTGGCAATGGCATCTCTTGAGTTTGAGGATTATGCCAATGTTTGGTGGGAAGATTACCAAAGCAATCGTGAGAAGCAAGAAGAACCACCGGTCACCACTTGGACCGAGATGAAGAATGTGATGTATGCAAGATTTGCCCCCGAGCATTATCGCCAATACCTCTTCGACAAGCTACAAAACTTGAAGCAAGGCACAAAGACAATTGAAGAGTTCTATAAGGAGATGGAGATGACTATGATGAGAGCCGATGTGAAGGAGCTCAAAGAGCAAACAATAGCATGGTTCCTCAACGGTTTGAGCCGCCCAATACGCAAAATAGTCGATTTCCAACCTTACAAGACTCTCGTGAACCCTCTTCACCAAGCAACCAAGGCCGAGCGCCACTTGCAAAAGGAACATGCTTATGAGAAGCAAAGGGCGTACTTCGCTTCAATCAACGCAAGTAGCCCCTCCAAGCCAACAAACCAAGCAACAAGCTCCTCCAAGCAATCCAAGACACCTATGGCATCCTCCTCCAACACAACAACGGAAAGTCAAGTAGTTTGCTACAAGTGTGGAGGAAAGGGCCACAAGTCTTATGAGTGCATCAACACAAGAGTCATGCTAACGGATGAAAACGGCGCAACATACTCCGTGAGCGAAGATTAATTTGAAGCTTTGACTCAAGCCGCTATCTCAAAGGATGTCGCAATGCAAGATGAGGACACGCTTCTATGTGAACATGATCCAAGCCCCTCACTTGTCATTGCCCAAGTCTTGACGACCAACTCCATCCCTAGAGAGGACCAACGCCTAAACATCTTCCAAACCCGATCTGGAATTGATGGCAAGTCTATAAAAGTTATCATTGATGGAGGAAGTTGTCACAACCTTGCGAGCATCGATCTTTGTGAGAAACTCAAGTTATCATACATGGAGCATCCTCATCCCTATCATGTCAAGTGGCTTGATGCAATGGTACCATTCAAATCAAACACAAGGTCAAAGTCTCCTTCAAGATTGGTACATATCAAGACACCGTCGAGTGTGATGTCGTGCCTATGACCGTGTGTCACATGCTCCTTGGAAGACCATGGCAATACGACAAGGGCGCACTACATGATGGTACCTCCAACCAATACTCCTTTACGTGTAATGACAAGACGTTGGTGCTACAACCTATGACGCCAAGCCAAATTATCACATCCAACATGACGTCGTTGCCCAAGATAAAACAAGCTAAGGACCCTTGTGAGATGAGTGGTGAGAGAGTGATCCACCAACACGTGAGTGAGTGCTACAAGCCTCAAATGAGTGGAAAAATCATGAGTGCCACGTCGCAGGCCACCACACGCGAGAAGAGTGATTTGAGTGTGACCAATACTAACAATCCATCATACAACTCTTTCTCCTTGTTGTCGGTTTTGCAGGATACACAACCTCACCCACCACCTACAAGGAACACGCTACAAGATCTCCAACCACATCTTCATGACAAGCTCAACTTCAAGATCTTCAACCAATTTGAACAAGGCTACGACACCGGAGATCCAACAACTTACAAGCTCAAGACCATGTGCACACCTCTATCCCTATATGATGTTGGAACTTCGTTGAGGACGACTCGTTTTGAAGCGGGGGAGATGATGCAGCCCAATACATGGCATTCACCATTAGTCCACATCATGCTTCATCAATCGTGCCCACAAAGGTGAATTAATTCCATATCTCACCCTCTTTTGGTTATGATGTGAATGGGATCCTACTTGAGACAAGTGCCAATGCTATGACCATGCCCATGACCATGACGCCAACGGTAGACGACAAGAAGACCCCAGGAACCAAGACCCCAAGGCAAGAGGCATGGAAGAGAAGGAGGAAAAGGACTTCTGGCGCCAGGACCGGCACCACCAGAATCCACGCCGGGATGTCCGGCGACCAGCCCGGCGAACCGGAGCCTCTGCCGGAATTTCCGGCGCACACACCGGCTAACCGGCCCTCCCGCCGAAATCGCTTACAGAGAGTGCTTCCGGCAGACGACCGAGAAAACCGGTCGCCGCCGAAAATATCGGCGCCCACCCCGGCGGCGCCAGACTTGTCGCCGGAAATGCTAGCCTGTGTGCTGTGAAGGGTTTGATGCCCAGAATATTCCCTCCCACCTACCCCTTCGCCCCTAGTACTATAAATAGCCCTCTTGTGGCTCAAATCTAGTTAGAGTTGATGATGAATGAAGGCTTGTGCCTAACCCTAGATGGGAACCCCTCTCTATAGTTAATCTATGAGTTGTACAAGGCCTTGGAGTTCGGTGTTCGTCTCCAAGTCATCAAGACCCTCCTCAAGTGTTTGGTCTCTCCTCATAAAGGATTCTAGTAGTGCTAGGTCTCTCCCCTTTGGGATTCTACTTGGTTTCTACTCTCTCCTTTGATTTGGATTCTATCATCCGCTTGCCGATCTCTCCTTTGGTGATTCTACCTAACGGTCTCTCGCCGAGGATTCTATTGGATTGGTTGTTCGAGCCAACGGGAGCAAATCGAATCGGGTTGTGTTTGCATGTGTTTGTATCTTTACCTTGGTGTTTGTGTTGCGTTCATCGTGTTCATCGGGTATCCCCTCACTCCCCACCTCAAATCCGTGAAGATCGGGCCACCCTAGGGTCAATCCCACAAGGGATCCCATATCAGGAGGGTTTGCAGGCCCTCGTAACTAACTATTATTCTTTTCTGTTTACCCCCGTGGAAGGTAACAATTTGGACCAAGTACTAGCATAAATCCAACTGTGTATGTCTGAAGCGATGTATAATAGCCTCACGGCTGAGTTCATTAGGGATGAAATAAAATAAGCACTCGATAGTGTTGCTGACCTCAAAACACCCTGATGGGATGCCGACGATTTTTTATAAACGTTTTTTGGAAAATAGTTGGTGATTTAGTAATTAGCGAGGTGCTTAATGTGTTGCAAGGTGGCTGTATACTTGAGGGATGGAACGAAACCATTGCGCTACTTATCCCGAAGGTTCAGAATCCAAAAAGGCTTAAAAACCTACGCCCTATTAGCCTATTCAATGTGGTTTATAAGCTCATCTCTAAGGTACTGGAGAACCGGCTGAAAGGTATTTTGAATGAAGTAATTTCTCCAAATCAAAGTGCTTTTGTCCCAGGACATTTAATCTCTGACAATAGCATTCTAGCAAGTGAGATGTCTCATTTTATGAATAGGAAAAGATTAGGAAAGGACAAGTACATGGCAGTGAAATTGGATACGAGTAAAACGTATGACCATGTGGTGTGGCCATTTCTTGAGGGAGTGATGTTGGAACTTGTGATTTTTGCACAGTTTGTCCAGCTAATTATGAAGTGTGTGAGGACTGTCACTTACAGATTCAAAGTTAATGGCAACATTACCGATAGTATCACACCAGGGAGAGGACTTAGGCAGGGGTACCCCATCTCACCATACCTATTCCTACTCTGTGCCGAGGGTTTCTCTGCACTGATCCACAAAGCTGAAGGGAAGGGAAAATGCAGGGTATAAAGCTTGCTCCAACAGACCCTAGTGTGAGTCATTTGCTTTTTGCTGATGACTCTCTTCTTCTTGTGGAGGCTACTCAAAGGGAAGCAAGAGTAATCAACCATATCTTCGAGACATATGAAGCTATTTCGGGACAAGTGATTAACAAAGACAAGTCGGCTATCGCGTTTAGCACTAATGCCTGGCCACGGCTAAAGAATCCTATCATGCAAATTATGGATTTGCATGCTAAGACAAATGGTGGTAAATATCTAGGACTCCCCACATATATTGGAAGGGAAAAGGCAAAGGCATTTAAATACTTGAGAGAGAAAAATTGGAAGCGAATAAAGGGTTGGAAGGAAAGATTCATGTCAAAAGATGGAAAAGAAATATTAATCAAAGCTGTCGCACAAGCAATTCTGACTTATGTTATGGCTTTCTTTGATTTGACAAAAAGCCTTTGCGATAGCATCTGTCAGATGATTTGCACGTATTGGTGGTTGCAATAGGACAATCAAAATAAAATGCACTGAGTTTCTTGGGAGAAAATGATGTTATCAAAGAATGATGGGGGCATGGGCTTCAGAGATCTCCACCTATTTAACATGGCGATGCTTGCCCACCAGGGTTGGCGGCTGCTACAAGCCCCTGATTCTCTCTGTCGGCAGGTTCTAAAGGCTAAATATTTCCCAACCTCCTCTCTGTTGGGTGCATCACCAACTCCGGGAATTTGTTATGTGTGGTGGAGCATTCTGAAAGGAATCCAGGTCCTAAAAAATGGACTGATCTGGAGGATCGGAGATGGCACCTCAGTCCCCATCTGGGATGACCCATGGCTCCCAAGAGGTACTACCCGACATCCAAGAAACCATCAAGGTGATAACCCTTTGACGTTAGTCTCGGAGTTGATATATTGTGAGATCAGCTGTTGGAACGATAGTCTGATTCGTCAGAATTTTGATCAAGAGGACGCTAGAGTGATATTATCAATCCCTATAAAAGCCCAACTCAATGACCATTTGGCTTGGCACCCAGAGAGTAAAGGCTATTCACTGTTCGTTTAGCGTTCCATTCATAAGTGCAGTACCAATCGGATGAAATACTAGCAGGAAGCAGTGAGGAAGTTGGAAACACAGAGACAAAACACGTGTGGAAGGAGCTGTGGAAGATTAGGTGCCCACCTAAAGTACACCATTTTCTATGGAGGTTTAGGAATAATAGTTTGCCCATGCGTATGAATATTTTCAATAGAGGTGTTGAGCTGGACACTAGATCTGCTATCTGCAGTGGCTTGTTTGAGGATGGTGGCCATTTATTCCTCAGATGTTCGACTGTTAAAGCAATGTGGCGGGCGCTCCAGTTGGAGGAAGTAGGATCAGGCTTACTAAGAGCATGTCTAACAGGCCCCGTATATTTTCGCCCCTTAAAACACGAGTAGAGGGTCCTGTATTCACTTTTCGCCGACCAAAAACTCGGACGAGCTAGCAGAACCCGTATCCCCACCCCGTAAAACGGAGTTTTTGCCCTCAAAACAGGGTTTTAAACAACAATTTGCACAACAATTTCAGATCAAACATAGCACATCCAAAATATGTGATGCATAATTCATAGTTTTTAACATCACAACGCGATCATAGCCAATGTTCAAGCCACGGAAGTTCCCAAATGTGATCAACCATCAACGAGTCCATCGCCAGCGGCGCCACCACTCGCCGGAGACTCACCTTGAGCACTTGCAGCACGAGCTTCACGCGCAGCCTTCTTCCTCGCCATGATGTCCGCCTTGGTCTCCTTCCACCACGCCAGCTGATCCTCGTCCATGCCGCCGGTGCGCATCATCATGATATCCCTCTCCTCTGCCGGATCAACCTCAACCACCTCCTCCTCGTCACCCTCATCCTCCTCCTCGTCATCAATCTCTTCGACGTTGCACTTCCCATCGAACGCATCGATGCCGGCGTCCAAATCCACCGCGGATTCATTGAGCATGTCCATGTACAATGTTGTGGACTCAACATCGAACACCTTGTCTACGTCCATGGTGGGTGGCGGCGGCGCGGGCATCGCATCGGACGGAATGGAGGGAGGAGGGGCCGTGGCCTTGGAAGACGGTGGAGGCGCGAGGTTGATGCGGCTGACCTGCTTTGTCTTCACCTTAGGCTGCGGAGCACCCCTCGGCCCGGCCGTCTTCGTCTTCATCCTGTCCCCTATCTTGGCAGTCGGCGGGGCTGCGGCCGCCGAAGGGGTTTCGAAGAATTGCTTCGGAATCCTCTTCCTCTTCGACGGGATGGTGGAGGAGATCATGGCCGACACGTCGCCGGCGTTGGGCGGACCTCCGACGGGGACATCAACCACCGCGGCCGTTGGAGATGCACCGCCGGCGGTAGGCGGCCCTTGCGGAGGATCCATGGTAGCGGGATCCGGCCGCGACGTTGCCGGAAAGGGCGGGGCGGAGGAGATCGAGCGGCGGCGGCGGCGGCGGTTGGGTTTCGCTGAAACTGTTCGCGCGCAGTGGAGGGGAGGATACTGGTTTGGCCCTCTATTTCCGCTCCCACCCCGCACAAGTAGGGGGCGAAGGCCCGCCCCGTAATCGAAAACAACAAAAATCGAAACGGGGACCGTTTTTACGGGCCTGCTAGACGGCCGGATGGAGTTCAAACCCGTATTCCGGTGGTTATTATACGGGTTTATCCCTTTTAAGGGGTCCGTTAGACATGCTCTAAATACCAGGTCCTCTATTGAGCTTCCGCAGCGTGTGTTTGCGCTGAGCTATGCGTGTCATTTCCCTATTGTGGTGCTGGTGGTCAGAACGAAATAAAGCAAACCAAGGTAAAAAAAGGTGCTCTATTGATGAGTTCCAATTTATGACCAGTAGGCACGTTTGTGAATGGAAGGATTTTTTGTCAAAAAAGGATACACACAAGGGAAATCACAATATCAGATGGTCTCCACCTCGGGAGAACTGGATTAAAATAAATTCTGATGGAGCTTTCGACAGTGACACTCAAACTGGAGGGAGAGGCGTCATCGGGGGAAACAGTGTGGGTGAATTTGTGTTCTCCACTGCTGCACTACTGCCCCAACTTGCTGATCCCATGCACACTGAGCCTGAAACTCTCATAAGGGTCATCGCGATTGCAAGTAATATGGGAATCGGAAGGGCTATTTTTGAGACGGATGTTGAGATGCTGTCGAACGCCATCAACTCAAATGATTATGATCTAGCTACAAATGGGGCTATTTTTTGTGAGATCAAATATCAGTTGAGGATTGGGTTTATTGATTTTCACGTTGTTTACCAACCGAGGGAGTGTAACAAAACAGCTCATGTGCTGGCAGGGTTAAGAGTTTAGGTTGTACTAGCTTCTACTAGCCTCATGTGTTTTGAAAGCCCTCCTGATGATGTACTTAGTCTCTTGTCCGGCGATATTGCCGAGCAAAGTTAATGGAATGGATGTGTTACATATAAAAAAAGAAAGGAAAGGAGCAGCAGAATTTCCACTTGGATCAGATCGGACGAGGGGATCGTGTACCCGTAAACTAGGGCTCTGTTTGTGCACTCGGCTGGATCTGTTCGGGAGAAAAAAAACGAAGAATTGTTTCCGATCAGGATATGATCAGAACGGATTGCCCTGCAACCGGGACCGATTGTGCCACTGGATATCGATTTGGGCTAACACAGTTTGTTTTGGTATCAGGAAGAGATAAGGAAATGATCAAATTTAGATTGGATATTCTGGTAGTTCCCGTTCTAGTTGGTTTCACACGAGACTTCCGCGCGGAGTCAGTTTTGGTTTGGATCGACTGACATAAGGGAAAGGAATAGGATTCAGATAGATACGTAAAAGCATCTAGTCTCCATCGGTGGCCATCTTTCGTCAAGCCATAGTTTCGTGGGTTGAGGTAGTGCCTCCTGAGGATCTTAACGAGGCTCCTTCCTGTGAGTCTCCTGGCGATGCGTGGCCGGCTGCTTACCCTTGCCCCGGCGGGCCTATCACCGGCGCTCTCGACCAAGTCGGCGGCTTCGTCGGAGTTGGGGAGTGGATCTCGGTTTCGGTGCCTCGGGTCTGATTCGGATTCTGAGGATGAGAAGGGGATGCAGGATCGGCGTGCGCTCGATACGTTAGACGACGTCTCCGGGGAGTTGGGCTGGACGACGGTGTCTCGTCGGCGCCGGAAGTCCGACGAGGAGATCCTTCGCTCTTTCACAAGTAGCTCACTCAGAGTGCTGTCAGAACCCCACACTAGAGTTCTGGGAAGAAATGGGTTTCCCCACTCCAGCATCCAGGTTCTGGGAAAGGGGTTCGTCGGCGTCGGCTGTTCCGGATGCTGCGACGCCTATGAACTCGCCAGAGATTAATGGTGCTGGCGGTCGAAGGAGATCGTGCTCGCCAGGGATGTCCTCTCTCCCTGTGCGTGCTGCCTCCTTGTCGCCGACAGGAATTGCTCTGTCTCGGGCCCCTAGGGTTAAACCCTGGAGGGGTCCTCTTCCTCCGAGGAGGGCCTCGGCGCCTCCGGTGCTGGGGATGCTTGTGGCGGCGGCGATGGAGCGGCGTCCTGATCTGTGTCCTCGACGATCGCTAACTGACGCGGCTCTCGCGCGCGCGATTGACGGGCCGGTCAGCCATTTTGGTCCTACCAAGTTGGACTCTGGGTCGGTTTGCACTTGGTCTGGTGTGGCCATCAAACTTCGGTTCGCTTGGTCTCGATCGGATCGGGATTCCCATAGACGCACGCCTCCGGTCGTTTCGCCAGAAGCCCAGCTATCGCCAGGAACTCCGCTATCCCTCTCTGTCTCGAGCCGCCAGGAGCTTCTGTTTCTGCCGTGTGGTCGGACGACGCCGAGCAGGTCCTTTGCGTCGGCGGTGACCGCTTCCCCCATGGCTGGACGAGGCCGTGGTTCTTTCCCGAGGGGGGCGCCTCTTGTGCCAGCGTCGAGCGGAGCCTCTGCTGCAGCACTTCCAGCGGTAGTGGCGTCTTCTGCGGCGGCAGGTCATACACGGCGAGTGCTGCTACGCCCGGACAGTCCGTAGAGGCCGTGGCCTCGGGCCTTCAGTAGCAGGCGGCAGGACCCCTCTTGTTTCCACCGGGGGTTCAGTGGAGGCCCCCTGTGGCCTACTTCAATGCGTTGCAGACCGCCCCGCCACGTCCGCTGCAGCCGCCATATCGAGGGCCGCCGCCTCCTATGTTCACAGGTCAGCCGTCCGCGGGTTTCATGCAGGGAGCCGTACCTGGCCCCGTGTATATGGTGGGATGTACACCGGTGATCCGTCGGGTGTGACCCCGTCGCAGCCTGCGCCGCCTTTTTTGTGGGTGTGGGTGCGGTATCGTGTGCTGTTCCGAAGAGGAAGAAGAATAAGAAGCAGTCGCAGTCTCAGAGGGCTCAGCCACAGGTCGGTCAGGTCCAGCCTGATCATCAGTTTCATGTTCAGCAGCTGGGGTTCCACAGATGCCGGTGCCAGGGTCTTTTGTCGCTCCTTTCGCTCAGTTGTTCACCTCGCAGGATCAACAGCTGAACCGATCTCTGGTTGTCACTCCACAGGTAACTGAGGTACCTTCCGTGGCTGATGTTGGTAAGAAGAATAAAAAAATTGTCCGTTGCTGGAAGTGCGCGGTTAATACTCATGCGACCAAGAACTGTAAGGCGATCCACTATTGTTACATCTGTGATTGTGCGACACATCCTACCTTGAGATGCCAGGTGCTGAAGCAGCCGCGCATGATTCTATATATGGCTGATATTGGCAGTGAGCAGACCCTGTTTACTCAGATCCCGGATGCGGTCACTACTAGGAAAATGATTATAGATAGATTTTAATTCTGTGGCGCATATAGAAAAAATGCTCCACTAAAATTAATTCGGTGGCGCATATAGCAAATGCTCCATAGAATTCTTGCAATTCTATAGCACATATAGCTATATGCGATCTGTAGCACATATAGCTATATGCGCCACAGAAAGTGAGAATTCTGTGGCGCATATAGCCATATGCGCCACATAATTCTTGTGGGCCCCATGTGGGCCTGACCCAACACATGGGCATGCCAGAATTCTGTGGCAGAATTCTCACTTTATGTGGCGCAAACTACCCCTCCTTCCCTGCCCCGACCCGATCCCCATCGCCTCGCCAGACCACCCCGCCACCGCCAAACCACCCCGCCGCCGCCAGGCGCCGCTCGCTAGCATCCCCTCCCCCTCTGTTCCCGTCCCCGCCCCCACCTCCTCGCGATCCCCTTCCCTTGCTCTCTATTCCCGTCGCCGCCAGGCTTCCTCGCCATCGTCCTCGCCTGCACCTCCTTCCACAGACACCGTCCGCCGCCGCCATCGCCTGCTCGAGCCGCGAGCTCCACTATCCCCTGCTGGCGCCCGCAGGTCCTCCTGCTCGGCCGCGGCCTCGTGCCTCCTCGCGTTCCCTTGTTGTCCTCCCGAGCCAGGCCAGCAGCCGGACTCAAGGCCATGAGCTCCCCAAGTTGTCGATCACAGCTGCTGCTCGCCAATAACCTCGTAGCACCCTGCCCCCATGTCTCTGTGTTCCCCTCCGGCCCATCCGGGCTCGCCCCTGCACCAAGCCCGCCTCACCACCGCTGCATAAGTAAGAATACTGAATGATAAAGTTATCAAATTTCACAAAATCCAAGCAATACAAGATAAATGAGAAGTAGCTTATACATTTTTTAATCCACCAGCCATGATGGTTAGGATGATTCAATTAAGTTTCTCCCAGCACACAAACCATAGTTTACACCATGTCCACTCTTAAACACTTAGGTTTTCAATTATAGGTTGGGCTTATTTAAGCTGTTTTCGTTCACAGCAAACTCATTGGACCAAGGGGAAACGTAGTTACTATCATGATACTCAACCTAATCGGTGTGTTTGTTCAGATAAGGAGATAATGAAATAGCTTAAATATAAATGTGTAGATCCGCACATTTATACATCCAAGTAGCTTTATTAAAGTTATTAAGTTGTTTCACTTTTCAATCAAGTTGGTTACCACCACTTGGTAAATTGTGTTCCATCCTTACGAACTACATTTTTGTTTTTTTGGTTGCCTGATTTTTTCTGGTTACCCATAGGTACTGCCTACAGGCCATCGTGGATGTGTCAGTGCCAGAGAGGCTCTAGATCCTGAAGCTCTTAGTAGTTTAGGTTATTTGTTTGTTTAGTTAACACTTGTGCTTAGGATCCATTTTACAATGAATTAATAGGTGGCAAAGGGATTCGATGCAGCAGCCGGCTGCGCCGGAGACGGAAGGAGCGAAGACCCTGCTGGTGCTCGCAGAGGTGATACCGGGTGAGGACAGAGGTTCCGCAGGGCGCTTTTTCCGGAATATGACCTCCGAGGTGGTCCACGCGATGCAGCGGCCTCTGCATCAGCGAGCAGCTGCCTTGGAGGAGATCTCGGAGAGATGCAAGGTGCGGGGCTGGCCGCTTCTGACTCAGAGGGACTCTGGTGGGCGACTGCTGCAGGCCCTAGCGGTGAGATTGGATCTCGTGGCGGAGATGCGCCAGGCTGCGTCAACCGACTTGCCGTCGGCGGAACACTCGGTGGTGTTGATGGTCAGGGACACCAGCACCTCGGAGCAGTGCCTGATGGCCGTGGAGCAACAGAGCGGTCCACCCATCGCTTCCACCCATGCCCAGCGAGCCCCCGAGGTTGAGCAGAGTGGAGCTCACTGCCTGGCCCTGCAATTCATTCAGAGATAGAGGCTGCGGGGCTGCCTAGAGCAATGAATCTGGCCAATCGTGAATTGCATGGATTGTGTGATTTCAAACTTGTACTCTCCCATGACTTGTGTGTAACACTTGGACTCTATATTTATGTATTTTGTCACTTTGTATGAATTTCAGCGAGTTTCTAGGTATTCCTGTGAGTTTTGTGCATTTTTGTGATATATTGTTGTATTCTAGTATATTTCCTGTGTATTCTGTGTATTTCTGCTGTATTCTTGTATTTTTTTTTGAAATCCTGAGACAAAATTCTGTGGCGCATATGGCATATGCGTCACAAAATGTTGAGAATTCTGTGGCGCATATGGCATATGCGCCACAGAATGTTGAATTTTAGTGGCGAGGATTTAGTGGCGACTCCCATATGCTCCACAGAATTCCAATTTGGTGCGCCACTGGTAGCGTTTTTCCTAGTAGTGGGTGACTCGTGATCATCTGGCGCACAGTCAGACACCTATAGCTCTGGTGCGAGTTACTGGCCCGATGGTGTCTGCGGATATCATTCAGCGGCAGATTGCTAGGAGGTGCCAGGTA
The DNA here is from genome assembly GCA_023614405.1 of Avena insularis. NCBI lineage: Eukaryota > Viridiplantae > Streptophyta > Magnoliopsida > Poales > Poaceae > Avena > Avena insularis. Next base: position 155,527,881 of record CM042691.1, on the reverse strand, counting down.
CATGTTTAGTGGAAGTGGGAGGCGTTGCCATATGGAGATTCTGCTTTCTTAGTGAGCTTTCCGTCGTTTGAGGATTTGGACAGGGTTGATGGGATCCTGATGACTGTACCACTTAGTACTGCTCAGCTTACTTTCTCAGTTTACAGGATGGAGGAAGTGCCACATAAGTTTGAGATGCAGCGGGTTTGGCTACATGTGTAGGGGCTACCCCATATTTTGCTATCCTTTCAGGGTTTGTGGGCTGTTGGAGGACTCATGGGGAACACTCTTGATGTGGATTTGTTCAGCCTGCGGAAGCGGGGGGTCGTCCGTATTCTCGTGGAGATGTTTGATACGAAGGTTTTTCTCAAGGCGAAAGATTCCCTTGGCCACTTTATTGTGTCAGATGCAGTGGTCAAGCATAAGGTATTTGAGTTTCGTTTCCGGATTGAACCTGAGGGTTATATTCCGGAACCAGAGTTTGTTCCTTTCTTCTGGAGAAAAGGAGATGATGATGCCAATGGGAAGCATTTTGAGGATGCTATGGATACTTATGAGGCTGCTGCTGCCACTCAGGGGGTGGGTTCTGGATCTTCCTCGGTTGTGTAGGGTACTTCCACGCCTGCATCTTCCAGTCAGGGGGTGCAGAGGGTGTTTGCTATCACTCATTTTAATGCTAATCCAGTTACTCCGCGAGGTCGACAACTTCTGGATGCTCTTCCTTTGGATTCCCCTCTTCGTGGGAAGGGTTCTACTTCGGTGCATCGCGTTTCTCCGGCTCAGTTACAAGAGACTCTTCATTTGGCTTCCATTCCTGTGTTGTGATCTTGCCCAGCTTCGCCAGCGAGGTCCAGAACGCATATTTTGGGAAGATCTATTCCTGTTTCCACTCCTGTACTTGAGGAGGTTGTTCCTTCGGTGTGTTCGTGGAAGCTGACCCAGGAGGGGTCGGCTGATCGCGACGTTCGTGACCAGCTTCAGGATGCTGTTGTGCTTGGTTCGACCCAGGCGGGGTTGGACAAACATGACAAGGTGGATGACCACGTCTCCCTGGTCAGGAAGGACCTGAGGATGCTTAGGGACGTCTTGCCAACATTGGTGGGTCAGGAGACTTCGATGGTTGATGGGGGCGACCGTACCAAGGAGGGGTCTGGGTTGTCTCGGTCTCCATCACGGGTTTCTTCTCCAGGTGACGCTTCGCCAGTCGCTGTGCAGGGGAGTGGTACTCCCTTCAGGCGGAGCGCGCGCCATGGAGTCGATGCCTCTGGGGCGTCCAAGACTGATGAGGACTCCATGCTCAAGGCCATGCGGCGTAAGGCGGAGAGGAACTTAGATTCGCCAGGTATAATGAGTTCTTTGAAGTCCTTTTTGTCTTTTTCTACTCCTGTTATTTCTTCTAAACTAGCCAATGTTGGCATTAGTTTGGATAGCTTTGTACAGGAAGTATCTTTTTCTTCTAATGTTTAACGACACATGGAGGTTGATCGTCTAACGGTTACTCCTAAGGTAGGTGTATTTCCTGATGCTTCACTAACTGAGGAGGAGGAGTTGCATGCCACAGTAGATGGTCAACTCCTTTCTCACTTAGTCGGTGAAGTGTCGGAGGTGGACTTTGATGAGACTGGGCTTGCCTCTATGTATGAGTTGAAAGCTTCTGGTGGAAAATCAAAGAGCCAGCGGTCGCGAAAGAGATCCCGTGTATCCAAATATCCTATAGTTTTTCAATGAATGGAATGTTTTCAAATAGCAGAGGTCTTCGAGACTTGGCTAAACATTTATTCTTTGATGATTGTGTGAGAGACCATAATTTGGATTTTCTGGGTTAAAGCAAAATTCATTCTGGAAGGAGATGCGAATACTAGGTACTTCCATGCTGTTGCCAATGGCAAGCATAAGAAGAAACTTATTCACTCTATGATTCAGGATGAAGGTATGATTGAGGGACAAGAGCATCTGAAGTCATATATCACTACCTATTATAAATCCTTGTTCGGGGCCCGAGAGGAAAATTCTTTCTCTATGGATGAATCCCAAACGTCCGATATCCCCCAGGTTTCTGATGAAGAAAATAACTTTCTAACTGCCTCATATATCGAGGAAGAGGTCAAGAAAGCGGTTTTCAAATGGAACATAACAAAGCACCAGGACCCGATGGCTTCCTAGCGGAATTTTACCAAAACTTCTGGGACGTTATCAAAGAGGACCTGATGAATTTGTTTGGGTTTTTACAAGTCGGACAATTGGATCTCTTTAGACTTAACTTTGGCAATATAATTTTACTGCCTAAGGTTAACAATGCAAAACGTATACAACAATATCGTCCAATCTGCTTGCTTAACGTTAGCTTTAAGATTTTTACTAAAGTTGCCACGATTAGACTAAACTCAGTTGCTGAAAATGTTGTTAGCCCGTCTCAAACTGTGTTCATGCAAGGAAGAAATATCCTAGATGGTGTTATAATTCTGCATGAAACAATCCATGAACTACACTCAAAAAAATTAAATGGTGTATTGTTCAAGATTGACTTTGAGAAGGCATACGACAAAGTTAATTGGTCTTTCCTCCAGTAAACACTCTGCATGAAAGGTTTTTCTGAGGAGTGGCGCGCTCTTATTCAGTCGTTCGTGTCTGGGGAGTGTTTCCATTAAAGTAAATGGAGATACTGGCAAATACTTCCAAACCAAGAAAGGACTGAGACAAGGGGATCCATTATCACCTTTACTATTTAATATAGTGGCTGATATGTTGGCTATCCTAATTGATAGAGCAAAGGCTGATGGTCAAATTGAAGGAGTGGTTCCACATCTCATTGATGGTGGACTTTATATTCTTCAATACGCCGATGATACAATTCTTTTTATGGAACATGATCTGGAGAAGGCTAAGAATCTGAAATTAATATAATCAGCATTTGAGCAACTATCTGGGCTTAAAATAAACTTCCATAAGAGTAATTTGTATTGTTTTGGCGAGGCCCAAAACGAGGCCCACCTATATGCTGAACTTTTCGGCTGTGGTCAGGGTCAGTTTCCAATCAATTATTTGGGAATACCGATTCATTATCGGCGTCTCACAATTGCTGAATGGAAACTTTTTGAGGAAAGGCTACAAAAACGTCTTAATAGTTGGAAAGGTAAATTGTTATCCCTTGGTGGAAGACTAGTACTCATAAATTCAGTACTTACTAATATGATACTGTATATGATCTCGTTTTTCCAATTACCAAAAGGGGTCTTGAACAAAGTCGATTATTACCATTCTAGATTCTTTTGGCAAGGGGATAGTGAGAAAAAGAAATATCGACTGGCCAGATGGAACGTGGTTTGCCGCCCGAAGGAGTTTGGTGGACTGGGCATACACGATTTGCAAGTCAAAAACACCGCACTTCTGGGCAAATGGCTTTTTAAACTACTTACAGAAGATGGTGTTTGGCAAACCATGTTATGGAGGAAATATGTGGGGTCCAAAGCTGTGTCTCAAGTGATTTGGAAACCCGGAGATTCACATTTTTGGGCGGGTCTTATGGCCACCAAGAAACATTTCTTTCGTTTTGGTGCTTTCGAGATTAAGGATGGATCACAAATTAGGTTTTGGCAAGATAAGTGGCTTGGCCAAACTACTCTTCGCGAACAATATCCAACTCTATATTCGATTGTTAGAAACAAAGGGATACAATTTCCACAGTGATGGAAGACTATCCTCCTAATGTGTCTTCCAGAAGAAGTCTCATCGGACCTAGAATGGTATCTTGGAATAATCTATTATTATGATTATCCATGATACAATTGTCGGACGGTGTTGACGTGTTCAAATGGAAGTTACTAGAAAGTGATAAATTTTCTGTTGGCTCACTATATAAAGCCTTGGTCCAACCTGAAATCCTGGTCGATGATAATAGTAAAATTTGGAAAATGAAAATACCCCTTAAGACGAAGATATTTGCATGTATCTACGGAAAGGGGTAATTCTAACAAAAGATAATCTTGCAAAGAGGAATTGGCATGGAAGTACACAATGTGTTTTTTGTCATCAAGATGAGACAATTTTCCATTTATTCTTCCATTGCAAATTTGCTCGCTCTATATGGTCATTCATCCAAATAGCTTCTGGTTTAGCTCCACCACGTTCTGTAACCAATGTTTTTGGTAATTGGTTGCATGGAATTATTGATAGGTATAGAACTTTGTTTAGGGTGGGAGCGCTTGCCATTATATGGTCGCTATGGCTTTGTAGAAATGACAAGATTTTTAATAACATTGTGTCTTCTCCTCTGCAGGTTATCTATCGAGCCACGATTATCCTCCGATCATGGAATATCCTCCAACGCATGGAGTTTCGCGACTTATTTGTGGAGGGATGTACGCGATTGGAGGACACGGTGAGGGATATTTTCTCCCGACATGGATGGCCGCGTGATCTGAGGATTGATCTATCTTAGATTCTAGACATTTATTTAGATTGTGCCTTTTATAATGTTTGCCTATTTTTTACCTTAGTTTTGTCGTTCGTGTGGCTGTGTGCATCTTGGTTGTGTAGAGGCCGGATGTAAGCATTAAACAGTTTGATTAATAAATGCGCCCATTTCCAAAAAAAAAATCCAGTCTCCATCAATTCCAGGCTGATCTCTTTGGTACGTGGAGTCCAATAAAAAAAGGTGAAGATCCACGCATGGCTGTTTTCATCACGTTGTGTCTAAAATATTTACAAGAGTAGTCGGTTGTAGTTTGTAGTCTGGAATTGCTGGATCAGGTAGACTTGCTGCTTTTACAAACCTATTTTCTAACTAGATGTTGGTGCAATTCTGCGTGAGAAAGGAAGGCGTGAAAAAAAAGACACCGGATTTAGTTTTAGCAGATTGCATATGCAGGCAATTTTTAGCTTATTTGAATCCTTGGTATATGCAGAAATTTGTCCTATCTATTTTGGATGATCTGCTAAGTGTCTTTCAGATTGCATTCGCAATATTGAAAAGTATGTTCTTCAATGACATTGACAACCTTGAAGACCGAAAGAGGCACCAAGAGCGAGTCAAGCTAGCCGAGAGGGAGCATGTGGTGTGGCAGGCTAGCATGGCTTGAAAACAGAGAGTAGTGATGTTGTTGATCAGACACCACATGTTGGAGAAGACCTTGCGGTGTTGAGGACAACGTCTTTCCAAGAGGGAGAGGATGATGAAGACATCTCATACTGTTTGATACACTCGGACGGTAGAGATACCTGCCACCGCTCCGAGGATGAAGAAGATCCTCTTAGGGAGGAAGAAACGCCACGAGCAACTGGTGCTCGGGAACAGTGTGGCCACTCTTGTAGCCGAAGATAGCAGTGGCTGAGCTAAGCACTGCTTCAAATTCGCCGAAGAAACTACATAATCATTTCCTAGACATGCCAGACAACTCCACCCACCACCAGCACCGACAATCGCTGACGACCTCCTCCTCTCTCCCTCGCCTCCAAGGCCGGCTGAGAGAAGAAGCAAGGACCAATTCATGTCGATCTGACAGAGGAGAACAACAAGCTTATTCACCTAGCCGCTGGAACAACCTCTCCTAACCCTGGTGAAAGGATACAGATGTCGCCTAGAGGGGGGTGAATAGGCGATTAAAACTTTTCCTAGAGTGTCTCAACAAAGGAGGAATAAAACTAGTGTTTACTTTGTTAAGCACAACCTAGAACAACTAAGGTTCACCTATGTGCACCAACAACTTATGCTAAGCAATACAAGTAACAAAGTGATAGCAAAATATAGATTACTTCAAGCATGAAGGCTATCGCAATGTAAAGTGCATAAGTAAAGAGCTCGGGTATAGAGATAACCGAGGCACGCGGGGACACCGATATTTTACCGAGTTCCTCCCAACATGGAGTACGTCTCGTTTGGAGAGGGGGTGGTATCAAACCACCAACGCCACAAAAGGCCTCCCTTATTCTCCGGTGAATCTCACCCCAATGGGATCGATCCACGCTTCCACTATCGGTGCACTTGTCGGTGGCAACCGGAACCTCTCACAAGGTTGGGGCACAACTCCACAACTTAATTGGAGGCTCCCAACAAACGCCACAAAAGGCCTCAACGAATGCCACCAAGGCCACAATGCCACCAAGGCCACAAAACTGTCTAGGGTTCCAAGAACCCAAGAGGGACAAGATCCAATGAGCAATTCAAACCAAATCCTCCGAGGAGAACTCAAACCGATGCAACAAATGCAAATGGAAAGAACACCACAAAGATGCTCAAATCCCTCACTCTCAAGTTCCAACAAAGCTACTAAAGCTATTGGGGGAACAAGAGAGGAGGAATCAAAGAGGGACACAAAATCCCCCAAAATCTAGATCCCCAAAGATACACTCACAAAGAGATGTTTTGGTTTGGTCAAAACGTAGATCTAAATATCCTCCAACAATCCCTCAAATATATGCAAGAATCAATGGAGAGGTGTGTAGAAATCAAGCTTAAAGAGTAAAGCAAATGGGGGTAAAGCTTGGACAAGAAAAGGTGGAAGAAGTAACCCTAAATAAAAATAAACAAAAAACTTATATAGGGCTAGCCAAAATATGGCCGTTGGGATATTTTTCTGGACGGACCGGTAGTACCAGATGCGACCGGTACTACAGGACCGAATATATCAAATCGGGTCGAGGCAAACGCGAACTAGCCAGGAAGAGGAAAAAAGCAAAGCAGCTGGTCAAGAAGCGCAGCAAAGCGAAAGCGCAGCGTGCAAAGTGCAAGCGCGCGGCATGCGGCGGCAGCGGGCCCCAGCGCGAGAAGCGGAGCGGGCGAGGCAGACGCATGGGGCCAGGCGAGGGCGGAAGCTGCGCATGCGGGCAGGTCAACGCCGCGCGGGATCTGAGAGAAATTGAGTGCGGGGCGTGCGCTAGATCTGGATCTGGGAAAGAAACTGGGCCGACCGGTACTACCGGCCCACTCGGACGGTACTACCAGACGGTCCGGTAGTACCGGATTTAGGTACTTAGCGAGGCAGAGAGAAAACGGGTCGTGTTCAGGCTCGGGCGGTAGTACCGGTCCGTCCGGGCGGTACTACCGCTCGGCCAAGAAAACAGACCGACAGGCAAATATTCAAACGACAATAACTTTTGACTAAAAGCTCCGATTGACCTGATTCAAATTGCGTTGGATAGAGGACGACAAAGGCTTCCCAATCAAAATATTGATTATCACCAAGTGAGAAAGTATCAAGTAGAATAATGTGAAATACCTCACTTGGTGAGAAACCGAGGAGCCACATAAATCAAAATCGCAACAAGATACATATGGGAGATCCGATTTTGATGAACAAGAGCTTGTTATGGAGATTACCACAAGCTCTATATCCTCACATGGATAAGACCAAATAACAACCAAATACGATGATGCAAGTATGCAAAGGTTTGAGCTCTCTCCGAACTATGTGACCGAATTACTCATACGAGAGCCCCTCTTGATAGTACGATTATCTATCCTAAACCCGGTCTCACACACACAACGTGAGACCGGCAAAAGGGAAAACCTATCAAGATTATACCTTTGCCTTGAGCATTCCACTTGAGCTCGATATAGACGATCTTGCCCTTCCCAAGATGGTATGCCTTTCTTAATTCCTCATCATCGACCTCGCATATTGATCTTGCACGACAAATCTTCTTTGCATTTCATCGACCTTGAAGCCAACACATGCTCCAAGCGATGTCAATGGACAAATCCTACAAGTATAACTTAGTACACACATTAGTCCATAAAGATTGTCATTAATTACCAAAACCACACATGGGGGCCCAACATGTTCTTTCCATCTCCCCCATTTTGGTAATTGATGACAATCCCTTTAAGAGGGTCTATATAAGCAAACTCCCTCACAATCTATGCATATGTGATGAACTTGAATTTCATTGCATATATTGCCAATCATTATCATTGGTGGAGTTTCCTCTATATATACCACATGCTAAGCAACAACAAAGATGCAAGAGCATGAAAGGCAAATGATTAAGAACAAACTCAATGCATCAACCAACTTCCCTTAAACCCTCTAAAACTTCTCCCCCATTAGCATAGATTGCCGAAATGGGTGACAAGTTCTAGAAGGCAAATATAGTAATAATTCCTCCAAAGGTGTACTTTCGCATATATCCAATGATGAATACTTGGGAGGGAGTAGAACTATATCGAGGACCCGAAGGTTGCCAAAATAAATTCAAATGATGTAAGCAACTACAAGGTCCGACAAACCAATTTGAAAACAACAAATGAGTCCAAATGGAAACTACAAGTTATTATGATATGAGCAAGAGAGTGCTTTAAATAACAAAATAGAGAAGCTCCCCAAGATTTCTGCACTATTCAACATAAATGCATTAGAATACATATTACACAAATATGGAATCCTCGCTCCCCCATAAGCATTTAAAACACAAAAAAATGTGAAAGAATGCAAATGAGCATTATTAATGAATTAGATGAGCTCCCCAAAGAGAATGCACCAATTATGATAATTGCATTTGGGAGCGAGGTGCATAGTCATGGAATCCTCACTCATCCAAATTCATTTAACAATACAAGACATGAAAGAGCAAATATGAGTGTCCGAAGATGCAAACAAGAGGAACAAGCACTCATAGGAAAATAAATTTGGAAGCCACCGAAGAATCAGAAGGAATAGAAAGGTGGTCTCCAAAAAATCAACTAAATTTATCTTCTCATATGTGTATATGTCTCTAAGTGGAAAATATCACAAAGACATATTCTCATAAAGAAACAACCGCACACAAAGAAAATATACAATCAATCACATAAAAGGAAAAAATGAAGTCATAACATATATCAGTAAGATTTTTGCTTCAAAGCATGGCCAAAGGCTCACATATATCTTATTGTACATTAATGAGCTTCAAACACCGACACACTACATATATTACAACTATCACCAAGGGAAAAAGGAGAAAGTTGAAATATATGGAGAAAAGCAACAAGTATCATAAGATAAAATAGAGTAGCAAAAATCTCACTATTGCATATGAGAGAAGTTGATGAAATGATAGGCAATAAAATTGCTAGATTGACATATTAGGGATTGGAGGATCATATGCATGATTTTGTATAGTCCCAACTATATGTACTCATCTTAACTTATACGCATTTACAATAGAGAGTTCTATTAAAACCATGGCTAGAACTAAAACAATTACAAATACATGAATTCATGCTAGAAGGCAACCGACAAATGGTTGGAATCAAGAAATATGAGCATGATAAAGGGATACTTGTTACCGAGATATAATTGGTAGGATGTAGAGGATATGAATTCATTGATCATCCTATAGCTTGTCTCAAATTTTCATGTATGCACCACTTCTTCAAAATTGAGAGACAAGCATCCAATAGATCTCCAATGTACCTAAAACACAATTAAGTACAAAATGGTCCCCAAACATATTGGGTCCAAAGTAGTTAGTGCAACTACAATACATAGGAGAGACTCCACATAATTATGTGCATATTGATATGAAATTGAATTTCATGCACAACTTAGCCGATGGGAATTGGTGGAGTTTCCCCTATATATTGGATCAAATAAAGCAAGCATGCCATAATATAAACATATAGTAAATATGCATGCATAAAGCTTTTAAGAACCAAAAAGGAGATACAATTTGAAAAAAAACAACAAGTAAAAACGATATTCAAATTGCATCAAAGAACCAATTCAACACATGAAAGATCACAAGTTCAACAAATGAACTTAGGCTAAGACCAAAAGAGCAAACGATAGATAGAAATAAAAATGCTCAAGGATTTATCTCATTCTAAAATGGTCAAATCAAGAAACAAGGAATGATACAAAACCAACTCCCAAAAAGAGCAAGGTTCCAACAAGAAATCAAACTCCCCAAACTTCACATGATGGCACAAGTACCAAAATGAAAAGATTGAGGTTCCAAGCACATAAAACATGATATGGATGAAACAAAGAAGCATAAATATGAGTGTTCTAAATAATATAGGAGAGCTCCCCCATAGATAGTGCATTATGTAGGATTTTCCTTTTAAATGCACAATGCACACAAATGGGATCATCACTAGTACCTACAATAAGTAAAACACAATAGGATATCAATAAAATAAGAAGATCCACAAGAACCAAGGAAGGCTTGGGAGACAATACAAAACATTTTCTTGGCCAAAGATAGGATAAACTTAAGCAAGGGCCAAAGTGAAAATGATCAATAAATTCTACCATAAGTTGGGTACTCATTTTTCAAGAACAAGAAATATTGGGAATAATTTTCCCAAGGTAGCTTGCATGGATATACAAGATCATAGTCACAACAAGAAGCATATAACAAAATATAAGAATTAAGAATGATACTTCGAACGAGATTCTTGGTAGCTTCCAATAGTCACACAATCACTAGTGATTAGAATAACTTGAAGAAAATGGTTTCCATGATGATATAGAGATCTAAATATGAGGAAACACATACCAAGAACCACTCTCATATACAAGATCCAAAATATGAGCAATAAAGGCAATTAAGAAAATTGGAACTTGTATGAGCACATGTGTCACATAGGAGCTAGATAATTATCAATATCAATTCTAAGTGACACAACCTCGAATATTCACATTTTCTAGGATTGTAATATGCACTAAGCATATGACTCCCCCATAATGTGATACTACCATAAAACCAATGCGACGCAAAATAAAACAAATAGAGATAATTAATGGACATTATAAAACTCAAATTTCTCATGAGAATTATACCACATAGAAACTACACAATAATCCAATATAAATACTAGGTGGTATTCCTCATGCACACACAATTTTAGGATTGTGGAATGCCCAAGCATAACACTCCACCAAAAAGGGATAATCCATTAGTTTCTCACAAGAGCCAAATAAGATGCCAAATATAACCAAGCAAGGCTCAAACATAAGAAACACACATACATGGTGTGCCACCTAATCATACACAAATATTCTTGATACCTCAAGATAATTAAGTGGATAGCACAACATGTACAAAGGCATGGAAGATACAAAACCAACACATGCACAAGGGGGCGGGTAACTTTCAATGTAATGAGTTAAGCATATGTTACCGCAAGGAGGAATATTGGAAATATAATATAAACATGATAATACAAATGGCTTGGCTTGACAATTAATAATTGATGAAGATCCCTCAATTCTTCATAATGTAGCCAAGACTCCAATGCCCTCCAAAACACACCTATTGATCAAGTTTTGGCTTGTTGGTCCCCAACCAAGTTGGGTCCTAAGAGGTTAGTCACAATAGGCTTGGCAACCCAAATGGTTCTTTTCTTGACACCACATTGAGCACCAACAAATTTGGCAAACACATTGCCAACCTCATCCTTACGAAGTGAATAAGCATCATCAATCAAGATAGGATCGGATGAGGAGATACCAATAGTGCATGAGGAAGAAATGTGCCCCTTCTCGCGGCATATGTAGCAAGTTCTACTCTTGCCATCTTTCTTTTTGGATGAAGAAACAACTTGAGGAAGAGATTGAGTCTTCTTGGGAGGAGGCCCATCTCTAACAAGATGTAGAGCTTGAGGCCGCTTCTCTTGTTGCTTCTTGCCACGAGACTTCTTCTTTAATGGGCAATGTTTGACATGATGCCCTTCTTCCTTGCACTTGAAGCAAACAATGTTGGCCGGATTCTTGACTTGATCTTGGCCATTCTTCTTGTTATCCTTGTGCTTCAACTTGATAGTGGACTTGTTCTTGACATTGGAGTTGAATCCAAGCCCACTCTTGTCATTGGGGGATTTTTGCACACTCAAGATTTTGTTGAGTGTGACCTTCCCTTGATGACCCTTTTTCAAGTCATTCTTCAAAGAAGTGACTTGAGCCTTGAGCCTTTTGATTTCCTCTACATGGTTAGTTTCAACAAAAACACTAGAGGAAGTAGATGCTACATTGTTAGAGCAACAAGGCACGAAATGTAATTCATCACGAGATATATTATGGTTGTGAGAGGATGAACTACAAGGACTAGCACATGGAAATAGAACATTTGGAGTAGATGTAGTGCTAATGTCCACATGAGTCCCACTAGATGTTACCTTTGACACGATGGCCTCATGAGCTAACTTTAGCCTACCATGGGAGACTAGAAGATCCTCATGCGAGCTCGAGAGCTTAACATGACTTTCTTCTAATTTCCCATAGTTTCTAGTTAGCAAAGCAAGTTGAGCCTTTAGCTCAACATTCTCCTTCAAAATAGATGCCTTACAAGAAATAGAGTTAGTAGCACAAGCATCATCACTATTTGCAAGAGGTGAGGGCAACTTGGCAAGCTCTTTTGAATATGAGGCTTTAAGTTGCTCATGTGACTCGGTGAGTTTGATGAGCTCACCCCTTATGACCCTAGAGCCATTTTTGAGGTGCTCAAAATCCTCAAGGAGTTTAGCATAAGCAACTTGAGTCTCATCATTTTTAATTTTGAAGGAGTTTTCCACCACAAGTTCTCTATCATGGTATTCTTTTAATCTAGATAATTCTAGAGTGAACTTCTCCTCAAGAGATTCTTTGGTGGTTTGTTTTCTTCAAGGGAGTCATTTAGTTGAGCAATTTCATTAGCATAATTACGCTCACGCGCAAATTGTTCATCAATTAAGTTTTCTTGCTCCTCAATAAGATCATTGCCTTCTATAGCATAATTCAAGATTTCAAGAAAGTTGGAGGAAGCAATTTTATTTTTGAAGAGAGCACCAATTACAACCTCTCCCATTTTCTTAATAGAGGTAATATCATACTTACCTCTATAATCATCATTTTCAACCTCATCATCATCATCATGAGTTACCTTTGTTCCCTTAGCCATAAGGCATATGTGAGAACCGGAGGAAGGTTATGATGAGATTGCATTTGTAGCTCTCTTCAAGACCTTGTCTTGGCCCATAGAATCTTCATTTTCCTCTACATGGTTAGCAACACAAGCACTAGAGGAAATAGAAGCATTTTTATCATGACAACAAGAGCATATCATCATGAGATTTATTCAAGTCATTTCTACATGATATGCAAGGACTATTAACACAAGCATGCGAGGAATTTTGAGTGCTAAAAGTGTTAAGGTCCAAAGATAGATCATTGCAACTAGATAGATATGAGGGATTACAAATAGTGAGCACACTATCCATATTGCAATTTCTATCACCACTCACCATATCATTACCTTGTGAAAAGTCACATGTTGGTGAAGTGGTATAGGATGAGAACTCATCTCGACCGGAAGTGGAAGCAACACAATCATCCTCAATAATGTTGGACACAATATATTTATCTTGAAGTTTTGTCCGTAACTCATGAGCGCTCCAAAAAGGAATCATTGAAGATGTAACTACATAGCTCAAAGCATTAACAAGCACATTAGAAGCTTGAGCATCGAGATATAAGTTTTTCTCATCCTCACTAGATAGATTTTTGAAATCCATAGGAGGAGAAAAACCTATATCTACAATACGCTCCAAATTTGGGTCCATGTCCCGAAAATGAATTAGCATGCGATTTTTCCATATATCATAATTTGTGCCATCGAATATAAACATGTCATTGTGCACTAATCCTCTAGCCGACATCTTTACTCTCAAGGCGGTGAAGCCTAAAATGAGAGACCGGGCTCTGATACCAATTGAAAGGATACAGATGTCGCCTAGAGGGGGGGTGAATAGGCGATTAAAACTTTTCCTAGAGTGGCTCAACAAAGGCGGAATAAAACTAGTGTTTACTTTGTTAAGCACAACCTAGAACAACTAAGGTTCACCTATGTGCACCAACAACTTATGCTAAGCAATACAAGTAATAAAGTGATAGCAAGATATAGATTACTTCAAGCACGAAGGCTATCACAATGTAAAGTGCATAAGTAAAGAGCTCGGGTATAGAGATAACCGAGGCACACAGGGACACCGATATTTTACCGAGTTCCTCCCAACATGGAGTACGTCTCGTTTGGAGAGGGGGTGGTATCAAACCACCAACGCCACAAAAGGCCTCCCTTATTCTCTGGTGAATCTCACCCCAATGGGATCGATCCACGCTTCCACTATCGGTGCACTTGTCGGTGGCAACCGGAACCTCTCATAAGGTTGGGGCACAACTCCACAACTTAATTGGAGGCTCCCAACAAACGCCACAAAAGGCCTCAACAAATGCCACCAAGGCCACAATGCCACCAAGGCCACAAAACCGTCTAGGGTTCCAAGAACCCAAGATGGACAAGCTCCAATGAGCAATTCAAACCAAATCCTCCAAGGAGAACTCAAACCGATGCAACAAATGCAAATGGCAAGAACACCACAAAGATGCTCAAATACCTCACTCTCAAGTTCCAACAAAGCTACTAAAGCTATTGGGGAACAAGAGAGGAGGAATCAAAGAGAGACACAAAATCCCCCAAAATCTAGATCCCCAAAGATACACTCACAAAGAGATGTTTTTGTTTGGTCAAAACGTAGATCTAAATCTCCTCCAACAATCCCTCAAATATATGCAAGAATCAATGGAGGGGTGTGTAGAAATCAAGCTTAAAGAGTAAAGAAATGGGGAAAAGCTTGGACAAGAAAAGAACGAAGAAGTAACCCTAAATGAAAATGGACAAAAGACTTATATAGGGCTAGCCAAAATATAACCGTTGGGGTATTTTTCTGGACGGACCGGTAGTACCGGATAGTGGCGGACCGAATAAATCAAATCGGGTCGAGGCAAACGCGAACTAGCCAGGAAGAGGAAAAAAGCAAAGCAGCAGCAGCGGTAGAAAGGTGCGTAGCGGCGTATGCGATGCGGAGGCAGCGGGCCCTAGCGCGAGAAGCGGAGCGGGCGAGGCAGACGCATGGGGCCAGGCGAGGGCGAAAGCTGCGCACGCGGGCAGGTCAACGCCGCGCGGGATCTAAGAGAAATCGAGTGCGGGACGTGCGCTAGATCTGGATCTGGGAAAGAAACTGGGCCGACCGGTACTACCGGCCCACTCGGACGATAATACCGGACCGGCCGGTAGTACCGGATTTAGGTACCTAGCGAGGCAGAGATAAAACGGGTCGTGTTCAGGCTCGGGCGGTAGTACCGGTCCGTCCGGGCGGTACTACCGCCGCCAAGAAAAAATCGACAGTGCAAATATTCAAACGGCAATAACTTTTGACTGGAAGCTCCGATTGACCTGATTCAAATTGCGTTGGATAGAGGACGACAAGGGCTTCCCAATCAAAATATTGATTATCATCAAGTGAGAAATTATCAAGTAGAATAATGTGAAATACCTCACTTGATGAGAAACCGAGGAGCCACATAAATCAAAATCGCAACAAGATACATATGGGAGATCCGATTTTGATGAACAAGAGCTTGTTATGGAGATTACCACAAGCTCTATATCCTCACATAGATAAGACCAAATAACAATCAAATACGATGATGCAAGTATGCAAAGGTTTGATCTCTCTCCGAACGATGTGACCGAATTACTCATACGAGAGCCCCTCTTGATAGTACGGTTATCTATCCTAAACCCGGTCTCACACACACAACGTGAGACCGGCAAAAGGGAAAACCTATCAAGATTATACCTTTGCCTTGAGCATTCCACTTGAGCTCGATGTAGACGATCTTGCCCTTCCCAAGATGGTACGCCTTTCTTAATTCCTCATCTTCGACCTCGCATATTGAGCTTGCACGAAAAATCTTCTTTGCATTTCATCGACCTTGAAGCCAACACATGCTCCAAGTGATGCCAATGGATAAATCCTATAAGTATAACTTAGTACACACATTAGTCCATAAAAATTGTCATTAATTACCAAAACCACACATGGGGGCCCAACATGTTCTTTCACCTGGCTCCTACCATCGGAGCACCATCGGGGCAAGCATCCAACAACCCCCAGGCACCGCTCGAACGCACCATGAAGTAGCTTGGAAGTATGGGTTTATTGGCGGAGATCCTCCATCTATGCCTTCTCACCTACACCCACTCACGCCGGAGAAGAACATAAAGAAGCTCTAAGATGGAGATGCTCCATATCCCATCAGCAAGATCTGGAAACCTACTCCCAAACTCTACATAGGGAACACACCTCGACCTAGAACTACTACTACTAATAGGGGGCGGCCTCCCCTTACCCATCCTCTATTAGAAATAAACTTTTCTTTATTATGTTAGTCGTGTCATTGTGGCAATAATCAAGTTTCCTAGCTAGGTTGATTAGGTAATCTTTGTCCGGTTGGACATGCAATCTAAGTACTAGTACTAGTTGGTTGGTACGTGTCCAGCTAGGATTAGTTTCCTAGTCAGGTTAGAATTGGTCTCGTGTGTGTGCCATGTGCACTATAGGTCGAGTCCGGTCTTGTTTGTTCATGTTCGAGTAGGTATATGACATTGGGTTAGTCGGCCGTGTATATATACATGGTGGTGTGCCTGAGTTTTGTAACCGTAAGTTGAGAAGAGGAAATAAAAAAATACATGAAGAGACACACCATAAGATTTGTGTTTGCCTTTGTTCGTCTAAATTGATGTGATCGATCTATGGGCAAATTCTAACAATTGGTGTTAGAGTGAGACCGAAGATTTGAAGCGCACACTTGCCCTGGGGAGGCGGTCCGACTAGCGCCTCGGGACGGGCGACCAGGTGGAGATGGCAAGCATGTCGTCATTGGTGAGGCGCGGAAGATCGTTGTTCAGAGGAGCGACAAGGAAGAAGAAGACGGGCAAGGCATCGTCGGCAAGGTGATTGATGGGTAAGATCGTTTATGAGTGCGGTGGTGCCGAGGTCCGGTGCTAGAGAATCTTGTCAAGATCATCATCTAGGAGAGTATGATTCAAGGAGTCGAGTGTGTGCAAGGTAGCACGTTCAGTCGGTGTTGCGTCTGTGAGTGGTCGTTATGTCCAAGTGCTTGTCTCTGTGTCTGAGGTTCTGTTGCAGTTGAAGCGAAGTATAACACTCATGGATGAAGCCTTGATCAGTTCATCTACGTGTCTCAACAAGAGGATCAAGTTCAAGTGTGAAAGAGGCGGTAAATCAGTGAAGGGGAGCCTCTTCAATAAGAACATGTCTCTACATGAGGCTGGAAAGGGCCATGTAGTCCACAAGGCAGTCAATATGTGTCGCTCTAGGGTGGATGACGTTTTGCATGGTTTGCTAGCATGTTGGGTAGTCCAGATCATAGTTGAGTTGTTCCGTAAATTCGCCAAATTAAAATTTGGGAGAGCCAATTAGACTTATCGTGGTACGAGACCTAGACAAGACACAGATCTACAACGAGTCAAGATTAGAAGAAACATGGAAGACTAGAGTCAAGAGTAGGAAGAGATTGTTAGCAATAAACTTTATTATGTTAGTCGTGTCGTTGTGGCAATAATAAAGTTTTCTAGTTAGGTTGATTAGGTAATCTTTGTCCGGTTGGACATGCAATCTGAGTCCTGTACTAGTTGGTAGGTACCTATCCAACTAGGATTAGTTTCCTAGTCAGGTTACAATTGGTCTCGTGCTTGTGCCGTGTGCACTATAGGTCGAGTCCGGTCTTGTTTGTTCATTTCGTATGACATTGGGTTAGTCGGCCGTGTATATATACATGATGGTGTGTTCGAGTTTTGTAACTGTAAGTTAAGAAGAGGAAATAAAGAGAAAATTACAGGACACGATACGTGCCTCTAGCCATAAGATTTGTGTTCGCCTTTATTCATCTAAATTGATATGATCAATCTGTGAATGTAGAAAGATAGAGAGAGAATTGGAGGAATATGTTGGATGTATTATTGAGCCTCATGGGCGAGTATATATAGACATACACGGATCTTCTTGGATTACAAGTCAAGTTAGACTAGAGTCCTAACTATCCTAAACTATCATAACAATTGTATATGTACAATACTCTAACACCCCCCGCAGTCGTAGCAGTAGCGTCGTGAACAACTGGAACATCGTGGACGGTTAGACTGGAGATAAACCAAAGTAGAACCAGTGAGCTGACATCCCCCGCGGTAGGAGCGGGAACATCGTGGACGGTGTCGCGTCGCGGTAGCTTGGACTGTAAAGGAAGCTGATGATGCTCAAGCGAGGTGGTAGCCCTTGTACCGATGTCGAGGGAGCCGAGAGCGTTGGGTAGTGCCGAGGTCGGGTTAGCCGTTGCGGGGATTCACCATGGGCGATGTCGTGGTCGGGGATGCTGGTGTCGAGGTAACCACATGTGAAGCCGCATGTGCATAGTGCGCGAGGAGGATGACGGAGACGCATCGAGGCAGTCATCGAGAATGTTGATGCCGAAGCTGATGCAGTCCGAGCCGCTGAGGACGAGGTGCGGCCATAGTTTTGCCAAAACTAGGCACACGTCGGGGATGAACGCACACTCCGGTTTGCCAGAACCGAGTATGCAAAGAAGAACTCATCAGTGACACGGTCGAGGCACTCGTAGAGGGGTTGATGCCAAAGAAGACGTTGTTGAAACCGATGAAGACAAGGCGCCAATCCGAGCTTGCTAGACTCGGGAACGCGTCGGGGACGAAGGCACTCCCGATGTTGCCAGTACCAGGCGTGCGGGGGCAGGGACCATCATGAACTTGTCGCCATGTCAGAAAGACTAGTAGAGGAAGCCTCCAGAGCGGTTGTGACGCGCATAGCGGCAAAGGGAGAGATGCCGGCGCTGTCGACGGTTGTCGCAGTAGAGTAGAAAGCGGTGTAGTAGGGTATGAGGCGATGACGCTGACGACGAAGTTGTAGTGGACAAAGACGTAGAAGGCGGCGAAAACAGCAATGACCTGGGGTAGTCATGCTGGATGCCTGGAGTGGCAATGGGGTAGTCGACAGGACCTGCGATAGTGTGAGATCGCCCTGCAGGTTACCTTGTGAAGTGCGGCGGTGGTGCTGAAGTAGGCGAGGAAGAACCCGGCGGTGTGACGAAGACGGTGGTGACTTGCGCCGGAGGAGATGTCGCCGTGGAAAATGAGAACGTCGGTGCATGAGGACAACAAAGTAGACTGCGTGCAGCGACGCTACGATCCGAGTGGCGGCATAGCTGCAGGGCGCAAGTCGGTGCAGCGGCTGGGAGACCACCAGCGATGTACACGCCAAGGAAGGCGTGTTGGAAGCTGGTAGCATGGACCAAAGGCGGCGGCGCTACGACCCGAAGGTCGACACAACGGCAACCTGTAGCTCGATCAGTGGTAGGCGTGTGCTCAGGGACGTGCTTGGCGTAGACAGGCACGGGATCAGTTGACCAGACCGACGGTGCGCCGTATGCGCCATGGCATGGACGACACATATATCAGAATCAATGGCGGCATTGTCGGTGAAGTCCTGGACGATGATGACAAAGACGATCTGAGGGGGGCAGCTGCGACAGCCTTCCAAGGAAGACGTAGCAGCCGTCCGCGGTGCGCAGCAGCCTACCGTGAGGCCGCAACAGCCTGCCGAGGCAGGCGCGACAGCAGAGAGGGCAGGCGCACAAGCGCGGTGTAAATCATCGGTGCCGATGGTCGGAGTAGAGGGGAGGCGATGACGACGGCGATGGGTGATGCAATCTGATCTAAGATCGGTAAACCAAAAAAGAAAACCGATCAAGAGATCGAAAAAAAGACTTACAAGACAGCCAATCACGGATCAGCAGACGAACCCTGCGTACGGATTGCGCGGCCCCGGTAGAGATCATGGTGATCGACCTCCCGGGGGCGGCGCGACAGAAGCGTTTTGCTCGTCTAGCACGGCGCCACGGCGGGCGGCGACACTAGGCTTTGGGAAGTGGCGGCGGCTACACTAGGTGGATGCAACGGCGGCTGACGAGGATTGATCTCGTCAATGCCCATTGTTATGAGCTTGGGTTTTGGAGAAGATGGGGGTGCTGGAGATCGCGGAACGGTTAACAGACAAGCAACCAGGGGACACGAGATTTACCCAAGTTCAGGCCCCCGGAGGGAAAACCCTACTCCTGCTTGTCTGCTCTTGATTACGGCGGAATCAAAAGTTACAGGGGTGCGCAGATGCAATCTGGCGTGCAGGTGTGTATGCAGTGGTATGAGAGATATCCTCCTCGTCGTGCCCTCCTGGCCTTTATATAGATGTAGGCAGGTCATGGGCACAGATCGAGTCGGTTACAGGTTTAGGGTTTGCCCCTTTGAATATTCTATCTAACCTAGTCTTGCTCTCCAAGGATCCAAAGATGTCATGGGCTTGGGCCACCCGAAAGTCTTCATGGGCCGCGCACATTCTCGTGGGCCTTCCTTGGGCTGGACCAGGTATGCTGAAGTCGTGTACCCGTAGGGTATAACCATGTCAGTAGCCCCCGAGTGTTCAGTCGAATCGTAGATTCGGCTGATGACTCTTCAATCTTTCGGGTGCAGTTGTCCCTGCTCTTTAGAGAAATGATTCTGGTGTGTAGAGATTGTTGATGCGTGTGCCTGACTCTCCCGACGGATCGGGGACAGTTAACTGTCTTAGGACAAAATAACACGATCTTCTTTAGATTCGAGTCCCTCGACTTGAACCCAGAACAAATGCTGGCGCAATCCAATTCAGGTCATTGAGGACTTACAGGAGTAGAATTCCAGTAATTTTCGAATGATGTACCCAACGCGTCTGTCGGGATTTTCATCGCGCTTGTTAGCACAGATTTTTACTAGCAGAGCGCAGTCGTGTGCGTTGCTAGGCCATTAAATGATATCTGTAGGTCTTATCTTTGCGTCGTAGACACGACATCCGAAATTTTACCACCACGGAGGTGTTTTGGGTGGCCAAGGAGGATGTTACTCACTTAGCGTTGATTGGGGCAAAAAGTTGCCAATAAATTTTTGTATTCTGATCCGAAGGATCGCATTCGAAGAATTCATAGGGTGTGCGACCAGCGCTCCCTATGGGAGTAGCCCCCGAGTGTCTGTTCGAGTCGTAGACTCGATAAGAGACTTTAATTCAGCCGTTGTTTGCTTCAGGTCCGTAGGACACAATTTTTTCGGATGCTTGAATCAATCCTCCCTACGGGAGTAGCCCCCGAGTCCGTAGTGGAGTCGTATACTCGATGTAGGACTCGAAGAAAATAGATCATTGGGGTAGTACACTATTCATGCTTTAGGTGCGCGGCCAGCGCTCCTGATAGGAGTAGCCCCCGAGTAGTTACTCGAATCGTAGATTCGAGTGAGTACTTTAGCTGTTTAGCTAAAAATTTGTAACCGTTGCTAGTATAGCTGTGATGACGTCAGTGCTGACGATCGGTGACCTCAAGCGTCTGCGGCGCCAGAGGTGACGTGACTGGATGAACATGGGCCCTACTTTCTGACTTGGAGTTGACTGGTCACGCGCGACGTGGCTATAATTACGGCGTCTCTTCGGTTTCCATGCATAGTGGATGGTGTGCGAGCGACGGTTCGCTGCTGTGCTAACACGTGGACGGTTGGATTTGATGCTGGCTCTAGGGCTTCCCGATGGACGGTCCCTGTCCATCGTCTTCGTCCTTATAACTATGGGGGGAAATTTGTTTGTTTTCACCGCAGCCATTTGCTTTTCACTGCTTCCATTTTCTTGAGCTTTTCTTGCCACGCGCTGGAAGTTCTTCGATCCTTCCCGTCCTCTTTTCTGCGCTCACATCGCCGCCATCTCCATACTGCAATGGGAAGCCGAAGAAGGCCTCCGCCGCGGTGGGCACCAGCACTGCTGCCGGCAGCAAAAAGGGCACCGCCGCCACTCGCGTCACCGATGGTGGGTGGCGACGGACGGAGACGCGCGAGGACGACCTACGCAAGCTTCGTTAGCAGGGTCTGATCCCGCAGGACAAGGAGGCCGTCAAGATTCCCGGCGACGAGGTAATTCCCCGTCCACCCGCAGGGTTTCGAGTCATGTTTGTTGCTTTTGTCCTTCGGGGCCTCTCTGTCCCAGTCCACGATTTTCTCCGTGGACTGCTTTTTTTCTATGGCATCCAACTCCACCATCTCTCGCCAAATTATCTTCTCCACATCACCTGTTTCATCACCTTCTGCGAGTGCAGGCTCGGTATCAAGCCGCACTTTGGCCTCTTTCGGAAGCTCTATTCCGTGAAGAGGCAATCCGGCTCCGACGGAGTTTATCCGATCGGCGGCTGCATTATTTCCCTTCAATCAAATTTTCTCTTCTTTTCCTTTTCGATGTCTGAGTCTGTCCAATCCTGGCGGAGGAGGTGGTTTTATATCCGCGATTCCACAGTGGACGGGCAAGACTTTGTCCTTGCCCCTTTCGACTCCACCCAGAAAATCCAGCCGAAGAGGTCCTGGAAGAACCACATCCTGGAGGGTGAGGTGGAGGAGATAGAGGAGCTCTACCGTCGAGTGGAGGACCTCCAGGTGATTCCGGAGAAGGAGGTGAATGGTGTGGATATTATTCGCACCTTCCTCAAACGTCGGGTGCAGCCGCTCCAGGCTAGGGCGCACCCAATGTTCCTTTATACTGGCCGCCACGACCCGACGAGAGTTGCGGCTGAAGAGCTCTCCAAGGGGGACCTCGATAGAGACCTTCGGCCGCTGCTGAAGTTCAAAGCTGACGAGGACCTTCCGGGGAGATCGCTGACCCCTCTGTTCAGCGCCTCTCGACCGGTGCCATAGGTGTAGATCTGGGACGTGTGCGTAGCGCTTTTCCCGAATTCGTTTTCTTGCACTTACTTGTTCTGAAAGTTTGTTTCCTTTGTGCAGGAGTTCAAGGTACCTGGCATGGTGCCTCCACTACCCGAACATTTTCAGGATGCGCCGGACAATGAGGTAGTGGACTCCATGTCTGAGCTTCCCTCTGCGCGATCACCGGTTGAAGAAACTTTTGAGTCGAGCGAGGAGCACACCCGAAAGCGGGCACGGAGCTCGAGCGAATCGTTGTTTGCCTCGAATCCGCCGACGCCTAGGGACCCACCATGCCTTGTGCGTCATAGTGGAGGTGATGGTGGCTCTTCGTCCCCTATTCTGGCAATGCCTGTCTGGGTTGTAGCGCCGCAGCCGCCGACGAAGCGGAAGAAGGAAGAGAAGAATGGAAAGAGGGCCTTGCCTGTCTTCAACTTGAGAGATATGGACTCGTAAGTTCCTTCAGATGCCTTTTGCTATCTTTCCTTGTTGCTTGCTTGTCTTTGACTGGTGTTTGTCTTTTGGAGCCACTCTTCTCAGGGCTCGTTTAGCGATGCCACTTAGGAGATGGTGGGGGAGTCGAAGGTGAGGCCTCCTCCCTCTCAGACAGTGGCCAACTCTGGGAGCGCTGCTCCGAACCCTTCTCCGCAGGAGGTTCGGGTGGTCGTCTCCCAGAAGACTACAGCCAGACCTTCTCCGTTTGATCATGTAAGTGTTTTCGTTCTTGCCGTGGGGGGAGCCCCCGAGCGTTTTTCGTATGATTTGCTGATCATTGCTTCTGTGTTGTGCGTGTCTCGGGGGGAGCCCTCGAGCGCTTTTCGTGTGCTTGATTTTGTTTTTCTCGCTTCTTGGGCGTAACCCCGAGCCCTTTTCCTCATAAGTTGCTTCTTCTCGCAGCCTTTTGTGCAAGGCGCCAACCAGCTGGTGAAGCAGCACCTGGAATTGGAGGCCAGCCTGCAGCGGCTTCAAGGTACATCCTTAACTAGGTCTTCTACTTCTTCAACTGCTTGCTAGCTTACAAAGCTCACACATGCTCTTGTTGCTTTTTGCAGATGAAAATAACACTGCCCTCCGCGAGCTTGATGCTCTCAAAAAGAGCCTCGGGCGAGCGGAGAAAAAGGCCGAGGACGCCGTTGGTGCGAAGGAGCGCCTCGAGCGGGAGCTAGCTGACGCAGCTGCGGCCAAGGAGCGCCTGCAGCAGGAGGCTACGGACCGCGAGGAGCAGCTCGCCACCGCCGCAGCTTCACGCGAGAAGGAGGTAGCCGACAAGCTGATGGCTGCTGCCAAGGCTATTTCGGGCGAGTAATTTTGTCTGTACTTGTTCCATTTAGGCTGCCTTGTCTCTCTGGTTTTGTTTGATTCTCACTTTGCTTTTTCCGTTTATCTAGATGTTGCGGGCATTGAGTTCGACCGCAGTGCTCTGGATGATGCTACTGCGGCGGTCGAAGACCGCTGCAGCACTGTGGTTGGCTCTGTTTCCAAAGCCAAGGAGGTTCTCGGGCGCTTCTACAAGGAGCTCGTCCCCATGGGCGTTTCCCTTGAGGATGTCGACTTGTTGGCGGATGCGCTGTCAGCCGAGGCTCCCCCGGCGTACAAGCGCAAGAAGAAGGGCATCGGCGCATCCATGGGGCTGGCGATGGCCATGGCGTCCGGGGAAGAGCTGGATCTTCATCAGGTCACCACCCAGATGCCGACGGCCCCCGACGGATCCGAGGTAGCCTTTGCCCTCTATGCTGCCCGCTGTAAACGCTATGGGCCAAAGCTGATTGACCTGCTGGTGGAGTACACGGTGAGGCAGCAGGAAGAGGCCAAGAGCAGGCAATCTGGCTCCGAGGCCACTCAGGACGTAGCTGCTGAGGCCTTGTAGTTGTAGGATAGTTGTCGTCTTCTTTTGTTGTAATATCTTCATGAACACTTCTTGTGCCACACAGTGGCTTTTGTTGTATATAATGAATCTTCGAGTTGTTGACCATTCGTGTGTTGTTCATATTCTTGTCTGTTTTTCTCTAGGGACCTTCGGGTGATGACCCCGTCGATACCTCGTCTGCTCCGCAGCCGCGACCATCCTTGGATGATGCGTCGCAGCTTGTTTTTCTTCGCGACCGCATCTGCAGTCTTGAGAAGGAGTTGCTTGGCATCCGAGGCCCTGTGGACGTTTGGAAGTCGAAGGTGGAGCGAGGAGCCACCAGAGAGGAATATCTGATGGAGGAGCTGCAGCGCTTGGACGAACAGCTGTACTGTAAGTTTCTTCGAGCTGCTGCTCATTTTCGGATGCGCCTGTTGGCTGGTCATATTACTTTGTAGGTGTTGCAGGTGCTAACCTTGTTCCTAGGGAGGAGAAGGAGGGCGTTGCAGTTCGGATCAATTGCTTGACCCAGCAAGACATGGAAGCCGGTGGCTTTTTCTGGATGGATCGCGACCGTGCCATGGTCCTTGCGACTGTGCAGGATCGTTCTCACCAAGTGTCGCGGGTGCTGCGGCAAGTGAAGACTTCCTTGGCGTCAACTCTTCACGTCATGTTTCCTCTGGATGAAGCGCCATCGAATCTCTGGGGCTTGCTGGCGAAGTTTCGAGATGTGCATCATGTCAGGGGGCTGGTGCGGCACCAGCTAGTTGCGGGGGTGAAGGCCGCTCTTTCCCTTGTGCGGCTGCATCGCCCTGATGTAAATCTTGCGGCTGTGGCGGCTGGGCCGCCCCCTCGACCAGATAGTGGCCTATGGGACATGCGCCCGCACTATGCGGCTGTGAGGCAGTATGCCGAGGAAGTTGTAGATCTCTTTGAGTACCATGCACGGGTGATTCTTCAGAATAGGTAGGACCTGTAAAAAGATGGATGTAAAATTTGTATATATTCGACTGGCGTGTTATGCCCTTTGATGCAAAGGTTGATTGTAATAGCACGTAGTTCTTTTTTGTATGCATGCCCTTTTCGTTAGCCTGACGTGATCAGCTACTTAGGTGTACATGCGTTATTCTCAGTCGACGAAGTCGTGAGGTGAGAGGGTGCCCCCGAGTGCGTTGTAGCATAAAGAAATGCGAGTGAAATATAAATTTTGGAGTGAGACACTTAGCTTTTTTCATACCGTAACGAGGAGGTACATTGTTCGGCTGAGTAGCCTTGGCTGAATAGCCTTATTGAAAGTAAAGGGAGGATAGCTAGGGGTAGAAGCGTCGCAGTTGTGCGACATTCCATGGATTGGAGTATGCTACTCCAAACTCCACGTACTTGAGGCGATAGGCGCCACCTGGGATGACTTCGGTGACGACGTAGGGTCCTTCCCGGGGTGACTCGAGCTTCTTCGGCCGCTCTTGCTTGAGTCGTAAGACGAGGTCTCCTTCGACGAAGGACCTTGGGTTCAGCCGGAGGCTGTGATAGTTGTGGAGGCTCTGCTGGTAGACCGTCGATCGAGCTACAGCGACGTCGCGTGCCTCGTCGAGTGTGTCGACGGCGTCTTCGAGTGCGGCATCGATTCGGCTTCGCTATAGGAGACGACCCGTGGGGCCTTGTGGCGTACCTCTGCAGGCAGCACGGCTTCGGCTCCGTGCACCATGAAGAAGGGTGTGTAGCCAGTTTAGTTGTTTGGCGTTGTGCGCGGGCTCCATAGGACGGAGGGTAGCTCTTCTGCCCAAGCTCCCGTGAGCCGCTCGAGTGGGCTCATTAGGCGCTTCTTGATGCCACCGCCGACGAGGCCATTGGCCTTTTCGACCTTCCCGTTTATTTGCTGGTGCGCCATAGAGGCGTATGATATGTTGATCCCGAGGCCTTCGCAGAAGTCTTGAAATTCTTTGGTGATGAAGTTCGACCCGTTGTCGGTGATGATGCTATGCGGCACGACGAACCTGTAGATGATGGATTGGAAGAACTTCACGGTCGTTTTACCCTTTTGGTTGGTAACGGGCATGGCTTCGATCCACTTGGTGAATTTTTCGACTGCGACTAGGTGGTAGACGTGGCCTCCTTTCGAGGACTTGGGCAGTTTGTCGATCATGTTGAGGCCCCATTGGGCAAAGGGCCAGGCTAGGGGTATGGGCCTGAGATCCGATCCAGGTGCATGCGGCTTGTCTGCGAACCTCTGGCACCCGTTACACCTTCGGACGATGTCCTTGGCGTCGTTCATGGCCGTTGGCCAGTAGAACCTAGCTTGTAGATCTTTGGCGACGAGGGCGCGGCTGCCCACGTGATGGCCGCAGATGCCCTCATGGATGTCTTGGAGGATAGTTTTGCCATCACCGATGGTGACGCGGCTTTGGAGCACACCCGAAATGATGCGCTTGTACAGCTCGCCATTGATGATGGTGAAGGCTTTGGACCAACGAGATATGCGTCGGGCATGTGTCGGCTCATCAGGCAGTTCCCTGTTTATGAGGTACCACAGGTATGGCTGCATCCATGTTTCTTCGACTGCCATGACCTGCATCAGGTTGACCACTGTGACCTCTGTGTTGAGCTTTTCGGGTCCTTCCTGTCCTTCGGGTAGCGCAGCCCCCGAGTGCTCTGCCTCTTCGGGTGATCCCTTGGGGAATTTCCTTTTGATGGATGGCACGTAGATCTGTTCAAGGAACACACCTGGTGGCACCCGTGCGCAGGTGGAGCTGATGTTGGCGAGTCTTTCGGCCTCTTCATTGATTTCTCTTCCAACGTGCCAAAGCTTGCAGCCATCAAAGTCTCCTTAGAGTGAATTGTAGAGCGCGCGATACGCGATCATGTTGGCGGCGTGCGCGTCGCACTCGTTCATCGTCTGCTGGACGACGAGGTTCGAGTCACCGTAGATGACCAGGCGTGTTGCGCCATAGATCTTGGCCATCCTCATGCCGTGGATGAGGGCCTCGTATTCGGCTTCGTTGTTGGAAGCTCGAAATTTCATCCGGAGGACGTACTTCATCTTATCGCCCTGCGGGTATGTCAGTATGACTCCGGCTCCTACTCCAGCCTCACGCTTGGAGCCATCGAAGTGCATCGTCCATGACTGTGTCATGTCCGGGGTGTCCGGTAGCTGTATCTCCATCCAGTGGACGAGGAAGTCCGGAAGGAACTAGGACTTGATCGCATGGCGCTTCTCGTAGACTATGTCTAGGGGAGACAGCTAGATGCCCCACAGGGCCATGCGTCCTGTGGCCTCTGGGTTGTTCAGGATGCTATTCAGGGGTGCCTCATTGACGACCATCACCTGATGCTCCTGAAGTAGTGGCTCAGTCGACGAGCCGTCATGAACACGCCGTAGGCAAGTTTTTGGTAGTGATGGTACCTCTGCTTTGTCGACGTCAATACCTCGCTGAGGTAGTAGATTGGGCGCTGGACCCCATGGGTCTTGCCATCTTCGGGTTGTTCGACAATGAGCACGGTGCTTACCACCTGGTGTGTGGCTGCTATGTATAGCAGTAGAGGCTCGCATTCCTTCGGTGTGACCAGGACGGGCAAGGTGGAGATCAGACGCTTCAGATCTTTGAATGTGTCGTCCGCTTCAGGTGTCCATTCGAATTTGTCTGTTTTGCGTAGCAGCTGATAGAAAGTCAGTGCCTTTTCACCCATGCGATTGATGAACCTGCTCAGCGCCGCGATGCCTCCAGCTAGCTGTTCGACGCCCTTGAGGTTCTTCGGTTTCTCCATGGCCATTATGGCCCGGATTTTCTTCAGGTTCGCCTCGATCCCTCGCTGGGAGATGAAGTAGCCAAGCAATTGACCAGATGGGACGCCCAAGGCGCACTTTTCTGGATTTAGCTTGATATTGTATCGATCAAGGTTGTCGAACGTCTCGCGGAGATCGTCGATCAATGTCTTGGCCTCCCTTGTTTTGATTACTATGTCGTCGACCTAGACTTGTATGTTGCGGCCGATCTAGCTCTTCAGGCATGCTTGCATGCACCGCTGGTACGTAGCACCTGCGTTCTTCAGCCCGAAGGGCATTGTATTGTAGCAGAACACTCCGAACGGCGTGATAAACGCCGTTTTCTCCTGATCTTTGACCTTCGGTCGAATTTGGTTGTAGCTTGAATAGGCGTCGAGGAAGGAGAGTTTCTCGCATCCTGCAGTCGAATCGATGATCTGATCGATCCAAGGGAGAGGTTAGGGATCCTTCGGGCAGTGTTTGTTCAGCGAGGTGAAGTCCATGCACATCCACAGGATGTCCGTGTCCTTTTTAGGGACCATCATAGTGTTGGCCAGCCATTTGCTTTCCTTGAACTCCCTGATGAAATCGGCATCAAGCAGTCTATTGACTTCGACTCCGATGGCTTTGGATCGCGGCTCGGACAATCGTCGGATGGACTATTTTATGGGCTTGGCATCTGGAAACACATTGAGTGCATGCTCGGCGAATTCCCTGGGAACTCCTGGCATGTCCGCAGGACACCAGGCGAATATTTCCCAGTGCTCATGGAGGAATTCGACGAGCGCGCTTTCCTATGCGGGGCTGAGGTCGTTGGCGATCAGCATCATCTTGGTGGCGTCCGTCGGGTGAACCTGCACCTTCTTCGTGTTGACTGTTGAGTCGAACGACATGTCAGGTGCGTTTTTCCTTGAGACTGGGGGTGCCCCGTTGTCTGTCACCTCTCGGAGCCTTATGAGCTCCTCCTGCATGCCGAATGACTGGGAGATTCTGTTGAAGTCCCTGTCGCAGTGATCCGATCGGGTGAAGATCCCGTGGACCATGATGACGCCCCTGGGTCCTGGCATCTTGAGTAGCAGGTACGCATAGTGTGGTACTGCCAGGAACCATGCGAATGGCACGCGCCCGAGGATGGCGTGGTATTGTGATGGCCAATCCACCACTTCAAACTCGAGTCGCTCTCACCGAAAGTTATCGGGCTTGCCAAAGATGATATCGAGCCATATCTTTCCTAGGAGGAATATGCCCTTCCCTGGGACGATGTCGTGGAACGTTGTGTCGGATTGTTCCAGGCTGCACAGCGGGATCCGCATTGCTGCTAAGGTGCTAGCGAACATCAGATTGATGCCACTACCACCGTCCATGAAGACGCGGCTCATCTCGAACCCTCCGATATGCGCCTCGAGCACCAGGGTAGCATGACCTGGGTGAGGGATCTGGTGGGGGTGATCCGAACGGCTAAACGTGATGCAGGACTCCGAACCGCTAAGGTACTCAGGGATGGCGTGTGGAGAGGTCACAGCCAAACTGACTTGGCGTGTGATTTTATTTTGCACCCTGTTTGTTGGGCGCCCCTTTTGGATCATCAATGACCCTTTTGGCACGAGGTACCCGTTTCCGCCATTGTTCTGCACGGGTGCGATTGGGTGATTCGAAGGTCCCACGGGTGGTGGTGGAGGAGCTCCGTGGGCGATGTCACCTGGTGCGGGTGCGTGCCCGTACCCAGGGTTCGGGGCTTTCTGCCTCATCTGGGACATGCTCTCGCTGAGTTTCTAGAACTCGCGGCAGTCTTTGAGCATGTGGCTTGCCTTCTTTTTACCATCCTGCTTGTCGATGTAGAAGTGGATGGTGCAAGGGCCCGACAACTTGTCGTATGTCGAGGGTTCGTCATCGCGGCCGCGGCGTTGCCACGATTGCGTTGGGCGTCCTCCATCGCGGAAGTTGTTTCCACGGTATCTGCTGCTGCCACGGTTGCCTTTGTTGCGGCGGTCGGCGTAGCCAGCCGTGACCATGTCGGGTCCATCGCGATCGTCGTAGACGCGCGATCTTCGTTTGCTACGGCGCTCGCATCGGCGGCCGTAGTCATCTTCCTCCTCCGAATGTGCTCGGTGGACGGAGTCCTCGCCATCTGCCCACCTGTTGGCGATGTCCATGAGGTGGTCAAGTGTCTTGGGCTTGACACGCCCAAGCTCTTCCTTGAAGTCCTAGCGTTTGAAGCCATCCTTGAAGGCATCGATTGTTCTCTCCTCAAAGATATGCGCCACGGAGTTCTTGATGTTGGACCAGCGTAATATGTACGAGCGAATGGATTCGCCCGTTCGTTGGGTGCAGGCCCTCAGCTCTTTGATCGAGGCTGGCCTCTTGCTGGTGCCCTTGAAGTTTCGAATGAAACTATACGCCAGCTCCTCCTAGCTTCGGATAGATCCTGAGGATAGGCTGCTGAGCCAGATCTGGGCTGCGCCTGTCAGCTGCAGCTGAAGGCATTGTATGGCGGTGTTTTTGTTGCCGCCGTGCAGTTTGACGGACGACAGGTGGTCGCTGAGCCACGCCTTAGGGTCCTGCGTACCGTCAAACTTCGGAGTGTTCGAAGGAAGCTTGAAGTTCTTCGACATCCACGTCCGTCGAACAGATCTGCTGAAGCATCAAGCCCCGCAGAGTACTCCTTCATCGTCATCCTCTTCGGATTCGGATGAGCACACGCGTTTGGCGCGTGCTTTGTCGATCTTGCGTTGGGTGAGTTCTCTTCGAGCGTCGTAATCGCGGCTGCGATGTCGCGAGCTCTTGTGCCGTCAAGGTAGGTCGTGCTCTTCCTCGTTGGATGAAGGTGTGGGACTGCAGTTGAACCTAACCGCAGCCTTCTTTTTCGGCTCCTCAGGAGCTTCCCCATGGAGCGCAGCTCCAACGAGTCCGAGTCCGTCTAATGCGGAATTGTGCATGGCCCTCTTCGGGTCCCCCACCAGAGGTGGATGGGACGCGAGGTATGTGGTGGCTGCCATGATCGCAGCCTGCAGCGTCTTCGGGATGACGTTGCCGTTGGAATCCATCTCCATGAAGGATGTATTGAGGGTTCGGGTCACCTCACGACGCGCAGCGGGGTCCATGTTCTCTACGCGAGAACGATGCTTGTTGGCGTGGTTGCCATGCGATCTAGAGCCGCCAACGGCAGAGAGCGTAGCTCGCCACGCGCTGGACTCCGATGTCGCTTGCTTGCGTTTGTCAAGCACCTCTTGCATCTTCACCTGCCTTTTGTGCTCTTCGATGAGGAGCAGGTGGTATGCCATCAGTAGGTCCCGTGAGGCACCCACAGGCAGGATCGTGTTGCCTGCCACGGCTTCGTGTGCTTGGTTCCATCCCTCCTCGCTGAGGTGGATTACCCGATTGGCATCGGTGTCGTCCTCGTTGGGCGGGGGGGATTGGTTCCTCCTGTTTTCGAAGTTTCTACCCTGCGGGTTGGGTGGCGGGTTGGGTTGTTGCTGATGCACGTCGCTCTGGATGACAACGGCGCATTGGTAGCGTTCGTAGGTCGGATCACTGCTGCCGCAGCTTTCGGATCCGGAACCGTAGGTCCCTTCATCCGATGGTGGATCGCACATATCTGAGTTACAACTGTTGTTGTCATAGGACTCATCTGTCGATGGTGAGATGCGTAGCACGGGATGCAGAGCCCACAAAGCGGGCCTGATTGATGGCAGTGGCACCCGTTCTGGGAGGCAGAGAGTGCCGGTCTGTCCCACCTGGAAGCAGAAGCTCCCGAACAAGATCTCGAGCCCGTCGCCTACGGGCTCGAAGTCCTTCATGGTGGCTGGCGAGTGGGCGGTGAATTCGAAAGCGCCGAAGAGGAGATGGCTCTCCGTCGCCGAGGAATTGTAGATCGCTTTGGTTGGAACCGTCACGATCGCACAATCAGCGCCCCCGATTCCCACAGACGGCGCCAATTGATGAGGATTGATCTCATTAATGCCCATTGTTATGAGCTTGGGTTTTGGAGAAGATGGGGGTGCTGGAGATCGCGGAACGGTTAACACACAAGCAACCAGGGGACACGAGATTTACCCGGGTTTAGGCTCCCAGAGGGAAAACCCTACTCCTGCTTGTCTGCTCTTGATTATGGCGGAACCGAAAGTTACAGGGGTGCGGAGATGCAATCTGGCGTGGAGGTGTGTATGCGGTGGTATGAGAGATATCCTTCTCGTCGTGCCCTCCTAGCCTTTATATAAAAGTAGGCAGGTCCTGGGCACAGATCGAGTCGGTTACAGGTTTAGGGTTTGCCCCTTTGAATATTCTATCTAACCTAGTCTTGCTCTCCAAGGATCCGAAGATGTCATGGGATTGGGCCACCCGAAAGTCTTCATGTGCCGCGTACATTCTAGTGGGCCTTTCTTGGGCTGGACCAGGTATGCTGAAGTCGCGTACCCGTAGGGTATAACCATGTCAGCGGCTAGGTCAAGCATCTTGCCGCTTTGATACCATATAGAACGATAGAGAGGGGATTGGAGGAATATGTTGGTTTTATTATTGAGCCTCATGGGAGAGTATATATATACGTACACGGATTACCTTGGAGTACAAGTCAAGTTAGGCTAGAGTCCTAACTATCCTAAACTATCATAACAATCGTATATGTACAATACTCTAACACTAACATCCTCTCTAGCCGGCGAGGCCACAGAAAAAGAGGGAAAGAGGTGCTAGAGATGCACACAGGAGGAAGGGAGGGAAGAGAGTCCGGCCCGCTCTTATCTTTCTGCGATCTCTTTGGTACATGGATGCGATCTCTTTGGTACATGGAGTCAAATAAAAAACTGATGGAGATCTATGGATGACTTTTTTCATCACGCTTTGTCCAAAATTTTATAAGAGTAGTCAGTTATAGTTTGTAGTCTGGAATTGATCGATCAGGTAGACTGGCTTCTTTTCCGTACCTATTTTCTAACTGTATGTTGGTGCAATATAATGACATCGGATTTAGTTTCAGCAGACTGCAGATGTAGGCGTTTTCAGCTTATTTCGATCCTTGGCAAATGCAGGAATTTGCCCTATCTATTTTGGATGATCTGCTAAGTGTCCTTTCAGATTGTATTTGCGGTATGTGTCTCAATGAGGTTGACGGCATCAAAGACCGAATGGGGCGCCAAAAGCGAGTCAAGCTAGCCGAGAGGAAGGATGTGGTGTGGCAGGCTAGCAATGCTTGAAGACAGGGAGTGGTGATGATGCTGGAGAAGACCTTCCAGTGTTGACGACAACGTATTTCTAAGAGGAAAAGAATGATGCCGATATCTCATGCAGTTGGATATGCTAGGACAACCAACGACATGTAATATTTAATCGAAGATGGAGTCAAACGTTTCTGCTATATTTATGAGTATGAGTTTAATTACGGTCTAGTTTGTCTGACTTCAGTAGGGTCATTCACACCTAACAAAAGGTGTACCACAATATTAGGGGAGCTGAAAATTGTGTAGAACATGGAACCATCCCTCTGGGGTTGGCGTCGTGACTGTGTGTCTGCACTCGTCTAGTTATCCAATAAATTGATTTTTTTGGTGAAGGTTCTTGTGCTAACATGGATTGTTGTGTTTTGGTGTGGGACGTGTTGTTTACCAACAAGTTGTGTGCTGGTTAATCTATTATGGCGTGAGGTTCATTTTATCATCGAGTTGCTCGCAAGATTGGTTTTCCCATCTTCAGGTTACATGTATTGCGTGATTAAAATATTTTATTAGATCTATTAAATTAGGAGATGCATCATGAAAGATCAGGAAAAACAGTCTGTATCAATAATTCTTTTACCATGAATTCTATACAAAGCAAGCATGAAAAAATTGCAAACAACACATGTCATACAAAATTTGAAGAAAATTTCGAGAAATAAATCTAGCACGTGGTACCTTGGATCAATAAAGATCCTAAGTCCCTGTGATTTACATGCTAGTCCCTGGATCAATAGCTAGCACTCATAGTCGATGAATATCATGTAAAACACAAAGTCATTATTACACGGAGAATCCAGAGTATGAATTTATTACAAATTTGCTTAGCATTAAGCTAGCTCAAATAACAGCGGAAACATAAAACAACTTGAGTCCATCAACTCCCCAGGCTTGTCGGGTGTAGACTCGCGATCCCTACGCACCTTTCAATCTTCGGATTATGCATAGAAGACGTGCAGCCAATAAGTTGGGTCAATACTTTGAATATATTAGCAAATTACACCAAGGAAAGAAAATACTAACTCTACATGCAAGACTAGTTTAGGCTATGGAGTGTATTTGCTCAAAGCTAGTTTTCTTAAGTATGGAGAAGAAGAGAAGATTTCCCTACTTTGTAAACATTTGATTAAGTAATATATGATCGAATGGCACACGAGGATATTACTCACCAAGTGTCCAAACAACCTAACACTTGGATATTACTCACCAAGTTCCCAAAACCCTCCCAATGGAGATATGACTCACGCCTTGGGTTTTTCTAGAAAAACTTTAAGTTTTTGAAATGGAAGAGAGAGGAAGATCTTTCACAGACTCCATCCTTCAAATGCTCAAGTGTTCTTTTCCGTAAACTCGGCTGATCGATCAGGTTGCAATACACTCGCGAGTTTGTGCACTTTTTCCACAATCCACGATCAAGTCCTTTTACAGACAAGACCATGGCGAGGCTTTCCCTTAGTAGCCCCTCTACCTTCTGGATCCAACCGTGCCAAGAACCTCCAAATGTTGGTACCCAGGTGAGGTTTCCCACTAAGTACTAGGCCTAGACAGAGCCCATATGTATTGTGGGTGCACTGAAAGCGTCTGAATTCTGAAACATGGCAAACTTCTTTGATTCCTGGGTGGCCGTCCTCCACCAAAATCTCACTCGTTGTCCCGACAAACATTCCTCCTAGAAGAAAACTTAGTTTTATTTTGAAGTGGATTTGAGAAGAAAAGTTTGCTCAAGAGAGCCTTTATACTTAGAAAAATTCATTGTCTTTCGAACCCCCCAACGGTACTTTATATATATAGCATAGCAAACAATACTTAGCAAAAACAGGGGGACCTATTAGGAGGGAAAAATTCTAAGTATAGAGCTACCCATGGCATACTACAAAATCATCGCACTTGCAAAATATTACTAAGGGAAAAAATTCTACTAGAACATCCTACACATGCATACTACAGAATTTGAAGATCACATGCATAGAATCAAAACTGGGACAAAAATTATGAACAAATGGTGTAACTTGCCTTGATCCGAGCAGCACTCTACACAATAGTATTCCTCAGCGCACTCCGAACAATCTAACGAAACACAAACATAGATCCAATCACAACTTGCACAAAATAATGCCACAGAGGTAATATGCATGCATGCAACATGGTAATTATGCAAGATTGTTTCTAATTTGACCAAGGTATCCTTTTGGGGTTGCTAATGTGTTGTGGATGTTGTTAGTATTAGTTTCCCACAGATTTTAATTAATTTGGATCATTACTTTAATTTTTAGACTCATAGGGAGATCCATCCATGTAATTATCCCCAGAACAGATCTAAAGATCCTAAGCAAGATGTTATAATTTTAATCAATAGGTATTGTGAAAACAAGGCCAACGCAACAAGAATCAACTAAAACGGAGTTCTAATTATTTTTCTATGGATTAAGTACTCTAAACTAGACATTAAATCCTACACAAAAAATACTACCGCAAACTCGCAAAATTATTACAGATCTATGTTCTACACAATTTTTTCAATCCAACGGTATATTACACGCAATTTTTGTCCAAGTGGTTGATTTACTATGAATTTCGCAAAATTTTATTCAATTCTGCCTATTTAAAACTAATCCTAATCTATCCACGACAAGTGGCAGCCTCTGCTGGTCCAGCTAAACGACGCGGCTGACGTGGCACGCTGACGCGGCGTGCTGACGCGGACTGCCACGTGGCGAAACACGATTCGGCGATACCCCTTCGATCCAAGATCTAATCTGCGCCGCAGGTTTCAGATCTAACGGGTGGGGGGGTGAAGGCGGCGACTTACAGGCGACATCGATGGCGAGGCGAGGCAGACGACGGCGGCGCTGTCGGACAGTGGTTCTTGGCGGTGGTCCGGTGGCTCCCCGAGGTAGTGGAGTAGACGACAGCGTGCGGCTCCTCCTCGCGGTCTCATTCGCGAGACCGGCTTCCAGGTTACCTTCCCCGTCCAGCCACAGTTCTCCGCCGACCTCCGCGAACTCTGGCGAGGCGTCGGCGACCAATCGGGTGTGATCTAGCGCTCTGTAGAAGGGGGAAAAGGGTCAGGGGGAAACGGTGAAGCACGGGGAAGAAAACCAACAGCAAAAAAGGGTTCGGGGTGGCGCAAATCATCGGAACCTCAACCTTCCCGAGCACGGTGACGACGAGGAAAAACGGCAGCGGTTCGGTGAGGGTTGAGCTAGGGTTTTTTCGAAGGAAAAACGACGAGAGGGCCGGCTCTTTATAATCCAAAGACTTGGGGGAGGGGGCGGATGAATCCTTTGGGATTTGGGTTTATCCCGACGCGGCAGGAGTCAGTCGCAATGGCCTGGAGGAAGACTTGAGGTGGGCCCAGTGTCGGTGGTTCCAGACGCCTGCCGCGCTTGAAGGTGGCGGCGGCACAGCTGGTAGGCGACGCGTGCAGGTGGGCGCCTGTGGATCCCAGCTAGGTTAGGCCGTTGTTTTCCCTTTTTTTCTTATTCTTTATCTTTTTCCATTTTTTCTGTTTTACTAAATCTTCAATAACTTTTGCATAACAAACTCAAATTCAGTAAAACCAGTTTCTCATTTTTTGTAAAAATGAGGTGGTCAACTTAGAGCCAGAGAATATTATTTTTACCTAGTTTTTAGAAGGTTCAAACAAGATTACTTCATTCTTGCTCACATAGAGGAATTTTTTTATTAGGGTTTTGTTAGGGTTTGATGGTAGGGTTTTGATGCAACTTTAATTTGTAGGATGCAATGATGCAAGGATGATGCATGCTTCTAGTAACATCTTAATATGAAATCTGGGATGTTACAAACCTACCCCCCTTAAGAAGAATCTCGTCCCCGAGATTCAGATTGGCCAGCAAATAGGTGTGGGTGTTCCGCCTTCAAATCTTCTTCGGGTTCCCACGTGGCTTCTTCCTCGGAATGGTGGTTCCATTGGACTTTGCAGAATCTGATAGTCTTGGTACGGGTAACCCTTTCGGCTGTTTCCAATATTTTGATGGGATTTTCCTCATAGGTAAGGTCAGTCTCCAATTGAACCTCATCCAGGGGAACTGTATCTCTTAGCGGTGTTTCGGCCATTTCTGGGTGGCACTTCTTTAGATGCGATACATGAAACACATCATGAACTGTCAGTCCTTCTGGTAACTCCAACTGATAAGCAACTTCTCCTCTACGGGCCAGAACCTTATACGGTCCTATGAATCGAGGGGCTAACTTACCCTTGATTCCAAACCTCTTAACTCCTCGCAGTGGTGAAACTCGGAGGTACGCACGGTCCCCTATTTTATAAGTCACATCCCTCCGCTTGGAATCAGCATAGCTCTTTTGTCGGGGTTGGGCTAACTTTAGCCTATCTTGAATCTTCCGCACATTTTCCTCGGCATCCTTGATCAATTCAGGTCCAAACAGACTACGTTCACCAACTCCACTCCATAATAGCGGAGTCCTACACTTCCTGCCATATAGAACTTCAAACAGAGCCATCTTGATACTTGTCTGGTAGTTGTTGTTGTACGAGAACTCAGCATACGGCAAGTTATCATCCCAACTAGACCCATAGTCTAGTGCGCAGGCTCTCAACATATCTTCCAGAATCTGGTTCACCCTTTCTGTTTGGCCATCTGTTTGAGGGTGGAAAGCAGTACTGAATTCTAGTCTGGTTCCAAGAGACTCATGTAACTGTCACCAAAACTTTGAAGTGAAGTGTGTGCCTCTATCTGATACAATTCCCTTTAGAACACCATGCAGACTTAAAATCCTTGACATATATATCTTGGCAAGCTTAGCACTTGTATTGTGGTCTTTACGAGGATAAAGTGAGTCACCTTGGTAAAGTGGTCCACCACTACCCAGATAGAATCAAATCCTGAGCGAGTCCGGGGCAATCCCGTGATAAAATCCATGCCTACCTTGTCCCACTTCCAGTCGGGTATGGGTAGTGGTTGCAGCAATACGGCCGGTTTCTGGTGCTCGGCCTTAACTCTATTGCATACGCCACATATGGAAATATACTCGGCAATTTCTCTTTTCAAATTATTCCACCAGAATCTATCTGTCACATCCATATACATCTTCGTGTTGCCCGGATGAATTGAGTATGGTGAATCGTGAGCCTCTTGTAAAATCAACTTTCTGATATCGGAGTCATTGGGAACGCACAAACGCTTTCCATACCAAAGGGTTCCTTGTCCGTCCAGACGAAAATCTTTTGTCTTCCCTTCACTTATTTTAACTCTTATTTCTTCCAACTTTTTATCTCCCTTTTGTGCTTCCTTGATTCTCTCTTGAAGAGTAGGCACTATTTCCATAGTCGCTACGTGTCCTTTCGGAACTATTTCAAGCCTGAGATCTTTAAACTGCTTGCATAAATCCTCTAGAAGTTCCTCTGCGGTAAGTCCATTCACATAAACTTTACGACTTAAGGCATAGTCCACCACATTTGCCTTTCCGGGATGGTACTATAAATCCAAGTCATAATCCTTAATCAGTTCAAGCCATCTTCTTTGCCTCATATTTAACTCCTTTTGGGTGAAGATGTACTTCCAACTCTTATGATCTATGAACACATCACAATGTTTGCCCATGAGGTAGTGTATCCATACCTTGAGTGCATGTACCACAGACGCAAGTTCCAAATCATGTGTGGGGTAGTTGTGTTCGTGGTTCTTAAGTTGTCGAGAGGCATAGGATACCACTTTCCCATCTTGCATCAATACACTTCCAAGTCCTTGCCAAGAAGCGTCACAATAGACTTGAAAATCCTTTTGGATATCAGGCAGACACAGCACTGGAGCTGTTACAAGGCGTTTCTTCAACTCTTGAAAGCTTGCTTCACATGCCTCGGGCCATAGGAATTTCTTTTCCTTCTTTAACAGTTCTGTCATGGGTTTTGCTATTTTAGAAAAGTTTTCAATGAACCTCCGGTAATATCCTGCGAGGCCCAAGAAACTCCTAATATCTCCCACATTCTTGGGTGACTCCCATTCTGTTACGGAAGCTACCTTGCTAGGATCTACGGCAACTCCTTTTGCCGACACAACATGACCAAGGAAACCCACTTCCTTTAACCAGAATTCACATTTGCTGAATTTGGCATACAACTTGTGTTCTCTTAATTTCTCCATAATTAGGCGCAGCTGCTTCTCATGTTCCTTCTCATCCTTGGAGTATATGAGTATATCATCTATGAATACCACAATAAACTTGTCCAAATATTCCATGAACACCTTGTTCATCATGGTCATGAAGTATGTCGGGGCATTGGTTAGACCAAACGACATCATGGTGTACTCATACAATCTGTATCTTGTGGTGAAGGCTGTTTTGGGCACATCCTGTTCTCGAATCTTTAGCTGAAAGTAGCCAGATCACAGATCGATCTTTGAGAACACACTGGCTCCCTTTAACTGATCAAACAGGTCATTGATGTTAGGCAGAGGGTACTTGTTCTTGATCGTCACTTGATTCAACGAGTGATAATCTACAACTAGCCTCTTGGTTTTATCCTTCTTTTCCACGAATAGAATAGGTGCTCCCCAAGATGATGCGCTGGGTTGGATGAATCCCTTGTCCAATTGTTCCCTAAGTTGTTTCTTGAGTTCCTTCAACTCGTCTACATCCATCTTGTATGGTCTCTTGGCTATCGGTCATGTGCCCGGCATCAAGTCAATGAGAAACTCTATATCACGGTCGGGAGGCATCGAGGGTAACTCTTCCGGAAAGACATTCGGGTATTCGTTCACGATGGTACATCCTCCAAGCTAACACCCTTAAGAGAGTTCACCATAACTTCCTTAAGTGCAAAATTTGACTTGATACGAATCCTCTTCCCTTCCAGTGTTGTGAGCATGACAGTCCTTTTGGCACAATCTATGACTCCTTCATATTCTGTCATCCAATTCATGCCCAAGATTATGTCTAATCCTTGTGACTCCAGAACTACTAGACTTGTGGGGAATATGTGTGTCCCAATGCTTAGTTCTAATCCTCGGAAACCGGAGTTTTCCACTATTTCTCCTCCAGGAGAACTTACCCTTAGAGGAGAATTTATAGTCTCCGTAGGTATCTTGCCTCTATCCACAAATACCCTTGATATGAATGAATGCGATGCACCAGTATCAAAAAGAACAACTACGGAAATGGAATTGAGCTTGAACTTACCAATCACAGAGTCCGGTGCGTCACAAGCATCCTCCATAGAAACATTATTCACCGTGGCTTCGACAAACGGATTCGTCTTCTTCCCGTTTCCATTGCCATGGTTGTGTCCATTTCCATTCCCATTGCCATTGCCATTCTTCTTCTCGGGGCAAGTGGTTGCATAGTGCCCTGTCTTGTTGCACTTAAAGCATGTTACCTCACTGAGATCCTTTCCGTTGCTACTATTCCCATTGCAGTGCTTATGCCCATTGTGTTTGTGACCGCCATGGTGATGACCGTTATGGTTGTGGCCATTACCGCTATAAGGTGGTGGTGAGGAAGTGCACTGCTTCTGGTACGGGACAGAGTGCTTGTGAGGGTTAGACTTCCTCTTGCGGTTCTCTATGCTCTTCCTCTTGGATTCAACCACAATAGCTATATCCAAGAGCTCCCGAAAGTTGTCAAACTTCTGAGCCACAAGCTGAATAGATATCTCATCATTGAGTCCTCTTAAGAATTCCTCCTGCCTCTTGGCATCAGTGGAAAAATCATCGGGTGCATAACGGGCTAGCTTGTTGAAAATCTCACCATACTCGGTGACAGAATTGTGCAGCTGGTGTAAGTCCCGAAACTCCCGTCTTTTCAGGGTCA
The DNA here is from genome assembly GCA_023614405.1 of Avena insularis. Classification (NCBI taxonomy): domain Eukaryota; kingdom Viridiplantae; phylum Streptophyta; class Magnoliopsida; order Poales; family Poaceae; genus Avena; species Avena insularis. The sequence goes on along the minus strand of CM042691.1, from coordinate 155,486,711 downwards.
TGACACCAGCAGCCACATGATGAGTGTGGAAAGCTAACTCGAACTGATTCCAAGTGATAGCATCAATATCCGGGTGGGTGACTTGGTAGTTATCCCACCATTCTGCTGTAGGTCCTTCAAGCTGGTGCGCGGCATAACGCACCTGTGCCGTCTCACACTTTGACGTCCTAACTTCTTGTTAATTGTGCGGAGCCAGTCATCCGCAATGATTGGCTCAGCGCTGCTAGTGAAGGTAAGTGGGTTCAACCTCAAAAACCGAGTCAGGCGATCCTGTTGAGGTGGTGGTGGAGGTGGCGGTGGTGGAGGTGGCGCGTTGTTGTTGTTGTTTTGCATGTTCTAAGTGAGCAGTTGGATCAGTTGGTTCTGAGTGGCCAAAAGTTGTGCAATCTCTGGAGGAATTTTGGTGTTCGCACGTCTTGGCGGCATCTGTGGGGTTTGAGCAACAAGTTAAGAAATAGACAGAAAGACTAAGTAGTAAACTCCTACCCTTATGAAAACACACAAGGCACACAAGACACAAATAGCACAAGTTTAACACAGAAATCATCCAAGTTTAACTAAATCAAACATGTATTGGTATTTATTACAATCGCGAATAACATTCTACTATGGAATTTAAAGGTGGTCCAACTACTACACATCTTCCACGCCTTCCTCTTCCTCGTCCTCGAACGAGTAGCCTACCTGCTATAGGGTTGCCTTGTACAGCTCCATCTCCTTTGTGGTGGCTTCTAGCTTCTCTTGGAGGTCCTTTATATCATCCTGCAACTTCTTGGTAGTGGCTTCTAGCTGCTCCTGAAGTCCCTCCTCGCCTTGCAGTTCCTCCACTAGGCTTGACTTCTTCGCGGCTTCAAGTTGCTTTGCCAAGTCCCTTTTGGAGGCACGCACATCGTTGATTATCTTGCAAAGGCCCTCAGTCTGTACTTCAGTTCCCTCGATTTCCTGTTTGAGTTCCCTAATCCTCTTGTTTTTATTTATCACCCTCTTCTCTTGGTCCTGGAAATTCATCTCTTGGAGCTTCATTGCCTCCTCCTGTTGTTTGATTATTTCCTCCTTCTCCTTGATGAGGGTGCATAGCTCAACGTTCTTTAGCATCTCGAGGAAGCTGCCTTTTTCAAGGTCATGAATGTGGCACTCCAAGTCTTGATATTGGGTCCTTCGGCACTTGGTAGAAGTCCTTTCCTCAAAGGTTAACTCCATGGGAATTCCTTCCTCATCTCGCCTTCCAAAAAGGCCGCCATAGTGTCCTTGGAGAACCTCGTGATGGCGTCCACATAGGCGACCAATGAGCTGCTGCAAGCTGATGCTAAGGGCCTTCTCCTTGGAGTCACTAACGATGTGGATTGCTATGTCTTCCTCCGGGTTCTTGCCTCACTCTTGTCCTGGCTGGATGACTTTGACTCCCCAGCAGTCGTCCTTGTGGAGTTTCTTCATTGTGCTTCCCTGGATTGTTGGCAGGGGAAGGTCCAAACGCGTGAGGAGATCCATGAGGCATCCACCAAAGCGAAGGGGCTCGATGTCCGCGACGGTGTCATAGAGGAAGCTTGTCATCTTTAAGTTAGAAGAATGAAGATTAAATACTTAAACAAATAGAGGAAAGCAGGTACTAGAAGTGCGAAAAATAACTTAGAAGAAAAGTAAGTAAGGCACATAAGTTAAAGGTGGTTCCAATCCTAGGGTCACGTCCTACAGGCAACGATGTGCTCCGATACCATCTGTTGTGACCTTGGATCAATAAAGATCCTAAGTCCCTGTGATTTACATGCTAGTCCCTAGATCAATATCTAGCACTCACAGTCGATGAATATCATGTAAAACACAAAGTCATTATTACAGGGAGAATCCAGAATATGAATTTATTACAAATTTGATTAGCATTAATCTATCTCAAATAACAGCGGAAACATAAAACAACTTGATTCCATCAATGCCCCAGGCTTGTCGGGTGTAGACTCGTGATCCCTACGCACCTTTCAATCTTCGGATTCTGCACAGAATACGTCCAGCCAACAAGTTGGGTCAATACTTTGAATTTATTCGCAAATTACACCAAGGAAAGAAAAGACTAACTCTACATGCAAGGCTAGTTTAGGCTGTGGAGTTTATTTGCTCAAAGCTAGTTTTTTTTAAGTATGGAGAAGAAGAGAAAATTTCCATACTTTGTAAACATTTGTTTAAGTAATATATGGTCGAATGGCACACGAGGATATTACTCACCAAGTGTCCAAACAACCTAACACTTGGATATTACTCACCAAGTTCCCAAAACCCTCCCAATGGTGATATGACTCACGCCTTGGGTTTTTCTAGAAAAACTTTAAGTTTTTGAAATGGAAGAGAGAGGAAGATCTTTCAGAGGCTCCATCCTTCAGATGCTCAAGTGTTCTTTTCTATGAACTCGGCTGATCGATCAGGTTGCAATACTCTCGAGAGTTTGTGCACTTTATCTACAATCCACGATCAAGTCCTTTTACAGACAAGACCATGGCGAGGCTTTCCCTTAGTAGCCCCTCTACCTTCTGGACCCAACCGTGCCAAGAACCTCCAAATGTTGGTACCCAGGTGAGGTTTCCCACTAAGTACTAGGCCAAGACAGAGCCCATATGTATTGTGGTTGCACTGGAAGCTTCTGAATTCTGAAACATGGCAGACTTCTTTGATTCTTGGGCGGCCGTCCTCCACTAAAATATAACTCGTTGTCCCGACAACCATTCCTCCCAGAAGAAAACTTAGTTTTATTTTGAAGTGGATTTGAGAAGAAAAGTTTGCTCAAGAGAGCCTTTATACTTAGAAAAATGCATTGTCTTTCGAAACCCCCAACGGTACTTTATATATATAGCATAGAAAGCAATACTTAGCAAAAACAGGGGGACCTATTAGGAGGGAAAAATCCTAAGTATAGAGCTACTCATGGCATACTACAAAATCATCGCACTTGCAAAATATTACTAAGGAATTTTTTTTTACTAGAACATCCTACACATGCATACTATATAATTTGAAGATCACACGCATAGAATCAAAACTGGGACAAAAATTATGAACAAGTGGTGTAACTTGCCTTGATCCGAGCAGCACTCTACACAATAGTACTCCTCAGCGCACTCCGAACAATCTAACGAAACACAAACATAGATCCAATCACAAGTTGCACAAAATAATGCCACAGAGGTAATATGCATGCATGCAACACGGTAATTATGCAAGATTGTTTCTAATTTGACCAAGGTATCCTTTTTGGGTTGCTAATGTGTTGTGGATGTTGTTAGTATTAGTTTCCCACAGATTTTAATTAATTTGGATCATTACTTTAATTTTTAGACTCATAGGGAGATCCATCCATGTAATTATCCCCAGAACAGATCTAAAGATCCGAAGCAAGATGTTATAATTTTAATCAATAGGTATTGTGAAAACAAGGCCAACGTAACAAGAATCAACTAAAACGGAATTCTAATTATTTTTCTATGGATTAAATACTCCAAACTTGACATTAAATCCTACACAGAAAATACTACTGCAAACTCGCAAAATTATTACAGATCTGTGTTCTACACAATTTTTTGAATCCAACGGTATATCATACGCAATTTTTGGCCAAGCGGTTGATTTACTATGAATTTCGCAAAATTTTAGTCAATTCTGCCTATTTAAAACTAATCCTAATCTATCCACGACAAGTGGCAGCCTCTGCTGGTCCAGCTAAACGACGCGGCTGACGCACGCGCTGATGCGGCGTGCTGACGCGGACTGCCACGCGGCGAAATACGATTCGGCGATACCCCTTCGATCCAAGATCTAATCTGCGCCGCAGGTTTTAGATCTAACGGGTGGGGGGTGAAGGCGGCGACTTACAGGTGGCGTCGATGGCGAGGCGAGGCAGACGACGGCGATGCTGTTGGGCAGTGGTGCTTGGCCGCGGTCCGGTGGCTCCCCGAGGTAGTAGAGTAGACGACGGCGTGCGGCTCCTCCTCGCGGTCTCGTTCGCGAGACCGGCTTTTAGGTTACCTTCCCCGTCCAACCACAGTGCTCCACCGACCTCCGCGAACTCCAGCGAGGCGTCAGCGAGCAATCGGGTGTGATCTAGCGCTCTGTAGAAGGGGGAAAAGGGTCAGGGGAAACGGTGAAGCACGGGGAAGACAACCAGCAGCGAAAGAGGGTTTGGGGTGGCGCAAATCGTCGGAACCTCAACCTTCCCGAGCGCGGCGACGGCGAGGAAAAACGACAGCGGTTCGGTGAGGGTTGAGCTAGGGTTTTTTCGAAGGAAAAACAATGAGAGGATCGGCTCTTTATAATCCAAAGACTTATGGGTGGGGGCGGTCAAATCCGTTGGGATTTGGGTTTATCCCGACGCGGCAGGGACCTGTGCTCTCCGCGGTCTCCTGGAGGAAGACGACGGAGGTGGGGCCAGGGTGTTGGTGTCTGCACGCTGGCGGGCTGGCGGCTGTGCTAGTGGGATGGCGGCGGCCGCTGGTAGGCTTAGGTGACGCGCAGGCGCTGGTGGGCTGGCGCAGCCGGCCCAGCTAGGTTAGGCCGTTGTTTTCCCTTTTTTTCTTATTCTTTATCTTTTTCCATTTTTCTGTTTTACTAAATCTTCAATAACTTTTGTATAACAAACTCAAATTTAGTAAAACCAGTTTTTAATTTTTTGTAAAAATGAGGTGGTCATCTTAGAGCGAGAGAATATTATTTTTACATAGTTTTTAGAAGGGTCAAACAAGATTACTTTATTCTTGCTCACATAGAGGAATTTTTTTAGGGTTTTGTTAGGGTTTGATGGTAGGGTTTTGATGCAACTTTACTTTGTAGGATTCAATGATGCAAGAATGATGCATACTTGTAGTAACATCTTAATATGAAATCTGGGATGTTACATACATATACCTTGTGTGGCTGTCCTGGGCTGCATCGCCGTGTCACTCCAGCCTTTCATCTTTCATCCCTACTAGACGGATACGCGAGCTTCACCAAGCTCGCCGACTACATTTCGTTGTGACACATGATGGCCGGTGAGATATAATTGCAGGCATTTTCTACATTTATGTGAACCTTATTTTTCATGCAGCAATGGAAATTTGGAACAGTCGCATAGGATGTATTAATATGAAATGTCAAATCACTTTTTGGATATTTGCAGGTACGATTAGTATAATAGACTTAGGACACACAATATATATATTTACTGAATTTTCTTGGATAATTTTAACACAATAAAAACCAAGTACAGATAAAAAATAATTTACAAAGGAGAGCTCGGTATGATATACGATGAACATCCGTCTGCAGGGAAACATAGATGAATGCACATAAGATCAAAATTGAAATGCATACTCTATTTGACTGCACACCTCTTTCATAAATACACTTGTAGGATGGTGCACAAACCACCTTATAGTATAACTCGACTTATGAGCAAGTAAGCTTAAAATCTAGAGCTTGGAAGTACAAACATTTCCATAGAACTGAAAGAAAAATGTTGTTCACGCAAGCAAGTATAACCCTTTCTACATCCTCGACATAGGCACGCAGTAGCAAGAAACCTAATGGTGTAGATATACATTGTGCCTTGAATCAAACTTAGCAAATCGACAGACTACTATGCACTTTCCGTGATACTGAAAGTTGGTCAAGCGCGAAAATGAACCCTCCAAGATCGTTCGCAGGCCATTATCGTTATCATCTGTTTCACTGACTTGATTCTCCGCCACAACACCTGGAGATCCTGTTTTGGTGAATTATCCATCATAACATGATTCAGTCTACAAGTGGAACTCATCTTACCTAAGAGATAGCTTAGTGATATCCCTTGTAGACAGAAGTATGAAATAGCTCTAGAGTAACCAAGGTTCTCACTCAGACCAAGGGTTTATTTCCTAACCATGACACAACGGCGATACTCCGATGTAGTACTCTAAAATTGTTGCTGCTTGGGGCAACCCAAAACATCTATCCTAACTGAAAAGAATAGAGCATAAACAACATTTTTTGTCTTCACATACGGCCAGTGATTAAGTAACCATACCTTCCGTAGACGCATGAGTTGATCCCTGAAATGTCCAGCTATGTCAGTCCAAAGATTGTTGACGCGGATCAGGCACACCTAAAGAACAATAATTCAATCATCATAGGGACGAAACAAAACGAAATAAAATCATATCTACATCTCACCACTCATGTTGTTGCTAAATGCATCATGCATTCTATGCAATTTTCAATACACCAGCAATCCAACATAACACAAGCTTCTTGTTGAAACCATCAATGCACCAATAGATGTTTAAAAAATGGTACCCAAACCTTATATTCTTCTTTTTTTACATGCTAACATTGAGCATTTGGCAATTCATTATTTATTCTAACCATCTTATATAATTTACAAATCCTTGTAAATGATTATGAGAATGCGTAGTTATGTGGACCCAAACAAGCGCTACTGGAAGCTAAAATGATCTAATTGACATGTATACAATATACCTTAGTTAACTCTGTCGAAATGTATATTAGCAAAACATTAGATATTCAATCAATACTTTATGGATCAACAGGAATGGGAGAGGTTAACAAAAAAGTACCAATCCTAGAAAACAAAATCCACATATTTATTTATATTTACAGAATTCGTGATCATGACTTTTTGCTATGAACGAAACGTTTTTGCTTCAGTGAAGCAATTGCAGGATTAGAGGTAGCAAATTGGGCATGTGTAGACTTCCAGAGGCGGGGAATCTAGGGGAATTATCCCCCAGGGATGCCCATCACTGCTCTTTGGGGAAGGCGGGAGTGTGGCACTTTATCGCGCTAGTAGCATATGTTGTGGATACCTAGTGGTGTTGGTCTCGATGTGTTAGCCCATTGAAAGTGCAAAGTAGCAACATGGGAGGCCGAGGCACCCATGTGTTTCTCTATTACGGTTGGGTGGTAAAGGTTTATTCAGGTTCCTATGTACATGCAATTGAAGGATTAGCTATCGCACATTTTCCTCAACTAAGACAGTATCACTCATTTTGAGAAATTATTTTATCCATTCATATCATCAAATATACCCGCTGCAACATTGTTGATGATAGACCTAAGGAACAACACATTTTTGTTGTAAGGACTGAATACAAATTAAGGTAAAGCAAAGACCTGATGAAAATAACTTGTTGAAATTATATAAACATGCACAATACATTGTTATTGTCGGGATGGAGCATGTAATAATCTTCCTATCACACATACCAAATAATAAGAAAGCTCCTTAGATGAATTGTTTAAAGTACTGTAAAAGTTTCTAGATAACAACTCACTCCGCTCATTGGTCAATTTCCTTTCCTTTTTGAATCCACCAATTTAGAAACTCTTGTTCACATTTTTCGAAGCCCCAATCCATAAACTCGTGTTCTCATTCCTGTAATCAGACAAGCGAGTTCTAAAGAGCACCCAAATGTGCTACTATTTGCCAGCTTCATATCAAATTAGCAAGAAAATGGCTCAATAGATAATTTTCTCAAGAGCAGCCAGCTATTGTAATGCTCTTCTCTCAGCCTAAACTATGACTAAAACCAATTTTCTAAGAACTGCCTTTTGTGTCACTTCATTTGTATTTTTAGCAAATAGAAATATCCAAAAGGTAATTAAGTTAGCTTAGTAGCATTTAGAAAATGATTGGACCAGGTACACCAATTGATTGAAACCAGTACATGGATACATTCTTTCACAGACCTTTCAAATAATATATTTATCTAATTATATTGCAAAGACAATGCCACTGAACTTTATCCAAACAAACAAATGGCAACAAAGCCTTTATTCCCAAGAAAGTCAGGGTAGGATGCTACTGAACTTTGTCCAAGATCAGTATTCCTATGAGACCAACTAACCAATGAACGGAGCAATATAATATACTCACTCCGATCCATATTAATTATCGCTGAAATGGATATATCTAGACATGTTTTTGTGCCAAATACATTCAATTCAGCAACAATTAATATGGATCAAAGAGAGTACATGCTTTAATAATAAAGAGTATGGTTTGTACCACATTAGGCATGGCACATAAACATATTCAAAGAATAAAAGGGAGAAGTCCAACATGTTCGCGTGTGGTCTGGATATAACCACACAACTAAAATCTACAACAACGATGTAATTTCCTCAATCAAGTAAACATTAATGGTATGGACGTGGTTGATGTAGCATAGATTAAATATTACTATGCCTCACATGAGCTCGAAACAATAAAGGAAGTTTGTGTAACAGTATTACCACCTATATAGGTATTTTTCCCACAAGTTCCCGATCTTTAACATGCCATATCTTCCGGTCCTCGGAATTTGAAACTAAATTAATTCTAGGCTACCCAATTTAGTTCATTCATATTTCTCTAAGGAACATAAACTCAGCATCTCTAGGATGCCAAACAAAAGCTGAAACTTGAAAATTGACATCAAGTTCTATTACAGCTAGATAATATCCCTATACAGGGCATACAATATGTATCTAAATAGTATCAACACCACTTGTAAGTTTGGAAATATTTTTATTATATTGGAGCGCTTCCTTGTTGTAAATGATTCCTCCCCCCCCCCAACTACCTATCATCGGCATAGGCGCTTGCAGGCGTCCATGCAAGCAAGACCAAGGGACTTACCGGGGGCCAGGGCAGCATGGCGGTGAGGGTGACGTCGAGCGAGGAAAGAGGACAAAGAAACCTACAGGGTTATGATTTTCTCCGACGCCTTCACTACGAAACTAGCTATAGATAGACATAGGACCATGCGCCACAAAAGTTATCCAGTGGCGCATCCGGAGAAATGCGCCACAGAACCACCAAACTTCTGTGGCGCATCTTCTAGAGCCATGCGCCACAGAAGTTTGGTGGGACCCACACCAGCCGTTGGACCATGAATCTTCTGTGGCGCATTACTACATATGCGCCACAAAAGTTTGGTGGGACACATAGCAGGCGGGGTCTGACCGTGCTTTGACCAAACTTCTGTGGCGCATACAAGGAGATGCGCCATAGAAGTTTATATCTTCTGTGGCGCATATCGCAATATGCGCCACAGAACAATTATGTGGGCCCCACTCTCTGGACACCTATGTACAAGCTTCTGTGGCGCATTGTTGCGTATGCGCCACAGAAGAACAAACTTCCGTGGCGCATGTGCGCAGTATGCGCCACAAAATGTTTCGTGCTTCTCAGATTATTTGTTTACACACATTTTTCTCTTGTGCTTTTACCAACTAAACAAGTGCCAGTGGAATAGGTAGAATATATTAGACAATCTAGTAGATAGACATATGCAGTGGCATACATCGTTGCAAAATGCACATGCGCATAGCGTTGAACAGCAAAACAACAATGCCATACATCATTGCAAATACACAAACTACAACATTGCAAATCCCTTCAAAGAGCTGGTGGGGGCGATGGCGGTGGAAGATGCCAAACCTCCCTGTTCACGCGCGCCTGCAGCCTGCGGACGTGGTCCTCCATGGACACGTTGGGGTCGAGCACCGGCCGCCACCCGATTGGTTCCGCCATGCGCGCCCTCTCCTCCGAAGACGCGAGCACGGCGTACAACCTCATGGCCTTGTTGTAGAGGGTCTCGTGCCGCAGTCTGGCCTCCTCCTCGATTAGGTTGACCTCCGAATCCCGCGGCGGCTGACTCCGAGCACTGCCCCTCGACCTCGCCCCTCCACTGCGAGTAGGCTGCAGGGAACGCGAGCGGGCTGTGCTCTCCAGCGAGTCTTCCGACGAGTTGTGGGAAGAAGACATGAGGGCAGGTATGTTGCTTTGGACAGGGAGTGTGGCATATATATAGAGGGGTGTCATTAAAGAGCTCTATCTGCCACCTTTATTTGGTGCAGATCTGTGCCCTCAGTGTTCTGTGGCGCATGGGTCAGATATGCGCCACAAAAGTTTAACCTTCTGTGGCGCATAACCACCCTATGCGCCACAGAACACTGAGTGTCAGGCCCATAGTGTCTAGCCACTGGCCAAGGTTCTGTGGCGCATTCGTTGGCCATGTGCCACAGAAGATTGAGTCAGGGGCCCACATGGCCCACTGCACCCTATGGCCAAGGATCTGTGGCGCATGCAGCCTGTATGCGCCACAGAAGATTGAACTTCTGTGGCGCATACGGCCTATATGCGCCACAGAATCCTTCGACCAGATCTGCACAAAGGTGGCAGCTTTGCTTCCTCCTCTCTCCCACCATCCATTTCACATCCTTCTTCCCCCTCCTCCCAGCTCGTCTTCCTTCTCTCTCTCATCCCATTGTGTCTATACTTTTCTACATTTTGTTGTATTTAAACCTACTATAGTTGATAGATTGGCTAGGGAAAGCCTTTCTCCAACTAGTTGATCTAAAACACATATACTTTTCTCCTCCACATCTCTATTTGTGTACTATTATCTCTCTATAGATCTATTGAGCCACACTCTCTCACATCGCGCTCTCGACTCGGTATTCTATCTACCCGGTGAGTAATTGGCCATGAATATGCAAGTTTTATAGGTGTAAAGCTTGTCGCGCGAGCGGTGTGTATATGCGATGCATGCATGGCGTGAAGATGATGTTTGTGCATGAAACTTGTGTGGTGCATGAATGCTTGCATGGGAAGAAGATTCTTGTTTTTTGCTTGTCTCTGTCCCGGTGTGGTGCATGGATGTTTGCCGAAATGTTGACTCATTTCCATTTCGGCAAATTTTTGCACCACCCATATGTCCTACTTTTAGGAAAGGTCATGCCGAATTTTTCCGGCGACGACCATGCATGTGTGTTTTGTGTGTGTGTATTTCTAATTAACCTACTCTCTGTCTTTTTGCTCTATATGTGCATACCGCGTAGGCTACCATGGTCGTCAGCATGAGCGAAGGTCGAGTTACTAGGTATAAGAAAGACGCCAAGGCGGACATGATTCGGAACAACAAGACCCAGATAAGATGTCCATGTCGAACATGCAAACTCCAGCGCTGGATCGACCCTGATTCTGGACAATTGGAGGATCACCTGCTCAGACGCGGTTTCATGTGTGATGACTTCGATGAGGAGCTGGCAGTAAATGGTGTTGGTCATCATGAAGACTTGGGCGAGCGAGAAGACGAAGAGTCTCCCGACGGGCATGGTAATGATGACGAAGAATATACCGGCGACGGGCACGATCATCATGACAAAGAAGGAGATGTCGACGGGCATGACCATCATGAAGAAGGAGAAGAAGCGAACACCCAGACGCTGCTAACTTCGGTGTTAAGGGATCCTCATATTCAGGAACTGCTTCTCAAGGAGACGAGCAACGCCAAAGCTGCAGCCAGAGAGAAAGCCAAGCTGGCAGAAATGGAGTTAGATGGGATGACTCCATTATATCCTGGGTGTCGGCCCGAGGATACATGCCTGAGTGTAACGCTCAAGGCTCTAGAGATGAAGGCGGAACACAAATGGACCGACGTGAGCTTCCATGCTAACATGGAATTCTGGCACGATCGTCTTCCTAACGGGAACACATTGCCAACAAGTATAGAGGAGGCCAAGAAAATCGTGTGCCCTCTCGACCTACCGCACGCTAAATACCACGCATGTATCAATGATTGCGCATTTTATCGTAACGAGTACGCGGAGAGAACCACATGTCCGGTGTGCGGCCATGGACGGTACACGAGAGGGAACAAGAAAGTTCCTCGAAAAGTGGTATGGTACTTTCCTATCACTCCCCATCTACAGAGATATTTCGTAGATCCTAAGGAAGCAAAGCTAATGCAATGGCACGCGGAAAGGGAGAAACCCGAAGATGATCCAGAGAAGGGCAAGATCCTAACACACCCTTCAGACGCTAGCTAGTGGAATGCATTGGACATCAAGTTCGAAGAGTTCGGGGGCGATGCAAGGAACGTTAGGCTGGGTATGAGCACTGATGGACTCAATCCTTTTGGCAACCAGAGTAGCACGCATAGCACCTGACCCGTGTTTGTATGGCCATACAACATCCTCCCGTGGCTCTGCACAAAGCAAAGGTACGTACAAATGAGCATTCTTATTCAGGGGCCGAAACAGCCAGGTGTCGATATGCATCTTTATCTTGGGTTGTTGAAAGAGGAGTTAGCCACGTTGTGGGAGACGCCAGCCCATACGTGGGACGCCTACACTAAAGAATATTTCCCTCTGAGAGCCGCGTTGCTCACGACGGTGCAGGACTATCCTGGTTACGCATATGTATCGGCCCAGGTGAACCACATACACAATGCATGTGTCAAGTGCATGGATAAGACCCCGCATCTCCAGCTACCCAAGGATCCCGGGTCTTCGAAAATCGTGTTCCAAGGGACTCGAAAGTGGCTTCGCATGGATCACCCGTGGAGAAAACGCGGTGACCTGTTCAATGGTAAAGACGAAAGAGCCCAGCGAGAGCGGCGGCGAAGAAATCGAGGAGCTTCTGAATAATTGGGATGAGTGCCCAGCGCCAGGGAAGAAGCGACCAAGGACAAAGCCGCTTCTGGGTGTATGAAAAGCAAGGTCTATTTTCTGGGACCTGCCGTACTGCAAGGTCCTCCACACGCCCCATAGCCTCGATGTAATGCACATCACGAAGAACGTTACCGAGTCTGCTTGGCACTCTCCTCAACATGCCGGAGAGGACCAAGGATGGGCCGAAAGCAAGAAATGACCTGAAATTGCTTGGCATCAAGAAGGAGCTTCAGTACCCTGATAGTGATGACGATGACGATCAAACGGAAGGGACTCAGGGTCGCTGCAAAAGTGTTAAGAAGAATGAGGTGGTTGTGCTTCGCGCTGCCTGCTTCACTCTGTGTCAGGAGGAGATCGAGCAGTTTTTCAGGTGCCTCCTAGGAGTCAAAGTTCCTCACGGTTACTCGGGCAAGATAAGCAAGTATCTCGACGTAGCAAAGAAGAGGTTCAATGGTATGAAGTCCCACGATTGTCACGTGATGATGACATAGATACTTCCAGTTGCCATACGAGGGATAATGGACGAGCACGTCCGTGAGACGCTGTTTGGCTTGTGCAACTTTTTCGACGTCATCTCTAGGAAGTCGATCGGCATGAAGCAGCTCGACAGGCTACAGGAAGAGATCGTGGTGATACTATGCAAGCTCGAGATTTACTTTCCGCCCGCATTCTTCGACATCATGGTGCATCTACTTGTCCATGTCGTGGATGACATCATCCAGCTCGGGCCGACATTCCTGCATAACATGATGCCGTTTGAAAGGCTGAACGGTGTAATCAAAGGGTTCGTTCGCAACAGGTCCCATCCAGATGGAAGCATAGCCAAGGGCTTTCTGATCTATGAGTGCATCTCTTTCTGCCAGAACTATCTAACCACCGAGAACGAGGATGTTGGAATACCCACCAAGAAGCACCTCGGCAGGCTCGCTGGGTATGGTCACCGCGAGGGCCACCGCTCACTGCATGTCGGCATTGCTAATCGACGCGTCGACTTTGCCAGGGCACACCGAGTCGCACTACAACACATTGAATTGGTCAGCCCTTGGGTGGAAGAGCATAAAAGCTTGATCGAGCAGGAGTACGTGGACCGGGCCCGCCCGAGGAAGAAAGGAGACGTAACAAGAGAACACAACTCCACCTTCACGGGTTGGTTCAAGAAAAGTCTGCTGGACAATCCCCCGCAGACGCCTTCTACGGAAGATCAACAACTCATATTCTCCTTGTCACAGGGCCCAGCGCATAACGTAAAGACCTATCAGTCATACGACATCAACGGTTACAGATTCTACACCGAGGAAAAGGACATGAATAGCGAATATCAAAACTCAGGAGTTACTACAATGTCCTTCGCCGATGACGAGACTACTGTCATGGAAAGATTCTACGGAAGGATCGAGGAGATATGGGAGCTCGACTACTGTGGAGAGATGGTACCGATGTTTCGTGTTAGATGGGCCAAGAACGTCGAAAAAGAAGGCCGATATTTCACCACCTGCGTTATACCAGATGCGAAGTCGGCAAAGAAATCCTCCACGAAAAATGAGCCGTGGATACTCGCTAGCCAAGTTGATCAATGTTTCTTTATTACCGACCCGTCAAAGCCCAGTCGTGTTGTAGTGAGGAGGGGCAAGAGGAGCATCATCGGAATGGAAGGATCCGCCAACGAGCAAGACTTCGACAAGAATGGCGATCCGAAGATCGAAGAGGAGTTCGACAAGTACTTCAACATGCCTACTACTACAGTAAGAAGAAAGACCACACTACCTACTAAAGGTTGTCTGTTCACGAGAAGAAATATCATAGTGCCCGGGCTAAAGTATTCAACCGCGAAGAAAAAAGGCAAGAAGATTGTGAAGAGAGGCTAGCTCGACACATCACATGACGACGTGCGACTTTTTTGTATTAGTTAGAGACTAAAATATATATTGTGATATTCATATATATATACATGTGTATGTTCTTGGTTTTAAATATATTTGTAACATATATATTTGTTCTTGCTTGTTTTAATATAACATAATTAAATATATTTGTATCATATAATTAAAAATATTTTTTAATTAAGAAAAAAGTCTGAAACAGCCAGGATTCGAACCTGGGCTGCACAGATTTAGAGCACCAAGACTGACCACTAGGCTAGATTGTTGTTTGATGCAAACGACAACGCCGCGCGTATTTTGGACCAAGCACACATGTTCTGTGGCGCATTCCTCCGATATGCGCCACAGAAGCTTCACACTTAGCCAAAATAATTGTTCGGCCTTTCCCGCCTCCCACTTGCCAACTTCCCCCCACACACGAGCCCGCACGCACCAGAGAACCCTAGCGCCGCCGATCGAATCGCCCGCCCGCTGCCGGAGCCCATGGAGGAGCCTGCCGCTGGAGCCCATACGTGGAGGAGCAGGAGCCATCGCCGGAGCCCGTGGTGGAGGAGGAGCCGCCGCCGGAGCCCGTGGAGGAGCAGGCACATGAGTCCGTGGTGGAGGAGGAGCCGCCGCCGGAGACCGTGGAGGAGAAGTAGAAGGAGCCCGCGGAGGAAGAGTAGGAGCGTAACCTCCCCGTCCACGCCACCTTGCCGTCCACGCCACCTCGCCATCCACCCCTTGGTGAGGTTCAGGCCTCCCCTCCCCTCTCTCTGCATCTGTTCTGCTCCTCCATGGGCTCAGATGTGTGATTGCATCTGTTCTGCATCTGTTCGCCGTCCCAGATGCGTGTTACTAGGTGCTGTTCTTGCCAGTGGTTATTAGGTGCTGTTCTTGCCAGTGGTTCTTATCAGATGTTCTTGCCAGTGGTTCTTATCAGATGTTCTTGCCAGTGGTTACTAGGTGCTGTTCTTATCAGATGTTCTTGCTAGTGGTTACTAGGTGTTGTTGTTATCACATGTTATCAGATGCTGCTATCTAGCTTAGGCTAGATAATATGGTCAATGATGTTGGTCCGAGACCAATTTTTACTAAGAACAAATGTTATTTACTTGCTGTCCATTATCAGATGAGTTGAACTAATGATTCCTAAAACATTTAGGAAGATGATTTATTTGTTTTCTTGAGAAGATGTAGTTGAAATTGTCCTGATGATAGAAATGATCTGGTTATTATAGAGGTGCTACCCTCTATTGGGATGTGCCCTGTATCATAATATGATTTGATATGCTGCTATCTAGCTTAGGCTAGATAATATGGTCAATGATGTTGGTCTGAGACCAATTTTTACTAAGAACAAATGTTATTTACTTGCTGTCCATTATCTTCTATGTTCTATGATCAGTATATCATGCTCTTGCATGAAAACAGATGCTTGTAAAATGATCAATAGATAGATCTAGAGCTTTGAGAAATATCCTGATGCTGGATTTGATTGTGGTAGCCTGTGGCTCTTTGCTGGTGTTGCCTGCTCTTATAGTTCTAGTGGTTGCTCTCTCCTTGATCTACTATCCTGGCTTGGTGCTGCTGCTTCCCCTTTATCTTGTTGTTTATATGAAATGGTGCTGTTTATATGAAATGGTGATGTTTATATGAAATGGTGTTGTGTTGCTGTTTATATGAATCTGTGATGGATGATGATGGATGTTTATATGAATCTATGCTGTGTTGCTGTTTATATGAAATGGTGCTGTTGCTTCCCCTTTATCTTGCTGTTGCTTCCCCTTTCTCCTTGAAATGTTGCTCATTTGAATCTGTGATGGATGATGATGGATGAGGTCAATGGGGTTGTCAATGGGGCTAGGTTTTTTTTTCTTGCAGGGATTTCAATTGAGTTGCCCATTTCTCCCGAAGTGTTGATTCACTTCCGTTTCGGTTGAGAAATGGGCACTCGTAGGTCCAAAATTAGCAAAGGTCATGCCGAATTTTTCGGTCGATATTTGTGCTAACCTTTTGTCTCTTTTTTCGTAATAAAGAACAAACATGTCGACTAACGACGAGGCCGGTCCTTCTAAACAAATGAGCGTCGAGGATCTAGCCCGAGAGGCCAACAAATTGTTCTGGGGGCCGTCCGAAGAGCATGAGGAGGCAAAGGAGATGAGAATGACACCACCACCGACGACCGTCATCGGAGGTGCTGGGGGCGAGGAAGATCTAGATTACGAGGGGGACGACGATGACTACGATGGAACTAGTGAAGGCGGGAAGGAGGGTAACACCACCACGGATGCTGGCGAGCGCACAGATGGTGGTAGCGGCAACCCGGCCACCATACATAAGAAGAAGAAGAAGGATATTAAGGATCAGAAGCCGCAAGTGCTCGCCAACGTCTGTGATGAGTTCACCGAGGTCACAGAAGGTGGCCAACCCATTGCGCCTTCATCGATTGCCTGCGGGTACGGCATGCAACTCGGGTGCATCGTCCGGGAAAGCATGTCGATCAACATGAAGTACATACGACGTAATCATGCTTTGGTCGAGAACCTCCTTAAGAAGCTTCACAAGCGATACACATTCCCAGAGAAGTTCAGAAACCTGGAGAGTAATAAGAACCCGGTGAACAAACTAGCACCGACAAAGATGAGCAACGCCTTGAGCAGCTGGAAAACCCGGGTAAACAACATTGACAAAGGTGAAAGTTGGGAGATTATAAGTAGGAAAAATCCGATGCTCGACGAAGAAGAGTTCAAGATATTCAAGACAGACTTAGATACCGCTGCCTCTAAAGCATGGACTGAGTGGGGAAAGACTATGCGAGAGAAGAACATAGGTAACCACTGGCTTGGAAGCGGCGGATACAGAGGGAAACAACCCATTTGGGACAAGGAGGACGCCGAGCTTGAACGCCTGGGTAAAGAGAACCCATGGCATAAAATTACAGACCTGCAGATCCAACAATTTGTTCGGGCCCGCTACTACCTGGACCCTGTTACAGGGGAGTTCGTCACCGACGACCCGGATGTGAAGGCATTTGAGGATGAGCTGGTAAGGAATTTACCGTGGATCTCTCATTAAAATAATTAAGCCAAGAATCTAAATGCATGCATGGGTTCACCTCTCCTTGTATCTCTGTAGGAGAAGGAATTGAACGCTAGCGAGGACTTGTCGTCCCAAGATTCGGCGGCGGAGCCATGGGACACTGTTTTTAACAGGGCGACGAACACTTACAAGAAGAGGGAGAAGAAGTTGCCGCCAAAATCAGCTGGCCGTGTGTCCGGCTTCGGTACAAGCATGAAGTTTACCGAGTACTACAAAGAGGACGCAAAGAAGAGGAGGGAGAGGAAGAACCAGTCGGCGGCTAAAGATAAAGCCGAGGTTGAAGAGCTGAAGTTGAAGGTGAAGACATTAGAGGCAAAAGTGGACGAGAAAGCAATGGACAAGTTATTGGAGGAGAAGCTTCGCGCGATCATCCCCCCTGGGTTGATGGAGGGGCTAGCTGTTTGGAATGCGGGAGGTCGACAGGGGCCGATAAACGTGCCCAGCTTTAGCGGCAGCAACTCGAGCATCAACGTTAACGCGTCGCCGGACTTGGTGACCCCGCCGGCCACCATCGCGGCGCAGCGCAAAAAGAGCTTGTTGTCGCACAGCTGCCCCCTGCTGCTCCCGCCAAAAATACCAGTATCGCACAGCCGGCGGTGGCACCAGTACCGCGAGAGAATGCTGATGATAGGCCTGCCGCCGGGATCGGCCGTGTGTCGACATTAGCCGAGCTCAACGCCCTCACCAAGGTAACTAATATCATACTCCGCTTCATCTTCTTTATGCGCCTTTGGTGATTGCCACCTCGATCATGATACCCAACACATATGTGTCGATATTCAGGATGCTACTTGCGTACTACTCCACAAAGTTGCCGACGGCGAGTTGAAGGATCTTGCCAAGGGCAATATCATACAACCGGCAAACCGCACGATGCACAACAATGCAATGGACGATGCCGTGATGAGGGTCCGGATTGCTCGGGTGTTGCCAGGGTGCGATGACATGGACCCCCCTTTCAACCTCAGGGAGCCGACGAACACAAGACCCTTGCAGAATGCCACGGCTGGCCCTTGACATGGCCGAAGAGTCAGATTCGTCTTACGGGGCACCTAAGTGCCACCTCGATCGCTCGGCCACCACCTCGGATGACACCTGTCACCGGTGCCACCTCGATCGTCCGGCCACCACCTAGGAAGCCACATGTCATCGTCGCCACCGCCAGTCGCCACCAACAACTATTGGGAGCGTGTGGGCCACCCCAAGGCGATGCCGCCGTCGCAACGCAACCACCGTCGCCCCCGCCACCACCATCTCCACATGGCGGCAACAACGATTATGATGAAGAAATTGTCAACATCAACGACTACATCAACACCGGAGACGGCATAGGATTGTACATGCCTGCTGTGGATGAAGAACCCTTCGTCGCTCGCGAGGGTCAAGGTGGGCGTCCCACTACATGCACGCAAGCCTGGTCTTCGGAGGTTTATCTCAAGAGACGCCTTCGGCCGCCGATCAACAGGAGAAACCAGTTGGATTCGTCTTTAGCCCTGACACACTCCAAAAGGCGGCCGTTGAGCACTTAGTATCCCCAGTGGAGGAGCCTGCTCAGAAGACGAAGAAGCACATGAAGAGAGGTAAGAAAGCTGAGAGCCAACCTCCTCCGAAGAGGATCCGGGCTAAGGATGACATCGTAACAGCCCGTGAGGATGGCTTGCCCAGGATACATATAGCCGGTGAAACGATACTGACTCCGGAGCTGCTTCGCCTTGCTGGTGGACATATGCGCGCTTTGAGTGATAGTATCAAGAAACTAGAGGGCATTCTTCTTAAAGACAAAGATCCAAATTACCCGGTTTTCACTGTCAAGGTGCCATTGGACGTGGACTTCGTCCATGAAGCCCCCGCGGACGTGTTCTTCATATCGTACGAGGACGTCTTCAAGCTGTTTCTCTTGAAACGGCTGGACTATAATATGGTCCGCTTATTCGTGCTCAATCTGGCGATGAAGACCAAGAGAGAGCAGACCCCCTACATCGCGATAGTGGATCCCTACTACATGCGTGATAGCCAGTTGAGGGAAGGATCTGAGACGCGTGCCAAGGCGACGACGTATCTCGAGAAGTTCATGGTAGACCACTACAAGGAATCTGGCATTATATGACCCTCTATTTTTGTCACAAAATCGTCACAATAGTCTGTTTATGACGATTCTATGACGATTTTGAGATCGTCGAAAGCTAGGCGTCGCTAATGAACTATAACGACGATTTTATTGAAATCGTCATAAGATACTATGACGATTTGGGATCGTCATAACCTCTATGACATTCCAAAATCGTCATGTGCAACCAGCCCACGCCACGTGGACGATCCGACGTGGCAGAACTTTGTGACGAAATGAAAACGTCTTAACGTGAATTTAGCCCGGCTAGCCCATTAATTTGGTTATATGGGCCAGCCCATTAATTTGGTCCATTATGAATTATTATTCTGGAATTTTTTTTCGAGTTATTGGGCCAAACAGATGCATTTTTAGGGTTCTCTATATTCTGGCTACTGGACTTTTTAGTGTCGGGCTTACATTTGGGACATGGCCTTACTCGGTATATTAGCTTATATTTTAGTTTTTTCTGAAAAAGAAATGTCCATTTACACTTTCTTCTGGGCCAAGGCCTTTTATTCCAGTCCAGATTACTTTGGCTATGGCCATTTCATTACTGTGGGTTGTGGCCTGTTTACTAAGGCCACTATTTCATTCAGCACAAACTAAATAGACAGGAAATCAACATTTGAAATTCAAAACCAATATTTCAATACATCATGTAGCATTTCAAACACTAAATTAACATCATGTAGCATCAGGCATCATTTCAAATAACAGCAGGTTCACAGTCACCTCGTATCATTTCAAGTAACATCATGATGTAGGATCAGGTTCAGTCAAGGTACATCAGGTTCACAGCCAAAACGACAGCAAGATACTCACAGCAAGGTACTCAAATAACAGCAAGATGCTCATCGCCAAAAAAACAGTAATAAGATACCCATCGCCCAGCAAGATACCCATCATGTGATTTTGGCTCCAAATAAAGCCATCATGTGAGCAAGCTTCTCCTCATGCTCTTGCACCCTCTTGACCAGCACCTGGTACTCCTTGTCCCGTTGAGCTTGTGCAGCTTCTACCTCTTGCGTCGCCTTCTTGATTGCAGCCAATTCTTCAGACATCTCTTTACTGCTTCACTTCGCAACTTCTCTTGCGTGTCACGGACATGAGCAGACATACCGCATGTGAACTGTTCATCTTGTTCTTGGAGCCCGTCTGGAGGCCAACATTCTTCAGGAATGTGCTTGACGGCGCCTCATTGGTGAGAACTTGGGCAACCACCTCCACAGCAGACTTTGGTTGTTCACCTTCTGGTACCGGCTTAGCCATCTCAGCTTCCATTTTGCTCTGCCATTTGGAATCAGTTGCTCAAAGATGTTAGGAAACATTAGCATGTGCACAAATAGTAGGAGCAGAATTGCAGAAAAATAAGTTAATCCACTAGGAGCAGAAGCAAAGAAATATGAAATGGACAGTATCATAAGTTCTTAAAGTAGACAAGAACTACAGCATACTTGGAGAGCAACCTTCCGATAAGAAATGAAGAATAACATGCTTACCAAACAACTATAGACCATATCCAACATTAATAAGCTTATCAAGTAAACCATTAAAGAAACCTAGGCAGAACTAAACAAGTCCACACACAGATTTAATCACAACCAGGAAAGGAGTGACTCACTATAGCATCTTGAATCATGCGAGAGAAACCAGCTTTCTTGTTGTGGGTGACCTTAAACATGTCAATGGCATTAAGCTCTTCACCCCGACGTTCCTCCCTCCAAATGATTTCCAACATTATTAAGAACACAGGCTTATAAGGACACAAGTTAATTATGCCTAAATAAAAATGTAAGTGTATCTTACAGCTGCATAAAGATGAGCTAGATAGCACCGCGAACCGGTCTTCTGTTGAAACTTTACTAGTCCTCGATTGGTCCTGTTCTTTTGGCATGTGTCCTACATATGGGAGCATTTTTATAAGAACATTTCCATCAATCTGCATACTAGAATATAAACTACTTTATGATACTTGACCAGATTATGTATCATATCAAGCAACAAAATGAGCATGTATCCTATCACATACAACATTAGATAAAATAAAGCAGTTCACTTGACATGAATGTTCCTTCAACATTCAAACTTCAAAAAACAGTAGTTGATAGCATATAAAACTACAGTACATGGTAATTACAGAATATAAAGGTCAAGAAATGCAAAATACCATGTGTTTCGGGTTTGTCCACAGCTTGAGCAGCGCTTGTCATTCCTCATCAGAGATGTATGAAACAGGGGACTTGATGCTGAGTTCAGCTGCTGGTACTTGATCGAAAAACTTCTTCTTGACCAAATGCCGTCTTTGTTTTGAAACATTCTTCAAGATATCAGTGCAGGCTACCTTAACTTCCTGTGCATCAGTGTCCATCTCAAAATTTGCCTACAAACACAGTAAATAAAGCAATGATAAGATAAGTAACCAAATGACAAAAAATAGTAGAAAAAACAGATTCAGGTAAGGACTCATGAGCTTACAGCAACTTTTCCTATATAGTCTTTCACCATAGCCTTGTCCTTTTTGTATTCCTTGAAGTGTGGAAGAATGGGTGTATGGCTTCTTGCAATCATCCCACCTTCTGATGCAAACTTTGCAGCTAGCACGGGCCTCTCGGCAATTTCATCCCTTCAGCAATTTCAATCCTCACTTTGCTTCCCAAACCCTTGGTCATCTTTTCCAGGCCTGTGCCTTTTCTCTTGCGGCTGACTACCACAAGTGATGTGCCTGAAATAGAAGCAAGCAGTACAATATCAGTAGAAATAGAAGCTACAACAGTAAAAAATTACAGCAAGTTTTCCAAATATCAGTACAATAAATATATTTTAAATCAGATGTGCAGATAAATTACAGAAAACAGATTTCGGCGCTTGTTTAGTTTGGAAATACTGATATCCATGCACAGCAATAATCTCAATTAATTGACTAGTAAAGGATTTGTGCTACTATTATTTCATACTTACCTTCATCACCCATAGGCTGCTCAGGTGCGGAATCGAATTCATCATTTCTGTCCACCAGAGGCTTAACAGTATTTGAGGTCCATACGGACGGTACTTCCTTCATCCATGGACATAGACCCATCATCCCATTGCATTGAGCTTCCACCATCCTTGCGAAGTAGGCCTCCTTCATTGGCTACATCAACCACCTTCGTCGCTTTTATGACTCTAGCAGTAGCATGTTCATCAAGACACATCAACTTATCTGATCCTCCTGGTGGTACAGCAAACACCCTTCCTGGAGCCATTGTTGTAGTTGTAGCTGGGCTACGTGTACTATTTCTCTTTCTCTTAGCACACTTCTTCCTCCTCCTAGGAACCTTCGGGACCTCGCATGAAAAGCATTAGACCACAGATTAGAAATAAAACAGTGTAAGCATAGAATGAAGGAAAACAAGGAAAAACACACATCAAACAAATAAACCCCCCTCCAAACAAGTTAGAATTTGCACCTTTACAATCTTGTCCACTACAGTATCGTCAACTTCTTCCTCAATAATATCTTCATCTCTAGGATTGTAGTCCGAGCTCTCGCCTTGTGTTATGGCAGATGCGGAGGAGTCCTCAGCTATTATTGCACTACCATTTGAGTTTCTAATCATTGAGGCTATCCGGGAGATGCCAAGAGATTGGAAGACACGGTTGTTCCTCATCATTGTCCTAGCCCTAATCTTCTCAAGTTCAGTGAGGGGCGCTTCTTTACATGGATAAGAAAATATGCATTAGATGGATGGTTGAAATGCATATGGGAGCAAGACAACTCAAACAGCCAATGTATCTTATCAGGTTTTAGTTTCATTAAATCTAGTAGATTAACAAGAAATTTCTATATTGAAAATATAAACCAGTACATGGACCAGGGAACCCATGAAGCATTTGATGACAAGGTGTGAACCAGCAGCAGAATAAGTACATGGACAATCAAACAGATTATAGCAGCAGAAATTATAGCACATACAAGCTTACAAGCAAGATTATAGCAGCAGAAATTTTAGCACATCAAAGCTACAAGCAAGATTATAGCAGCAGATTACAAGCTTATAAGCTTAGCACATCCAATCACAGCATTACATGGACAACCAAACAGATTACAAGCTTAGCACATCCAATCACAGCATTTATAGCATCAAGCATATACATGAGGAGCAATTTGCATACCAGCAGGCTGCGTCTTCCTTGTCATTCTTCCCATTCCTGATCTCAAAATCCTGAGCAACATCAAGTAAAAGTCAGACCGTGTGTTGTCAATAGATGCTTCCACAAAGATCAGATAGACATACACAGTTACACAAAGGTCCAGTTATAAAATCTGCGCATTAACTACAAAGTTACACTAAGCATTACACATAAACTTGGTATAGTCTTAGAGAACTCAAAATAAACATACACACATAGCCAGGTACCATGTACACCCATCGGTACATGGGAAAACCCAAAAAATAGAGTGGAACAGGGGCAAACAGAGTGCTCACATCACTACACACATCAATACCTTGCTCCAACATTTGCCTAGAACAGGGGAAACTCAAAATAAACATACACACATAGCCAGCTACCATGTACACCCATCTGTACATGGGCAAACCCAAAAAATAGAGTGGAACAGGGGCAAACAGAGTGCTCACATCACTACACACATCAGTACACACATCAGTACCTTGCTCCAACATTTGCCTAGAACAGGGGCAAACTCAAAATAAACATACACACATAGCCACATCACTACACACATCAGTACCTTGCTCCAACATTTGCCTAGAACAGGGGCAAACAGAGTGCTCACTAAATCAATAGGAGCATCAGCTTATAGTCAGTACAGATCTTCAAACCCAAAAAAATCAATAGATACAAGCTAGGACAGAACGAGCATCAATAGATAAAAGCTACATCCATCATAGTCAGTACAGATCTTCAAACCCCAAAAAAATCTCTGAACCAACTCATAGTCAGTACAAATCATAGTCAGAAAAAAAGAAGAGAGGCTCCCTATCTTCTGAACATGGACATGGACAATACACCTCCCTATCAGATCAAAGTCTAACCTAACCCTAACCCTAGACACGCCATGGAAGCCAAAACCTAACCCTAGACACGCCATGAGACAAACCCTAACCCTAGGAAGCAGGAAGTAGGAGGATCTAGGGAGATAGCCAGGAGACTCACCTGCTCTGGCCGTCGTGGGACGTCGTGGGAGATGGAGGGAGGGGTGGGTCGTGGAGCGAGCACTGGAGGGGTGGGTCGTGGAGCGAGCGCTGCCGATGGAGGGATATGGAGTGAGGGAGAGGGAGGGAGGGAGCGCTGCCGATGGAGGGATATGGAGGGAGGTGGGTGCCAGCCATCGGGAGCGAAGGCGCGCTGCCGCCAAGCGTCGTGAGATGGGGGTGGGTGGAGATGGGGATGGATGGAGTGGCCGAGTGGGGATGGGTGGGTCGGTCGACTCGGTGGGCGAGTGGGGATGGGTGGACCGAGTCCAATTGTCCAAATTACCCATGCCGAAATCTGTGGGCGGGAGACGTCGGCGGGAGAGGCGGGAGAGGGGGGAAATTTTGGGTTTTGGCGGCAGAATTTTGGGTTTGGGTTTATATAAGGGTTTTTATGCTATATATGTCACATAAAATGATGCAGCATGAAAAAAATTTCTTGGTATTTTTCCTTGCAACCGTGTCACATCAAATGACGCCAGGCGAAATATTTACATTGTTCGGACAGT
The DNA here is from genome assembly GCA_023614405.1 of Avena insularis. Taxonomy (NCBI): domain Eukaryota; kingdom Viridiplantae; phylum Streptophyta; class Magnoliopsida; order Poales; family Poaceae; genus Avena; species Avena insularis. The sequence goes on along the minus strand of CM042691.1, from coordinate 155,461,477 downwards.
TTTTGAATATTTTACGCCAGTTTCAAACTATGGTCAAAACGACGGGCATGAAGGTTCTTAGCTAGGGGATGAGTATCGCCAAACTTGCATTGGATCTCTAATAAAACAGCATATTGTGAGTCTAAAAATGATTTTTGCAAAAAATCATGAGCATACGATAATGTACCTGTAGTTCAAATCGGACCCAGCTCCTGCCGATTCGGCAGACATTTGTCTTTTTCGCCAGGGGTGGACCGAAAGGTTTTAGATATCCCAGTTGGGACATTTGTAAATGTAAGGTGGTCTATCATTTTAGAAAAATGTTGTGCTGGCATTTCGAAACTTTCATTTGGTGGTTGATTCACAAAACGGCCCATTTTTTGCGCTCGAAAAATAGAAAATAGTTTTTCGGTGCGACGACAAGGAAAACTTTCTCCTGCAACATTGTTCGCCATCCCAAGATGCACATGCATGCACAATATGTGCATGTTATCACAAACTATGCAGCGATTCTAGCCATAACATTGGCCATTTGGACCGAAAAGCCATGAAACCTCAAACATGATAGCTCATTTTGAGAAGGACTTTTCGAGATGCAATCAATATACCAAGTTTGGTATTTTTCCTTGCAACCGTGTCACATAAAATGACGCCACGCGAAAGATTTACATTGTTCGGACAGTTTTTGAATATTTTACGCCAGTTTCAAACTATGGTCAAAACGACGGGCATGAAGGTTCTTAGCTAGGGGATGAGTATCGCCGCATTGGATCTCTAATAAAACAGAATATTGTGAGTCTAAAAATGATTTTTGCAAAAAATCTTGAGCATACGATAATGTACCTGTAGTTCAAATCGGACCCAGTTCCTGCCGATTCGGCAGACATTTGTCTTTTTCGCCAGGGGTGGACCGAAGGTTTTAGATACCCCAGTTGGGACATTTGTAAATGTAAGGTGGTCTATAATTTTAGAAAAATGTGGTGCTGGCATTTCGAAACTTTCATTTGGTGGTTGATTCACAAAACAACCCGTTTTTTGCGACGAAATTTGACTCACTTACTACCGATTCAAATCTTATTTTATTCTAATAAAAAGTTGTTGCAAAATCTCACATATATAAAAGAAAAGTTTTTTCAAAATCTCACATATATAAAAGAAAATGAAAATCTTATTCTAAATATTATTTTATTTTCGAATGTGTTTTTTCAAAATCTCACATATATAAAAGAAAATGAAAAGTTGTTGCAGACTTAACGCCTCCCTCCCCCCGGACACGGCTCCCCCTAGCGAATTCTGCCTTTGAGTCACTGACATGTGGGTCCCGCGTGGACTGGGTCCCACCTGTCAGCAACCCAAAGTCAGAGGATCTCAGTCCCCCTTCCCCTCCCCTCCGCCTCCTCGAGCCACTCGCCTCCCTCCCCCCGAACACGGCTCCCCCTAGCGAATTCTGCCTTTGAGTCACTGACATGTGGGTCCCGTGTGGACTGGGTCCCACCTGTCAACGACCCGAAGTCAGAGGATCTCAGTCCCCCTCCCCCTCCCCTCCGCCTCCTCGAGCCACTTGCCTCCCTCCCTCCCCCTCCAAGTCCCCCGCAAGTCCCTCCCTTTCCTCCAAGTCCTCCTCTAGCCATTCGCCTCCCTCCCTCCCCTCCTCGAGCTCTCCGCCGATCTGCCTCCCTCTGCCCCCCCTCCTCGAGCACCGCCGGTAAGCCCCTCTCCCCTCCCCCGCAAGTCCCTCTCCCTCCCTTTCCCCGCAAGCCCCTCTCCCTCTCCCTCCCTCTCCCCTCCTCGAGCTCTCCGCCGATCTGGTGACTGCTCCGGCGCCGGCGGGAACCCGCATTCACCGGCGGGAACCCGCCTCTCGCTGCTCGCCCTCTCCTTCTGTTGGGTGGATTTTGTGGCATCTTGATCAATAGGCATATATTGATTTGTTATGTATGTTGTTGTTTCTGTTGCCTGCTGCTTTTTGATCGATCATTACGTTGTGTATCCAATTCCAAGCCCGAACTGGATTGATTTTTTCTGATTAATTAAATGTGTAGCAACTAGCTTGGAACTTCCGATCTTTTGTTTTTGGAAGAATTAGAAACTGCATAAGATTACTAGCATGCTCGCCACATTACTAATTAATCGTCCTCCTTACCACTGTTAACTAGCCTTCATGTTGTGCTTATACTCATGAAGTACTCTTATTTGGACTTGGATGTTTAGATATGAAAAAATATCAACCCAACAATAGACTTGGATGTTTAGATATGTCTGAAAGCTAAGCAGTGGCACGTCCTATTTATAAACAAAACATGACTGTCAACTGTGACTCGTTTGGATTGTCATCCATTTTACCCCAGGATACATTAAACAGTTCTCCATTTCACAACAACAGATGAGGGTGTTTGATTGGTGTATCTAGCTGTAGGCTTCTAGTCCGGCATAGACCGTATCACTGTTTTTCCCTCATATGCAATGCATGATTGGTGTATCTAGCTGTAGGCTTCTAGTCCAGGGTGTTTGCTAGTTGATTCATATTCTTATGATAACTGCCTGGTGCCTAGTTTGCTAGTTGATGCATGTACTGATTCAGTTTTTTTTAGGTGACCATGGACTCTCCGGGGGTCATCGAGCTTAGCTCGGATGACGAAGCTGTCATTGCTGCGGAGAGAGCTGCTCGAGCTAAGAGAGTCTGCTTTCGGGCTAAGCGTGCTAAGAAACCTGTCATGAAGCGGCTGCCATGAAGCCGCCGCTGCCAACAAGATTATCATGTGCCGAGGTAAAATCCTTTTCTGCCATTGTTCCTTTTCTTTATCTTTTACTTATGCAGTTTGCTGATTTGAAAATGTGCCTTTTTCTTTGCATGTAGGTCCCAAGTCAAAGGCAAGTGTCAGGTTTGATAAGTGGTGTGTGTATGGCAACAAGATTGCTTTGAAACACACACAGGTGTTGTTCATGAGGGAACTTGCAAAGAAGAAACCCACTCTACCAGTGTATGTATGCACTATGCAGCTAGCAAACACCGAGGAGCCAAAAGCTAAAATGGTAAACAAATTGTTTGCACTATGTCCTTGCATTGCTGATTGCATTTTGCTGATTGCTGATTGCATTGCTGATTGTATATTGCATTGTTGTTTGCATTGCAGTATTTCCCAAGGAACTTCACCAATGCCAACATCAGGCCGTACAAGGACTTCCCATCAAAGTTGAGGGTCTTCTGCGGAGGCCGTGATCCCATAATTCTCTCCCTCATCATGAGCAAAGGGAAGGGTAAAGGAGCACAAATTACAACCCAATAGTCCCAGGTGGTGGCGGCGTCCAGGATGCATAAGGGCGATGTCTTCATGTTCTGTTTCCGCCGCAGCCCTACCGACGGACTTAAGCTGGAGGTTAAGAAGGTCATGTAATCAGCTGGTTGTGTTGGTTGGTGCTGTTTTGTAAAAATGGTCCTCTAGGTTGCTGGTTGTGTTGTTATCAGGGTGCTGTTGGTGCTACTTATCCAGACTATGGAATGATCCTAGCTATCAGGTCCTAGCTATCAGAATGCTTTTGGTCCTGTAATGTCCAGACTATGAAATGATTCTCAAACCTACTAGTATCTATGAAATGGTTGCTTTTGATCAGGTTGCATTGTGAAATGGTTGCTTTTGATCAGGTTGCATTGTGAAATGGTTGCTTTTGATCAGGTTGCATTGTGAAATGGTTGCTTTTGATCAGGTTGTAAATATGGTCCTGTGATCTATGAAATGATCAGGTTGCTTTGTTTTTAAATGGTCCTGTGATCAATATACAATGCTACTTGTATCATGTGATCAGATACCTAACAAGGTCACTTGTGTAGTGTGGTGGCAGTTGACGCTGCAATAGTAGTAGGAGGTCCTGGGCTCAATCCCGAGGCCTCACCATTTTTCCTTTTTTGGACAGATTCAGAACTCACAATGATATGCACTCAAAGATTCAGAACTAAAATCACAATGATCATCCAGAAGTCACAATGATATTCATAATTCATCCAGAAACTAAAATGACATGGTCATCCAGAAATAGTAGTACATGGTCAAGATTACAAGGCAACAATAGGCAGAAATAGTAGTACTGATCTTGCTCATCCAACTAAAAGGATCTTGCTCCTGATCTGATCTTGATCCTCACCACTGCTCCTGATCTGATCTTGATCCTCACCACCACTGCTCCTGATCTGATCTTGATCCTCACCACTGCTTTCTTATGAGCATTTGCAACAAAGAATAGCAATTTCCAGTGAGCCACTAGCAATGAAATAAAAAAGAAAAGATAATGGAGGATAGAATTTACCTTGCATGTTGTCATCTACCATGTTTCCAGTGAGACAGTAATCATCATCGTCGAAATGCATCTGCCTTTTATCCTCACCATCGCTAAAGATCTTTGGAGGATCGTGTCATCTACCATGTTTTCATCATCGCATTCATGGCCCTCCACTACCTCCTTCCTTCTTTTCCTAATGTTTTCTACGAATGAAGCATCAAGTAACACTCGTTCCCGTCTCCTTCGCAATCTAGTATGCACACCGGGTTCTTTCTCTTGCACTGGAACTTCCTCAGTGTTATCATCTTGGTATGTTAGACCACCACCACCATTGAGACCCTTCTCCATTTCAGTTTCTTTCGCACTCCACAAATGTCTGTGCTGAAACTTTTGCACAACTTGCCAATTTCCACGCAAGTCGGTGTCTGGCACATAGAACACCTTTGTTGCTTGTGTCGTTAGGATAAATGGATCACTCTTATACCAGCACCTTCCAGTGTTAATGCTTTTGAAGTGTCCGTCATCTTGGATCCCTGTCTTCTTTCTGCCACCAAGATCAAACCAATCACAACGGAACAAGACGACCGATCGATGGACGCCTCTACTGGAGTTGTACTGGAGCCTTATGATGCTTTTAAGCTGACCATAGAAGTCCATCTCTTCACCATCATGGTATCCCTCGGCAACTATTCCACTGTTCTGCGTGTTTCTATTTTTCTCGCGGTCAACTATGTGGTAGCGGACACTGTCAACAATACATGCTGAATACAGCCTCACTCGCCTATCCGGCTTGCATGCCAAAGCAAAAAGATCAGCACTGACCTTATTGTCCTCATGCAATTTTCCAATCTGCACAAATAAAGCAGGGTTAGTAACAAAAACACCCACAAAAATAAACATGTGGCAATTGATTCCAAGACTAAAGATCTCACATGATTCTTAAACCACTTAGCAAATCCCTTCGCGAGCCATCTATCAACATTGATGCGGCTACCTTGCTTATTCAGCTCTATTTTGCACAACCTGCAATGCCAACAAAAACATAAAGTTAATTAAATCATCAGGCTTGCAAATGGGTTCCTTCCAACTCAATAAAAAAGATAAGGGTGCATGCACAAGAGATGACATACTCGATATACGGTAGAACCTCAGGGAAACTCCTTAACACATACCAATGCATCTTGTGATATTCATCACCAGCCTCCGAGTACTCTGACCCTCCAAGAAGGTTTACACCATGGTTGAAAACACAGACATCACCAACGTGAGCATCATCCCGCTCTCTATTTATACCCGGCCTATTGAATCTTGTTTCCAGATCGTCGAAGTACCTCGAGCAAAATGTAAGGCACTCATCAACAATATATGCCTCAGCAATTGACCCTTCAGGCCTGGCGGTGTTTCGTACATAACGCTTAAATGTAAGCATCCTTCTTTCGACAGGGTACATCCAGCCGTATTGTACAGGGCCTCTAAGCATTGCCTCTTTGGGTAAATGCACAGTCAAATGAACCATCACCGTGAAGAAGGCCGGTGGAAACATATTTTCAAGCTTGCAAAGGATAACTACGATTTATTTTTTGAGTCTTTCAAGAACAGATAGCTTCAGTGTTTTGGCGCACAACTCTCTGAAGAAATTCCCCAGCTCAGCAACTGCTTCATATATTTCTTTATCCAAAATTCCACGGAGTCCAGCCGGTAAAATCCTTTGAAGGAGGATGTGACAGTCATGAGTTTTTAGTCCCTGGATCTTGCATCCATCAGGAGACACGCATTTTGCTAGGTTAGCGGCATACCCATCTGGAAATCTCACCGCTCTTATAAATTCACAGAATGCAAGCTTTTCTTCTTTAGTCATTGTATACCATGATTTTGGCATCTCAAACGACTCTCCACCTTCAACAGGCTGAAGATGCAAATCTTTTCTTATGCCCAAGTCTTCCAAATCAAGCCTAGAGTTAACTGTATCCTTTGACTTCCCGTCGATGTTCATAAATGTGCCAAGCAGATTATCACATATGTTTTTCTCGATATGCATTACATCAAGGTTGTGCCTCAACTTGAGATCTGCCCAGTAAGGGAGGTCCCACAAAATAGCCCTCCGGTCCCAACATTGTCCATCCTCACGCTTCCTTTTCTTCTGATGTTTTCTAGGTCTCACATCTTTCACATTGTGAAGCTGTTGCTCGAGCTCTTCTTTAGTGAACTCCGCCGGCTGGTCACGGGTTTCAGTTTTTCCATTGAAATCTTTGCTTTTTCGCCAAGGATGGTGGCGGGGAAGAAAACGGCGCCCCCCGGTCCAACATATCTTGTTCCTTATTCTTTCCGAGCACGGATCCTTGTCACAACGCACACATGCTTGATAACCAGACGTGAGCCTCCCCGACAAAGTGTGCAGCACTGGGAAATCATGGATACACCATATTACCGTAGCACGGAGATCGAACTTATCAGGACTCAGGGCATCATAGGTACGGACACCCTTCCAGAGTTTGAGGAGATCTTCTACTAGGGGCTCCATAAAGACATCAAAATCCTTTCCTGGAGATTTTGGACCGGGGATTAGCAAAGCCATCATGAAGTTGGACTGCTCCATACATGCCCATGGTGGAAGATTGTACATCACAACAAATACCGGCCACATGCTATATTTCGAGCTCATTCCAAATGGATTAAAGCCATCTGTGGCAAGGCCGAGTCTGATGTTCCTCGCATAGGCGGCAAACTCTTTATGTTTATCATCAAAATCTTTCCATGCCTTCCGGTTTGGATGGCTAAGTTCATTATCCACGGGTTGCCGCTTTAGCTTGTGCCACTGTACATCCTTCGACTGTTGCTTCGAAATGAACATCCTCTGTAGCCTTGGAATCATAGGAAAGTACCTCAACACCTTCTCCGGTATCTGCTTCCTCCCATCCGCATCTTTCCACCTTGAGGCATCACATTTCGGGCACCTGTCATGCTTGGCGTACGTGTTCCGAAACAAGATACAGTTGTTCGGGCAGACATGGATTGAATCATAACCAAGCCCCAATCTACCGATTATACCCAATGCTTCTTCATAAGATTTGGGAATTGCACTTTTAGGGTATTGGATGGTCAAGATACGGAGTATTGCGTTGAAGGCAACATTGCTAATTCGGTAGAAGGACTTGACATGGAGTAACTTCACGGTAAAAGAAAATCTGGACAATGTCCCACCATCACTAGCTGCGCGCTTGGCCTGCTCTATCAGCTCGGCATAGATTGTATGCTCTCCAGCACCTTGCGGTTCAGACTCGTACAAATCCCTAAACAGATCAGGGATTCTATCATCCTCATAGCCATCCTCTGCCTCCAAACCAACATCCTCTTGCGGAACATCATCTTGTACAAACTCACCGCCATCATCAACATGATCTGCGCCTTCACCAGGTTCAGGTTCAGCTCCGGGTTCTGGATGTAAAGGCTCTCCATGATGGATCCACCTATCATACGTGCATGCCATCCCACGCATTAGCAGATGAGCCTCTACATTTGGAAGAGTTTGTTCAACACGATTCATACAGCTGGGGCATGGGCATAAAACTTGAGCATCATCGGGAACACTTCTACGGACAAATCGCATGAACTCATCCACTCCCCTTAGATGCTCATAAGAAAGCCTTCTAACTCCTTTTGTTATCCAGCTTCTGTCCATCTGCAAAAGACCGAAAAATATTGCAAGTTAGAATTGCACTGAAGTGTACACACTAGCTAGCAGAAATTAAACAAAAACCTAGATAAGCTCCAACAATATAGTTCTATGCCTACATCTAGCTAAAGGCAAAAAAGACCTGAAGGTTTGGGCTTGAATTGATTCTAAACATCATCTGAAAATATGGATTTTGAAACCCTAATGAAACCAGGCTCTGAAATTAACAGGGAAGTAAACAGGGGAGAGAGGAGAGGGTGCTAACCGATGTATACTGCTGCAGCACCTCCTCCAGTCACCACCGCCGGAGCCCCTCCGCCGGCCACGACCGCCGCAGCCCCTCCGCCGGCCACGACCGCCGCAGCCCCTCCGCCGGCGCCTTAGCCCCTCCGCCCGCCGGCAACCACCGCCTCTTCCCTTCCGCCGGTACGCCGTTCAGCGTCGCCCCTTGCCACGGTCACCATGAAGGAGCCGCCTACATTACGTGTGGTTCTCTGTGTGGTAAGGTTTGGTTCTGTGGTCATGTTCTGTTCGATAATACTAATAGTATAGATACAATTGTTTATACATTATTTGCAACAACACAACTATAGCATAGTGGTTATGGCAGCTGCCTCACATCGCTAGGTCGTGGGTTCAAGTCCCAGCTAGTGCAATCTTTTTTGCCTAACAATATTATCTAGGCCAAAGAAGCTGTTGGGCCTGACCTGAAAGAATCGGCCCATCCAGGCCCGACCTAAAAAATCCCTAGCACACAACTAACACGACACGTGGATCACATTGAGGAGGTGGCAGCACAGTCATCCTAGTGCTTAACATACTACGACGTTATTATAGCGTCATAAGTGACTATGACGATTCTATATCGTCGTAGTATGCTCCAATCAAGGCCCCAAACAGTACACACCAGCTTATGACGATTTCGTGTAAATAATTTAAGACGTTTTTGGGACAAATCGTCATGCATTTGCTATCCTTTGCCCCTTCCAAACAGCTCATGACCAACTGCAGCAAGATCGTCATAAATTTATGACGATTTCTTTCGGGGTCACTATCAAAAGGTCATAGTATAGCACATTTCTTGTAGTGGACCACAATAGGACGAACACGCTTCTTTTGCCTTTCTTTCCCGAGTAAGTACACACACCCCCTAGCATTGTTAACTTAGGCTTTCTTATAGCTTTCTTCCTTTGCCCTTTTCCAACATCCTGTTTCAATCGTGTTGTGCAAAGACAAATACTGCACACTCATCGTCATTTGCACAAAGTACTCGATAGCATCGTATTTTGACTCGGCGAGTAAGAAGAAGAAGAAGGACTACACCAGAATAAGGGATGTTTTGAATGAGGCTCTCGAGGGCTACGCTAAAAAGGGATGCCCCTTCGTCAACAAGGGGGAATGTATCAAGGATTACAAGCACGTGTTCAAGCATGTGCTCGAGTTCCCCTGCGTCAAGGCCATCGGCTCTTGGCGCCAAGGAGGCCTTCTACGCCATGCATCACCTTAAAGGGTTTGTTCGGGATTGCCAGAACCTAACTCTGCCATCTAGTTTCCGAGCATGGGACGAAAATTTGGCGTGAAGGGACGATGATGATCTTAGAGAAGACTTCCATCGCATCCAGGTTAAGTTGTCGGAAATCATCGTGAAAGATGTCAACACGAGGGGAGGGGTCCTAAAACACAACAGAGGGTTGACTAAGAGGGAGATTGAAAATATTCTTCGTCAACAAGGTGACAACAGGACGTGGATGACGAAGGATGGCTATCTCCCATTCACGAAGCCGAGCGTTAGCAGTTCTCAACATTGATCGATGTGTGCGCCTAGAATTATCATAGATGTCTGTGTGTAGTGTTGTGTCACAAACTATATACTACCGTGGTCGTATGTTGTAAACTTCACTATTGTGGTCGTTGTCGTCGAAGTTCCATGGTTATGATTGATGTGCTATCTTCTATGTTTACTGATCTTTTGCTTTAGTTTATGTGAATATATATGCATGTGAACCAATTTAGTTCTTTCTGTTGCATGATTTACTAATATGCCTTATCTATAGAGATGACAAAGTGATACGTGGTGTACAAGGGTTGGGTTCCAGGAGTCTACGATGAGTGGGAGGACTGTCAGAAACAGGTGAACAAGTTTAGCGGCAACAGCTACAAAGGATACGCGACTCGAGAGGAGGCGGTAGCCAAGTGGAGGAACCACCTATGGAAGGAGAACCGGATGAAGATATTGCTAGTACTCTTGCTCTTGCTCACCGTCGTCATAGTTGTATTCTGTTTGATTCTAGTGTAGGCGATGAACACTTCATTTGTAATGTGATGAGATGGTGAACTTTGTAACAAACACTTGTAACAAACCACTTCATTTGACTTGTATTGTAATGTGATGATCACTTGTCTATCTCGTTCGGGCTCTAAGTAGTGTGATGGCACTATATTCATGTTTGTATTATATTTGTTTTCATATACTAAGTCAAATATACTGTTTATGTATAATACTGTATATTTGGACAAGTTTCAATTTTTTTTAATACCTGATATTCCAACCAGTGGCGCATCGTTGTAACCTTCTGTGACGCATAGTGTTTCCATGGCGCATTGTCCATAATGCGCCACTGAACAGAGTTCTGTGGCGCATCAACCAAAATGCGCCACAGAAGTATCATGACTTCTGTGGCGCATTTCGGAATGCGCCACAGAAGTTTTCATCAGTGGCGACATAACAGTGGCGTCCCTGCCATGCGCCACAGAAGACCAATATGGATGCGCCACTGATGAAGGATTTCCTAGTAGTGCTTCGGGCATTTCCCGAAACAGGTTGGAGGTGGCAGCACCACCATCTTCTCCCGCCGAGCCAGTCGGAAGGTTCTGTGGCAGGGGAGAGCCGCACGGCTTCTGGTGCTCCCTTAGTCATCGATGGGAGTTCCTACCGGAGGCCAGTCGAGCTGGGCGGAGCCGATAACAAAGCAGGTTTAGCAAAAATTCCTTGCGCGTACTAACAAATTATAGCACTAATTACCAGGAACTAGAACCAAAATAGAGCAAAGCAGGAACTTACATTGATTGGTGAAAACATTAGACCATGAACTGGTCCTTGGTGGCGACTGAGTACATCCAACAAACGACATGTCTTCATTGACCAAACATATATCTGCATGAATAATGTTTTGGTAGTCAAACAACTAATGTGGAGCTTAGCCGACAAAAGAATGGAGCAAAAAATGTTTTTGCATACACACACCTCAAATGAATCGAGTGTTCCAGCACATGTTACTTCCCCACTCTGATCTGCTGTTAATGAAACAAATTGTCTAGGTGAAGGGGTCGTAAATGTTTTGAAATTCCGATAATGGAACAAATCCCACGCTCAAATAGTCCCACCAAGGGAGGCACTGAGAAGAGAATGATTGTTGGCCATAAAATGAACTGCGGTAACTGCATTTGTGTGCTCGGAAAATGTTATGAAACAGAACCCAGAGGAATCCGTCCAGACCTGCACCACATCAGTTCATGTGTATCAGACTTGCAGTGAAGGATATTGATACTTGCTTATTATTCTTGTTTCAGTATACATCATTTTGAGCAGTAGTTCAAAGAGGCGGACCAAATCGATTACTTTATTAGATAGCAGTGCATCAGAGTATTGTCAAGCTACTATATAACCCTTACAAATGAGAGTTTTTTCCCCATGGCACTAACAACGTACCTTGACTTTGTTATTGTCAGCTCCAGTAGCAATTAACTGAGAATCTGGTGAGTATGCAATGGAGTTCACACCAAAGTAGTGTCCCTAATGCTTCAAAATGTAGCTCCCTGACCGCCACTCCCACACTAGCAGCTGCCCAAGTTTGGCACATCCAAAAACCAGCCAATTCCCCAAGCTATTGAAAATAGCAGTCGTGTTCTCTCTTGATATTGACAACAAGTGGAGGAACACAAAGTCCACATCTGGTACAGCCCAAACACTCCGTTAGAGAACCCAACCATCACCATGTCAAGATCCCGGTGGTAATCACAAGATGTTAACTTAGTAGGTGACTGCATGAAGAAGCTCTTTTTCTGCAACTCCTACTTTGCAAAATGCAGTGGAGTAGTGCTCAGCTCTTCCAGTTCCCCCGAACTCTTCCTCTTTCTCTTCCTGGCCTTCGCCTCGTGTCCGGACCTTAGGAGTTGAAGGGCAAGCTGCAGCGTGGCAGGAGATCGTAGGAGCCGAAGGTCAAGCTGTAGCATGGCAGGAGAGGACGGTCGGATGCCGCATCCTCTGCCCCCATGGAGGGTTAATCCACCGCGGCCGGCCGCCGTTCCCCGGGACACCACCGTCCATGGCGGGCTGAAGGTGCGGGGATTTACAGAATCTCCTGGTAGCCGACAAGAGAGGTGACGGATTCCACTCTGGCAGCGGGGATCGAGGTGGGTGCGGTGGCTCGCCTGATTTGGTGCGGCGGCGCGCTCCAGGAGAGGGGACACGGGAGAGGAAGCAGGGAGAGTCGGTCGGGAGGAGCAGGGAGAATCACGGGTGGGGACTGGGGACTGAGGTGCCGCTGTAGTTTCCCGACGTACTGTGAGGTCACTGTTTCGCGGGCCAGGGTCGTGGATGGGCTCATTCGCTCGACGGAAGATGCCACAGTCGCGGTAAAAAAAGTCTAGCCAATCGCCCTTGTTCGACGACCCAGGTGTCCTCATGTGTAGTATCCAACGGCTGCGCTCGTACCTATCGGGAGTGCCCTCATCAGGCAGGGTCAGCACCACGCTTAATCTCATAGAGAACTAGCATGGTCAAACTACTTTCTAAGCCGCCAAAGGAAGAAGGGATCATCGCTGAACACACACACATGAAAAACAGAGGGAGACGAACCTAAAGATAAACAACACCATAGAGGTTCAGCCCCAAACACACAATATCATGTCGGTGAGGTACATACTATAAATATCACGAGAAGGGCAATAAATGAAACAATTTCCTTCAGCTACTATCCAATAATTTCTTCAAACTCTCAATACAACGCTTCAAAATGAAATGATTTCCTTCAGCTATCCAAAATCACGGATCATGATCTAGAAATTACAAAACCAACAAAGGCAACCTTATAGGTACTTACATATTATAAATATCATGGGAAGGACAATAAATGTTCAATGAAAGGAAACCAACAGTTTCAACATCCACGCTACAGTTTTAAGCCACCATGCAGATACCAAAAATTAAACACGTGACAATATATCTTGATTTTCACGGGGTTTGATGTACAAAAGTAAACAGCTATTCACCTACCACTGACATCTAAAAATTTCAGCTGAGCTATAAAAGAAAATTCACTCGGTCATTTACTAAGAGAAATAAACAGAAGGACAATCATATAAGAGAGCAAAGCGGACTACCTAGAAGCGATACAGATCAAAGTATGGTAGATGATCTTCACAAGCCACTTCATGAGAGGAATCTACACGACATAAAACAATGAGTAGTGTAATATCTTGGCATCATGCGGTTACAACACAAAAACCATGTTAATTTTTTTGAATTGCTGGAAACAGTAAACAAATCAACTCATGTGTATCTTCTATATCTAAATAGGAGTCCCTCATTACCTTATTTCTCTCCACATGCAGGCCATCCACGTCACCAGTCGCCACCTCAGCAAAACATAATTATTTTGTTATATTTCATGCGTCCAATGCATTTCCGTTTCTTTTTCATTGCATGCCATTTTGGTTTTTGCCCGTGCTGAGGTTGCACACTTGCACCCCACATGCAGCCATTAACTCTAGCCCAGCCGTTGATGAAATGATGATTAGAGTTTATTTTGCCCGTGTCTTTTCGGTTCGTCTTCGGCTTTCTGTTCTATGTGCTTCAATACATAACTGCACCATCGATTCTTCTCCCCTTCTTCCTATAAAACTCACCCCGTCTCACACAGGTTGCCGATAGGAGGCAAACACATGAGGTTTCTGAGAGCTCCACTCCGAGGCACTCTATCGTCTCTACAACGTCATTGACTGGTTTCTCACATTAGGTTGAACCATTAGCATCTATGTATGTCTTGCATTCATACCCATCATCCTGCGTCTCAAGCAATCCCACAGTATCTATGTTCGCCTGTCAAACTCCTCCCATGTTTAATCCTCCATTTCCTCATACAGTCATTGGTAACATGACATCTTCCGCTATTGCCATGACAGGAATACTGATGAGTTTCTACACAGACTGCGTAAAAATGCACAAAGATGCTGAGGCGTTCAACACAAATTTGTTGTTCAACCAGAGCAACCCCAAGTCCCATGGTACGGCGGACTAGCTTGCCTCCCTCATTTGCTCCATGGTCAGCAGCCCCAAGATAGTTATATATGCAGTTTCTAAATGGCAAAAATATTCGATGGTTATTTTTTCTCTTCTCGTGCAGATTGTGCATGCATATGATAATATCGTTTGTTGTTTGTATATATTCTCTCCTTCCTAAAATAAGTGATTTGAACCTAAAGCAGCAGCAAGGAGATAAAAGTAACATGTCGAAGCTTTGGTTTCAGGTGTGTATTTTCTGATATCCTTTTGTTGTTTGTTTCATGTACGAAGAGAAGGTTCGTCTGGACAGAAGCAATTACAGGCTACAGCCGTTTGCCATTTGAGTTAGTACATCATTAAACGAGTCGGCCAGGTTTTTTCAGTTAGTACGATTATTAAGCATGCATAATCCATGGTGAGTACAATATGAAAACTATATTCCGTTCAAATTGCAATAGCTTTCTTTCTTTCTGCTAGCTAATGTTCACTGATTCCAGACAGTTCTATGCCATGACTTTATGTAAGTATTTTTTATGTATATCACTAGTGGAAACGAGGCCTTTGATTGAGCCTGGAAATGGGCTTTAACACCGCTTCTTCTACGAACCAGTGTTAAAGGGGGTGCCCGTACCAGCGTGGTCCGTGCAGCAAAAAGTAGTCCCTCCTTTAACACCGGTTCGTGGCACGAACCGGTATTAAAGGCCCTGCACCAGTGGCCCGTGCAGCCCCCCTTTAACACCGGTTCATTGTTTGAACCGGTATTAAAGTGGGGGCTATATAATACACCGCAGCCCACACCCCTCTTTTTTATTTTTTCACTCTCTCATTTTGGAGCCTAGCAAGAGGGTGAGAGGTGTGCTAGTTTGTGTTTTTTTCCTATGCACAAGAGGTGTTCGGCGAAATGCCCGAGAGCTCAAAATAAGTTTTCTCGTTGCTCTTTCCTTCTCGGTCGAGGTCGGCAAATATCCTTTCATGTGTCATTGATGTACTATATATAAATGGTCATCTCCCTATTAATTTTTGATATATACTATATATTAATATAGATGAACCGGCAATGGATGTACGGTGACCGACGCACTTCTGAGTACATTACGGGCCTCCAAAATTTCATCGTTGTGGCTAACGCAAACCGTGGTCACAATGGTTTTATGTGTTGTCCGTGTGTTCACTGTCAGAACAAGAAAGAGTACTCAAATACCAGAACCATTCACGCCCACCTGCTTCGATCCGGTTTCATTCCCAGCTATAATTGTTGGACCAAACACGGAGAAAAAGGGGTTGTGATGGAAGACAACGAAGAAGAAGAGGATGATGACAACTATCATAATATGTATCCTGAATATGATGATACTGCAACGGGGGTAGATAATGAAGATCAAGAGGAAACAGATGGGCCCGCTGATGACGATCTTGGTCGGGCCATTACTGATGCAAAGGAAGAATGTGAAACTGAAAAGGCGAAGGAGAAGATGGAGCAGATGTTAAAGGATCACAAAACATTGTTGTACCCAACTTGCGAAGATGGCCACAAAAAGCTAGGTACCACACTGGATTTGCTGCAATGGAAGGCAGAGAACGATGTGACTGACAGCGTATTTTCAAAGTTGTTGGTAAAAATGAAGAATCTTCTTCCAAGAAATAATGAGTTGCCCGACAGTACATACCAAGCAAAGAAGATTGTCTGCCCTCTAGGATTAGATGTGCGGAATATACATGCCTGCATTAATGACTGCATCCTCTACCGCGGTGAGAAGTACGAGAATTTTGATGCATGCCCGGTATGCACTGCACTACGGTATAAGATCAGACGAGACGATCATGGCGATGTTGAGGGCGAGGCCCCTAGGAAGAAGGTTCCTGCCAAGGTTATGTGGTATGCTCCTATAATACCACGGTTAAAACGTCTCTTCAAAAATAAAGAGCATGCCAATGTCAACACCCGGATTTTTCAATCCTAGATGCCTGTTATGCCATACATCGCAATCCCAGGATTACCATTTTTGCGAGACATAACAGAATTGGATACCATAGTACATCATCCATTACAAACGATACATAAGTTCTTACACGAATAGGGATCTCATGATCCAGTTCTTAATACAACATCAAGCAGCGGAATACGCAACAATAACGGTAGCGTAGGCGAAGCTCCATCTTCAGGGTCACAGGCAATGCTGACGATGGGAGATGATCCTAGTTGTCGTAACCTTCCTGGGTTGCATCTTACAGGTACTCCTCTTCATAGTCTGGCCATGGGAATAGCCAGGGACAAAGCCATGAGTACTCTTTAAGTACTCGCAAACTAATACTAATAGGTAAAGGGGTTTTTTGGATAATAGGACACTAGGCTCTAGGGTTGTTTTGCAAAAGCCAGATTTATCTCTACTAAGCTCCAAAGCTAGTCACAATTTTATAAATCCTAAGCGGGAACTTGTATTTCATATCACAACTCTGTTGTGGTCAAGTCAAAGTCTCAATTCATCTCACAGGTCATTTTGAAAAGTCTGACGGGGGAACAGTATGGCCACTCCAACTGTCCATAACCGCGGACGCGGCTATTCGAATAGTTTGACACTCTGCAGAGATTGTACACTTTCACCACAACATTCGATACATCCGTCAGGAACAAATCCTGAATTCACCATATTCAGTATGCGGATAATCAATCCTAACCTTTCGATTACATGCGCTAGTATAAGCATCTCTCCTGTGAGTTTGGCCTCCCAACCATGACCAACTGTCATCTTGGGTACTGCACAGGTGGACAATCTTCACAAGGTAGCCTCAGCTCAAACCTTGGCCGTGAGGGAACTAATACTAAGGAATATAAGTTTCCAGTCAAGCCCTACCCAATATTCGGGTATTGTGGTTGTACGATAAAATTGGAATGGTATCGCATCCAGACAACCATCAGTTTTATAAAGGGCTAAGGATCATGCCTCAACATTTTTATCACCAAAATTCTCAAGTGTTTGGAAACACATGTCCAAATCATTTCAATAGAATGATCCATCATTCCAAGGTTTTCATAACCATTTTTCCACCAAGTATGCCCATCTAAAGTTGATCAAGTTTTATGCTTAGCACTAGCATCTATAGGTGGGGGTAGTAATGATGAGGGGTGGTAACTAGTGGAGTTTCAACTAAGTACAACCTTATGTCTCAGGCTGATGTCAAGGTTTCTAACTTAGGCCAAATTTTATGCTCTTTATGCAACCTTCAGCATCTTTCCAATATCTACCAGTCACTTAAGTAAACTCTAAGTAAGCTTTGATAAAGAAATAAAGTAAGAAGCTTGCACATAAAACTAGGATTAGTTTATCAAATGGGTATGATCACATATGCTTAAGGCATAGTAACAAGTAGGGGTATGTTGCATCAGTAGGGTATCCTGCAAGTGTTAGCTTGCATCAATGTCAATATAAGCTTGCCTTGTGCAGAGCAGTGGTTGAAGTTCTCCTCGGCTTCTTCTTCGTAGTATCCTCCTTCCTCCTCGTATCCTTGGTCGGTACTAGCGTCTATGAATAAATACGAGGTACACAATCACCAAACAATACTTAACTACTTGCAATCATCACACACAAGGGTCCTATGGATGATCTAGCATCATCCCTCATTACAAGGTTAAGGCTTGGTTTAGATCTTTTTATTTTTAGAAAATTAATTTCTACTCATTGAAAAACTACTTAAAATTTAATATTCTCCAAACCCAACATGGGATCATGTTGACACATGTCATCACCACATATTGTAGTCCATGGGAATGTGATTTAAAGTGGTGTCACAATTTAATAAGGTTTTACCCTTTTATTTTAATTAATTAAAGTGGCTAGAAATGCTTATGTAGCATTCTTTTATTATTTGAACATTATTTCTGCAAGTAAACCTATATATTTTTATATATTCTGAAAGGTATGGTTAAATGTGATTTTTGAGAGTTGGAATCAACTCAAAAGCTATTATGGTTTAAATTTGAAAAATGTTTGAATACAGAAAAGCTTTTGCCTTGTTATTTTTACCATGGGTGATATATATATCCAAATGACTTGAATCCAACGTGCTTGGATTCAGCATTCACAGTCCTTTCCAACAAAATTGGTTTCATTCAATTTGGTGCACTGAATCGATCTGGGTTGATTTTTGAAGTTGGGTACAGAAGTGTGTTTGAATTGAAATAGAAAAAGTTTAATTTGAATAACTGGGCTGCGCGGGAAAAATTACTGGGCCGGCCTGCTAAGCGCAGTGCTCCCGCGGGCTGCTTAAGTGGGTGTCCCCACTCGTAAGTGACACGGGGCTGGGCGAAGCGGTATGGGGCGACGTGGATCGTTCGATCTAGTTCTAATCTAACGGCTGGGAGTCATCGTCGACGCGAGACAACTCCGGCGAGAACGAAACCTAGCGCGGCCAGTGAGGGTCGCTGGGGCTCACCGAGGTCTTGGCGGTCGGCGAGGCGAGCAGCAAGTCGACGACGCGAACTCGGGGTGGTCGCGGCAGATCTGGGCGGCTCAATCGCTGACTCCTTCTTCTCCGGCGTGGCGAGCTCCGGTGAAATTCGGCGGTGGTGCTCGCCTTGCTCAGAATGGTGTGGCACGATCAGTGAGGAGAGAGTGAGATGGTGTGAAGAAATCGTCGAGGTGGCCTCTATTTATATTCGGCGAGGGACCGTTAGGCGCCTGGTGAGCTCGTCGGGGCGAGTTACTGGCTAAAGGCATGGGCAAGGGTAGTGGACGGTGCGGTGTCTCCTGGCTATGCTCAACGACATGTTCTCGAGGCATGGGGCGCTGTGGTTTGGTCTAGAACGAGCGGTGCTCTGCGCGGCAAAGGCGGCGTCTTCGACGGCGGGCGGTGGCTGTGCGGCACGGGGCGGCAAACGGGGATGTCTGGCGGTCTCCTGGGTCAGTGGGGATTGTGTATGACGAGGCGAGGGTGGCGCGCGGTCTGTGGGTGATGGTCGAGGGTGGCGCTCTGGCGCACGCTCGGCATGGTTTGGGCGCGGCTTGTGCGCGTGTTCCAGGGCTTGGCAATGCTCACGGATGGGACAATGAGTGGCGATGGACGGTGGGCTGCCTCCCAGACATGCTGGCTAGGCTTGCTGCTGCTCCTAGCTTCCTGTCGACTATGGGGTGGCAAGGTTGGCTTCGGCTGTTCACCATTGATGACAATGGCAAGCTCACAGTGGTGCTAGTGCCTGGCTAATCTTCCTAGATGATCTACTGAGTTGTGTGTGAGCTAAATGGGGAACCGGTTAGGCAAGAATCACTGCTCACAGTAGTGTTTGATGTTTGTTTGATTTGTGTCTGCAACCTGTTTGATGAAATGGCCGCATAAAATCAAGTTTTGAATTTTGAAATGATTTTTGGTGGGTTTGCTAGATGGGTGCTGGTGAGTCTGCAGATGCTTGGGTTTTGAAAATTGAGCTTGTTTGAGTAGTTTTTGAAAAAGTGGGATCTTCCCATATGATAAAGATTCAATTTTGAATTGTCATTTAAACTATGCATTTGAAAGTTTCTGGATGATCACAAAGTGGGCATTGATACCTTGTTATGAGTACATTCAAGGGGTGCAAAGATCCAGAAAAGTTTCTGTTAGGTTCTGAAAGTTTGAGACGGCCAAAGTAGGCATGGGAGTTAAATTGGCCCAAATGACCATTCATTTCATATATGTGTTTTGATTTACTTGTCTTTAGGAAAAGTGTGGGAAATGTTTTAGATGATGTTTATTTCACCTAAGAAACATTTTACAAGCAATGGAACAAACAAACCAGGTGGTTTTAAAAGAATTCAAAATCCATGCATACACCTATGCATGCATTCATGATTTCATTTAGAAAAGTTTTTGTTAACCCTAATTTTGATGATTAGAATTTGATGATCCAAGCTTAGTATTTTTGGGATGTTACAAACCTTACCCCCTTAAACAAAATCTCGTCCCGAGATTTGAAAAAGGACGAAAAGATTACCTAGGATTTGAAGAGATCGGGAAACTCCGTCCTGATGTGATCTTCGCGCTCCCAGGTAGCTTCCTCTTCTGTGTGGTTGCTCCACTAAATCTTGAGAAACTTGATGCTTCGGGTTCGGGTAGTTCGAAAAGCTTCTTCCAAAATGCGGATGGGTACTTCGGGATAGGTCAGGTCATCATTGATCTCTATGGTCCGGTGATCGATATTCTTGAACACTTCGGTCTTCTCGGGGACTTCGAGACATTTGCGAAGTAACGAGATATGGAACACATTGTGCACAGCTGACATCTCTTCAGGTAGTTCCAATTGATACGATACTTCTCCTCGACGGTTCATAATTTTGAAAGGTTCGATATATCTGGGGGCTAACTTTCCTTTGAGTTGGAAACGCTGCATTCCCTTCAATGGCCACACTTTCAGATAAACAAAATCTCCTATGTTGAAGGCGAGATCTCGACGTCTCTTGTCGGGATAACTCTTCTGTCGGGATTGGGCGGTCTTGAGGTGCTCACGAATCTTGTGAACCTTCTCTTCTGCTTCTCGGAGGATGTCGGGTCCGAAAATCTGACTCTCTCCTACTTCCGACCATTTCAAAGGGGTGCGACACTTTCTTCCGTACATGAATTCAAATGGGGCCATTTGCAAACTGGCTCGGTAACTGTTGTTGTATGAAAATTCTGCAAACGGCAGACAGTCTTCCCACTTGGATCCATATTCTAGCACACATGCTCTAAGCATATCTTCGAGTATTTGGTTTACTCGCTCCGTTTTTCCATCGGTCTGAGGGTGATACGCGGTACTGAAATCTAGGCGGGTTCCTAAACCTTCTTGGACTTTCTTCCAGAATCTCGAGGTAAACTGAGTTCCTCGAACCGATACTATGTTCTTGGGGACTCCGTGCAAACTGACGATTCTAGCGATGTATAACTCTGCTAGCTTCGAACTCTGATAGGTGGTTTTAACGGGCAAGAAATGGGCGACTTTGGACAATCTGTCCACTATGACCCAGATAGAGTCATTTCCCCTACTAGATGATAGGGCAAAGGTGTCCGATCTTTCGATGAGATGATGATAATCGATTTGGTGGAGTTCGGGCTTGACGATCCGACTACACGTGCGAGCACGAGCGCCAATGCAATTGCTAGGCCAATCTCCTGGAGGTTACCGATCCTGCGGGAGCACGATCAGCCTGACCAGCGAGGGTCTTAATTCCTACCTGAAATCGAGAACAAGTAAGAACCAATATTGCAATCGAGATATTGCGGATTAAGAGGAAAGCTTTATTAAAGAGGTGGGATCCTGAATAGGTGCGAAGTACAAGAGGCCTCTGCGACGCTCGAGCCTTGGCGGAGTTGCGACTATGTCTAACTTAATGTCTAAACAAAATCCGAGTCTAGGGGGTCGGCTATGGAGAGTATTTAAGGGCGAAAAGGTGGGGTTTCGGCCAGACATGGAAGTGGTGGCCTAATCCAACCCTAGAAGTCCTTTTCCCCTCAAATACGGACTCTAAAAAGTGGCTAATTAAAATCCTGCGAAAATTACATGGGCCTGGCCCAAAATAAAGGTGTCGCAGCACCATATTAAGCTATGGACGAATTCGTAAAGTATTGATCTTGAATACTTCGTCCAAGCCTTCTTTCTTCATTATGGTGGCCTCAAAGTTCTGAAATCTTCATCCATGGCTTTCTCTTGGATCATTACATGCTTGCTGCCATCTCCATGCATGGCCATGCTCCAATGCTTGTCCCTCTCATCCATGCTTGGTCCATCATTCCTAAGAGTAAGAAATACATCTGATTTAGACAGCATCATATTCTCATGTATGTGAGGAATAGCTCCCAGAAACGAAAGTACCTGATAGTTAAGTTGTTTGGCACGAGATCTTGTGATGGGTCCTTGTATGTGTGTTGCTGTAGGTACACCGGTTGTATCAATAGAAGGGATGTCCATATCATGCTCCCCTTCTTGAATTGAAGTCGTCCTCGACGCAATCTCATCTTCGTCACCAAAGTAAGGCTTCAAATCTGCAATGTTAAACGTAGGACTAACCGTACCAAAGTCTGCAGGCAACTCAAGTTTATATGCATTATCATTTATTTTCTCTAACACCTTAAAGGGACCAGCAGCACGTGGCATTAACTTAGACTTGCGTAAATCAGGAAAAAGATCTTTACGCAAATGTAACCAAACAAGATTGCCAACATAAAACACAACATGCTTTCTCCCTTTATCCCCAGCAAGTTTATACTTAGCATTCATGTGTTCAATGTTATCTTTAGTAGTCTTATGCAAGTTTAATATCATTTCAGCGTGTTGTGTAGCATCCAAATTATGTTGCACCGAAGAAGGTAAATGCAATAAATCAATAGGTGCACGAGGAACAAAACCGTACACAATCTCAAATCGGCACATCTTTGTGGTAGAATGCAGCGAACGATTATAAGCAAATTCTATATGAGGTAAACACTCTTCCCACAATTTTAAGTTCTTCTTTAAAACAGCCCACAACATAGTAGACAAAGTTCTATTTACTACTTCAGTTTGACCATCAGTTTGGGGATGACATGTAGTACTAAAGAGCAATTTAGTCCCCAACTTAGCCCATAAATATCTCCAAAAGTGGCTAAGAAATTTAGTATCACGATCAGAGACAATAGTATTTGGCACACCATGCAAACGAACAATTTCACGAAAGAACAAATCAGCAATATGCGCAGCATCATCCATTTTATGACAAGGAATAAAGTGTGCCATCTTGGAAAACCGATCCACAACAACAAAAATACTATCCCTCCCCTTCTGTGTTCGTGGCAATCTCAAAACAAAGTCCATAGAAATATCCTCCCAAGGAACACTAGGAACAGGAAGAGGCATATATAAACCATGTGGATTAAGGCGAGACTTAGCTTTTTGACAAGTAGTGCAGCGTGCCACAAATCTCTCAACATCTCGACGCATACGTGGCCAAAAGAAGTGCAGCAAGAACATCCGTCTTCTTGACACCAAAGTGTCCCATCAATCCTCCTCCATGCGCCTCCTGTAACAACAAAAGACGAACAGAACTATCTGGAATGCATAGTTTGTTAGCACGGAACACAAATCCATCATTGAAGACGAACTTGTTCCAAGTTCTACCATCTCGACAATTCTGCAACACATCTTTAAATTCAGCATCATGCACATATTGTTCCTTAATAGTTTCCAATCCAAATATTTTGAAGTCAAGTTGAGATAACAAAGCATAACGGCGCGACAAAGCATCATCAATAATATTATCTTTACCCTTTTTGTGTTTGATAACATAAGGAAAAGACTCAATAAATTCAACCCACTTTGCATGACGATTCAACTTAGCTTGACTACGAATATGCTTCAAAGATTCATGATCATAATGAATAACAAATTCCTTAGGCCATAGATAATGTTGCCAAGTTTCTAATGTCCGAACCAACGCATATAATTCTTTATCATAAGTAGAATAGTTCAGACTAGCCCCACTCAATTTCTCACTAAAATATGCAACAGGTTTTCCCTCTTGTAATAACACCCCTCCCAAACCAATTCCACTAGCATCACATTCAAGCTCAAAAGTCTTAGTAAAATCAGGAAGTTGGAGTAAGGGAGCATGTGTTAGCTTATCTTTCAATATGACGAAGGCCTGTTGTTGTGCATCGCCCCAAACAAAGGGCACATCCTTCTTGGTAAGCTCATTCAGCGGCACGGCAATTGATCCAAAGTCTTTGACAAAGCGCCTATAAAAACCAGCGAGGCCAAGAAAACTCCTCACTTGTGTGACCGTCTTGGGCTGCGGCCAATTCTCAATAGCTTCAATCTTGGCTGGATCCACTTCAATACCCTGTGATGTAACAACATAGCCAAGAAACGCAACTCGATTGGTGCAAAAGGTGCACTTCTCAAGGTTACCAAACAAACGTGCATCACGTAAAGCATTGAAAACATCACATAAATGGTCCAAATGATCCTCTAAAGATTTGCTATAAATTAGAATATCATCAAAGTAGACTACAACAAAACGTCCAATGAAAGCACGTAAAACTTCGTTCATTAATCTCATGAAAGTGCTAGGTGCATTAGTTAAACCAAACGGCATTACTAACCACTCATATAAACCGAACTTAGTTTTAAATGCTGTTTTCCATTCATCTCCTAATTTCATACGAATCTAGTGGTAACCACTACGCAAATCAACTTTAGAAAACATGGTAGAGCCACTCAATTCATCAAGCATGTCATCTAAACATGGAATAGGATGACGATATCGAATAGTAATATTATTGATAGCTCTACAATCAGTACACATGCGCGAAGAACCATCTTTCTTAGGTACCAAAATAATAGGAACAAGACAGGGGCTAAGAGACTCACGAATATGATCTCTGTCGAGTAGTTCCTGAATTTGGCGTTGTATCTCCTTTGTCTCCTCTGGATTGGTTCTATATGGCGTGCGGTTGGGCAACGTGGCACCAGGAATTAGATCAATTTAGTGCTCAATTCCTATAATAGGAGGTAGTCCTGGTGGCAGCTCAGCGGGAAAGACGTCCTCATATTCCTGCAAAAGGTTAGCAATAGCGGGTGGCAAAGAAGGAGGCATATCCTCAAATGAAAACAAAACCTCTTTGCAGACAATTGCATAACATTGAGTATTGTTTACATCTAGTTCAGCAATATCAATTTTATTTGCAAGCATACATGGACTCTTCAAACGAATTTCAGTAGCATGTGTCGAATCAGATTTAGTGTTCTTTGGTGGTATAAAATCTGCAGCAACAATCTGATTCTCACTTTTATTTTTCTCCTCAGTTTTAGCTCTACTAGCTCTAGCAAGATCATCTTTTAAAATCTGTTCGGGAGTCATAGGTTTTAGACCAATTTTCTTTTCATCATGCATAAGAGAATAGTTATTAGTTTTGCCATTATGAACAGATTCTCTATCAAATTGCCATGGTCTACCAAGTAACAAAGAACAAGCTTGCATAGGTACAACATCACAATCAACAAAATCAGAATATGTACCAATAGTAAAATGCACGCAGCGTCGTTCTTGTTACCTTGATCTTGCGAGAACTCTCAAACCATTGGATGTAGTATGAATGTGGGCGTTGTCTTGTTGGAAGCGCAAGCTTCTCTACCATGTCAACACTGGCCAGATTATTATAACTCCCTCCATCAATGATGATCCGTATAGCTCTTTCCTTGACAACACCACGTGTTTGGAACAGGTTCTGGCGTTGATCTTGCTCAGATTTGCTCAATTGCACACTCAACACACGTTGTGTAATTAAGCTCCTGTATTGATCAGCAGCTTCAACTCCCATTACCTCTATCTCTTCATCAGCATCAGAATTGTCTCCATCTCGAGCAGAAATAAGGGCTAGTGTATCTTCATCAAAGTCACTCGCTGAATCATACTGACCATCTTCTCGCACCATCATCACACGTTGTGTTGTGCACTGTCTCTCAATATGACCAAAACCCCAGCACTTGCGGCATTGTATATCCTTTGTCTTACCCGTGGAAGCCATAGAAGATGCACTACGAGCAGGAGCATTGGATGATGGTGGAGGAGCAGCTGGAAATCTTGTGGTGGCCTTGGATGTGGTAGTAGCTGGTGGCGAATCACGAGGAGGCGCTAATTGTCGGGATGTCCAAGTGGATGTGTGCCACCACCCGGATTTTTCAATCCTAGATGCCTGTTATGCCATACATCCCAATCCCAGGATTACCATTTTTGCGGGACATAACAGAATTGGATACCATAGTACTTCATCCATTACAAACGATACATAAGTTCTTACACAAATAGGGATCTCATGATCCAGTTATTAATACAACATCAAGCAGCGGAATACGTAATAATAACGGTACCGTAGGCGAAGCTCCATCTTGAGGTCACAGCAATCTTGACGATGGGAGATGATCCTAGTTGTCGTAACCTTCCTGGGGTCCATCTTCCAGGTACTCCTCTTCATAGTCTGGCCATGGGAATAGCTAGGGACAAAGCCATGAGTACTCTTTAAGTACTCGCAAACTAATACTAATAGGTAAAGGGGTTTTTGTATAATAGGACACTAGGCTCTAGGGTTGTTTTGCAAAAGCCAGATTTATCTCTACTAAGTTCTAAAGCTAGTCACAATTTTATAATTCCAAAGTGGGAACTTGTATTTCATATCACAACTCTATTGTGGTCAAGTCAAAGTCTCAATTCATTTCACAGGTTATTTTGAAAAGTCTGACGGGGGAACAGTATGGCCACTCCAACTGTCCATAACATGACGCTGCTATTCAATAGTTTGACACTCAAGAGATTGTACACTTTCACCACAACATTCGATACATCCGTCAGAACAAATCCTGAATTCACCATACTCAGATATGGATAATCAATCCTAACCTTTCCATTACACGCCCTAGTATAAGCACCTCTCCTGTGAGTTTGGCCTCCCAACCATGACCAACTGTCATCTTGGGTACTGCACAGGTGGACAATCTTCACAAGGTAGCCTCATCTCAAACCTTGGCCGTGAGAGAACTAATACTAAGGAATATAAGTTTCCAGTCAAGCCCTACCCAATATTCGGGTATTGTGGTTGTACGATAAAATTGGAATGGTATCGCATCCAGACAACCATCAGTTTTATAAAGGGCTAAGGCTCATGCCTCAACATTTTTATCACCAGAATCATCAAGTGTTCGGAAACACATGTCCAAAACATTTCAATAGAATGATCCATCATTCCAAGGTTTTCATAACCATTTTTCCACCAAGTATTCCCATCTAGAGTTGATCAAATTTTATGCTTAGCACTAGCATCTAAGGTAGGGGGTAGTACTGATGATGGGGTAGTAACTAGTGGAGTTTCAACTAAGTCCAACCTTATATCTTAGGCTGATATCAAGGTTTCTAGCTTAGGTCAGATTTTATGCTCTTTATGCAACTTTCAACATCTTTCCAAAATCTACAAGTCACTTAAGTAAACTCTAAGTGAGCTTTGATAAAGAAATAAAGTAAGAAGCTTGCAAGTAAAACTAGGATTGGTTTATCAAATGGGTATGATCACATATGCTTAAGGCATATAGTGGTCATAGAACAAGTATGGGTTTGTTGCATCAGTTGGGTATCTTGCAAGGGTTAGCTTGCATAGGTATAGTATCATCTTGCACAATATCAGTATAAGCTTGCCTTGTGCAGAGCAGTGGTTGAAGTTCTCCTCGGCTTCTTCTTCGTAGTATCCTCCTTCCTCCTCGTATCCTTGGTCGGTACTAGCGTCTATGAATAAATACGAGGTACACAATCACCAAACAATACTTAACTACTTGCAATCATCACACACAAGGGTCCTATAGATGATCTAGCATCATCTCTAACCTTACAAGGTTAAGGCTTGCTTTAATTCTTTTTATTTTTAGAAAAGTAATTTCTACTCATTGAAAAACTACTTAAGATTTAATATTCTCCAAACCAAATATGGGATCATGTTGACACATGTCATCACCACATATTGTAGTCCATGGGAATGTGATTTAAAGTGGTGTCACAATTTAATAAGGTTTTACCCTTTTATTTTAATTAATTAAAGTGGATAGAAATGCTTATGTAGCATTCTTTTATTATTTGAACATTATTTCTGCAAGTAAACCTATATATTTTTATATATTCTGAAAGGTATGGTTAAATGTGATTTTTGAGAGTTGGAATCAACTCAAAAGCTTTTATGGTTTAAATTTGAAAAATGTTTGAATGCAGAAAAGCTTCTGCCTTGTTATTTTTACTATGGGTGATCTACAGATCAAAATGACTTGAATCCAATGGACTTGGATTCAGCATTCACAGACCTTTCCAACAAAATTGGTTTCATTCAATTTGGTGCACCGAATCGATGTGGGTTGATTTTTGAAGTTGGGTACAGAAGTGTGTTTCAAAAGAAATAGAAAAAGGTTTAATTTGAATAACTGGGCTGCACGGGAAAAGTTAGTGGGCCGGCCTGCTAAGCGCAGTGCTCCCGCGGGCTGCTTAAGTGGGTGTCCCCACTCGTCAGTGACACAGGGCTGGGCGAAGCGGTATGGGGCAACGTGGATCGTTCGATCTAGTTCTAATCTAACGGCTGGGAGTCATCGTCGACGCGAGACAACTCCGGCGAGAACGAAACCTAGCGCGACCAGTGAGGGGTGCTAGGGGCTCACCGGGGTACGGGCGAGGGTCGGCGAGGCGGGCGAACGACTAAGTCGACGACGGCGAACTCAGGGGTGGTCGTGGGAGCTACTGGGACGGCTCCAATCGCTGGATCCCTTCTTCTCCAGAGGCGGCGGGCTCCGGTGAAATTCCGGCGGGGTGGTGCTCGCCTTGCTCTGAGAACGGTGTGGCACGGTCAGTGAGGAGAGGGGAGTGAGATGGTGTGAAGAAATCGTGCGGGGGTGGCCTCTATTTATAGTCGAGCGAGGGGACCGTCGGGGCGCACGGTGAGCTCGTCGGGGGCGAGGTTACAGGCGGCTAAAGGCATGGGAAAGGGTAGGGACGGTGTGGTGTCTCCTGGCGATGCTCAACGACATGGTCTCGAGGCGTGGAGCGGTGCGGTTTGGTCTAGAACAGGCGGTGCTCTGCGCGGCAGAGGCGGCGTCTTTGACGGCGGGCGGTGGTTGTATGGCACGGGGCGGCAAATGGGGGTGTCTGGCGGTCTCCTGGGTTGATGGCGATCGTGTGTGCACGCGGTGAGGGCGGCGCGCGGTCTGTGGACGCTGGTCGAGGGTGGCGCTCTAGCGCATGCTCGGCATGGTTTGGGCGCGGCTTGTGCGCGTGGTCCATGGCTTGGCAACGCTCGCGGATGGGACATGTAGTGACGGCGGACGGTGGGCTGCCTCCCAGACAAGGTTGGCACGGCTAGTTCTTCCTCTAGCCTGTTGTCGTCTATGGGGTGGCAAGGGTGTGCTCGGCTGTTCACCATTGATGGCAATGGCAAGCTCACAGTGGTGCTAGTCCTTAGTTAAACTTCCTAGATGATCTACTGAGCTGTGTGTGAGCTAACTAGGGAACAAGTTAGGCCAATTTTACTGCACACTATAGTGTTTGATGTTTGCTTGTTTTGTGTCTGCAACCTGTTTGATGAAATGGCCGCATGAAATCAAGTTTTGAATTTTGAAATGAATTTTGGTGGGTTTGCTAGATTGGTGTTGGTGAGTCTGCAGATGCTTGGGTTTTGAAAGTTGAGCTTGTTTGAGTGGTTTTTGAAAAAGTGGGATCTTCCCATATGATAAAGATTCAATTTTGAATTGACATTTAAACTATGCATTTGAAAGTTTCTGGATGATCACAAAGTGGGCCTTGATACCTTGTTATGAGTACATTCAAGGGGTGCAAAGATCCAGAAAAGTTTCTGTTAGGTTTTAAAAGTTTGAGACAGCCAAAGTAGGCATGGGAGTTAAATTGGCCAAAATGACCATTCATTTCATATATGTGTTTTGATTTACTTGTCTTTAGGAAAAGTGTGGGAAATGTTTTAGATGATGTTTATTTCACCTAAGAAACATTTTACAAGCAATGAAACAAACAAACAAGGTGGTTTTAAAAGAATTCAAAATCAATGCATACACATATGCATGCATTCATAATGTTATTTAGAAAAGTTTTTGTTAACCCTAATTTTGATGATTAGAATTTATGATCCAAGCTTAGTATTTTTGGGATGTTACAAACCTTACCCCCTTAAACAAAATCTCGTCTCGAGATTTGAAAAAGGACGAAAAGATTACCTAGGATTTGAAGAGATCGGGAAACTCCGTCCTGATGTGATCTTCGCGTTCCCAAGTAGCTTCCTCTTCTGTGTGGTTGCTCCACTAAATCTTGAGAAACTTGATGCTTCGGGTTCGGGTAGTTCGAAAGGCTTCTTCCAAAATACGGATGGGTACTTCAGGATAGGTCAGGTCATCATTGATCTCTATGGTCCGGTGATCGATATTCTTGAACACTTCGGTCTTCTCGGGGACTTCGAGACACTTGCGAAGTAACGAGATATGGAACACATTATGCGCAGCTGACATATCTTCTGGTAGTTCCAATTGATACGATACTTCTGCTCGACGGTTCAGAATTTTGAAAGGTCCGCTATATCTGGGGGCTAACTTTCCCTTGAGTTGGAAACGCTGCATTCCCTTCAATGGCAACACTTTCAGATAAAAAAAATCTCCTATGTTGAAGGCAAGGTCTCTACGTCTCTTGTCTGCGTAACTCTTCTGTCGGGATTGGGTGGTCTTGAGGTGCTCACGAATCTTGTGAACCTTCTCTTTTGCTTCTCGTAGGATGTCGGGTCCGAAAATCTGACTCTCTCCTACTTCTGACCAGTTCAAGGGGGTGCGACACTTCCTTCCGTACATAAATTCAAATGGGGCCATTTGCAAACTGGCTTGGTAACTGTTGTTGTATGAAAATTCTGCAAACGGCAGACAGTCTTCCCATTTGGATCCATATTCTAACACACATGCTCTCAGCATATCTTCGAGTGTTTGATTTATTCGCTCCGTTTGTCCATCGGTCTGAGGGTGGTACGCGGTACTGAAATCTAGGCGGGTTCCTAAACCTTCTTGGACTTTCTTCCAGAATCTAGAGGTAAACTGAGTTCCTCGATCCGATACTATGTTCTTGGGGACTCCGTGCAAACTAACGATTCTAGCGATGTACAACTCTGCTAGCTTCGAACTCTGGTAGGTGGTTTTGACGGGCAAGAAATGTGCGACTTTGGACAATCTGTCCACTATGACCTAAATAGAGTCATTTCCCCTACTAGAAGTAGGTAGTCTAGTGATAAAGTCCATTCCTACAGAATCCCATTTCCATTCCGGAATCTGCAATGGTTGCAACAATCCAGCGGGTCTTTGATGTCCTGCCTTGACTCGCTGACATATATCACACTTGGCGATATAGCTTCCGATTTCTCTCTTCATCTTATGCCACCAAAATTGCTCTTTCAAATCTTGATACATCTTAGTTCCTCCGGGATGGATAGAATAAAGAGTATCATGAGCCTCCTTCAAGATAACTTCTTTTAACTCAGAATCTGATGGTACACAAAGGCGTCCTTTGTACCACAAAACTCCTTCTTCGTCTCGGTGAATCCGGTACTTTGCACATCTGACACGACGCTTGATTCCGTCGATACCGGCATTTCCTTATCGCCTCTTTAACTTTGTTGATCAAAGTGGGCTGAAGTTCTATGCTAGCCAAAATCCTTCACTTACTAATTCCATTCAAAATCTTCCATCTCTTTGTGCAAACTTGGTTGCTCCTTCAAAATCATGGAGTTCAAGCGACGACAATCTGCTAAGGGCATCGGCTACCACGTTGGCTTTACCGGTGATAGTGAATGTCCGTGTCGTAATCCTTGATTAGATCAATCCATCTTCTCATCTCATATTCAGCTCCTTCGAGTGAATATATACTTTAGGCTCTTGTGATCCGAATAAATCTCTAACGGTTTCCCATCGTAATGTCTCCATGTCTTGAGGCTAGAACTACGGCTGCGAGTTCGAGGTCATGGGTTGGATAGTTTTGCTCGTGTTGCTTTAATTGTCGAGATAGATAAGATATAACTTTGCCTTCTTGCATTAGCACACATCCGAGACCAATCTTGGATGCGTCACAATACACATCGAAGGGCTTCGTGATATCCGGCATGATCAAGATTGGGGCTGAAATCAATCTCCTCTTGAGTTCTTGAAAACTCGCTTCACATTTGTCGGTCCATTCAAACTTCTTGTCCTTCTTCAGCAATTGGGTCATGGGTCTGGCGATACTAGAGAATCCTTCTACAAATTTGCGGTAATATCCCGCCAATCCGAGAAAAGCACGAACTTGGGTTTGAGTGGTTGGGGCTTGCCAATCTTCTACATCTTTCACTTTGGCAGGGTCAACGGCAATTCCTACGGCTGATACAATGTGACCGAGGAATCCTACTTCCTGTAACCAGAATTCACATTTGCTAAACTTTGCATACAGCTGATGCTCTCTAAGGGTTCCAAGAATGGTCCTTAGGTGTAGCTCATGTTCTTCTTCTGATTTGGAATAAATCAGAATGTCATCGATGAAAACAATGACAAACTTATCCAGGAAGTCCATAAAAATCTTATTCATGAGGTTCATGAAATAAGCGGGGGCATTGGTTAATCCGAAAGACATGACTGTATACTCATACAATCCATATCTGTTGGTAAAGGCAGTCTTTGGAATATCCTCTGCATGAATTTTGAGTTGATGATAGCCAGTTCTAAGATTAATCTTAGAAAACACCTGGGCACCGGTCAACTGATCAAACAAATCTTCTATCTTGGGCAAGGGGTACTTGTTCTTGATGGTGACATCATTCACTTCCGATAATCCGTACACAAACGGTTACCTCCATCTTTCTTGTCCACAAATAAGACAGGTGATCTCCATGGTGACGCACTTGGTTGAATCAATCCAATTTCTAGCATGGAATCCAGTTGCTTCTTCAGTTCTGCTAGTTCTGACGGGTTCATACTATAGGGTCTCTGGGCTATGGGTCCTGTTCCGGGGATTAGTTCGATGATAAACTCAATATCCCGATCTGGGGGCATACCGGGCAAAACATCGGGAAATAAATCGGGGTATTCACAGACGATCCAAACTTGGTCAATGGTAGGTTAGGCTATCTGGGCTATCTGTTGCAGAGTGGCTAGGTTGGCTTGACGTTCCGCTCTTTCAGCTTCGCGGTTAGAAGTCAACATTTGCAGGATCTGCAACATCGGGTCCGGGGCTGAACCACTTCCTCCACGTGGCATCTGAAGATTGATATAGATCATGAGAAAAGAGGGAAATTTCTAAGGTCTTGGGTCTTTGAAAAGTTTTAAATGTTTGACTCAGATTTTTCTAGCAACTTGCTTTTTCATTCTTTCACTCATAGCACACAGTACAACACACACCACAACAAAGAAAAACAGATGGTTTTAAGAACCATTCTAGAAATTACGATACAGTGGGACCGACTACTACTCACTACGCTAGTGCTCAGTGCTACTACTCCTCAGAGTCTGTGGCTTCATCATCTTCAGCATCATCGATGAAGGCGAAATCATCGTCATCGGTGAAGAAGTCCATGGCCTGATCCTCCAGAAAATCATCGTCATAGCTAAGATAAGAGTAAGGGTCTCCACGGAGATCCTCTCCGGCATTCTCCCTTTCCTCCAACTGCATGTCTCTCTCGTGGATGGTCTCCTCCAGAGATGAGATCTTGATGGCGAAACGGCAATAATCGCTCCTTTTGTCGAAATGGCGGCGAGACTTGCGATCCTTTGCTAGCATGGCTATGGTCTGATCCTTCATCTTGATGATGGAAGACTTGTGGTTGCAATAGTCACGGCAGTTGTCCAACTCCTGCTGACGATCATACATCATGAAGCTAAGGTGGTCCAATTGAGTCTTCAGCTCGGGGTGGTATGGGGCTTCCAGTGGTTGTCCATTTGCATCACGCCTTGGGAAAAACTCAAAGCGAGTACCCTTGATCTGATTGATGCTCTGCCCACACAGACGGGAAAGAGCTTCCTGCATTGCTCTGGCAAGTCCATCGAGCCAGTTGTTTTCCCTCAAGGTAAACTGAATTCCCTCCGCAGTGGGAGGTTCAATCTTTCCTTGAAGACTTGCAACAATTAGCCACTGCAGATCTTCTCCTCCTTGATCATTGAGCTGAGCTCCAAAGAACTCGGGGTGCAGATGCTCCAGAAGTTCCGAAAGCTGATCCAGATCCCTCTCAAAGATAAGGTCTCCCCCATTCCCAAGTTGGTAAAACTTGCTATACTTCACGTCCATCTATAAAAATAGAGGATGAGTAGATTAGCAGAGTGATCAAGTGTGTATTTTGCAAGAGTTTTTGAGGAACATGAATTTTTATGAAAGAATCAAAGAGATAAGAATGAGAATAAGTTTTTGTAAATATTTGTTTTCTTTGGTTTTGAAACTAAGTTTTTGATTCAAACGTCCAGTCTAACACTACTAGGAAATTGGCCTTTAGTGGCGCACCTGGAATCATCATCCGTGGCGCACTAGCAGTGCGCCACGGGCCTTGCGCTACAGCTATCTCTCAGCCGTGGCGCACTACCTAGTGCGCCACTTGCTAGTGCGCCACAGATGTTTGGGCAGGTGCGCTACCCCTGGGATCTTCTGTGGCGCACTACCAAGTGCGCCACTAAACTTCCATAGTGCGCTTTAGGTGTAGTGCGCCACAGAAGGTAGACCATGTGCGCCACAGATGTATTTTTTTTTTTTAATTTCCGAGCCAGATTATATGCAATACAGATTATATACAATATTACAGCAGATATACACACACAGATACAAGATATACAATTATATATATAAATACTCAATATGAAAAACAAGATTGAAACAAATACATATAGATAAGTCTCATACATGAATACATAGTCTAAGTTAATTACATTGTTTCGATCATGTTACAAAGTAGTAGTTGGTGACATGCGAATACATGTGTCGATCGAACAAGTTAGAGCTCGGAAGCTCGCCTAGACATCTAAACTAGCTAGCTAGACACAAACGCGGGATAAATAACCAAAGAAGATAAGCATGATCACCGCCGCGACGAAGGTGTAGGTCTTCATCCGGTTCCTTGTCCTAACTCCCGCTAGATAGCGCGTGTATCTAGCTTCCGCCTCCGCCATAGTGTTGTACCCTTTGTAGCTATTGCCGCTGAAACGGTGCACCTGTCTCCGGCAGTCTTCCCAATCATCGTAGACTCCGGGAACCCGTCCCTTGTACACGACATACCACGTCATCTATAAGTTGACAATAATAATTAACCGACTATTGAAAAAAACATATATAATTAAAGTCGCATATGAAGATACACTTATAGAAAGTACTCCTAAATCAAAAGACCAAACTCAAAACCATGACTCATATATAACTAGGTTGTTCGATACAGGAATATGCTACGATGGAACTGTCCGCCAAGTAGGATGCACAACACCTGGACCTATGCATAGCACAAGGCGGACAATCCCATCGCAGCACATTCACATATAGTGTGCCACGACATTTCAATCATCGGCATTATTCTCGAAAAAGACCAAAGTAACTCAAAAAGCATGCCTCATATATATACATAGGTCGTTCGACACAGGAATATGCTACGACGGAACGGTACACCAAGTAGGATGCACAACACCTGGACTTGTGCATAGCACAAGGCGTACAATCCCATCGTAGCACATTCACATATATAGTGTGCCACGACATTTCAATCATCGGCATTATTCTCGAAAAAGACCAAAGTAACTCAAAATGCATGCCTCATATATATACATAGGTCGTTCGACACAGGAATATGCTACGATGGAGCCGTACGCCAAGTAGGATGCACAACACCTGGACTTGTGCATAGCACAAGGCGTACAATCCCATCGTAGCACATTCACATATATAGTGTGCCACGGCATTTCAATCATCGACATTATTCTCGAAAAAGACCAAAGTAGCTCGAAAAGAATGCCTCATATATAACTAGCTAGGTCGTTGGACACAGGATATGCTATGACGGAACAGTTAGCCAAGAGGATGCACAATTCCTGGACTTGTGCATATCACAAGGCTAACTATCCCGTCATAGCACATTCACATATATATTGTGCCACGACATTTCAATCATCGGCATATTCTCGAAAAAGACAAAAATAACTCGAAAAGAATGCCTCATATATATACATAGGTCGTTGGACACAGGAATATGCTACGATGGAACGGTGAGCCAAGTAGGATGCACAAGACCTGGACTTGTGCATATCACAAGGCTCACAGTCCCATCGTAGCACATTCACATATATAGTGTGCCACGACTTTCAATCATCGGCATTATTCTCGAAAAAAGAGTAAGGAAAAAAAGAAGGACCAAATTGAGCAAAGGACCAAAGAGTAAGCAAAAAATCCAAGCATTGATTGATATATAATAATAATAAGAAAAATAAGTTCACTTGTCGTCCACACACACACACAAAGGTCATCTATAGTTTGTAACTACAACTGGGCCAACATCAAGTCTTCTGGCTCGGCTTAGGGAACGGGAGGACGCCCTGTCTCGTCATGAACTTCCTATAGTCACCCTGCATCTCTAGGCGATCTTCTATGTCACGGTTATTCGGGATATTTCCTCCGTAGAAGATCCCCCCCGAAGTCATGACATCACGAAAGATGATTACCCCAAACTGCTGCTGGATGCGATACATCTCTTGTCTAATATCCGAATCATTGATCTTGGCCTTTGCTTCGGCCCACTGTTTGAGATGATCTGGCAGCGTAGAATTCTGCTAGTCAAGTAGGAACGCCCTCATGTGATGGAGTGCGTAGTAGGCTTCCTTCTTACTGTTTTCCGGCTGCTTCACGCAGGGGAACTCCGTTACATGGTTGAAGACGTGCCTGCCGAACTTGACCTTCTTACGCACGAAGCTGGTGCCTTCCGTCGAGGCAAAGCCAGTGAGAGCATCATCCAGAACTTCCTTGATCTTGTCGTAGTTTTCTTCTTTTCTAGACTCCCCGAGTTGAAATACGTGGCGTGGGAATGCTTGGCGATAAGGAGATGAGCGTCGGTGTTCATCTCTGCGCAAAAAATTCAAATGGAATGTGTTGGAAAAAGAATGATGATGATCTAATAAAGCCAATCGAAGGTGGCGAGTGAATAACGACTTACTCGGGAAAGTAAGGCACGAGAATGTATTCCTTTGTCTTGTTCGCCACGAGGATTCTTTTTAGGTACGAGGCCACGATACGTCGTTCGGCGGGGGAACCCAAAGCAGTCACGCGCATGTAGTAGGGGTCCACTATAGCGATGCCGGTGTCTTCTCTCTAATGATCTGCGTGGCCGGTGAGAGAAAGCAGACGGACCATGGTATAGTGCAGCGGGTATAGGTGGAACATATTGAAGATGTCCTCGAACCGCAGGAAGAACAGATCCACGGGGCGGTGTCGGCAAGCGCAGCCTGGTGGCACCTTAACCATGAATACGGGTGCGAGGATCTTTCTCCGATAGAAGGCGTCTCTCTATCGTCGACATCTTTGTCATGCACACTCTGCAGTTCGACTGGCGAGCTTCCATAAATTCTTAGGTAGCATGGGCTCACCGCCACATGAATCCTCCACATAATACCCTCGGGTCTTGGTGGCCCGTCCGAAACCTGATCGGATTCGCGATTGTTGACGCCACCGGCTGGCTCGAGCTAGATTTTCTTTTCCTGCCCTTTTTCCTTTTGGAGAGCGGGCAGGCACCAATCTGAGCAATGGCGCCCTATGTAGTGTGTCGTGGCTTAGAATAAAGGGCAGCTTGTTGTATCAGCTGGCTCTGTAAAGCGCAAGCTAGAGGCGTCTCCTGAGAACCAAACAGACGCTTGGTGATAGTGGCTTTCTCTGTGGGGCCACCAGCTAGGTCTTCTTCGTTGCCAAACTGAGTGCTGAAGAAGTGATCATTCCAGTCTTCGTCGTCCTCGGCCGGATCCTGCGCCATGTGATCATCAACATGATCATCCGACCCACCGCGTGGAGGTGACGGCGAGGGCGGTAAGAGGGCCTTGCCACCGCTTGTCGCTGGCACGACAGGCGGTGCTATTGTCTGTGGCGTGATGGCCCCCGCCGTCCCCAAACGGATCATGCTCTTTGGCCATAGCAAGAATAAGCCGAAGCAACTTCTAAGGACAGACGGATCTTCTTCATCCGCTCCTGGGGTTTGAATGGGAGGTTCCAGGTCGTCGCAGCCCCTTAGCACCCGACTAATTTTAACCCTGTGCACGCTATCTAGCATCGGCTTTGAGTGGAACGTGCGCTGCAAGGGTTGAACGATGGTACCCTTGGCAACATCCCTCAGCTCGTTGTTCACGTAGCATAAGAGAGTGCAAGGAACATCCGTCTGCAGAAAACATGTACGGCATCGTCAGAGCGAGATGCCATAAGAGTAATAGATGGCATGAAAGGCGGTAATTAAAGCAATTTGTTTACCGTGATGGCGTCGAGATCGGCTAATGTCGACGCACCTCATACGGCGACGGGCGTGCAAGAGATGGAAGGGCTGCTTGATGGCGCGGTGCTGGCCGCCGGTGTATTCTCCCTACCGACGGGTGCTTGGAGCTCCGGTGCTGCCGTGACGATGGCAGGGGGGCACCAACATGTACTCCGGCGCCGCGGTGATGGCAGGGGGAGTCACCAACACTTGCGGCGCCGCGGTGCTAGCTGGCGGAGTCACGAACACGTAGTTCGCCTGATTAAATCGGCGCCGCGTTGTTCGAGTGGCTGCCGACCATGCTTGGAATCGAACGCGGCCCTACTCGACCACCCGCACTCCAGTTCGCTATTGACTCCACCAAGGTAGGCAGGAAGGACGTGAGGGTGATTGCCACGTTGTCTTGGACGATCTGCGGGATCCGCGCCACTTGTGCCTTAAGTTCTTGAACCTCTCGGTTTTCCTCCTCGCTCCTTCCCGATGGCGCCACATGCGTCCTCGGCGGTGGACCAAAATGATCCACCCAATTCTTACCCCAAGGCGGCGACGGCCAGCCATTTACGGCTTCTTTGTAACGGCTCTATTTTCTTGGCCGGTTCATCGCCATACAAAGGGTTATCCCACCGGTGGCCGTCGACCCACAGGATGAGGAACCACAGGATCCATGACTAGCAACAATTTCCTCCTCCTGCGGAAGAAGTAACATGAATCATTTAGATCATCGATTAGATTGCAATCGTGTTGATCCGGTAATTAGATTATACTTACCACATTTTCCTCGAATTCCTTCACCGCAGGATCCATGGTAAGTTGTTTGGTTTTGGGTCCACATGGTAGCGGGCCTGATGAAGTTCGAACCTGCGGGTTCGAATTTAGCAAAGGGTTTTCTATCCCTTGGATCTATACTCTTCGTCCTCCTTATTCCATTTGGCCTCCGCGGTTCAGATCCACCAGATCCGAGATGGTGATGACCTATATTCATCGCTGCGGCGCCTTTCCCGATTACTATTGGCCAGGGCTCTTCGGATTCACACCTCTCCTTGAACTCCGGAACTGATCTTGGTGATCTGCGGGTCAATCTTGGATCTCCTCGAGACTTTTGCCTTCTTTATAGATCTTCTTCTTTATCTGGGTTCTCCGGCTGGCGGGCGGTGCTCATCTTTGTGAGGCGGATTTGTTTACTTCGTTCCCATGATAATTTGTGTTCGATACTTAGCGGGAACTTGTATCTTCGTGCAGCTTCTCTAAGAGGAGTGTGCTAAGTGTCCATTATCTTTATGCGGAGATTCTCGGTGTTGATCGAGATGGTTGTCCGGGTGATCGCCACTTGCCCACCGTACCCTTTGACGACAAGGGCAGGCTCCAAAGGAACCCCTGATGGGCTCACTTCGGTAATTTCCTCCCTGACCGTGCCGACCGTGTTCGGGCGCCGGTCCTTCGGCTTCTTCTTCTTCTTCTTAGGAGGGTTGCTACCACTCCCTGTGCCCTCGCCGCCATCAGTGGTTTCATCGTCCGCCGTTCCTTCGGCTTCTTCCTCCACGTCTTCCATCTCATCATCCTCGCTCTCCTGGGGATGGTATTCTTCATCGTCTTCTAGACGCTGGGCGCCTCGTAATGTCAATTGTTTATTCGGAGGTCTGAGTTCTCCTTCAGTGCTGATGCGCTTAGAACATCCAGCCTCGTCGTTGTCACACATCTTTGCACTAATAAAAAACAAATAATTGGTTAAATGCACAGAAAAATCCGGCATGACCTTTGCTAATTTTCTTAAACTAGGAGTGCCCGATTTCTGCCGAAACGGAAGTTAATCAACATTCCGGCAAAAATCAGGACTCATTTCATACAAGAACCTACATACACGACATAATAAAGTGCCTCATACAAGCACAGTCACAATTTCAAGTGCTACAATTATATCACCACAGATTATATCACCTGTCATTGATGATAGCAAGCAAATACATGCAGATTATAGCACCTGTCATTATATGACAGCAAGCAAATAGTGGTTTATATGACAACAAGTAACTTATATGACAACAAATAACTTATATGACATCAAATATGACAGCAAATATGGTCAGATTATATGACAGCAAGTTTTCACCATGTATTTTCAAACCAGGAGCATTTTAAACCAGGAGCATTTTAAATCAGCACTAGCAAATATGGTCAGATTATCAGGAGAAGGAGTAGCTAGTCATATACAAGTATCAGGATAAGGAGGCATCATCAACAAGTATCAGAGCTCATTGAGCTTGCCAAAGCCTTAACAAAACCACAAGCCAGTCTACCAAATTAGCCGCCAGTTCACCACAAGATGGTGGCTATAAAGGCTATCAGAATCATTGTTCTAAACTGAGTACCAAACCACACTTGAGAGGGACACCTTAGATAAAAACATTAGTTTCTATCTAGTATTGCCTCAGACCAGCATCACATGCATAATGAAATTATTGAGTATCATAGGCCAATATAGCCAGCAGGAGTTTTCAACTCATTTTGTTCAACATAGGTAGAATAAAGCCAATACTAGAATAAACCCTGTGTACTATTCCAAGGAAGGTGTCACAAGGATTTGTCCTAACCAAGAAGATCCTACCCAGTGATTACATAATCCAGGTCAGTTAAAAAGAATATTCAATCATCTTCCTAATATATTAATTAGGAATCATTCTCTTACATAGAACAACTATCACCAGAGACATCAATGGTAATTCCCAGATAGCCAAATACATGTTCCAAAGATTGAAATTAGTTAACCATCACCACTACTCAGATACTAGGCTAGATTAGAGTCACAACATCCCCATTTGTGCAATGAAAGTAACCAGGTTTAGATAAAATTTATCTTATAGAACTATTAGCAATTCCCAAGCCCGTCAGTAGGCAATGGATCAGCAAAGAATAACCACCATAAATATTTCTAAATACCTCATTATCCTCAATTATCAACACAGAGGAGTGAAACCTTAATGGAATAGGTAAACCCTAATTAGGAATTTCTCTCTAGGAAGCGAGCGGTGGCTATCAAGAGAAGTAAAGGGAGAATACTGAAGGGAAGATCCGAAGGCATTAGATCTCACTAGAGCCAGACACTATACCCATTTCATTATGCAGCAGAGATCAATTAAATGAATCTAATCATCTTCCTAGCCACCAATCTAGAAATCATTTCATCTCTACAATCATTCTACCTAGCTTATGATCAGCTAAGGATAACCACCTTAGTATGTCTTTGACTCAAGATAAAACCCCAGCCTTTGCACCATTTGCTAGCCAAGTAAGTGAGCAAGATATGTTTTTGATCAATTTATGAGAGTAGGGTTGCTGTAGTAATACACATTTGATAGACAACAATTAAATGCATCCAGAATCTATTTGTAAGTCACACAAGTACATCACAGCCAATAGAAAATCCTTAATAAAACATATACACCATGCTGGACCATAGCCCATGTATTTGGGTGATCAAGTGATTTGCAAGAAACATCCCCTACACATAAATAGAAGTAAATCATAGAAAGTTGGCATGCCTATAATTATCTGGACTAGTACATGCCTATAATTATCTGGACTTGTTGATGATGCCTCCTTCTCCTGATACTTGCAAATACTATTTCTAATGGTAACAGAACCTGGGAGTTGTGAACCATGAACCCTAGTCTCTGGTAATGGTAACAGAGATGAACCATGAACCCTAACTTCCTTCTAGTTCATACTCCTAGTCTCTGGTAATGGTAACAGAGATGAACCAGAACCATGAACCATGAACCCTAACTGCTGGAGACAGGGGGAGAGAGAGGGACAGAGGGAGAGAGAGGGACAGAGGGAGAGAGAGGGAGAGACAGGGGAGGGGCGACTCGGGCGTGTCCGAGGCCACCATATAGAGGGAGAGAGAGGGATAGAGGGAGATCGAGGGAGAGACAGGGGAGGGGCGACTCCGGCGTGTCCGAGGCCACCATACAGAGGGAGAGAGGGACGGAGGGAGAGAGAGGGAGAGAGGGAGAGACAGGGGAGGGGCGACGCTCACCTCTGACGGGCGGACGACAGCGGGCAACGACGGCGGGGCGACGGTGGCCTCCACCTCCTCGGCGCGAGCTCCTCCTCCTCCACAAGCGGCGCGAGATCCTCCTCCTCCTCCACAAGCGGCGCGAGATCCTCCTCCTCCTCGAGAGCACAGCGCGGCGGTGGCGGATCGACAGCACAGGGCGGCGGTGGCGGATCGAGAGCGCAGTGTGGCGGTGGCGGTGTCTGTGAGATGCGGGGATGAGAGAGGCGGGTCGACGTGGCACGCGCGGTTGACTAGTCCAACCCACATAGGCGTAGCGCACCCTGGCCAAGTGCGCTACGGATAACCGTGCGCACTTGGCCGGTGCGCCACGCCTATGTGGGTTGGACTACCAGACAGAGGGGCCCCCACTAGTTAACACTAGTACTCTCTTATCCCAATGGTTCTGCCCCTTAGCTCTATTCTAAACTATGAGCACCCAGGTTCGAATCCTGGTGCTCCACTTTTTTATTTTTATTTTAAAAATACTTTTAAATGTTCCAAAAAATGCCCATAAGTGGTGATATATGCCATACAAGTTTTGTTTTGTTTTTAAAATACTTTTAAATATTCCAAAAATGCCCAAAAGTGGTGATATATGTCATAAAAGTGGTGATTCAAAGTATAACTAAATTTCATAATAATTTGTCCATTAATATTACAATCTTTTTCGACCACGCGTTTTACAATATTTTTTGAGCTAGCGTTTTACAATCTTTTTTCCCTTCTTTGTCGCGGTTAAATAATTTAGCCCCGGCACTTTAATGTTTCTTCTTTCGAACGGGCTACCTTTTTTGGGTAGGGTTGTCCTTATTCTTCTTGTGATGTATGTTGCTGCATTGTAGTCGTCGTCATCTTCAATCTTTGGATCGCCGTACTGGTCGAAGTCTTGCTCGTTGGCGACTCCATCCATTCCGATGATGTTTCTTTTTCCTCTCCTCACAACAACACGGATAGGCTTTGTCGGGTCGGTAATGAAAAAACATTGGTCCACTTTGGTAGTCAGTACCCACGGTTCATTTTTCGCGGCCACGTTTGCACCGGCAGCCTTGGATTTGGCTGCTTCGGGTAGAACCATGGTTGTGAAATACCGGTCTTCTCTTTCGACGCTCTTTGCCCATCTGACACGAAACATCGGCACCTTTTCTCCACAGTAGTCGAGCTCCCAGATCTCCTGGATTCTTCCATAGAATCTTTCCTTCACGTTGTCATCGGTGTAGAATTCCGACGTTACGCCTGAGTTCTGATAATCACACTTGTTGTCCTTTTCCTCCGTGTAGAATGTGTTGCCGTTGATATCATACGCCTGATAGGTCACCAGGTTTTGCATCGGTCCCTGCGATAAGGTGAATATGATCTTTTCCGTGTCAGAAGAATGCGAGCGCGGGGGATTATCAATGAGCGTCTGCCTAAACCAACGCGTGAAATCTAAGTTGTGCTCTTTGATTATTTCTCCCTGCGTCCTCTGTATGCCCCGGTCACTGTACTTCTTCTCGATTAACCTTTTGTGCTTCTGTACCCAAGGATCGACCAGTTCTAAATGCTGTAGCGCGACGAGGTTTGCTCGATCAAAGTCTGCGCGTCGAAAATCGAAAGTCTGCATGCGATGTCGCGACCCTCTCGGTGACCAGATCCGTCGAGCTTGCCAAGGTGTCATTGCGGGAAGACCGGAGGTTCTCGATGTCTAGATAATTCGTGCGAAGAGATGCACTCTTGCCGTAAAGCCCTTGGCTATGCTTCCATCTGGGCCGGGACCTGTTATGAACGTATCCTTTGATGTGTCCGTTCATCCTTTCGAACGCCATCATGCTGCGGAGGAACATCGGCCTGAGTTGTACGATGTCCTCCACGACATGGACCAGCAGATGCACCATAATGTCGAAGAATGCGGGTGGGAAGTAGACCTCAAGCTCACATAGTATCACCACGATCTCCTCCTGTAGCCTTCCAAGCTGATTCAAGCCAATCGACTTCCTAGAGATGACGTCGAAAAACTTGCATAGGACAAATAACGTTTCACGGACGTGCTCGTCCATTATCCCTCTAAGTGCGACGGAAGTACTGCGTCATTAGCAGCACGATCGTGAGACTTCATGCCTTGAACCTCTTCGCCTCGTCTAGGTATCCGCTTATCTTGCAGCGTGGCCGTAAGGAAATTTGACTCCTAGAAGGCACTTGAAAAACTGTTTGATCTCATCACGGCTTAGAGTTAAGAAAGAAGGAGGGCAGTAATATTCGTTCTTCTTGAACTTTTTACCCTTTCGACGACCTTGTGTCGTCTCCGACTCATGATCATCGTCATCTTCCTGATCATCAGGAGTAGTGCGTCCTCCGTGAAGCTCCTTCCGGATACCCAAG
Organism: Avena insularis; assembly: GCA_023614405.1. Lineage (NCBI taxonomy): Eukaryota > Viridiplantae > Streptophyta > Magnoliopsida > Poales > Poaceae > Avena > Avena insularis. Next base: position 155,416,876 of record CM042691.1, on the reverse strand, counting down.
TATATCAGGTCATGCCTTGCTTTCGGACCATCTTTCGTCCTATCTGGCATGTTGATTATGGTGGTGACCAGACTCGCACGTTTTTGTGATATGCATGATGTCGAGGCTATGAGGCGTCTTGGAGAAACTTCCAAGATGGCAACTCCCAGAAAATAGACCTTGTTTTTCATACCTTCATCAGCGGCTTGTCTTGTTGCCTCTTTGCTTCTTTCCGTGCTTAGGACAATCTTTCCGGTTTTCAGCAACTCTTCCACTTCTTCGCTGCTCCTCGCTCTGGGATTCCTCGGGTCTCTGATTTGCCATCGAACAGGTCTCCACGTTTTCTCCATGGATCATTCTTGCCGAGCCACCTCCGGTCGCCATGAACACGGTTTTCGATGACCCGGATCTTTCTCTAGTTGGAGATAGCTTGTGTTATCCATGCACCTAACGCATGCGCAGAATCCTTGGATAACCCGCCCGAGATATACCGCAACCTGGATAGTCTTGCACCGTAGTGACCAACGGCTCTCATAGTGAAATAATCTTGTGCGACGGCGTCGTAAGTATTGGCTCAGATTCCCATAACGTGGCTAGCTCCTCTTTCAACAGCCGAGATACAGATTGATGTCGGTACCAGGTTGTTTCGGCCCTTGAATTAGCATACTCATTTGTATGTACTTCTTCTTCATGCACAACCATGGAGGGAGGTTGTACATCCATACAAACACGGGCCAAGTGCTGTGCGTGCTGCTCGCTACGAACGGATTGACTCCATCGGTCGCACCAAGCCTGATGTTCCTCGAATCTCCACGAATTGGAATTCGAGGTCCAATGCTTTCAGCAGCTAGCATCCGAAGGTGCGTCGGCAGCTCATCCTTTTCGGGTCATCATCATCTCACGGCTTCTTCCTTTCCGCATGCCATCGCATGAGCTTCGCTTCCTTAGGGTCCGCGAAATAGCGCTGCGAGGAGTGATAGGAAAGTACCATACCACTTTTCGAGATGCTTTCTTCCCTTTCTTGTATCGACTCACGCCGCACACCGGACATGTGGTTTTCTCCGTGTCCTCGCCCCGATAAATGATGCAATCGTTGATGCATACATGATATCTAACGTGCGGTAGATCGAGAGGATGTACGATTTTCTTGGCATCCTCGATACTAGTTGGACATGTGTTCTCCCTCGGAGACGATCATGCCAGAATGCCATCATATCGTCGAAGCTTGCGTCGCTCAATTTGTGCTTTGCCTTCATCTCCATAGCCTTGAGCGTTACATTCAACCGGGTATCATCGGGCCTGCATCCTTCATACAATGGAGTAACCGCGTCTTTCTCAAGTTGCGCAAGCTTGGCTTTCTCTCTAGCGGCAGCCCTGGCATTACTAAATGCGCTTGAGAAGCAGCTCTTGCACATAAGGGTCCGCACCAGCTGACGTTGTTCCATCGTAAATACGCTCCTCCGACATCTAGATCATCATCATCCCGGTCTGCTTCCGCACCTTCACCATCTCCAGGAGACTCTTCATCATCTCGCCCGTTCTCGCCGTGATGATGATCATCGTCATGTTGGACACCTTCTTCACCGTCTCCATCATCTACGTCATCGCTTATCCAACGAGTGTATCCATCCATGAAACCATGGCGGAGCAGGTGCGCCTGCAGATTCCCGGAATCTGGGTCGATCACCTAGTTGAGTTTGCATCTTCTGCACGGACATCTTATATCTGTCTTGTTATTTCGTATCATGTCGGCCGTCGCACATTTCAAAAATCTAGCCACAATGCCTTCGCTCATTATGCGGACCGTTTTTTCCTGCACGATGTACACGGTACAAGTTTGAAGTCTATTAGAACCACATAATGAATGCATGCATGCAATGGTCGATAGAAAATTTCGGCATAACCTATCCTAAAATTAGGACCTTTGTGAAATGCCAAAGTCTTGCCAAAATGGAAATGAATCAACATTTTGGCAAAACAAATGGCAACTTGTTCACATACAAACACAAGAGAGAGAGAGAGATCCATACACACATGAACATATCATTATCCTCTCCATACACACATGCATGAGCATCATCGATACTCTCCATATACACACACATATGACCATCGATCCTTTCCACATACACACATCATGAGCATCGATCATCTACATACATATGAGCACAGCATCATCCATATACACATGAACACATCCTTACATGGACAACTTACCGATCGTGAGAAATATGGAAAGGAGAGGTGCGCGCGTCGACCGGAGAAGGATAGATGAGAGACCGGAGACCTCCTCTATTACTTATGTAACATCCAAAGCAAGTTTTACATGCTAAAAATGGTGAATGTGTGGAGAAATTGAGGTGGGAAGGAGAAGATCCCGACTAGATCTAAGGAGGAAGAAGAAGGGGAAAGTGAAGTGTGGGGTGGTGGATGTGGTCACACATGTGCACATAAAGTGCTGTCCTAAAGAAATCGACACATCCGTGGCGCACACGGCCCTAGTGCGCCACAGGGAGTACAAACATCTGTGGCGCACTATGCCATGTGCGCCACGGATGCTCCTACTCCCTGTGGCGCACTAGGCCGTGTGCGCCACAGAAGTTTGTGGCTGTTTCAGAGCAGAGGGGGGCATGCGCTTAGGCGTAGCGCACCAGCCCCATGTGCGCCACAGATGACCCTAACAACCGTGGCGCACATGACTATAGTGCGCTACAGATGTTTGGCGTCGACCAGGGCCCTAGCCCACACACATCTGTGGCGCACTATAGTCATGTGCGCCATAGTTGTTCTAGTTATTAGTAGGGCACTGCCCACAGGTGAGCCACGCCTGTTTTAGCCGTGGGGCACTTCAACCATGTGAGCCACGGATGTGCTGATTACCTATAGCCATTTTCCTAGTAGTGTAACTAGGGTCTCCTATGGTCAGGATGGGCTCTGATACCAATTTGTCAACACCCGGATTTTTCAATCCTAGATGCCTGTTATGCCATACATCGCAATCCTAGGATTACCATTTTTGCGAGACATAACAGAATTGGATACCATAGTACATCATCCGTTACAAACGTTACATAAGTTCTTACACGAATAGGGATCTCATGATCCAGTTCTTAATACAACATCAAGCAGCAGAATACGTAACAATAACGGTAGCGTAGGCGAAGCTCCATCTTCGGGGTCACAGGCAATGCTGACGATGGGATATGATCCTAGTTGTCGTAACCTTCCTGGGTTCCATCTTCCAGGTACTCCTCTTCATAGTCTGACCATGGGAATAGCCAGGGACAAAGCCATGAGTACTCTTTAAGTACTCGAAAACTAATACTAATAGGTAAAGGGTTTTTTTGGATAATAGGACACTAGGCTCTAGGGTTGTTTTGCAAAAGCCAGATTTATCTCTACTAAGCTCCAAAGCTAGTCACAATTTTATAAATCCTAAGCGGGAACTTGTATTTCATATCACAACTCTGTTGTGGTCAAGTCAAAGTCTCAATTCATCTCACAGGTCATTTTGAAAAGTCTGACGGGGGAACAGTATGGCCACTCCAACTGTCCATAACCACGGACGCTATTATTCAATAGTTTGACACTCTGCAGATTGTACACTTTCACCACAACATTCGATACATCCGTCAGAACAAATCTTGAATTCACCATACTCGACGCGGATAATCAATCCTAACCTTTCGATTACGCCCTAGTATAAGCACCTCTCCTGAGTTTGGCCTCCCAACCATGACCAAGCTGTCATCTTGGGTCTGCAGTGGACAATCTTCACAAGGTAGCCTCATCTCAAACCTTGGCCGTGAGGGAACTAATACTAAGGAATATAAGTTTCCAGTCAAGCCCTACCCAATATTCGGGTATTGTGGTTATACGATAAAATTGGAATGGTATCGCATCCAGACAACCATCAGTTTAATAAAGGGCTAAGGCTCATGCCTCAACATTTTTATCACCAAAATTCTCAAGTGTTTGGAAACACATGTCCAAAACATTTCAATAGAATGATCCATCATTCCAAGGTTTTCATAACCATTTTTCCACCAAGTATTCCCATCTAAAGTTGATCAAGTTTTATGCTTAGCACTAGCATCTACAGGTGGGGGTAGTAATGATGAGGGGTGGTAACTAGTGGAGTTTCAACTAAGTACAACCTTATGTCTCAGGCTGATGTCAAGGTTTCTAACTTAGGCCAAATTTTATGCTCTTAACCTTCAGCATCTTTCCAATATCTACCAGTCACTTAAGTAAACTCTAAGTAAGCTTTGATAAAGAAATAAAGTAAGAAGCTTGCACATAAAACTAGGATTGGTTTATCAAATGGGTATGATCACATATGCTTAAGGCATAGTAACAAGTAGGGGTTTGTTGCATCAGTAGGGTATCCTGCAAGTGTTAGCTTGCATCAATGTCAATATAAGCTTGCCTTGTGCAGAGCAGTGGTTGAAGTTCTCCTCGGCTTCTTCTTCGTAGTATCCTCCTTCCTCCTCGTATCCTTGGTCGGTACTAGCGTCTATGAATAAATACGAGGTACACAATCACCAAACAATACTTAACTACTTGCAATCATCACACACAAGGGTCCTATGGATGATCTAGCATCATCCCTCATTACAAGGTTAAGGCTTGGTTTAGATCTTTTTATTTTTATAAAAGTAATTTCTACTCATTGAAAAACTACTTAAGATTTAATATTCTCCAAACCCAACATGGGATCATGTTGATACATGTCATCACCACATATTGTAGTCCATGGGAATGTGATTTAAAGTGGTGTCACAATTTAATAAGGTTTTACCCTTTTATTTTAATTAATTAAAGTGGCTAGAAATGCTTATGTAGCATTCTTTTATTACTAGAACATTATTTCTGCAAGTAAACCTATATATTTTTATATATTCTGAAAGGTATGGTTAAATGTGATTTTTGAGAGTTGGAATCAACTCAAAATCTATTATGGTTTAAATTCGAAAAATGTTTGAATGCAGAAAAGCTTTTGCCTTGTTATTTTTACCATGGGTGATCTATAGATCCAAATGACTTGAATCCAACGGGCTTGGATTCAGCATTCACAGACCTTTCTAACAAAATTGGTTTCATTCAATTTGGTTCACTGAATCGATCTGGGTTGATTTTTGAAGTTGGGTACAGAAGTGTGTTTGAATTGAAATAGAAAAAGTTTAATTTGAATAACTGGGCTGCGCGGGAAAAATTACTGGGCCGGCCTGCTAAGCGCAGTGCTCCCGCGGGCTGCTTAAGTGGGTGTCCCCACTCGTCAGTGACACGGGGCTGGGCGAAGCGGTATGGGGCGACGTGGATCGTTCGATCTAGTTCTAATCTAACGGCTGGGAGTCATCGTCGACGCGAGACAACTCCGGCGAGAACGAAACCTAGCGCGGCGAGTGAGGGTCACTGGCGGCTCCCAGGGGTACTGGCGAGGGTCGGCGAGGCAGGCGAACGACAAAGTCGACCATGACGAACTCAGGGGTGGTCGCGGCAGCTCCTGGGGCGGCTCCAATCGCTGGCTCCCTTCTTCTCCGACGGTGGGGCTCGGTGAAATTCCGGCGGTGGTGCTCTCACCTTGCTCTGAGAATGGTGTGGCACGATCAGTGAGGAGAGGGGAGTGAGATGGTGTGAAGAAATCATGCGGGGGTGGCCTCTATTTATAGTCGAGCGAGGGGACCGTCGGGGCGCACGGTGAGCTCGTCGAGGGCGAGGTTACAGGCGGCTAAAGGCATGGGCAAGGGTAGGGGACGGCACGGTGTCTCCTGGCGATGCTCAATGACATGGTCTCGAGGCATGGGGAGGTGTGGTTTGGTCTGGAATGAGCGGTGCTCTGCTTGTAGGCGGCGTCTTGACGGCGGGGCGGTGGCGGCACGAGGCGACAACGGGATGTCTGGCGGTCTCCTGGGTCGGTGGGGATTGTGTATGCATGCGGCAAGGGCGGCGCGCGGTCTGTGGGTGATGGTCGAGGGTGGCGCTCTGGCGCACGCTCGGCATGGTTTGGGCGCGGCTTGTGCGCGTGTTCCAGGGCTTGGCAACGCTCGCGGCTGGGACAGTGAGTGGCGATGGACGGTGGGCTTCCTCCCAGACATGCTGGCTAGGCTTGCTGCTGCTCCTAGCTTGCTGTCGACTATGGGGTGGCAAGGTTGGCTTCGACTGTTCACCATTGATGACAATGGCAAGCTCACAGTGGTGCTAGTGCCTGGCTAATCTTCCTAGATGATCTACTGAGTAGTGTGTGAGCTAAATGGGGAACCGGTTAGACAAGAATCACTGCTCACAATAGTGTTTGATGTTTGTTTGATTTGTGTCTGCAACCTATTTGATGAAATGGCCGCATAAAATCAAGTTTTGAATTTTGAAATGATTTTTGGTGGGTTTGCTAGATTGGTGTTGGTGAGTCTGCAGATGCTTGGGTTTTGAAAATTGAGCTTGTTTGAGTAGTTTTTGAAAAAGTGGGATCTTCCCATATGATAAAGATTCAATTTTGAATTGTCATTTAAACTATGCATTTGAAAGTTTCTAGATGATCACAAAGTGGGCATTGATACCTTGTTATGAGTACATTCAAGGGGTGCAAAGATCCAGAAAAGTTTCTGTTAGGTTCTAAAAGTTTGAGACAACCAAAGTAGGCATGGGAGTTAAATTGGCCAAAATGACCATTCATTTCATATATGTGTTTTGATTTACTTGTCTTTAGGAAAAGTGTGGGAAATGTTTTAGATGATGTTTATTTCACCTAAGAAACATTTTACAAGCAATGGAACAAACAAACCAGGTGGTTTTAAAAGAATTCAAAATCCGTGCATGCACCTATGCATGCATTCATGATTTCAATTAGAAAAGTTTTTGTTAACCCTAATTTTGATGATTAGAATTTGATGATCCAAGCTTAGTATTTTTGGGATGTTACAGCCAAGTTGTTGCGATGGCACATGGAAGACCGTAAGAAAGACACGATGTTGAGACACTCCGATGATGGGTCATAGTGGAGAAAAGTCGGCGAGTACCGGACTTCATGCGTGGCGCAAGGAACTTAAGGTTTGGTCTAAGTACATATGGCATGAATCCTTTTGGTGAAGAGCTGCGATCCTTTTGGCCTGTGACTCTATGTATCTATAACCTTCCTCCTTGGTTGTGCATGAAGAGAAAGTTCATTATGATGCCAGTGCTCATCCAAGGCCCGAGGCAACCCGGCAACGACATTGATATGTACCTAAGGCCATTAGTTGAAGGACTTTTACAGTTGTGGGCCAAACCAGGTGTACGTGTGTGGGATGAGCACAAAGGGGAGCCATTTGACCTACGAGTGTTGCTTTTCGTAACCATCAATAATTGGCCTGCTCCTAGTAACATTTTAGGACAGACAAACAAGGGATACAATGCATGCACACACTGTTTAGATGAGACTGAAAGTGTATATTTGGACAAATGTAAGAAGGTTGTGTACCTAGGGTATCATCGATTTCTTCCGAACCTGCATCCAGTAAGAAAGAAAGGCAAGCATTTCAAACGTCTGGCAGAACCCCGGAGGAAGCCTGTCCTCCGTACCGGTGAGGAGGTATTTGGTATGGTCAAGGACCTAGAAGTAAACTTTGGAAAAGGTCCTGGCAGTCTATCTTTTTTGAATGACGATGCCGGACACGCGCCCATGTGGAAGAAGCAATCTATATTTTGGGACCTACCCTATTGGAAAGTCTTAGAGGTCCGCTCTTCAATCGACGTGATGCACATGACGAAGAATGTTTGCGTGAACCTGCTAGGCTTCCTAGGAGTGTATGGGAAGACAAAAGATACACCGGAAGCACGGCAGGACCAGCAACGTCTGAAAGACCCAGAAGAGCCTATGCATCCTAAGAACGAGAAGGGTAAACGATGCCACTTAACTCCTGCCAGCTACGCTCTTACCAAAGCAGAGAAGGAAATCTTTTTTGAATGCCTGAGCAGTATCAAGGTCCCGTCTGGCTTCTCGTCGAATATAAAGGGAATAATAAATAGCAGAGAAAAAATTCCAAAACCTGAAGTCTCATGACTGCCACGTGATTATGACACAATTGCTTCCGATTGCATTGAGGGGGCTTCTACCTGAAAATGTTCGAGTACCCATTGTGAAGCTATGTGCATTCCTCAATGCAATATCTCAGAAGGTAATCGATCCAGAAAGCCTACCAGGGTTACAGACATATGTGGCCTAATGTCTTGTCAGCTTTGAGTTGGTGTTCCCACCATCCTTCTTCAATATTATGACGCATCTCCTGGTTCACCTAGTAGAAGATATTGCCATTCTCGGTCCTGTATTTCTACACAATATGTTCCCCTTTGAGAGGTACATGGGAGTCTTAAAGAAATATGTTCATAACCATGCTAGGCCAGAAGGAAGCATCTCCAAGGGCTATGTAACAGAGGAGGTCATTGAGTTCTGTGTTGATTTTATTCCTGACCTTAAGGCGATTGGTGTTCCAGAATCACGACATGAGGGGAGACTGCGTGGAAAAGGCACCCTAGGATGTAAAGCAATGATATGTAGGGACGGGCATTCTCTCAATCAAGCACACTACACGGTTTTACAAAGATCGATCTTGGTTGCCTCGTATATCAATGAACACAAGAATTTAATACGCCTCAAACACCCGGGACAGTCTGATGAATGGATTATAACTGAACACATGGCGAGTTTTGGGAGCTGGCTGCAAAGACTTCTCACGAATAACACCACATTGAGATCAGCTGTACTTGTTGGCCAGGACACCATCTTCGACTATATGTACTTTCCAAGGGTACGAGATAAATGGGAATACATTTTATACGATAGGCCAAGATAAAAAGAGCACCAACCAAAACAGTGGCGTTCGCTTCGATGCAGCAGAAGACAATGGGCAAAATACCACGTATTATGGGTTCATAGAGGAGATATGGGAACTTGACTATGGACCTAATTTTAAGGTCCCCTTGTTTTGATGAAAATGGGTCAAGCTAACAGGAGGAGGGGTTGAGGTAGACAAGAAGTACGGAATGACAACAGTGGATCTCAACAATCTTATGAAGGTAGACAAGAACTTAGACGAACCATTCGTCTTAGCCAATGATGTGGCTCAGGTTTTCTATGTGAAGGACATGTCTACCAAACCGAAAAAAAGAAAAATAAGCAAAATGATACATCACACGATGAGCCAAAGCGTCACATAGTTCTTTCGGGAAAAGAAACATCGTGGGAGTGGAGGACAAGATAGACATGTCGAAGATTATAATAAGTTTGATGAAATTCCGCCTTCAAAGTGAAGATCGACCCAACCATCCTGTTAAAGCGGTGCGATACTCCATGGTTCTGACGACGCGTGATCATAAGATTGACTATATATATTAATTGAGCCATTTTTGGCACACATATGTATCTCAACATGGAAATAAATGTCATATTTCTTCTGTTAACAGTATATGTATTAAATGAGCCATTTTTCTTCCTGCCATTTCTTCCCGCCATTTTTTCCTGCCAGTTCTTCCCGCCATTTCTTCCCGCCAGTTCTTCCCGCCATTTTTCTTCCCGCCATTTTTTCCCGCCATTTCTTCCCGCCATTTCTTCCCGCCAGTTTTTCCCGCTAGTTCTTCCCGCCAGTTCTCACTATATATATATATATATATATATATATATATGCAGGGTTGGCCTCCATTGTCATTGCACATCTCTAGACTCATATCTGCAACCTCATCACTCTTTCCCATGGCTTCCACCGTAGCACTAACCCCCAGGAGGCGGGCGCTGCGCCTCGAACTACCCCTTCGCCCGGCTGTGTCCCCGTCGGCTGGATGCTGGCGTCGGGCGTGCAGTTCCTCCTGTCCCTCTAGGTGTGGCGCGCCGGATGGTCATCACGAACCACTACTACTTCGAGCTCACGCCGGAGCAGCGGAGGAATCCCAGATGGCATCCTGACTATTTCCTTACTTGGAAAGCCTTCTTTGGGGATCGACGTGAGAGGGCGCTCGCCAGTCATGAGGAGGACGTCCCACCTCCTCCGAACTTCAACGAGGCCGGCCATCGACTATGGTGGCGCGGTCGGACTCTCCAGAGCGTCATGGCCTACGACACTGTCGCCGACTCTAACCCCCGTCTGCGCTACCCTCAAGTCCAGCCCACGCGTACTCAGCCTTCAAGGTTCAATTACAGCGACCCCGACGACGACAGCAACGACGGCGGCGGCGATTAGGACGACTACAGTCGCGAGTATTACAGGTGTAGGCAGGAGCATGACTGAATCACTCCAACATTCTGAAACAAGTTCGGCCGATTATGACTTAATCTGGCCATGTATCTTAATTTTCAGTTCTTTTATATATCTTAATTTTCAGTCGTGCTTTATGTAACTTACTGTTAGTTGCATTATGTACTTTAATTCCAGTTCTATCATAATAAAAATATCAAACTTGGGATGGCAAACAATGTTGCAAGAGGAAGTTTTCCTTTTTGTCGCACCAAAAAGGCATTTTCCATTTTCCGAGCATAAAAACGGACGGTTTTGTGAAGCAACGCTAATTCAAAAAACTACCACCACATTTTACAAAAATACTAGACCACCTTATATGGACAATGTACCAACAGGGGGATCTGCAACCTTTCCGTCCACCTCTGGTGAAAAAGACAAATTCCTGCCGAATCGACAGGAAGTGAGTCAGATATGAACTACAGGTACATGATACGATGCTCATGATTTTTTACAAAAATCATTTTTAGGTTCACAATATGCTATTTTATCAAAAATCCAATGCAAGTTGAGCGAGGCTTGGCCCCGAGCTAAGAATCTTCATGCCCGTTGTTTGACAAAGTTTGACGATAGTTTAAAACGGGGATAAAAAATTAAAAAACGATCGAAACCTTCACGTGGTGTTATATTATGTGACATAGTTAGAAGGAAAAATATCAAACTTGATATATTGATTATGTCTCAAAAAACCTTCATAAAATGACCTATCTCATTCGAGGTTTCTTGGCTTTCGGGTCAAATGACCAATGTTATGGCTAGAATCAAGGAATAGTTTGTGGTAATGTGGCCATATTGTTCATACATGTGCATCATGGCATGGCAAACAATGTTGCAAGAGAAAGTTTTCCTTTTTGTCGCACCAAAAAGGCATTTTCCATTTTTCGAGCATAAAAAACAGATGGTTTTATGAAGCAACCACCAAATGGCTAATTCAAAAAACTACCACCACATTTTACAAAAATATTAGACCACCTTATATGGACAATGTACCAACAGGGGGATCTGAAACCTTTCCGTCCACCTCTGGTGAAAAAGATAAATTCCTGCCGAATCGGTAGGAAGTGGGTCAGATATGAACTACAGGTACATGATACGATGCTCATGATTTTTTACAAAAATCATTTTTAGGTTCACAATATGCTATTTTATCAAAAATCCAATGCAAGTTGAGCTAGGTTTTGTCAGATTCCAAAGTATACAAAAGATGCGACATTTAAATACCCAAACAATTCAAAAATGTTAATACAAAATAAAATATGATTTTCTCTAATAAAATAGGGTTAGATTCCTTTTTATATGCTTAATATTTCTTATGTTCAAATTTTTAGGGTTTGACTATTTTATTTTTGTTTGAATTGAATAATCAAAATTTATATGTAAGTGTTTTAATCATTTTGAAAAAATTCATCTAAAGTAAATATAAAATGTTTTTACATGAATGGATAGATATTATTTTTCTGAAAATTATGATATATTATTCATATTTTTCTGAGTTGAAATGAAAAAGATATGAATTATCTAAATTCTATCCTATTTTTTGAATTAAAAATGCCCCCACCCCTTTAACGCACGAAATAAATGTCCCCCCTTTAACACCGGTTCTAGCCAGGAACCGGTGTCAAAGGGGGGGTGCGGGCGCAAAACGAATCCCCCCTTTAACACCGGTTCCAGCCATGAACCGGTGTTAAAGGGGGGGGTTATAACGTGTGCCTTCTCCTTCCTTCTTTCCCTCCAGCCAAATCGAAAGTGCGCGCGCAGAGAAAAGCAGAGGAGAGCCGTCGCCGTTCAGCCGTCGCCGCCCTCGCCATCCAGCTGGAGCGCCGCGCCGTGCCCAAATCCCGCCGCCCACGACGCTTCGCCGTCTTCGCTCACCAGCACCGCCGTCCCACGTCGCCTCGCCGTCGCCCTCACCGTATGTCACGCCCTATCCGCCCCGTCCCCCTCGATCTCGTATACGCGCCTCCAAGGCCGAGGCCGTCCGCCTGCCCGCCCGCCCTCACTGTCGCCCGCGCCCGCCTCCAAGGCTGAGGCCTTGGCCTAGCCGTCCGCCCTCGCCGTCACTGTCGCCCTCCATGGCCAAGAGCTTGGCCAGGCCAGGCTATATATGTTACATGGTATACGGGGATACAGATATGGGGATACGAATACGGCGATACGGTAAAACGGCATTTTCTCAAAGTAGACTAACGGGGATACGGTGAGTTTATGTATAAATGCATACGAAATCAACACTAATTCATAATATTATAAGATGAAAAAATTGATGTGAATAAAGTTCTAGAATGGTATTTTCAAGTCTGGCTGACAGATACTCGGCAAGAGGAGTCTTCGTGCGGGCGGCGCTCCATCACGAGGTCAGCGGGCCGACATCGGGCAGCCGGTGGCGTAGTGGCGCGGGCGGTGCGTGGTTGTGGGGTCACGGGCGGACGGCAGAGAGGCGCTCCGTCGTGGGGTCGTATGTTTTCAGACCGAAGGGGTACCGGCGAATCGCAAATAAAATACCACTGGGCCAAATTTGCAAATAAAATACCATTGAATTCAGTAGAACAAGTGGTATATGTGTATGTATATTTGTATGTGTATGTATATATGTATATTGTATTGTATGTGTATTGTATATGCATGTGTATATTTTGTGCCACGCTGACGACCACCGCCACCATTATGCCGTCGACCCTGACCTCCTCTGTCCTCGCTGAGTCTACACACGTGTCGAGGGTGAGTCGCCCATTTTAGGTAGCCCACGTCGTGTTGGTTCGAACGCACACCCCCATGCATCCCGTCCCCGCTCTCGCCCTAGCGCCGCCACCTCTTGTTGTCAATATAGCATTATAATAACCATGCTATGTTAATCAACTTTCATGACAAGTTAATTAGAAGAAGTAAAATGTACCCTCTCATATGAATCCGGGGTTTCGCCGAATTAGGGTTTGAAATGACCAAGCATGTATTAGGGTTACATTTCAATACTTTTAACCTGTCATATCATCATCCTTGCTTGAGCATTTAAATAGATGTATTACTGATATTTGTGTGATAATATTATTGTTTTAGAAACTATGGATCCACTCAGTAGAAACCTTGAAGAGGAAGAAATAACGAAGAACATGATCCATGAGGACACCTCACAATATCTGAACTTGGAGGGACATGATGACAACTCAAGTAGTCATGGAGAAGATGACGACTCCGGTGAACGTATTTTAGTGATTACAAAGTCCGTCGAGGTATATGCATGGATTAAGCCTCTGCTGACTTGCACCGATTGATTTCTATATATGTACATGTATTAATTAATGCTTCATTCTTCTTTTAGCCCTCTGAATCGACCAGCCAACAACAATCTTCTTCTACGAAAAAGAGCAAGCAAGGCGCGAGCCATAGGTTGAAAGATCGTGCAAAGTTCACGATCGAAGCAGTCCATGTTGATGGCAAGCCGATGGAGCCCAAGAAGGCCGCAGACAAATTTGTACGTCAGGCTGGAGTTCTTGTTAGGGACCAAATCCCAATCATAATTGAATATTGGAATAAGCCAAAGAAGGGCGACGGTACCTTTGTCGATGAAAGATCCAAAGAAACGCTTTGGAATTCGCTGTTGGTAAATTTCACCCTTCCACCAGAGGAGGATGAAAACAAACCGGTTATAAAGGAAAAGGTCAAAGAGTGGACTCTAAAAAAGATGGCTGACGCTTTCGGCAACTGGAAGACAAAATTGAACAAATTTGTCAAAGCTCGCGAGACTCCAGATTTCGAAGACGCATATTATGCGAAGATAAGACCTCACTGGCCCGAATATGTGGCATACAAGGAAGGTGCTATAGCTACAAAGAGGTCAGAAACCAATACGCTAAATGCCCAGAAGAAGGAATATCACCAGAGGACGGGGTCAGGTGGCTACATATCTCAGAGGCCTAAGTAGGAGGAAGCTGAGAAGGCCATGCGCGATAGAGGGATCACACCCCAGACACATGGGTGGGACCTACGTGCAAAGACTTGGTTCTACGGAATCAGGGCAAGGTTGGACCCAGTAACGGGATTGTATATCTTCCCAACCCTCCTTACCAAACCCATCACTAAACTCATCACGTCATACGAGGAAACAGCCGCCAGGACCTTCCATCCCGACAGAGAGAATGACCATCTCACACGCGCCATCGGTAAAAAAGAACACCCTGGACTTGCACGAGGGACAGGGGGTATGACGTGGAAGGATGAGTTTGCCGAGTGGGGCGACTCTTACAGATGGTGCGGCAAAAAATAAAAAGAGCGTACAGAGCGGATGACACAGATAAAACATGCACTTGTGGCTCTGCAGGCACTAGTGAATGCACAAAAGAGCCAGCAAGCTACCGGCCTATCTCAGCGGCACGAAGAGCCTGCATTGGAAGCTGTCGGCGGCCTAGACTCTGCGCGGAAAAGCAACGTGGCTTCCACGGAGAACGTGCAGCCCACACTTGAAATGACGGTTCCTCGATACCCCGTGGATGAGATCACGGAGAGCGAACATGCCGAGCTGCATGTGAGATTAATGGGCTTATCGATTAAGGTGGCGGTCGGCTATGCCTTACCTCCTGTAGCTGGTGGAACTTACCACTGCCGACCGATTCCAGATGGCTATACTATTGTCGGGGTGGATGAGGTTGTGAAGGAATATGAGGAAGCACAGCTTGACCATGCTACAGGTGAAGGGGAAACTCAACTCAAATTTGCAGTGAAAACAACCATTCTTTGGAAGAAGGAACACATCGTGCTTCCAAATTGGAGGCCACTGGCACCCCCGCCGTCTCCGCAGCGTCAGCAGTCTGAGCCGCCTCAGCCGTCTCCAAGTCATCAAAATACTCCCATGTCGTCTCCAGCGCTTCAGCCATCTCCTGCGCGGCAGCCATCTCCGGCGCGCCAGCCATCTCCTACGCGTCAGCCATCTCCGGCGCGCCAGGCATCTCCTGTGTGTCAGCCATCTCCGGCGCTTCAGCCATCTCCTCAGCATAAGCGGAAGAGCACTACCACGAAGAGCATCACTAGCACTGCCACGAAGAAATCCGCAGGAAACCGTATGCCAAAGAGTTCAAGAAACTACGTCCCGCAGCCTTCCGCCAAGCCATTGCCGGTTTTACCGTGGAATCGCAGCGACGAGGAGACCAATAAGATCTCGGCAGAAGAGGTCAAGAAATTCTTTGCACCTAGACGGGCCGACCCAAAGGAGAAACTAGAGCCGGCGGTGGTGGAGAAGTTTTACAATAATCTTTTGAAACCTGAAACCCCACTTGTGCCGGACTACGAGCGCCAGATTTTGAAGGGGGGTGCAAGGCTTAGGGAGACTGAAAGTAGCAGTCGTGTGGCACCCCAGAAAACAGTTCCCATGCTCGGAGAGCAGGAAAACCAATCATGCGCCCCGCTCCAAGTGTTCGACACACGGGACACTCCTCCCGTAAATGATTATGAGGCAGATCTACAAAGAAAGGCCAATGAGATGGGGATGACTTACATTGCATACTTGAACATCATGGGAGACAACTTTCCCAAAGGCGATGCTAACCCCATACAGCCATGGAAGTATGGGAAGAATCTCGTCAAGAAAGAGGAGCTCAAGAATCTACCAACAAAGATGCGAAGATTGCACAAGTGGTACCTTGATTTCTGCAAGACGAGAAAGGAAGAATGGATCATGGCGCATATAAGAGATCAGATTTTCTTGTGCGGAGACGACGAGATCAGCTTCAACATTCAAGACTTGCATTTTCTATTCAATTAGAAGGAACTCGACAAAGCTGCCATCAGCCTTTATTGTGTGTAAGTACTATTTCTTTAATTTCTATCTCATCTCATTCAATTCATTAATTGCATGTATATATATATGCTCACCATATATGTATATATATACTATTATGCAGGAAAAAGGTTATGGAATGCATGAAAGGAGGCCCTTTTGACATTGGGTTCGTTGACCCAAATAGAGTTCATGAACAAGTGGTAAGAGACAAACCCGGGCAAACAGAAGATTTCTTGCTAAGGTCTTTACTGAGACAACAAACCAAAAGGGAAATACTATTGCCTTATAACTTCTCATGAGTACCGTTACCCTCTCTTGTACACATTCTGTTTCGGCTTACTCGATGTTAAGTTTACCTGATGATAAGTTATGCGTTCGTAGGTTCCACTTTATTCTGCTAGTCATTCAACCTGACTCAGGAAAAGTCCTTGTCATGGACTCGTTACGAAAAGAAAAAGAGCTATGGGCAGACTTTAGAGAGATGCTTCAGAGGTAATTTCAATCATATTATCGCACTAGATCGGCAACTTTCGTGACAAAAAGTAATTAATTACTCCTTTATCCATTTTCTTTGCCGGACAGGGTTTGGAAAAGGTTCACGGGCAGGGCCGTGGGTGAATGGTCAGAAGAACTAAATTTGTAGACCAAAATATAAGTAATACTATCTAGCTAGGTCTGCGTATCTCTTTGATTCTGCTTCCAATTCCATTATATCATGCTTTATTGATTATTATTTTGATTGAACTCTCTATTCTCGTAAAGTGCGCACATCAGGGACCCGGCAATAACTTATGTGGATACTATGTTTGCGAGTTCATTCGCAACACGATATGTGCGACGGGCCAAGCCGCACTAGAACAACTTAGAGTAAGTAAACAAAGTACACAACATTATTTTATTACCATCAATTGTGTTGAGTTTTATTCTTATATATATTGACCCCATTCTTCATATATATTTAGATCGAACGGATGCGGGACCAACTCCTACCATTTGACCGCATACGGGCCATTCAAGAGGAATTGGCGGGGTTCATACTTGATGAGGTCGTCACGCCTGGCGGAGAACTCTTTAGATATCCAAAAAAATGAACGTTGTATATATGCTTGAACGTGTTTGTCTTGTACTTAGCTTGATGCTTCAACGTTTACGGAGAATACGACACAATGACGATGTTTGTGTATAATAATAGTTGCTTAATTATTCATGTACTCGTATGTACCGACGATGATGTATGTGTATATACCGCTCCCGATCGATTCCCCCTCCCCCCTCCCCGTCCCCGCCGCGCCGCAGAAATACGCCCAGAACGGGGCGGCGGCAGAACTCTGCCGCGGCAGAACTCTGCCGTGGTAGAGATTTAGGCCGTTTTCCTGCCGCGGCAGAGATTTATCTCTTTTTCCTGCCACGGCACATAACCTTTAACATCGGTTCGTGTTATGAACCGGTGTTAAAGGGGGGGGGGTAAGCGCTGCGGCAGCCCCACGTGCTCCACCCTTTAACACCGGTTCGTATAAGAACCCGTGTTAAAGGGGGGCTCTAACACCGAATCCTCAATAGCGGTTCTACAACCGCTGTTCGAGGTTGTTCTGAACCGGTGTTAGAGGTAGTGTTCTGCACTAGTGAACTGCAGGTCAAAATCCCCACAGTCCTTCATTCAACCATAAACCTATTTCCAGGCATTTACATAGAAGAAGAAAAATATAGCAGATTATCAATCCATTTCTTGACAAAAGGAAAAAAATGTTATTCTCCTTCATGCTACAGACTTTGTGCAATTTAATCTCTGATGATATATGCGACATCTGCCACAAAAGCTGACTTCCAGCAACTGAATACCTATAGCCTATATGCGGGCACATAGATAGTGCATTTCAGACATGTTTACTCATTTTTTTATCCGTCAACTCTGAATTTATTATAAAGAGTTGTTGTTTTATTTTATGTTAAAGTGTAAATCTTACAGATTATGGCATCTCGGGAACACTTGAAACATATTGTTCAACTCTATAATTCATGCGACGCATAGCAGTTTTTAGGGTGATCCATCATTTTTTGATCTTTGCATTGACACTCGATCTTGATATGTGAAACTTTTTCTATTCATGCATTTCCGCAGCAACGCAGGAGGTTTCATCTAGTAAGTATTAATACATTACCCAAAACTTAAAGTACGAGCTTATTATATCAAATGGGCTAGAAGATCAATTAAATAAATTGTACAATAGATTTTGATAGCAAGTAGGATATGATCTATGACACACATGAACATGCTGGGGAGTATTTCTTTCTCACAGTGTTGACCTAGTGGAGGCCGAGGAGGACATGCTTGAGCTCCTTCCTAACCACCACTGTTGATAACTCGCACTGCTTTCTTCCTGAGCTACCACATAAAAGGTGATCCATGTGTGTGAGAGATAAAGAGAGAGAGCAACTTAGAAATAGGGTTGGAGGAGGGCAGGCCACTCTCGGGATGCGGCACAGTGGAAGGACGGGGATGGTGTGGCCATTGTAAGGATCTGTGACAGCTTACCTTAGACTAGCATCATCGCTGGTGCGGTGGTGGAGGCCCTTTCTCAATGGCCAGAGGTCACTAGTGGGGAGTTGCAAGAGGTGCAGGACGATGGTGGCTAGGCAACCTTGCACGACACAACGGTGGCCATGGTTGTTGGCAGTGAGAAGTAGGGATGGAGAGGACGCTGGCGGCGGACCATGCGATGGAAGGAGAAGGAGCACATGCAAGAAGGGGAGGAGGCGTGATGGGGGGGAGGCGAAGAAGCCCTGGACGCCACACACAAGAGGAGGAGAAGGTGGGCCACGGGAGGACAAAGGAGAGGCATCTAGGGTTTCTACCATGGGGCGTTTTATTTTATAGGTTGCAATGAAGACTAATCTACGGTTAAAATCAGCTCAAGCAGCCAATCATGTGGCTAATTGTTGGGGATATACTTTCCGGGTATATCCACAGGACTCACTGACCAGGTTGGCCCACCAACGGGTTAGAGATTTTCTTCACGAGTGTCCCAGTCAGAGAAATAGGAGGAGCCAATTCTGGCTACGACAAGGCCCGTAAGAGTTACCTACTTAGGACTGTAGTATTACTTGTAGTCCAAGCTGTTCATAGTTACCGACTCTGTAACGTAGCCGGATAGGTCTCTCCTTGTAACCCTAGGCCCCGATGACTATATAAACCAGACCTATGGGAGCCTTTAGGACACAACTCAATACACAACCACAACCAACTCGCACAGGCGGACCTCTCTTGTAATCCGCTGTAATATCCGGCTTACGCCGATATATTACTGGGTTGCTAGCAGGAGTAGGATCCGACCACCGCAGTCGAATCTGAACCTGGGTAAACTTGTGCTCACTGCTCCTGGAACATCCGACGTCTCACACCTCATCCTTCCAACGCCACTAGGACCCCCTATGGCATACTTGTCGATAATCCGACGACAGTTGGCGCCCACCGTTGGGCGGTTGACCTTTGGAGCATTGTTCTAGACGGAATCTGCGCGTGCAGGAATCGGCAAAACAATCGCCATGGGTCCAGTGGTCTACGCCAGTGATGTCCCTCTCATCCTTCTCCATGAGACTTGGATTCCGGCTTCGGAGCCCATGACGACCTACATGATCATGTCAATCAGCGAGATCAATATTTACCTCGATTTCGCTGAACCTGCCCAACCCACCCTCGAGGTGATGACCATGGCGGAAGAAAAATCTGGATCTACTTTGTCCGCAGAGGTGGAAGAGTTCAGGATCCCGGAGAAAATCAAACCCACCCAACCCACTCCTGAAATGGAAGAAGCGGTGGAAGAAGAATCCAAATTTGATCTCTCTAGCAAAATCAGATAAATAGATGGGGAATACATCCGCTAAGGATCCAGCTTTGCTGACGTCAAAGCGGAAACCAAGTTATACAAGTACCTCAAGAACATGAACAAGAAGAAGCACTGTTTCGTAAAGCACATAAGCACTAGATCCGACTTTTGTCGATGCTGGAGCTAGTAGCGACTCGGTTCTAGACGCAATCGAAGAAAACACCGACTTACCTGGCACCCCAGCAGAGTCAATTACGTCGCAGGAACTTCGAGACTTCGACAAAGAGATAGAGGAGTATGAGCAAGAGCACGACCCCGGACAAGCGCAAGGTGAGTCGGAAACTCCTCCTAGTCCATATGATAGCATGGATGAAAGCTACACCTTGCAGGATGACATGGATACCGGAGATTCCTCCGAGGTCCACAAACCTACCATGACGGAAAGTACCGACGGAAGTTTATCCCCTGGTACCAGACCAAAAGCCATCTTTGCCACTGGTACGCACATTAAGGCAACTGGGCGGTCAAAACAGAAGAAGAACAAGAATCTGACACTGGTAGAGCCAGATACCGAGGAAACCAACGAAGAAAAAGTTGATGAAGAGATCGAGATGGAGAATCAGGACGGAGATTCGATTAATCCCACCCCGATCGATCCTCCTGTGGATGGACACGTTGTCACCAAAGGTGCACATGAAATTTATGGAGATGCTCTCACAATTCCAATCCCAACGGCTTCGGATCTTACGCTGGAGGCGCTAGAGAAAAGGGCTGAGGACCTAGAAAAGCACCGCTTGTTTCTACTTGAAGAGGCTGCGCGCCTTGTCGAGATGAGACAGGAGCTAGACAGTGATCCTGCCAGATATCAGTCAGATTTGAAGCGACATCCAAACAAAACAAGGGGAGGTCCGTTTGTTGGTAACAAGAATCCGGATATCCACATAGATTTATTTCACGGAAAAGATGGAGAAAAGATCCGAGTGTACAACACGCAGGTGGAAAACGCTGCCGTAGCTCGAGCCATCCTCGCCAACAATCCGTCTCCCCTGCAGGTCCAGCAGTGCGTCGTGTTGCTGGACAAAGTATTAAAGCAGTAGAAGATAGCATCGTCATTTAGTGGCAAACTGGCCTCGAAATCCGTGTTTTTCCACACTGACGCTGACCAAAGCGCTGATGTAAGGCTTCGCAGGGATACGAATCAGCATTATCATCCCCGTGGAGAAGATGATAATTCAAGAACCGGCTAAAACAGCCACTCTCGCAGGCCGGCACGCGACTGTGCAAGGGTTATTCCGGCCGCATCCAAAGATGCCATGAGGGCAATGGTTCCTCATAAGGACCATCGTCGGCAAAACAATCGCTATAGAGAAGACCCGGAAACACACCGCCAACAAGAGGATCAAGATCGGCTAAGGATGCCACCACCGATCCGTCCGTCTTGTAACGCCGGACAAAGAGATGATCTGGATCGTCCTGAATCTAGTAGCGATGGTGCCCGAAGGAATAGGCATCGGAGTTCGCATAATGAGGCTCCACCGCCACCACCAAGAAACCCATCCGGAAATAATCCACCAGGGCCACCATCGTCTCCCAGCAGCGACCATGAAGGATCACGTCGTAGCCACAGAAGCCGCAGGGGCGGAGGTGGCAATGGTGAGAGAAGAAGCAGAAATCCAACCCCACCTCATAGAAGCCGCGAGCCTCCAAGGCGCAGATCTCTCTCGCCAAACAACGCTCGCCATCGCATCGAATCGAACATAGAAGCGCGACGGTACGAGGAAGAAGATGTGTACGTGGGACCCAAATTCTTTGGTCCATGTATACGTCAGACCAAATTTCTGGTTGACTTTGGCATTGCCAAACATATTCAGCCCTATGACGGCGCAGCTCGAACATGGCTCCAGGATTTTTTCCAGGCTTGCTGCATCGCCAAAGGAGGAAACAGCCTGGTTGCAGTTCGATATCTCCCACTGCTATTGAGGAAAACGGCTCGAACATGGCTTAATGAACCGCCAGAGAATTCAATTCATAACTGGTATGATATGTAGAGTGCATTCTTTTCAAACTTCAAGGGAACATACAGGAGGTCCTGCACAGTCGGAGACTTGCAGCGTTGCACCCAAGGACCCAGAGAAACCTGCCGGGATTACCTCGGACGCTGGATCGATACGAAGGAGTAAACGAGCAAAACTGCGATAGAAGCTTTTATTGCAGGACTTCCAGTCGTACTTTTACATCATAGGCTGAAGCGTGACCACATCACGGATTTGGGAGAAATGATAGAGATGAAAAGCAAGTACGCTGACACCGATGATGATTCAAAAGGGTTGCTAAATATTCTGGCCAATCCCAACGCGGCCATATAGCCAAAACAAACTTAGAAGCACAAAAACACCTCGGACGAAAAGCCGGCTCTGGACAACACAGCTGTCAACGCAACATTTGGATCTGGAGGACGAGGAGGGCGCAGAGGCGGCTGTGGTAGAGGACGAGGAACTTCCCGAATCCAGGGCATAGGTGACCAACAACCCGGAAGAACCTATACCTGGGCTGACATTGCCAATAATCCCTGTGTCCACCACTTGGATAGTAACGGAGGATCTACCCACACAAATTCTGAGTGTCGTTTCAACGAAGATGTCAAGAAAGACGAATCCGCTGGCTACAGAGCCAAGCGATGAAAAGGAAAGAAAAATTTCGAGAAAGGAACGGAGCCCAAGGAAGATTCCGACATGCAAGAGGCGGAAGCCGCCGCAGAACCCAAGCCGGATGGAAAGAAACCATTTCTGACTAAAAAAGACGCATATGTCTGCTTCCTTGGATCCAACCAGCTAAGGACAAAAAGGCGGTTCTTCGTGAGCTCAACGCCATAGTTCCGGCTGTCCCACAGTTCCTGGACTGGTCAGAGGTAACCATCACCTTTGATCGTTCAGATCACCCGAGTAAAACACATCATCGGGCAAAGTACTCTCTAGTTGTCAATCCTCTTATTGATGGCTATGAGTTCTCAAAGACACTCATGGACGGTGGTAGCAGCATTAACATCCTCTACATTGAGACGCTCCACCGCATGAAGCTACACGAGAGCCAGTTGAGTTACAGCGGTGTAACTTTCCATGTCATTGTACCATGAAGACAGGCGAATTCTCTGGGTGAGATTACTCTGGACGTGACATTTGGAACCCGAGACAATTATCGGACCGAGCAACTCTCTTTTGAGGTGGTACCGTTCAAAAGTGCATGCCATCTTCGGACGTCCGGCTTACTGGGGTTTCATGGCCCATCCCTGTTACATCTACAACATGATTAAACTTCCAGGTCCAAAGGGCATAATCACCGTACGAGGAAATCTGAGGAAGGCGCGAGAGTGCGACGAAGGATCTGCTGCCTTCGCCGAAGCCGTGCTACATGCCCAGGAGTACCAGGAGATCAAAAAGACCATCAATCCGTCCGAGATGCCCGCTATGAAGAACGAGGTGCCGAAGCCAAGTTTGCAGTTCAAGGCGTCAGAAGAGGCGAAGAAGACGCCGCTGAAGGAAGATGATCCCTCCAAGACGACGAACATAGGGGTAGGCTTAGGCCACGCATAGGAAAGCATGCTCGTCGAGTTCCTCAAAGATAATAGTGATATCTTCGCATTGCAGCCATCTGACATGACCGGAGTACCTAGGGAACTTGCCGAGCACTCTCTTAATATGTACCTAGACGCTAAACCCGTCAAACAGTCCTTACGATGGTTTGGTGATGAAAAGCTCAAAGCAATAGCCAAGGAATTAGCCCGCCTAGAGTTAGAGGATTTCATAACACAGGTCATCCATACAGATTGGGTGGCAAATCCTGTACTTGTCCCTAAAAAGGACACCATTGATTTAAGGATGTGTGTTGATTATACCACTTTGAACAAGGCATGCCCAAAAGATCGGTTTCCTTTGCCAAGAATCTATCAAGTTATCGACTCAACGGCAGGGTCGGAATTACTCTGTTTTCTCGACGCATATTCCGGATATCACCAAATACCGATGAAAAAGTCCGATCAAATTAAGACGTCTTTCTTCACTCCTTTCGGAACCTTCTGCTATAAAACTATGACTTTTGGCTTAAAGAACGCAGGAGCAACAAATCAACATACCATGAAAAATTGTCTCAACGACCAAATCGGACGCAACATCCATGTATACGTAGACGACATAGTAGTTATGTACAAAAATAAGGAAACTTTGATTTTTGACTTGGATGAAACGTTTGCTAGTCTACGAAAATTTAATATGATGCTAAATCCAAAGAAGTGTTTCTTTGGAATTCCAGCCGGAAATTGTTAGGTTTCATCGTCTCTGAGCGAGGCATAGAGATGAACCGGGAAAAATAAAGGCTATCTTAAACATTACCAGGCTGACTCGCCTGAAGGACGTACAACGCCTCACTGGTTGCATTGCAGCGGTGAGTCGGTTCGTCAGCTGGCTCGGTGAAAGAGCCGCACCTTTTTACAAACTCTTGAAGAAAACCGACAAATTTGTCTGGACACTAGAAGCCAAAACTGCCCTGTAAAGTTTGAAATATCTGCTTTCAAGCCCACCAGTTCTCGCAGTGCCAGAACCTCAGGAACCTATGTTACTCTACATTGTAGTGACCAACAAGGTCATAAGCGTGGTAACAATAGTTGAGCGCGAGGAAGAAGGCCACGAGCATAAGGTGCAGCGGCCAACTTATTATCTAAGTGAGGTCCCGACAGCATCAAAGCAACGGTATCCACATCACCAAAAGCTAGCCTATGGAGTGTTCTTTGCATCCAGAAAGCTATGCCACTATTTTCAGGAGCACAAGATCACAGTAGTGAGCACAGCTCCTCTACGAGATATAATCAATAACCGCGACGCCACATGATGTGTCGCAAAGTGGGGAATAGAGTGTGTAGCTTTCGACATTGAGTACAAACCACGTACAACAATCAAGTCCCAAATTCTCGTTGACTTTGTTGTTGATTGGACAGAAACATCAGAAAACTTAGGCCCTCCAGACTCAGAATTTTGGACCCTTCACTTTGACGGATCAAAAGCACGAGGAGGCTCGGGGGCTGGCGTGGTGGTCAAATCACCCCAAGGAGATAAGTTGTTCTATGTGTTGCAAATACACTTCAAGGAAACCAATAATATTACCGAGTACGAAGCGTTGCTACATGGAATATGCATGGCCAAGAATATTGGCATATCAAGACTCATGTGTTACGGAGACTCGGATTTAGTTGCTCAGCAAGTATCCGATATCTTCAACGCAAACAAGCACATGGCAGCATATAAAGCTATTGTGGATAAACTATCTAAATCATTTGAGGGCTTCAAGGTTCAACACATCCCTCGAGCAGAAAATGAGGAAGAAGATGCACTATCAAGAATAGGCTCTATGCGGAAACAAGTACCCGATGGAGCTTTTTTAGAGCATCTAAGGGTCTCCTCCATAGTCGGAGTTGATGAGGACTATCCGACGAAATCCGACTCACCTTTAATAGCAGTTCTGGCTGTAATTCCTAGCTAGAAAAAACCCTATCTAGATTTCCTGATAGACGGAAAATTACCCGAAGACGAAGTCTTGAGCCGGCAGATTGTCCGACGAGCAAAAGCCTACACTATAATAAACGGTGAGCACTATAAGCGGAGTGTTTCTAGTGTGTTTCAGAGATGTATTTCTTCGGAAGAAGGAGTGGAAATCTTAAGAGAAATCCACGAAGGTGAGTGTGGCCACCATGCTGCAGCCAGATCCTTAGTAGCAAAAGCTTTTCGACACGGATTCTTTTGTCTTACAGCTAAGGCAGATGCCGACAAACTGGTCAAAACATGCAAGGGCTGTCAAAAGTACGCTCATCAGGCACATGTTCCGGCTGAACAGCTGCGAACAATACCTATTACATGGTCGTTCGCGGTCTGGGGGCTTGATATCATAGGGCCATTTCGCATGGCAAAATATGGATTTACTCACCTACTAGTGATGGTGGATAAATTTACAAAGTGGATTGAGGCTAAACCCGTAGCAAGTTGCGTTGGAGCCACAGCCAGAAGATTCGTTGAGGACGTAATCATCAGATTCGGATATCCGCACAGTATAATTATTGACAATGGGAGCAACTTTTCCATGCGTGAACTAGCCGAATTTTGCGAAGAACAAGGGATCCGACTTGATATTGCATTAGTCGCACATCCACAAGCCAATAGACAAGTAAAAAGAACTAATGCGTTATTCTACAAGGAATCCGACATCCCCTCGAGGCACCGCTACGTCGGGCCGCGGGGGCTTGGGCAGAAGAATTACCGTCTGTGATATGGAGCTTACGTACAACTCCTAACAGGTCAACCGGCTATACTCCTTTCTTCTTGGTCTATGGTGCAGAAGCAGTTCTTCCAAGTGATCTGATTCATCAGGCTCCACGAGTAAAGGCGTATATCGAAGAAGATGCAGAAGTTTCTCGACAAGATGATCTCGATATAATCGAAAAAGTACGCGTCGTTGCTGAGTAGAGATCTACAGCCTATCAGCAGAAGTTGCACAAGTATCATAGTCAGAGAGTGCAAAACCGTTCTTTTAGAAAAGGCGATTGGTTCTCCGACTTGTGCAAAAGAGAAAGCACAAACTTTACCCAATTTGGGAAGCACCTTTTATGGTTAGCAGAGTTCTACATAATGTGTCATATTATTTAACCGATATGAGACCAGTCAAGGAAAGACCAGATACTTGGAAAAGAAAGAGAGCTGGTGGCAGCACAGACCCAGGTGAAATAGACCGTCCATGGAATATTGCACAGCTACGTCCCTTCTATTCTTAGTTATATTTCCTTGTAATCATATATGTACATGTTCAAAGTGAATAAAGTATTGGTTTCCTCATATTGTTATCTTTGAGCCGCTTTTGCCATCTTATTTTCAAAAGAGCATGTAATTTTTTCGAAAATCCCATAACGCTTGAAAGTACTTTATGCTCATGTTCATTATGGTTACGATTTTTGAACAATCTAAAAATGTTGCCTTAGGGTACAAAGTTTAAATTATTGTCTATACTTTGATTCTTTATCTGATTGCTTAGACGCGGGAATTTTCCGAGTATTGAGTTGTTGGTACTGGAATCCGGCTTTGTTTCCGAGTTTAAACTGGTTTAGCAATTGCGCTCCATTGCTTGGCAAAGTTTTTGTGCTAAAAGGTTGGCCGACCCATGAAAGGGACGAGGCAGAGAGACAGATAAACCGATAAGTATAAGCATAAATAAATAAATAAAGAGTGCTTCAGAAACTTTCAAGCACAAAGCATAAAAATATATAAACAAAAGTGCTAAGATAGTAAAAGCATCAGTTTTTACAGACCAGAACAAAATAAATATTGTAGCCATCATTACATTGCCATAATTTTAAGATAATGCATAGAAATTGTTTATGCTGCAGGCGGTGGTGATGAAGCAGGTGGAGCACTGGAATCAATAGAGTGTCGCCCTCGATCTTAGACTCGGAAGCATTATTGATCTCCGGCTCTTGAGGGGAAGGAGGCACGGCGACGGATTCGAAGAATGGCATCGTGTAATTGGTCATATCCGCCACCCGACAAGCATAACCTGCACAGGATTCTTGGATGGCCTTGATGTCCTACGGGTTACCCTCATCATCCTTCTCGGCAATGCCCTTGGTGACGTGCTAGATTTCCATCTCGCTATGGTGGCTCATCACCATGGTCAGAGCTGTTTGCGCAGCAGTCCGAGCGTAGGAGATCTTCCAGTCCTCAATCAACTTCGGAATCTCCTTAACTTTGTCCCTCACCTCATGCACTGACATTGTGTGCAAGTTGGAAAGCTTGACGGCTTGGCCAGCCTCTTCTAGAGTTTGGCGGAAGTCAAACAAGATGTCTCCGACGAGTTTAATGCGCTCGAGGCGAGGTTCATAAGTGGAGGAGTCAGAAAGATTTAGGAGGGCTGGGAAAGAACCAAAAAGTCAAAATTCAAATAAAATGAAAGTCGAAAAATGAACAACACAAAGTAAAAAAGATTCAGAAATCTTATCAAGCACGGAGTGATTCTATTCAGCATGCTCCTTGCGGAGGCTGTCTAGTTCACTTGCTGAAGCCTGGGCAAGATCCCTCTGGATATCAAAGTCCTTCTTGAGATCAACAAGTTCCTTGTCTCGAAGGGCTAGGAGCTTCTCGAGCCTCACGGTCTTGTGATTACTTGACTCCAGGACAACGGCTATGGATTTCTCCGATTCCACAGTTAGCGTCTCAAGCTTTTCCTAGAGTTCAACATTATTTGCCCGCAAGACCTTGAAGTTTTCGGCTTGCTCCACCATCTTGCTGGATTGACATAACAATTCTGCAAACACGAAAATATCAGTCAGATAAAGCAAATTCAACTATGACAAAAAAGATAATTGGTAAATAAGAAGTCGGAAAAGTTTACCTTCTGCTTCATCTTTTTCAACTTTCAAGTTTGAATTCTCAAGGCGCAAAGCTTTGATTTCTTTGCACTTATTGGAAATATTCTTGAGCAATTCCTGGTTAGAAGATGCAACATTCTAAAAGTTTAGAGACGGAATACCATCAGACGTCTACTAAGACTCGGATTGCAAATTTAACTAAGTAAAGTTACAGCACGAGCCTTAGGGGCTACACTACATTGTTCTTTTGCAACCTAAAAGCATCAACTCGGATTCAGCAATGTTTATCCGACTTTATGCTTGGGGGCTTGTCGTGGTATTGCCGACGAGTACACCATGGAGGGGTCCTCACAGTGCGCGTTTAGAGACGTGGGGGAAGGCGAACAATTGACGGGTACGAGGTAATACAGATTACCCAGGTTTAGATCCCACGACGGTGGCGGAATCCTACTCCTGCTATAAATCACTATAAGGGCGATACGCCGAGTTAGAGAGATGTGTTCGCTGTGCAAGGTTGTCTGAGATTGTGCCCTAAAGGCTCCCACAGGCCCGACTTATATAGTCGCCAGGTCCTAGGGTTATAGGGAAAAGTCCTAGCCGGACAGGTTACAGAGTCCTACACCGTCTATTACTAGTCTAGCGTGTCTTGTACTCCAAGGCTCCGGGTACGCTGGTGACTCCACCGTAGCCTTCCTTTATCCAGCATGGGCCTCCCTTCTGGATCCATCTAACTGGGCCGCCCAGCAGGCCATGGGCCATGCTACCAACTGTGGGCCACCCAGGTTATCGGGATAAGAGACATGCTATATGAGGATACCCATATAGCATATCCCCAACAGTAGCCCCTAGAGAAGTCCGAGATCTTGCGCCGTCTTGCCTCTTCACGTTGAATGCTCCATCTAGATGGATGTCGGCAAATCATCAAGCAATATCTTGCAGTCCTCCCAAACAACCCTGCAAGGTTTTCTCCGTCTTCAACTTGTAAGTCGGAGAATTGCTGAATCTTTCATCGTACTCTTCCGTAGCCGGACAGGATCCGTCCATGCCGGAATCTTCTGATGTGATGGTTCATCTGTCCATGTCAGCTAGGGTGACGTAGATATAGGTTAGCAACGCCTCGTAACTCACACACGCAGAGAACGCAATCATGTCCACTTTTCCCGTGCGAGCGATACGAACCATTGGCGGCGACGGTTGGTACGTGGTGAAATTTCCGCGCATGTCTCCACACACGTCGCTTACGTGGCAACCATTCGATCAAGCTGCACGAATCTTGATGACGGGTATCATAAAGTAACTGTGGTGGCAAATTTACTTTTTCACCTCATTCTCCCCTGCATCTTCTTCTTCCTCAGGCAAGCGTCTCCTCGAGCTCTCCGCGCCTCGCACGAAAAACCCTAACTCCCAATCTCACCAGTCACCTCCAAACGCATCCAATGGCCATCAGCAGCTCCTCCCCTTCGATGGCAGCGTCGGGCGAAGCCGCGGCGAAGCCGGCGAGCTCCGTCATCGTGCCCCAGAGGGCTTGGTCATCCCCATGTCCATGGTGGTCGAAGCCACCGGCGGCAACCACAATCCAGCGGCGCTAGAGCTGCTAGAGGAGGAAAACGACTCGCACAAAGGTGACTGGAGTGGTTCAGACATCACGGACCGTGACATCCAAGAGTTGATCGTCGAAGGCTACCTCCCTGCAATGGAGGGGCTCGCCTGGCGGGCAGCGCCGGCCGTCAAGGTCACACCTTCTCCCCAAGCCAGAGAAAAGGTGTACCTCAAAGCACAGATGGTACGCAGCGTCTCCCTACCCATCTCCAATTTCGTCCTTGCTGTCCTGAATCATTACCGAGTTCAGCCACAGAACCTCTCTCCCAATAGTATCCTAGCGCTTAGCAATTACGCGGCGCTTTGCGAGGGTTACTTAGGGATTAATCCTAGGCTAGACCTCTTCATCTATTTCTTTACCGTCAAGCGCGAAGCCGGGGCCAGCAAGGATGAACTTAGAAATTGTGGCACCATTAGCTTCAAGATCCGACCTGGCCGACGCTTCCCCGACATCGTCGGCCACGAGTCCTGCAAGAACTGGCAGCTTACTTACATCTATGGCCCAGATATCCCTCTGGCCGGCCAAGAAGTAACGTACCCAGACTTCGTCGATGGAGCCGCCGCCGAAACCTCGACATGGAGATCCCAGGCCTCCCTTCCCTTCGACATCGATGCTTCCCGCGCTATAAGGCGAATAGAGTGGTTCGTAGAGATGGGTTTGACCAGCTTGGACCTAGCCATGTGCTGGTTCATCAGGCAAATCCAGCCTTTGCAGCACCACTCGAAGCTGATGCACGAGTATACCAACGATAGAAGGGATAGCCTCCACATCTCCGTGGACTATTTCTCGAGCGACTCCGTCAAGTTCTGCCTCAAGGACATTGTCAAGGTGAAGGACAAGAAGCATGGCTTCACCATCACCTACGACATGTTCGTAGAGAGCAAGTGCCCAAAGGTAACTGTTTATTTTCCGTGTATGACATATACTCCAGTTCTTCCACCTAGCCATTTCCATCTCATCTAACACGGTGACCTTTCACTTAACAGCTTAGCGATCTAGAGGTTGATAGCATGGCTGTCCAAATCTATGATCCAAAGATGAAGGAAGTCACGGTCGTGTCCTACGACGATGTTCCGTTGTCGCGAAAGCAGAAGAGCTCCACCTCTGACGCTGGTGACGGAGGCAAGAAGAAGAAAGCGGAGTGTGGAGCCTCCAAGAAGACTACTGCCGCCCTGGAGGCAGAGAAAAGAAAGGTTACTGGGATCCCTTTTGAAAAAGCACCCCCTCTTGTGTAAGCTTCTTTCTCTTCGACATTGTCCATTTTTCTGTCTTATTCCTGTACTTATGCATTTTGCACGTTTCAGAAAGAAAGCCACGACCAGCTTGAAGAAGACCTCGAAAACTTCGCGGGCTTCTAGAACCATCAAGGATATGATGCATCACGGCGCATCTCCCGCCATCGCCCCTGTCACTCCCATCGTCAAGCCCTCACCCGCTCCGACAAGCTCTCAAGCCAAGGAAGCAGCTGGCCCTTCCATCATGGAAGTGGACTCAGGTGCCTCTACCGAGCTTGCTGTTGTCGGCGAACAAGCGACGCAGGAGAGTGCCGCACACCAAATGGCTGAAGCTCTGGCTAAGGATGCCATCGGTAGCGGTAAGGCGGTGGTGGAAGCTGGTACTTTTGTCGAAGGAGGCGCCCCCGCACCCAAGAAAACCATTGAGTTTACGAAGATAGTCTATCCGGTACTTACGTCGGGTAGCAGTGCTCTGGTTCCTGGTGCGGCGCCGACATCTCCGACATGCGGTCTAGAGGAGCTTCTCCAGCAAGCAGAGATCTTGCAAGGAAACAGTGTATACTTCGGCAAGCTGCTGGCTGAGAGTGCTACCATCCTCAAGATCATTGCACTTGTAAGTTATATTTGCCTTTTTTCATTTCATATGAATATCCCACTATAGCCCCCGAGGATTTAGATGGAAAACCATAGGTCTTTGCGTCTAAATGCTCTAAGAGTGACTAAGCTAGAAAACTTCTCACTGTAGCCCCCAAGCTTCTAGTTGTAGATGTAGCATACACAGTGTTTGTAGATTTCGATACTGTAGCCCCCAAGCTTCTAGTTGTAACTGAATTAGTTCCGACTAGATGCTTAAAAAGAAGCTAAGCATACATCTGAGTTAAAAACTTTTATACTGTAGCCCCCAAGCTTCTAATCAAAAACTGAATTAGTTCCGACTAGATGCTTAAAGAAAGACTAAGCATATTACTAAGTTAAAAACTCTCGCTGTAGCCCCCGAGCGTCTAGGTGGAAATTTTCCGGCTAGATGCTCCAAGTAGACCAAACAACGTTTAACTTTCTATTTTCCATATAATGAGAATGCTCGGAGGGGCATGGCCAATGACAAGTACCAGAAGATGCGCGCGGACTTGGAAGCCGAAAAGGGTAAAACTGCCTTCTTGAAGGAACAGATCATCAAGAGCAAGCGTCTGTTTTTCCTTTCTTTTCAGATTCACTTGAACTTGTGTATTCTCCGAGTACTCACTGTGTACTTTGCTTTCCCCGACTTGCAGAAACCATTGCCAAGGCTAAGGACATTGTCGAGCAATCCAAGCATATTCAGGAGCTGGATAGCGAGAACAAGATCCTCAAGCTGGAGAGGAAGGACATGATGAAGATGCATGAAGAATCAATGAAAGCCCTGCAGGACTCCGCCACCGAGGAGATGAACCGCTTGAAGGAGGAGATCTCGATCTTAAAATATCAGAAGAAAGCCGCCGATGAGCAGAATCAACGTCATCACGAAGCGTACAAGCTCCTCCAACAAGAACGGGACTCCTTGGCGGATACCCTCTGGCAAGCTGAGGCTAGCATCTTCAGTAAGTGATTCTCCGTCTTCGATTTTTGTAGTCCGAATACTCTGAATTTTTGAACTCCGTCTTCGATGTCGGGAATTCGCAGCTCCTATGGGTTTAACCCGGTCGCCTCCTCTGACAAAAGAATGCATGGTCCTTGCCGGCAACTTTATCAACACCGCCATCGCGCAAGCCAAAGAGATTTCCAAGCCCCTCCAGATCAATATCAAGGCATCAGACTCTGTGGCGAAGTTCTGGGAGATCCTGCGCCGAGCCCTCGAGCGTATTACAAGCTAGAAAGCTTCATGTGCACGGGCCGGTGCAAGGATGGCGTTGTCCATGGTAAAGGCACACTACAAGAATGCTAACATCGACACGGTAACCTCTGGTATCCCCGACGTAGATGACGAAGGAGAAAAGATAAATCACGAATCTATCTTGTTGTCACTCGTGGGTTATGACACTAGAGTTGCCGAGTTAGTCGACGTCAATGTCTTCGTGCCAATGAATACCATCGATGGCAGCAACCAAAGCTCCTCCGAGTCCCTCAACACTGCCGACTTCGAGGGTGATTCTCCTGCTGCCAATGATGTTGCTTCCAAGTCTCCTGCGCCAGAGGAATAAAAAACAATTTGTAATATTTGTTTCCTCTGTGATGTGTATGCGGAAAAAACTATGTGTTAACTTATGGCGGAAAACAATGATGTATGTCCTTCTACTTAAGAACTATTTCCAGCATGTATATATTTTGTAAGCAAGTGCTGGCTTATCCATTACTTTGGTTCTTATGCTTGACTTTTCGTGAGTCGGAAGACTCGTTGTCAGAACCATGCGCTCAGGTGATGATGCCCAATGGCACCGTCAATAACCTAAGCACAAAATCGCTGACAATAAGTGCCAAAAGTCACTACTCCAGAATCCACATAAAAACGACAAAGAACGTGTAGACCAGAAAACTTAAGCTAACGCTCGTAGGCAGAATTTTCACAAGTGAAATCGCAAAGCTTGTGCATAAATGTTTTATACGATCCAAAAATGAACACTAAAGGAGGTAAAAGAATCAGAAATATGAGTGAACCAAAGATCTTTATTTCATTGATCATATAAGAGGTACACAATTAGATAAAAAATGCTATGTGTAAAAAGGACGTAGTTGTGCTATGTTCCATGGCCGATCAAGCTCCGAGTAGTCATCATCCGGGTCACGTCGCTTACGCTTATGATCCTCGTTGGGTCTATCCTTCAGTTCACGATTGTCAACAAGGTAGTAAGACCCATTGAGTAGCGCCTTGCTTATGATGAACGGTCCTTCCCATGGCAGGGATAATTTGTGTGACTTCTTCTGCTTAAGTCGGAGCACCAGATCCCCCTCTTTAAACGAGCGATGCCGAACGCGGCGACTATGGTAGCTGCGTAGCTTCTGCTGCTAGATGGCGGATCTTTGGCATGCCAAAATGCGCTCCTCCTCGAGAAGGTCCACATCTAGGCGTCTGGATTATTCAGCGTCATCTTCGTCGTAGGCGGCAACCCTTGGTGCATCGTGAAGTATGTTGGAAGGTAGGATGGATTCTGCTCCATATACCATGAAGTAAGGGGTGTAGCCAGTGGATCTGTTGGGTGTAGTTCATAAACTCCACATCATAGATGGCAATTCTTCCGCCAAGGATCCAGCTGCTCTATGTAGCGGCGCCTCAAGATGTGGTTTTATTCCCTGCAGAATTAATCCATTGGCTCGCTCAACCTGACCATTGGATTGTGGATGTGCCACAGATGCAAGGTAAAGTTGGATGCCTTTCTCCCAACTATATGCCTCCACTTCTCCGAGTGATAAGTTTCTTCCGTTGTCGGTGATAATGCTATGTGGGAGACCAAATCTCACCACTAGATCCCGGACAAACCTGAGGGCAGTTGCCCCATCAAGCTTTCTAATGGGTTTAGCTTCTATCCATTTAGTGAATTTATCAACTGCTACTAGCAGATACGTAAAACCACATGGTGTCGTATGTAACGGTCCTACCATGTCTAGCCCCCAGCCTGCAAACGGCCAAGTTATTGGTATTGTTCGCAATTCTTCAGCAGGAACATGTGGTTGTCGGGCATAATACTGGCATCCCATGCATGTCTCAACCAGCTTGTCAGCGTCCGCCTTCGCGGTCAGCCAGTAGAATCCTTGCCGGAAGGCTTTCACGACCAACGATCGAGGAGCGGCGTGATGCCCGCAATCTCCGAGATGGATTTCGCGTAGGATTTCAATACCTTCTAGCTTGGAAACACACTTAAGGTATACACCGGTAGTGCTCCTTTTGTAGAGATGTCCATTGATTATGGTATAGCCCTTTGCTTGTCGTACTATTTGCCGTCTTTCGACCTTGTCGTCAGGCAAAGTTCCGTGTTCGAGATATTCCATGAACGGTTTTGTCCAAGC
The DNA here is from genome assembly GCA_023614405.1 of Avena insularis. NCBI lineage: Eukaryota > Viridiplantae > Streptophyta > Magnoliopsida > Poales > Poaceae > Avena > Avena insularis. Next base: position 155,381,830 of record CM042691.1, on the reverse strand, counting down.
CGGAGGGACCTTTGTCACCATGTGGACGAAAGAGTCAACTCTATCCGGGTTGTCGATGTCTGCTCCCTTCACGGATGGTGTCCGCAGATGCTCTAGGAAAACTCCAGGAGGAATTCGTTTGCACCCTGATCCAAGCTTAGATAGCAGATTAGCCGCCTCGTTTTGCTCCCTAGGTACATACTTGACCTCGTAGCCCTAGAAGCACTTGGCTATCTCGTCCACTTCGTCTCAATATGCCGCCATCATAGGGTTCCGCGCAATCTAGGTGCCAGCCACCTACTGGGCAACCAAGTCGGAATCTCCACAGCAAACTATGCGCTTGATGCCAATATCCTTGGCTACGCGTAATCCGTGAATGGGTGCTTCATACTCCGCCATGTTGTTTGTAGCCTCGAAGTGGATATGCAGAACGTAGTGTAGCTTGTCGCCAGTCGGTAACTGTAGAAATAAACCAACCCCTGAGCCGTTGAGCAGCTTTCATCTGTCAAAGTGCATCACCCAGTACTCTGGTTCCGGCAACGGAGTAGCATCTGGCATCTCCGTCCAATATGCGATAAAATCCGCCAAGGCTTGTGATTTGATAGCGTCACGTCTCTTGTAGGTGATCTCGAAGGCGGCACATTCAATGCCCACTTCGCGACCCTTCCCGTAGCGTCTTTGTTATTGATAATGTCGGACAGTGGAGTCTTGCTCACCATTGTGATTGGGCGCTCCTGAAAGTAATGCCTCAGCTTCCGAGAAGCAAGGAATACTCCATAAGCTATCTTTTGGTAGTGCGGGTAACGCTGCTTGGACTCCGTCAAGACCTCGCTTACATAGTAAACTGGTCGTTGAACTCCGTGATCATAGCCTGGTTCCTTCCGCTCTACCACAACGACGATGCTGATTACTCGGTTGATTGCCGCCATGTAAATTAACATGGGCTCTCCAGGCTCGGGTGCTGCAAGGATGGGCGCTGAGGAAAGAATTTTCTTGAGCTGCTTCAATGCTGCATCTGCTTCGTCCGTCCACATAAATTTGTCCGCCTTCTTCAGCAACTTGTACAGCGGCAGCGCCTTCTCTCCAAGTCGGCTGACGAACCGACTAACTGCTGCAACACAACCTGTTAGTCGTTGAATGTGCTTTAGGCATGTCGGACGGTTTATGTTTAATATGTCCTTGATTTTCTCCGGGTTAACCTCGATTCCACGCTGGGAAACGATGAAGCCCAACAATTTGCCGGCTGGAACCCCGAAGACGCACTTCTTAAGGTTAAGCATCATGTTGTATTTCCGGAGATTATCAAAGGTTTCTTTTAAGTCGGAGATTAAGTCATTTGACTTTTTAGACATCACCGCTATATCGTCCACATAGGTGTGAACGTTCTGACCAATTTGGTCATGCAGGCAACGTTGCATTGTCTGCTGGTACGTAGCACCTGCGTTTTTCAGCCCAAAGGGCATCGTAACATAGAAAAACATGCCGTATGGGGTAGTCAACAAAGTGGCCAATTGGTCCGACTTCCTCATCTTGATCTGGTGGTATCCTGAATATGCATCGAGAAAACACAAATGTTCCGAGCCAGCCGTCAAGTCAATGACTTGGTCAATGCGAGGCAAAGCAAACGGATCTTTGGGGCATCCTTTGTTCAAGCCGGTGTAATCAACGCACATTATTAATTATTTTGTTACCTTTTTGGTGACAAGTACAGGATTGGCCACCCATTGGGTGTGAAGGACTTCTCGGATAAAACTAGCCTTAAGTAACCTAGCTATCTCTTTGCCAATGGCACGTCTCTTATAATCTCCAAAGCGTCGTAGAGGTTGCTTCACTGGTTTGCATTTTGGATCAATGTTTAAGCTGTGCTCGGCAAGTTCCCTAGGTACACCTTTCATGTCGGCAGGTTGCCAGGCAAAGATGTCCCTATTCTCACGGAGGAACTCGACAAGCGCGCTTTCCTATTTGGGATCCAAATTTGTCCCAATGGCGGTGGTCTTGGAGGCATCGCCTACCACAAGTTCCACCGTCTTGGTCTCGATGGCGGCCTTGAATGCAGGAGCGGAGTCGGAAATCTGTTTCTTCGACGCGGGCATCTCTGAGTCATCGACCTTGCTTTGGATCTCTTTGAATTCTTCGCTGTAGAGGACAGCTTCCGCGTAGGCTGCTTCATTAATCTCGCAGTCCCTTGCTTTGGTAAAGCTTCTGGATACGGTGATGACAGTGTTTGGTCCGTGTATCTTGAGTTTGTTGTAGACGAAGCATGGCTTGGCCATGAAGGTGTGGAATATGTCGCGGCTGAATATGACGTGGTACACGCTCTTGAATGGGACCACCTCAAAGGTCATGCGCTCTTGGCGGTAATTATTAACATCGCCAAAGGCAACCTGAAGTGTGATGCACCCAAGGGATCGAGCCTCCCGACTAGGAACTACGCCATGGAAGATGGTGTTGGTCCGCCTTAGGTTTGCCTCTGTCAAGTTCATCTTCTGCAGTGTATCCAGGTAGATGATGTTGATGCTGCTTCCACTATCCACCATACACATGGCGAACTCAATGCCGTCAATCAAAGGGTTGATGACCATGGCATATTTATTCTCCGTAGGGATGAGGTCTGGGTGATCCTTCATGTCCCAAGTAATTGGAACCTCCGACCAGCGCAGGTACTGGGGAACTGGGGGTAGAGTGGCCATCAGTATCCTCATAGAAGTTTTCTGTTGTCGGACGATGGGGGTGCCAAGGAAAGTGTGGTAAACTGGCGCCTTCTTCACGAAGGGGTTCTTGCCTTTGTCGTTGCTCTTGGCGGCGTGCTTGGGGTCAACATCCTCGTCCATGTCACTTGAATCCTTGGACTCCTCCTCCTTCTTCTTCCCCTTGCCCTTGCCTCGCGGTCTGTTCTTCTGACTTTGCTTGTAGCCGGACTCCGGGTCCTCCTTGAGGTCGTTGACGAACTTGCCGTGTCGATTGGTATGGGTGGCCTTGCCGTTGACATGAAGGTGTACGAGGCACGACATATCGTGGTACTCCTCGTAGGTTTGGGGAATGAGGAGCGCTGCCGACGTAGTTTCACTTCCTCGCTGCTGCCCACGACCAGCTCCCCGTCCTCGGCCACGTTGTCCGCCATCACCTCGTCCTGCAAAGGTCATGGCGACCATGTCGGGAGTTTGCTTTTCTTCTGGAGCGTTTTTCCGGTTTGTGCTGCTGTTCCTCCGAGCTTGAGTTGGAACGGCCGTTGCCGGCAAAGATCCGCGAGCATCGTCGTCGGCAGCTGCGAACTCACTAGCCAACTGGATCATCTGGTTCAAGTCAAGCTGGTGATTGTCCTGCAAGCGCTTCAACTTATGTCGGAGCAACGTGCCCCTTTCCAACCCATGAATGAAGGCGGCCATGACGGTCTAAGCGTGTACTCCTGCGCAGGAATTCTTCATATCCAACCAGCGGGAGAGATAGGAGCGAGATGTCTCATCTTTATCTTGCACGCACCGCTGTAGATCGCCAACAGGGCAGGGATGTTTGTACGTACCCTCAAAGTTCTTGGTGAATGCTTATTGCATGTCCAACCAATTGCAGATGGATTTCTCCGGCAAGTCATCAATCCATTGACGGGTTGTGCCCGCCAACATCAATGGGAGGTACTTGACGGCAACATTGGGGTTACCCCCGGCAATCTCTACCACGTTGCCGTAATCCTGCAACCAGGTAGCTGGCTTAGCGGTGCTGTCATAAGGCTTGATGGTCTTGTCAATCCGGAAACCTTTGGGGTAAGTTGCGGACGTATCGTAGGTCCAAAGCAACATGGTCCCAGGTATGGTCCTTCCCGGGCCTTGTGGATCTTATCGATCCGCTAACGTGCATCGTATGGCTCTGGGTTTCTTTTCTTCTTGTCAATAGGGGATGGGCTGCATGAACGACACGGGCCTCCTCCGCCATGGTGACTGCTAGGTGGCGACGGAGGTGGAGGTGGCGGTGGGTTAGCCTTCTTGCTATTACCCTCCTACGACGCCTCACAGTTGTCGCGATTGCTTGCCGGACGCGGAGGGTCATGGCGCGACCTGCTCTTGTGTCCCTAGTTGCACTCTCCGTCATGACGGGTTTGCTCCGTGTTGTCTCGGATGACGATGCCGCTCTTCCTTGGCGGGGGCATATCCGTATGATGGTGAGCCTTGGGGTCTTTGCAATGTCGTGGGGAGCGGGGCGATGGCGATGGGAGACAATGTCGGGCCTTTTCTCTGTGGTTGGAGGAGATGGGGATAGCATCCTTCCTATTGCGCGCATCCCTCCGTCTTCATTCTGATGAATCCGTCTGGGACCCAACATCAAGAGGAGATCTGTCCCTTGGCGGCTTATGCTGACTAGACTGGTAAAATGTTGGGTCAGAATCAAGCCTCTGAGGGGTGGCCTTTTCCTTCTGTTTTACAACCTTGGCCACTGGGTCATAAACCTGGTCCACCGCCTCAGGCGATCTATCCTGCTCCAGAAGGGTCTTGGCGACAACGAGGTTGAGGATAGGAGTGGGCATCACCTGTCTGCCTTCACTGTCAATGTATGGCTTGGCTTGTGCCGGTTACGGGGGAGCCCATCCTAGGTCTCATAGTACACCAGGATCGTTGATGACGCAAGCCAGAGCTTTCTTGGCCTTCTGCTGCTCCAGCAGAGTCTTGTACTCGGCCTCCATTGCTCTAGATTTCTCTATGGATTTCTGCGCGTTGACCAGATCTCGATCTAGCTTAGCGCCTTGCTCCGTGATGGCCTGCGCTTCCTCCAGCAGCTGCTGGCGCTTCTCGTCAAGCTGGGTCACGTTCCGAATATGAGCTACGGTCAGTGGCTTGACGAGGAGGTTGCCGTACATCACTCTATCAGCTGGAGTAACTTGGGAAGCAGCAAACATAGATGCCGGAGGCGGCAAGTTTGCGGTGTTGTTGTTGCTCGGGCCGGTGCCGAGTTCCTGCGGCTGTTGCACTGGATTAGGCGGAGAGGGCATGACCTTTGCGCGATCAATGTCCTCAGCAACAGGTGGTCCCTTCCCTTTGTCCAGAGTTGTAGGCGGAGCTCGTCCGGGTTGATCTTCATCCATCGCCGTCCCAATGGTGACGAACACCTCTCGAGACGTGACGGCGTTGTTGGCTTTCTCGTCGCGCGTGTATTCCTCCTCCATCTCCTGCATGGCGGAGTCTAGTTCTTCTGAACTGAAATCTATCTCCTCTGAGTCTGCACTGAAGTCGATGTATAGCGCGTAAATCACAAAGTCGGAGGGTTCCAGGACTTCCTCGATGACGCGGGGGTGGATGTGCAACGGCGGCGATGATGACTGGACGTGGTGGCTCAACTGCGGCGATGGCGGCCGGAGGCGGTGGTGGCGGTGGATGAATTGGAGGGGCTCCATCAATGAGCGCAAGCGTTGTCTGAGCTGCCGCTTCAGCCTCCACGTAGTTGTTGACGGTGCTCACCATGCCTTCGAAGGTAAGGCGTCCCGATGCCTGCTGTCATCTTAGAGAATGCCGGAGAAGCGTGCCATGGTCTAGTCCTTCCACAAAGTGATACATAGCATCATCATTGGGGTAGTGGGCTAGATCGGCTCATATATGGAGCCACCTGGCAAGGTAATCGCGGGGGTTTTCGCCCTCTCTCTGAACGCAACGCGCCAGATCGAAGATGGTAACCACGCCGACGAACTTGGATCTCTGCTTTCCAGACGCACGGGCGAAGCCGCCAGACTTGCAACGATCTTCCACCATTATGTCCTTGAATTTTTCCGATCTTTGCCGGCAAACTCCGAAGAGAGATCCGACATCCATCCTTCCGCGAGCGTATCCTTCCCGTAGGCGGTCCGTGCGGGTCTTGATGCTCCTCCGACTCCAAGAGAACTAGTGCCCGAGTCAGTTTCACCAATGAAGAGGTGGATGTCTCCGATAGGAACGATCAAACACCGCGTAGGGTTCGTCTTCACCGGGATCCAGAACTCGTCCGGAGGGCCGATCAGAACGTTGTCGGAGAAGAGAACGCGACCGATGGCTACGGTTACGCCAATTCCCGCGAAGATCTTGGTCCTCGCCCGCTGAAGAGCCTGAAGCGCCTCTTGCCCCATGGTGGGCGCCAATTGTCGTGGTATTGCCGACGAGTACGCCATGGAGGGGTCCTCACAGTGCGCGTTTAGAGACGTGGGGGAAGGCGGACGGTTGACGGGTACGAGGTAACACAGCTTACCCAGGTTTAGATCCCATGACGGTGGCGGAATCCTACTCCTGCTATAAATCACTATAAGGGCGATACGCCGAGTTACAGAGATGTGTTCACTGTGCGAGGTTGTCTAAGATTGTGCCCTAAAGGATCCCACTGGCCCGACTTATATAGTCGCCAGGTCCTAGGGTTACAGGGAAAAGTCCTAGCCGGACAGGTTACAGAGTCCTACACCGTCTATTACTAGTCTAGCGTGTCTTGTACTCCAAGGCTCCGGGTATGCTGCTGACTCCACCGTAGCCTTCCTTTATCTCGCATGGGCCTCCCTTCTGGATCCATCTAACTGGACCGCCCAGCAGGCCATGGGCCATGCTACCAATTGTGGGCCACCCGGGTTATCCGGATAAGAGACATGCTATATGAGGATACCCATATAACATATCCCCAACAGGCCTAGAGGATTGTAACATCCCAAATTTCAACAAATACAAAATCATGTTATTGCATTCATAGCATCATGGAATTTTGATCTAGCACAAAAATTTTCAAAGCTAAACCCTAAATAAAACCATATTTAAACCCCTCTTTTTATATTATATATGGGGCATGGTTTTATTTTTATTTCAAAGGCCAAATGTGTTTTTGAGTGGTTAGATGTGTTTGGAATACTTTTTGACATTAGGATCACAATACAAAAACATGGTGAAAGTTTGAATTCAAACAGATTTGAAATAGCCATTCAAAATCAAACTAGAAAATTAAAACAGAAAAGAAAAAGAGGAAAAGGGAAAAAATAACAGCATCAGCATATCTAGCCCAACCCACCCCGCGGCCCAATAGCAGCCCATCTTCCCCACCCGAGAAAACCCCCCTGTCCCTCTCTTTCTTACCATGCGCGCCCACACCCCCTCGTTGACAGGTGGACCCCACCTCCACGTTACCCCTTCGTCCTCAATCAACGCCGCGACAACCTGCTCCGTCGCTGCCGTTTCTCCCCCTTTCAATCCTTTTTACTGCGCTTGATTCTCATCATGATAGAACCCCTCTCCCCCGCTACTTATCCCCTAGGCCTCCACTTCATTTCCTCCACACCACAAGCTCTGACCGCCGCCAGCCTTTACAAATTCCTCCTCGCATTGCCGCAACTCCGACGAGCTTCGGCGAACGATTGTGGTGAGCCTCGACCCTGCCCTCGCCTCCGGTTTGCACCGTCACAACTGCTATCCTTGCACACATGCGCTAATGCCTTTTGTTGGTCTTTTGGCACTCTGTAGGCTCGGTCTCGTCATCGACTACGAGCACCCGATGGTGAACTCAACTCCGTCGAGCGATTACGGTCGTACCAGTGCACCCCTCCTTTGTCTGCGACCACCAATGCGTTCACCTCATCGCCATGACCCTGGTAACCCCATAAACCACCCCTCACCCCCAGGCCTCGCCGGAGCGCCGTCGCTAGACGCGCCGCCGTCGCACTCGCCATTTGCGCCGCCCATCTATGTCCAGTGCGTTTAGATCCGTTAGATTTAGATCTAGTGGCTAGAATTAGAAGCTTAGGTTAAAGGGTATGGGAAGATCTGGACCGTTAGATCTCACTTAGATCGAACGGCTCGCGAGCGTGATCCGCACGAAGCGGTACGGGCCAATCAGATGGCGCCGCGTGTCAGGATTTATCTTTTAAAATCCAGATTTGAATTTATTAGATGAATTAACTTGTAAAATTTATAACTTTTGTTCTGTTTGTCCAAAAAATGCAAATAATATATCAATAGATTCACAAAAATAAATCCTACAATTATATGGGATTAGTTTTGTTCTTTGATTCTGTAAAAATGAATTTTTATGCATGGACATTTGTAGGCTTATTTTGAGTATATAAATTATTTAGAAAATGATTTTAAAGCAAATTTTGAGTTTATTTAGTCTCTAAATGTTTAGTTTTGTGTTTAGTACTGTTTACTTGTCTTGTTTGGTGTAAGAAAAATCATCACATGGCATTTGCATGCATTCATATATTTTTGCTTGATTATTTTGAATGTAAATTTGGTGCTATCATTTTATGTGTAGATTTTGGTGCTAGTGGTGATTGTGAGGATTGTTGCTACTATCCCAACTACCAAGGAAAGTGGTGCTTCATGTTTTTATCCCACTATTTTGACTATGAACTAGTGATATTTTGTATAGGGATTGCATGAAATTTTGCTAAGTATCTATATGCTATGCTATGGGAAATCCTAGTAGTGGTAGTCTTGGTAGAATTTTCTCTAAGTTAAGATACTTGTTATATTATCATGATTATCCTAGCTAGTGGAAAACAAGGGCGGATTATATACATGCTATGGAAATTTGTTAAAGTCTTTGACTTATGTTTTTGCCTAATAAAACAAATAAGTGAATGAATCATCTGGGTGGAATGGTATGTTTGGGTTATGTTGAGTGGTTACACAAGGCCCATATCTATGGTTTAACTTGTGTATCACACTTGTGGAAAGCGACCCAGGAAGAAAGGGATTTGAGATACTTAGTGTTGAGAAGCTTCTAGTGCAACCACATGGCATATGGGCTCTGCCTTGATCATATAGGTCACAATAACTTAGCCAGATGGATAGTTGGTGGTAGGGTGATTGGTTGGGACGCGTCCATTTGGTCTAAGGGAAGGCTTCTGAAAGGTCTCGTCTTGATGCATGTCGAGTCTTGTGGGGAAAGTGCACCACTTCTCGAGAAGGAAGAATCTAAGTACTTGGACGTGTCCCCGACAATGGACAATTTGAGCATCAAGACATTGAAGCTATCAAGGATCTCCTCATCCCAATTTCTAAGTTAAAATCTTGTGGTTGAACAAGGTTAAAGGTTCACCAATGTCTATTGGTGGTTCCTTGGGAGTTTTTGTCAAACAAAAACTTAGTGTTTTTCAACTGATAGGCAAAACCTATTTTGAGCAAAGCAAGCCTAAGCTACACTTAGCCAAATTCATGTAGAAGTTAGAAACTATTATTCTACTAAGGTATCACTTTCCAATACTATTCCAATGTATTGACCCACTGTGGCTGTAACTTGTGATGTTGCAGGTTACTCTAATGAGGATTAGGGTTATGTGTCTACACTCAACATGTTTTCCTGTGGCACATGAAGATGAAGACTTTACTTTATTTTTGTTAAGTTGAACTCTTGTACTAGCCTATGGCTATGGAGTTGTAAAGACTATGATGTCTCTGGAATGACGATGTAATAAAGACTTTTGCATCTGTGTACTTCATCTTAAACTGGGGATTCTAGCATTTGATCTAGGGACTAGCATTGCGATCATAGGGACCTTTACCTTTATAAAGGTGGGGTCTTATAGATGGTATCAGAGCACTGTGTTGCGTGTAGGATTATGATCCTAGGTTGGATTAGACTAAGAAACCACTAAGGAAAACTACAACACTTTGTAAAATTCCACATTTGTATTTTCTTCTTGTAAACTTTTCTAATCTTCTTTCTCATCTCCATTTGTAGATGAACTCCATCAACGAAGCTGTGACTTTGGAGTGTGAGACGGAGTTTCCCAAAGCACTCAAGAACCTTATGGTTACCATGGGGATACATGGTGCGGCTGTGTACAAGGGATTCCCTATGATGGATGAAGGAGAAGAGTATTGGTGGTGCAACTTCACTTGTACAAAAACAAGGAAGACAACCACAAAGAGTCAGGATTTTGCATGGTCACCAACTCTGAAATGCACACAACATTCTTTGACTCTGCAAGAAATGCAGCTTGGAATGCCATCAAGGAGCTTGGTGATAGGCTCAAGTGTAGCATGCTCAACACTCAAAATCACCTTAGAGAAGAAAACAAGCATACCCAAGACTTAGAGGCTGCCAACCAACGTTTAAGAGAAGACATCATAGACTTAGCATTAGAATCTTGTGAACACGATCGACAGATTGCCTCTAGGGATGCCCTGATAGCTATCTTGTCAAGCGAGTGAGAATTGTAATGTACTATGTTAGTTGTACCACCACACTTGTCGTATTTTCCTAAAAACTTGTCTAAGTCATGTTGAACCTTAGTGTTGTGATAAATTTGTATGCCATAACATGTATGTTCGATGGATGATATATGTGTTTGTTTTTATTCCACTATCTTGTTCCTTCTATTTGTGTTGTTCTAACATTTTTCTATCTTACCTTAGATGACTAGATTTAAGATCAGTACCGCCGAGGAGTTCAATGGAACTCGTTTTGGTTCATGTATCGTGCAGTTTACTAGTGTGCTCAACCTTCCACTTCCTAGTATGAAGGCCTTTTAGCTCACCAAGTTTGAGAGGAAGGATCTTTGGGGTTTTAGAGTCTCGCAGCCGGGACGACAGACGGAGCCACTCACGGAGGAGATTTCCTTCAAGCTGATGCACGATAACAAGGATAAGGGTCTAGATGTAGTCATGCAGGAGCTACTCGGACGCCTCTGCGGATGCCACTCCACTGATCTTAGAGGCCTCTCCTTCCACTCGTTCGGGAGATGTGACGAGGAGGGAGAGTCATTGGTGTATGAGGGTGCTTCTAGAGAGACGATTGAGCCAGTTCGTCTCTACCTCCAGGACCTAGAGGGCCTTAGTAAACACCTCGACACCGATAGGACCAACGTCATGCTTAGAAATGACGAGGTCCAGGTTCAGTTGAGGGAGAAGGACAAGCTCTTCGCGGAGCAAGAAGAGATCATCAAGGAGATGGAGGCCAGATTCGAGAGCCAGGACAAGAAATTCAAGAATCAGGAGAAGAGAGTCCATGACAGAAACAAGAAGATCAAGGACATGAAGGCTGAGATGGAGGACAAGGACTTCGAGCTCGAGACCTAGCAAGGAGTGATTCAGAGGCTTCACTCACAGAAGAGGGCCCTTAGGGCAAAGATAGAGGCCTTGACCACTAGTGTAGAGGAGTACAAGGCCGCCATGGAGAATGAAGGTCTTGATCTTGTTGACGTGGAGGTCGACATGGAGGAGTAGTATAGACTACTCGACTATCATTTATCTATCATACTTTGATTATTGAGTCGCAATGACCATCCAACATGTGGATGGCTTGCTATTGTGTGTTTGCAATTTTCAAAACCTGTTGTTTATGTCGTTCAAACTCTATGTTATTTTGAGCTTAGTTATTATGATTGTTTCTATGTGATGTATTGTGGATGTTAAGCATCTATGGGTATCTCATTCTTATCCTTACTGAAACCACAGATGCCTCCCCGTCGTGCCAACCCCAACCCAAACAACAACAATAACGTCACACCCGAGATGCAGCAGTTGATGACAGATCAAGCTCAACTGATGCATATGATTACACAGTTCATGCAAAACCAGAATCAGAACAACAATAACAACAACAACAATCAGAATAATCCTCCAGCATTTGACATGCTCACCAGATTTCTAAGACTGACGCCTGCAAAGTTCTCGGGAACCACTGATCCAATGGTACCAATGACTGGTTACGTTCATTGAACAAGGACTTAGTCACTGTCGGCTGCACCGACGAGGAAAAAGTCAAGTTTGCAGCACATCTCCTAGAAGGACCGGCAGCAACCTGGTGGGACAACTTTCAGATCACCACTCCCCTTGAGGATGTGACTTGGGATATTTTTGAGGATGGATTCCGTATAGCTCACATCTCATCTGGAGTGATGAACTTGAAGAAAAAGGATTTCCACAACCTAAAACAACATCACCGTAGTGTGGCTGAGTACATTGAGGAGTTCAACAATCTAGCGCGCTATGCACCGGATGAAGTTGATACTGATGCTAAGAGGAAGGAGAAATTCCTTGAAGGACTTAATGATGAGTTGAACCTGCAGCTGTCTGCTACCTATGTCCCAACCTATCTGTCACTTTGTGACAAGGCTACCATCTTGCAAAACAAGATGAAACAGGTTGAGGGAAGGAAAAGGAAGCATAGCTTTGATAAGCACAGCTCGGGATCGTCTCACAAGCGTTCCCATCATGATGATAGTGGAAGTTCTGGATTCCACAAACATGGGAAATAAAACAACCACCACAACCACAACCGTCATTATGACCACAAGCATCATCGCAGTCATGATAATGACAAATATAAGAAGCACAAGAGTGGACACAAGAGCCACCACAGTGGAAGTGGAAATGGAAGTCAACCTGTAAAGAAATATCTAAGTCAGGTTGAATGTTTCAAGTGTAAGAAGTGGGGCATTATGCAAATGAGTGCCTAGAAAATAAAGTTGAAGGTGCCAACAAGCCCAATTCCTTCCAAAAGGGACAAGTGAACCACATTAATGTGGAAGAAATATATGAAGAGTCTGATGTTGTGGCTGGTAAGTTCAAGCTTAATTCTTCTCCAGCACTTGTTCTTTTTGATACTGGCGCATCGCATTCATTCATATCAAGAGCATTTGTTGATAAAAATGGACTTCCAGCTGAAACTATTGGGTGTCCTATAAAAGTAAGCTCTCCCGGTGGAGAAATGATAGTGAACCTTGGATGTCATGATCTAGTGATAGAATTTGGGAAGTATAAGTTTCCTGTTAGTTTGATAATCCTACATTCCCAAGGATTGGATGTAATTTTCGGAATGGATTGAATGACTAAGTATGAAGGAGTACTAGATTGTGCCAATCGTACTGTCGCACTCACAACCCCGTATAAGAAACGGATTAGATTCAAGTCTAACTTTGAATCAAAAGGGAGTAAGCTAAATTCTCTTAAGGGGGTTAGCATAGACAGTGTGCTAATTGTGAGAGAGTATCCGGATGTGTTTCCGGAGGAATTACCTGGAATGCCACCAGATAGAGATGTTGAGTTCCTGATTGACTCACTGCCAGGATCATGACCAATAGCAAAGAGACCCTACAAGATGTCAGTTGATGAGTTGAAGGAACTCAAAAAATAGCTTGGAGAACAGTTGCAGAAAGGATTTATTCAACCAAGTTCTTCATCTTTGGGTGCACCAGTTTTGTTTGTTGAAAAAAAAACATAGAAGTCAAATGTTATGCATAGATTACCATTCACTCAATGAGGTAACTATCAAGAACAAGTATCCTTTGCCTAGAATCAATGATCTGTTTGATCAGCTAGAAGGAGCCCATGTTTTCTCAAAGATTGATCTCTGGTCAGGCTACTTTTAGCTAAAGATCAGGGAAAAAGACATACCTAAGACTGCTTTCACAACTAGGTATGGTTTGTATGAGTACACCGTGATGTCATTTGGTTTGACAAATGCACCAGCCTACTTCATGAATATGATGAACAAGGTGTTCATGGAATTTCTTGACAAGTTTGTTGTCGTATTCATCGATGACATTTTGATCTACTCCAAGAGAAAATAAGAGCATGAAGAGCATTTGCATTTGATACTTGAGAAGCTCAGGGAACACAAGTTGTATGCCAAGTTCAGTATGTGTGAATTCTGGTTGAATGAAGTAGTATTTCTTGGACATATTGTGTCAGGAGATGGTGTAGCGGTTGATCCCGCAAAAGTGTCAGCGGTAACTGAGTGGGAGTCTCCTAATTAGTGAAACAAGTTCGTAGTTTCCTCGGCTTGGCAGGATAGTATAGAAGATTCATTGAGAATTTCTCAAAAGTAGCTAAACCGATGACGGAATTACTTAAGAAAGACAAGAAATTTGATTGGACTGAAGGATGTGAACTCAGTTTCCAAGAGTTGAAGAAGAGACTAGTGACATCACCAGTCTTATGTCTGCCAAATTTGGAAAAACATTTCCATGTATATTGTGATGCATCTCACCAAGGATTAGGTGGAGTTTTGATGCAACAAGGGAAAGTTGTACCTTATGCCTCGAGACAACTCAAAACTCATGAAGTGAATTATCCTACTCATGACTTAGAGTTAGCCTCTGTTGTCCATGCACTCAAAACATGGAGACATTATATTTTGGGAAAGCGTTGTGAAGTGTTCACAAATCACAAGAGTCTGAAATATATCTTCACTTAAAAAGAAATCAACATGAGACAAAGAAGATGGCTAAAACTCATCAAGAACTATGACTTGAGTTTGCAATACCACCCCGGTAAAGCAAATGTTGTAGCGGATGCTTTAAGCCGTAAGGTTTATGTGAATGGCCTTACTAATTGAGAGTTGCCAGATGATCTGTGTGCCCAATTCAAAGATCTCAGATTGGAGATAGTGCCTGAGGGACATCTGATGTCATCGGATGTTCAACCCACCTTGTTGGACAAACAGGGAAGCCCAAAAAGTGGACAAGGAAATTGAAGAGATTAAGGAAAAAATTAGCAAAGGGAAAGCCAAAGGATTCCATGAAGACGAACATGGTACTTTATGGTATGGAAAATGTATCTGCATTCCGCAAGATCCGGAGCTTGGGAAACTGATTTTACAAGAAGCACACAACTCATCATATTCCATTCATCCGGGTAACACCAAAATGTACATGGATGTGAAGGAAAGATTTTGGTGGAATAATCTCAAGAAGGGCATCGCAGAACATATTGCTTTGTGTGATGTATGTAGTCGAGTGAAAGCGGAACACCAGAAACCAGCAGGATTGTTACAACCACTACCTATTCCTGATTGGAAGTGGGACAAGATTGGCATGGATTTCATCACCGGACTGCAAGGACTAGATCAGGATATGATTCTATTTAGGTCGTGGTAGATCGCCTAACTAAAGTGGCTCATTTTATACCTGTGAAGACAACCTATACAAGTGCTAAGTTGGCCAGGATTTATATGAATAGGATCGTGTGTATACATGGAGTACCCAAGAGTATTGTTTCGGATATAGGAACTCAATTCACTTCGCTTTTTTGGCAAAAATTGCATGAGTCATTGGGAACAAGATTAGAGTTCAGCACCGCTTTTCATCCTCAAACTGATGGACAGACAGAAAGGACCAACCAGATTCTGGAGGATATGTTGAGGGCATGTGCTCTAGACTATGGTGCTAGTTGGGATGAAAGTCTGCCTTACGCAACATTCTATTACAATAACAACTATCAAGCCAGCATTGAGATGGCACCGTTTGATTTTCTCTATGGAAGGAAGTGTACTACACCATTGCTATGGAATTGTGTCGGAGAAAGAAATTTGTTCGGGCCAGAACTAATCAAGGAAGCTGAAGAGAAAGTCAAGTTGGTAAAGGACAAATTGAAGATAGCACAGTCCCAACAAAAGAGTTACGTAGACCCAAAGCATAGAGAAGTCACCTATGAGGTAGATGATAGAGCCTATCTTAGAGTATCACCCCTCCGTGGTGTGAAGAGATTTGGAGTCAAAGGAAAGTTGGCTCCAAGGTATATTGGACCATTCAAGATTTTGAGTCGCAAAGGAGAAGTGGCTTATGAGATTGAATTGCCTGAATGACTGTCTGCAGTTCACAATGTGTTTCACATAAGTCAGTTGAAGAAATGTCATCCGGAGATGGAAGAATCTTCTTTGAAGGATACTATACCATTGGAAGAGGTTCAGTTAGAGAGTGATCTCACTTATGAGGAGAAACCTATCAAGAGTCTCGAGACTGCGGAAAGAGTTACTCGTACAAAGACTATCATGTTTTGCAAAGTTCAGTAGAATCATCATTCCGAAGAGGAAGCAACTTGGGAAAGAGAAGATGACCTTCGCAAAGATCACCCTCACCTATTTGCTAGCCAATCCGAATCTCGAGGGAGAGATTCATCTTAAGTGGGTTAGATTTGTAACATCCCAAATTTCAACAAATACAAAATCATGTTATTGCATTCATAGCATCATGGCATTTTGATCTTGCAAACAAAATTTCAAAGCTAAACCCTAAATAAAACCATATTTAAACCCCTCTTTTATATTATATATGCGGCATGGTTTTATTTTTAATGCAAAGACAAAAAGTGTTTTTGAGTGGTTGGATGTGTTTGGCACACTTTTTGACATTAGGATCACAGTACAAAAACTTGGTGAAAGTTTGAATTCAAACAGATTTGAAATAGCCATTCAAAATCAAACTAGAAAATTAAAACAGAAAAGAAAAAGAGGAAAAGGGAAAAAAATAACAGCATCAGCCTATCTAGCCCAACCCACCCCGCGACCCAACTAGCAGCCCATCTAGCCCACCCGGGAAAACCCCCTCACTCCTATGTTTCTTACCACGCGCGCCCGCACCCCCTCGCTGACATGTGGACCCAACCTCCACGTCACCCCTTCGTCCTCAATCAACGCCGTGATGACCCGCTCCGCCGCTGCCGTTTCTCCCCCTTTCAATCCTCTTTACTGTGCTTGATTCTTGGCGTGATAGCACCCATATCCCCCACTACTTATCTCCCTCAGCCTCCGCTCCAATTCCCCCCACACCACAAGCTCTGAGCGCCGCCAGGCTCTACAAATTCCTCCTCGCATTGCCGCAACTCCGACGAGCTTCGGCGAACGATTGCGGTGATCCTCGACCCCGCCCTCGCCTCTGGTTTGCACCATCACAACCGCTATCCTTGCGCGCACGCGCTAATGCCTTTTGTTGGTGTTTTGGCACTCTGTAGGCTCGGCCTCGTCATCGACTACGAGCACCCGACGGTGAACTCAACTCCGTCGAGCGATTATGGCCGTACCAGTGCACCCCTCCTCTGTGTGCGACCACCACTGTGTTCACCTCATAGCCATGACCCTGGTAACCCCCTAAACCACCCCTG
The DNA here is from genome assembly GCA_023614405.1 of Avena insularis. Lineage (NCBI taxonomy): Eukaryota > Viridiplantae > Streptophyta > Magnoliopsida > Poales > Poaceae > Avena > Avena insularis. The sequence continues at coordinate 155,365,037 of CM042691.1, read as the reverse complement.
GCCTCACTTGAGCGCCGCCGCCCCAGCGCCACACCCCTGGCCTCGCCGGGGCATGCCATGCCAGACGCGCCCATTAGCCTTCGCCATTTGCGCGCGCCCATCTATGGCCAATGCGTTTAGATCCGTTAGATTTAGATCTAGTGGATAGGATTAGAAGCTTAGGCTAAAGGGTATGGGCAGATCTGGACCGTTAGATCTCACTTAGATCCAGCGTCTCGCGAGTGTGCTCCATACGCAGCGGTACGGGCCAATCAGATGGCGCCGCGTGTCAGGAATTTTCTTTTAAAATCCAGATTTGAATTTATTAGATGAATTAAGTTGTAAAATGCATAACTTTTGTTCTGTTTGTCCAAAAAATGCAAATAATATATCAACGGATTCACAAAAATAAATCCTAAAATTATATGGGATTAGTTTTGTTCTTTGATTCTATAAAAATGAATTTTATGCAGGGACATTTGTAGGCTTATTTTGAGTATATAAATTATTTAGAAAATGATTTTAAAGCAAATTTGAGTTTATTTAGTCTCTAAATGTTTAGTTTTGTGTTTAGTACTTTTTACTTGTCTTGTTTGGTGTAATAAAAATCATCACATGGCATTTGCATGCATTCATATATTTTTGCTTGATTATTTTGAATGTAAATTTGGTGCTATCATTTTGTGTGTAGATTTTGGTGCTAGTGGTGATTGTGATTGTGAGGATTGTTGCTACTCTCCCAACTACCAAGTAAAGTGGTGCTTAATGTTTTTATCCCACTATTTTGACTATGCACTAGTGATATTTTGTATAGGGCTTGCATGAAATTTTGCTAAGTATCTATATGCTATGCTATGGGAAATCCTAGTACCTGTAGTCTTGGTACAATTTTCTCTAAGTTAAGATAATTGTTATATTATCATGATTAGCCTAGCTAGTGGAAAACAAGGGTGGATTATATACATGCTATGGAAATTTGTTAAAGTCTTTGACCTATGTTTTTGCCTAATAAAACAACTATGTGAATGAATCACCTGGGTGGAATGGTATGTTTGGGTTATGTTGAGTGGTTACATAAGGCCCATATCTATGGTTTACCTTGTGTATCACACTTGTGGAAAGCGACCGATGAACAAAGGGATTTGAGATACTTAGTGTTTAGAAGCTTCTAGTGCAACCACATGGCATATGGGCTCTGCCTTGATCATATAGGTTACAATAACTTAGCCAGATGGATAGTTGGTGGTAGGGTGATAGGTTGGAACGCGTCCATTTGGTCTAAGGGAAGGCTTATGAAAGGTCGCGTCTCGATGCATGTCGATTCTTGTGGGGAAAGTGCACCACTTCTCGAGAAGGAAGAATCTAAGTACTTGGTTGTGTCCCCGACAACGGACAATTTGAGCATCCAGATATTGAAGCTATCAAGGATCTCCTCCTCCCAATTTCTAAGTTAAATATTTGTGGTTGAACAAGGGTAAAGGTTCACCAATGTCTATTGATGGTTCCTTGGGAGTTTTTGTCAAACAAAAACTTAGTGTTTTTCAACTGATAGGCAAAACCTATTTTGAGCAAAGCAAGCCTAAGCTTCACTTACCCAAATTCATGTAGAAGTTAGAAACTATTAATCTACTAAGGTATAACTTGCAAATACTATTACAATGTATTGAATCACTGTGGCTGTAACTTGTGATGTTGCAGGTTACTCTGATGAGGATTAGGGTTATGAGTCTACACTCAACATGTTTGCCTGTGGCACATGAAGATGAAGACTCTACTTTATTTTTGTTAAGTTGAACTCTTGTACTAGCCTATGGCTATGGAGTTGTAAAGACTATGTTATCTCTGGAATGACGATGTAATAAATACCTTTGCATCTGTGTACTTCATCTTAAACTATGGATGCTAGCATTTGATCCCGGGACTAGCATTGCGATCACAGGGACCTTTACCTTTATAAAGATGGGGTCTTACAAGGATATGATAATAAATGCAAATAAGAATTGGAAACTTACAATGTGTTCCAAGTGCAACTTTTCAAATCCGAGTTTGGTGCTGTGAAACACCTTCTCAGTAAGGGTGAGGGACGGAACATCCGTCTCTAGAAGTTCGCCGGATGCGACTTTAGCATCTCGGACCAAAATTTGGTCCAGGAGGATAACCAGCTTGACGTCTTCCTCCTCTTGGCTCGAGTGCCTCTGGAGTCAAGGTTTGCTTCTCAAGACTAGATTGAGCCATCTTGAGAATCTCTTCCCTTTCTTTCCTCTTAAGGCCAGGGATACCTGAGTCAACCACCTTATCCACCATTCCTGTGGTCATTACCATGGGATCATTACCCTTTACGGGTTCACCCTTGTTAGTTGCCTGGTCATCAATGGTGACCAGGGATTTCGAGATCTTGCCAGCATCAGGGGAAGCATAATCTCCCTGTGCCGACGGAGTAGTGGATGGGGTCGACGGCGGCACAGCTGGGGATATAACAAGCTTCTGCTGACGCATCTGCTTGCCCGGCTTGCTGTCCGGCTTTATCTTTCTCTTCAACACTGATTTAGCTCTAGAACACGAACATCCTAAAAATCAGGTGTGCTCTGGAAAGAAATAAAGGTACAGGAGTACTAAAAATGAAAGGCGAGGTGCTTACTTTTTAACTACTGGCAGCACTTGGCTACCAGCAGCAACAACTTGCTTCGCATTGCGCTTCTTGGAGGTAGGGCAGAAACTTCTTGCACCTCATCATCCTCTGTCGCCTCCGGGTTTTCTGAAGCATAGCCCTCTAGTGGATCTAGCTCGGACTCGGAGAGTTTCTCGAGCTAAAAAAATCAAAAAGCATCGATGAAAATAGAGTCGGAGAAAGAACCGAAAAGAATGACGAAACGCAAAAGCAGATTCGAAATATTTACCGGAGTTAGAGGATGGTTGGTCGTATACATCTTCAGGGAAACTTCCAGAACTTTCCGTTCCACTCTTTCCTTGATCAAATATTGCATGAGGGTCTTGTAATCCTTCGGCGCGAGCCGGCTAGAACTGACCCTCATCTTGTCCTTCTTGTCGCTCGTGATCTGGTGCATGAGACGGTCTCTGTGATGCTGGAGAGGCTGAATCCGGCGCTCTAGAAAACAGTGGATCAAGTCGGATCCATGGAGTCCCTGATGCTTCATCAGAAACTAGATACGCCTCTTGGCAAGGATCAAAATATCCGACAGCTCCGGTGCTTCCGCTTCCCATGAATCTTGGTGGGGAGCAGCACCGTTGACGAATGCCGAAAGACCTTCCGCCTTTCCTGGAGCCGGAATATCCTTATGGTAGAAGAAAATTCCGGCCCACTACAAGAATTCTGTTGATACATGACCCTTTATTTTTGTCACTGAATCGTCATTGTCTAAAATATATGACGATCTTATGACGAAAAACAGATCGTAAAAAACTGAGCGTCAGTGGCGCACAACGATGTTTTCTACGAAAATGTCATAACCATCTATGACGATATTGGATTGTCATAATCTCTATGACGATCCAATATCGTCATTGGCAGTCTAGCCTAGCCATGTCAGATCCTACGTGGCCAATCCGACGTGGAAAAATTGTGATGAAACGAAATCGTCATAATGCAAATTTAGCCCGGTCCATTTCTAGGTTTTACATGGGCCCAGCCCAACAATTCTGGCTTGTTTATTTTTTTCTCCTAACCATTCTAGTCATCTATATGGGCCAAGCCCAACATTTTTGACTGTTTATTGTCTAGGCCTTGGCCTTTTTACATTCAACTTACTTTCAACTTTCGGCCTTTCAACATTGAAACCATTATTTATTTCACCGTTCTGGTCCAAGGCAGTTTACACGACAGCCATTGTGAAGCCCAAATAAGATTTAGTCCGTTTGTATTTTCATCCATTTTAATTCACAGATTTAAAAAATTTCACGATTGTACAGCCAATAATCAACTTTTCAATTAGAACAAAGAAAACACAAAAACAATTACAAATAACAGCCAACACTATAATATTTACATAGTTTCTTATCTATCACGATATTACAAGCTAAAAATACTACAACTACTATTTGATAACTGGGGCTTTAGGCTTCTTCTAATTTATTCATGTTGGAGCTATTGTAGATGAGAGGAATACCACTTTCCTGATACGGACAACAAAACAAATCAGTTAGAAACAAAATGAAAGAACATCTACATATCTAGGATTAAAACATGCTAAAGAGCACAAAGGTAACGGTAGATCTATGGGGCAACCGAGATAGCCAAATTCAAACACTCACAATATAGAAGAAACATCATAGAAAGAAACAGTAATACAAGTCCTGATCACAGTATAGAAGAAGAAATATATGGCTTGTCAGGCATACAAGTTAAAACAATATAATAACAAAGAGCATTACCACTTATAGTGGTATCTGACACCTGAAACATATCCACAAGCCCCGGGCTAGGAAACAAAACTAAAAACTCAACTTAGATGCAAAGGAAACAATTAATATCAATAGTCACCCCCTACTACCATAATGCAATCATGTTTGGGACCTACAAAAACTGGTGAGGTGCAGATACGAAGAGAAAGATATGCATACCCTTGTGTCATCGACATCCGACGAGAGAGGCATGATGTCAAAAGGTGATTCGCCATTGCTGTGGGAGAGTTCATCAAGAATACAGTGCTTGAGGTCAATAAACAACCTAAGTATGAGCGAAAAAAGGGAGTTAGAAACAATCAAGATGGACCACATGTGTAGTAATATCATAGGGAGGGGAAGCTAACTTCAATATACAGTTCATCATCAGTTCCAAGTCGAGAATTTGTTGCACATGGAGGGAAAGCTAACTTCGATATACAATACTACCTACTTTTGTAACTTCCTTTGGTTTTGGTGAGGAAGGGACAAATGAAGACAATGTAATACAGCGAGCATATTGGAATCAGGACAAATGTTTATACTGTTTCCTTCAGTATTAATACATATCGTGTACGGAACACAATAGTACGCTGTACCTATCTTAAACTATTTAGGAGCACTTACATGGGAGCACATATTTTACACAACAAAACCAAAAAAATGTATAAAAAGACAAGTACCGAGTTCTATGTACTGCTAGTTGTCAAATTAATTCTCTTATTTCCTTTGTTGAATTGCATCATCGACTAACAACTGCTAGGTTCTAGAAAATTAGCAACCATGCCGTCTGGCGTCAAGAAAAACACAAAAGGTCTCACTATATAATTACCAGGTTTCTACATGCAATTAACAGATTATTTAGCCATAACCACCATATTTTTTGATTTGGCATGCAGTAACCCAGTTTTTAGTTATAACTGAAACCAATTTGTTTACAAAAAAATAACCACCTGGTTTAAACTAAGCACATACCAGATTTTTTTCCACAGGACTACCAGGATATACATCAAACCAATTTGATTACAAAAAGTAACTACCTGGTTTCAACTAAGCAATTGCTAAATTCTTTCCACATAACTACCAGGATATTTACACCAATATCCATGTATGTCTTCGAACAAAAGCAAAAAAGTATAGCAGCAGCAAGAAATTCCGTTGCACCAAGACGCTAGACCAAGTTACAAAGAGGAGAGGCAAGTTTCTTCATAAAAAAAAGCTATAGTTAATACAGAAAGACTCATTTTCATGATAAATGCATAACCTTGTTATGATAAATGCATAACCTACAGCCAATGAACAAATTATATAAAATATCACTAAAAACAAATGTCCCTATCACCGAGTTCATATTCATAACAAAATCTAGAATGAGTTCATGAGGACCGCCTTCACAAGTATGATAGTTAAAGCCTCTAAGGAACATAGTGATCTTGAAACAAATACACATCATGGTTTCTATATACACAAGTCTGAAGCAAGCAAGCAAGCCTGGAATCTGGAGGAGAAACACTCACATGTGCAGCGCCTCGAGGAACTTGTCGTGCTCCGGGTTCGTCCAACTCTCGCTCAGCTTCGTGATGGTGTACGGATTCCTCACCCGCGAACCCTCTGCCGCCAATGCCCACCCGCCGCCGATGGTGTACGGCTTCCTCACCACTGTCCTGCTCTAGGCGCAGGTGGCCTCCCGGCTTCTCCAAACCGCCGGGGAGAAAATCCAGCAGCGATGCAACTGTCGGGTCTATCATCTGATGGCTGCAAATGGAGGATATACTACTTGTGTTTAGCACAAATGAAAAAAATATCAGCCAGGGATGGATCAGACGGTTCACCTTGCATCTGGATGGTGGGGCGACAAATAGAGGTTCCGTCGGAGCTGAGGGGCCGATGGCAATGGTGCAATTGAGCCCCGTGAGTTCCTCTGCCCATGACCTCACGCCGCAGCAGAAACCTCGGCCCTCCCACATCCAGAGGTTGTTCCTTATGCAAGGGCCAACACAAGGCGATGACGACAGCCTCCGATTGCCACGACAACCACGGATTTACGGCACAAGCAGCTAAGTATTACTCTAGCATGGAGATAAGGTTGGGTATCCAGGGGAACTCACCATGGTCGGTTTGCAGAGGTTACAGATCGGCAGCATGGACTCGCAGATCAAAAACATCGTCGTCTCCTGGCCGGTATGCGACCGCCGCCAGAGCCCGGTCGCTCAAACCATCGATGGTGCGCCATCGTCGGCGTCATTGATGGTGAGATCTCTACTGCGCCGCCAGCCGCCAGGGGGAACAGAGTTGGGGACAAGGAGAGATGGTTGATCTGGTGGCAACGCTGTGGGGTCGGTATCGGGGTCGTTGACTTCACCGTCGAAGATCTCCTCCACTGCCTCCAGGTCTGCCCTGGAGCAGAAGTCGCGGCCACAAGGTCATCTGCGTCCAGGCGTCGGAACGGCGGTGGGGTGCGACGGGATCGAGCGGTTTCTCTATTTAGGGTTTCTAGTGGAGATGGAGATCTGGAGAGACCGAGAGTGGAGGAGGGGTCTCGCGCGTGAAGGGAGAGAAGGAATACTAGGGTTTGGGGGCGTGGATGTTCCCTCTCGATCGCGTGAGATTTCACGAAACTAGCCATGTTCACTTCTCGGTGCAACACAGGGAACTATAGGCCGTTTCAGTCAATTCACATCCAAAATTTTGGGGGAAGGGTGGCAGGAGAAACTTGCGCTGTGAATTTGGGGCGTTGGATGGAGGCCATCTGAACGGTTGACATCTTCTTACTTGGGCTGATCCGTGGGTAGCCCTATTCTCTCTTCTCATTGGCTGGCTCATCTGAAGACTGTAAAAAATAGTGTGTTTTGTGAAGCAACCACCAAATTAAAGTTGCAAAATGGTATCATCCTATTTTTCAAAAATACTAGACAATATTTCATGGACAAAGTACCAACCATGGTATCTCAAACCTTTCCGTCCACCCCTGACGAAAAAGACAAATTACTACCGAATTGGTAGAAAGTGGGTCCGGTTTGAACTATAGGTACGTGATCTGATGCTCATAATTTTTTGAAAAAAATCATTTTTAGACTCACAATATGATGTTTCTTTAGAGATTCAATGCAAGTTTAGCGAGGCTCGGCCCCTAGCTAAGAACCTTCATGCCCGCTGTTTTGACCATTGTTTGAAACGGGCATAAGAAATTCAAAAACGGTCCAAACAATGTAAATCCTTCACGTGCTGTCATTTATGTGACATAGTTGCAAGGAAAAATACCAAACTTGGTATATTGCAAGTGTCTCAAAAAATCCTTCTTAGAAATGACCTATCATGTTCGAGGTTTCATGGCTTTCGGGGCAAATGACCAATATTATGGCCATAATCGTGTCATAGTTTGTGATAATGTGCCTATATTGTGCACCCATATGTATCATGGGATGGCAAACAATATTGCAGGAGGAAGTTTTCCTTTTCGTCGCATAAAAAAACCATTTTCTATTTTCCGAGCGCAAAAATGGACTGTTTTGTGAAGCAACCACCAAATGAAAGTTGCACGATGCTCCCATCCCATTTTTAAAAAATAATAGGCCACCTTAAGTATACAAATGTCGCAACCGGGGTATCTCAAATCTTTCCGTCTACACTTGGCAAAAAAGACAAATTCATGCCGAATCGATAGGAAGTGAGTCATATTTGAACTACAGGTACATGATCTTATGCCCATTATTTTTAGAAAAAATGAGTTTTAAACTCACAATATCATGTTTCTTTAGAGATCCAATGCAAGTTTAGCGAGGCTCAGCCCCGAGCTAAGAATCTTTATGCCCGCCGGTTTGACCATAGTTTGAAACGAGCATAAAAAATTCAAAAACAGTCCGATCAATGCAAATCCTTCGCGTGGTGTCTTATTATGTGACATAGTTGCAATGAAAAATACCAAACTTCGTATATTGCAAGTTTCTTAAAAATTCCTTCTTAGAAATGACCTATCAGTTCGAGGTTTCATGGCTTTCGGGCCAAATGACGAGTGTTATGGCCAGAATCAGGGCATAGTTTGTGATAATGTGCCCATATTGTGCACTCATGTGCATCATGGGACGACGAACAATGTTGTTGGAGGAAGTTTTCTATTTTGTCGCACGAAAAATCCATTTTCCATTTTCCGAGCGCAAAAAACGGGTTTTTTTGTGAAGCAACCACCAACTGACAATTTTAGAATGCTATCACCCCATTTTTCAAAAATAGTAGACCACATTACATGGAAAATTTTCCAACTGGGGTATCTCAAACCTTTCCTTCCACCCCTGGCAAAAAAGACAAATTCCTACTGAATCGGTAGGAAGTGGGTCCGATTTGAACTACAAGTACATTATATGATGTCCATGGTTTTTTGGGAAAATGATTTTTAGACTCACAATATGCTATTTCTTTAGAGACCCAATGCAATTTTAGCGAGGCTCGGCCCCTAGCTAAGAACCTTCATGCCCGACGTTTTGACCATTGTTTGAAACGGGCATAAATAATTCAAAAAATGGTCCGAAAAATGTAAAACCTTTTGCGTGGTGTCATGTTAGGTGACATACTTCCAAGCAAAATATCAAACTTGGTATATTGATTGCGTCTCGAAAAAACCTTCCCAGAAATGACCTATCATGTGTGAGGTTTTGTGGTTTTCGGATCAAATGGCCAATGCTATGGCTAGAATCGAGGTATAGTTTGTGATAATGTTTTCGTATTGTGCATGCGTGAGCATCTTGGGATGGTGAACAATGTTATAGGAGGAAGTTTTCCTTTTCGTCGCACGGAAAATCCATTTTCCATTTTTCGAGCACAAAAAACGGGCGGTTTTTGTGAAGCAACCACCAACTGACAGTTTTAGAATGCTACCACCCCATTTTTCAAAAATAATAGACCACCTTACATGGACAATTTCCCAACCGGGGTATCTCAAACCTTCCCTTCCACCCCCCGGCGAAAAAGACAAATTTATGCCGAATTACTAGGAAGTGGGTCCGATTTGTACTACAGGTACATGATATAATGCCCATGTTTTTTGCAAAAATGATTTTTAGGTTCATAATATGTTGTTTTATCAGAGATCCACCAAAAAAAATTGCAATACTCCAACCCTAGATTCAACCCCAAGATTTTGAATTCAAAACCCTAGTTTCAAAATCATATTTTGAATTATGATATTGTCCCTACCATGGACTAATGTGGAATTAGTAGATCAATTTTTTAAGTAATCATAATATTTATAATTAACAACCCATTATAATCTACTGAAATTTATAAAAATTTAGAGACAAAAGTCAATTCTTTTGGACTTCATATAAGAAAGATACAAAAGAATTAAAAAACACAAAAAGGAAAACAGAAAAAGAAACTAACAATACCTAGTCTATTGCGCCTAAGGTCAAAGACCAGCCCAAGTTACCTTGCCAGTGAGGCCCACTACAAATAAGCCAAGGAGAAATACTAGCCGTCGGGCCCATGTCCGAACATGCAGAGTACTAATACATAGGAGCGGCGCGGTAATATATCAACTAAGTCATGTTGGTTTGGTGGTCAGGTACTTGTCTCATTTTGGGAGGTCATTGGTTCAAGTCTCCATGCCGGGTTAATATTTTTTATATTATTGCAAGGTACGCGCTGGCCTAACAGCCAATATCCTTTAAAGGATCGTTCTAGTAGTAGAAGGACACGAACAACCGGTTGGTTCAGTGGTTAGGCACATGGTGGAGGGTGTTCGAGGTCGTGACTAATAATTCCAGATTTTTAAATATTGCTACATATTCAGATATGGACACATGGATAAGGCATATGGTCAAAAACTGACACATAGACATGGCACATAGGCGTAATTGGTAATGTGATCAACTACTCCTCTTTATTTATGCTAACTTAGACGTCTTGACAATTTTAAATCGTCATAGTGAGCTACATGTAATGCCGTAGGTTATACCCACTAGGTTATAACGATTTCAGCTAATAAAATTACGATGTTATTAGCAAAATCGTCATAATTTTTCACGCTTTAGGCCCTCTTAAACTGCTAACGACCATCTAGTGCAAAATCGTCATAAGTCTATGACGATTTTGTCCACGGTCATTATTGAAAGGTCATAGACTGACACATTTCTTGTAGTGGCCCAGTGTTTGATGGAATCGCTAGCGTTAATCCTAGGATAGATTCGATTCCTCCTAAGGACTAAGCTAAGAGTGCCGGTGACATAAGGCACGCCGGCACTGATGGAATTCTTCCGAGTACCATAATAGTACCGGAATAGGGTGAGACTTGGCCTAATGCCAAGAAACCCCTCGCACAGAGCTGCATGAGCACTAAGCTCGAGCAGAGAGTTGGGAGGAGGGTTATGGAGTTGCACACTGTAATGGTTGAGGAGCTCGACGAAGAAGTCTGACGGTGGAAAGCTGAGGCCACGGTCGATATGAGTGCCGAACAACACCCTCTCACCGTCAAGCGGCATGGGGATAGCGTGTCTTGAGGCGCTCCGCCACACACCAGCGACGATGAACCCCTCATCCTCGATGAGTTGGAGCTCCAAAGTATCCATGGCGCTGGGGATCCAAAGACTCCACATCTTCTCTTCCGCCGCCGACGAACCCGCCGCTGCCGCTCCAGAGGTCAGATGCCATAGATCTTGGAGGAAGAAGGGCTGGTGGGGGAAGGATAGATTTTTTCTCAACGCTATGCAGATGGGAACTAGTGAGGAGAGCTCGAGGAGTACGAGGAAGCAATGAATGAATCGACGGAGAGATGCATCTGAGAAGAAGGGTTTTCTCTCCTCTTTATTTGTCTTTGCGTCAAGATTCGTGCGGTGAGACGCGTGATTATCGCCACGCGTATAGGAAAGGGGGAGTTAGCTTCCTTGCGACCCTTCCGCCCTCTTGATTTTCGTGTAGGCATTGAAACAGCGTTCTGTTCTGTAAAGAATGGACACACCAATGGTCGTGCTGATGGAAAACCTGTCAGTGACAGGACCTGGCCTGTAAAGTTTTCAGTCAGCACGTCACTGTAAAATCCGGGTTATGTTTTAAATCAAGCAAGGAAAAGACTAAGATCAGAGCAAAATATATCCGACTCGATTGACTCGGAATCCTACATCAATGAAATAAGTTTTCGGGAACCCTTCAAGATTCTCAAGATGAAGAAACCTTCAAGCTAGACGATTTATCCGACTTCAGATCTTGGAGACTTCCGGGGGCTACTGTTGGAGATATATTTTCCGGATATACCCATAGGACTCACTGACCAGGGTGGCCCACCAACGGGTTAGACATTTGCTTCAGGGCGGCCCAGTCAGAGAAATAGGAGGAGCCAATTCCGGCTACGACAAGGCCTAGAAGAGTTATCGACTTAGGCCTGTAGTATTATTTGTAGTCCAAGCTATTCATAGTTATCGACTCTATAACATAGTCGGATAGGTCTCTCCCTATAACCCTAGGCCTCGGTGACTATATAAACAGGCCCTATGGGAGCCTTTAGGACACAACTCAATACACAACCACAACCAACTCACATGCGAACCTCTCTTGTAATCCGTTGTAACATCCGGCTTAACCTGATATATTACTGGGTTGCTAGCAGGAGTAGGATATGATCACCGCAGTCGGATCTGAACCTGGGTAAACTTGTGCTCACCACTCCTGGAACATCCGACGTCTCACACCCCATCCTTCCAACGCCACTAGGACCCCCTATGGCGTGCTTGTCGACAATCTGACGACACTAATCAAATCTGATTTGTGTGGTGCCTTCCAGGACCTCCACCAAATATGGGTTAGATGGGATGTTACTTTGGGGTTGTCTCTAAGATTTTTATTAACCACTCCGGCATTCAAAGACCCCTTAAACAAAAAAAGTAAGAACATACTCCATCTAGCCCAAAATACTTGTCATGATGATCATTTTGTGAAAACTCCCTCGAAAAATTTCTGACAGAACCTGCAATCCCCACGTGTTTCTTCTCGTCTTCATCGCTCACTTGTCGTCGCCGCCCCTCAGCTCATCTTCCGCTTGTAGTTCACACGGCCACAGTCCTCACGCCGCCCCGCGCCACCCAAATTCACTACTCCCCTGCCCTGAACCACTGGTTCCCCCATGCCTTGTTGTCGCCGCCTTGTTCCCCTATCGCCTTTCTTCCCCGTGCTGCTGTTGCCTATGAATACACCACCGCCCAAGGTTAGATTTTTCTCCACATCACCGCCAACGATTAGTAGATGGTGTGTGAGACCCCAGACCTATGGTCCGAGAATCACCGTTATGCCTGGAAGTCACATTCCCATGATCAGTGAGCCGTAAGCATGACCGACTAGTATCATTACATCATGAATAGCGAGTACAAAACTTACATTTTTGCCATTATGGTGATTACAACATGAATAGCGGAAGTCTTCAAGCGCACAGCCCATGTCATTCCTTACCTATAGGGAACTGACTGGGAGACGGCCTAGTTCGCATAGACGTCAGCATCTCCATCTTTCCTCATGCTTCTGAAAATCTGGCCAAGTAGAAAGCCAGGTACAAACCCGATGAGTATTTTGAATGTACTCGCAAACCACCTTAGAAGAACAATAATAAAGGATATGAAGTATGGCTGTGGTAGTAGGAGGATTCCATAATATGTTCTTTTATAAACTAGTTTCTCTTGTAGATATAGCATCTGCAAGGTTTTGTTTGAAAACTTTTATAAAACCTATTTGGAAACCTTTTTGAATCGTTTTGGAAAAAACTAGGATTGGGTCACCCAATTTCATCTCCACGGTCCTCAATCGACAGGGTTATCCTCTTCCTTGCTCATCAACATCACCTCCCAATTCTCTAGTGTCCCTCAGACCACCATGTTTTAGAAAACACTTTCTTTTTCGAAATCTGTTTTGAAAACAAAACCAGCATCGGTCTACAGTAGTATATCCAACCGCCCATAACCGTGGACATGGCTATTCGAATAGTTTTACACTCTACAGAGGTTGTACACTTTACCCACATCACACAGATACCCTGCCCTGATCAAGACTCTCTGGATGCCACTCTAGCATAGGCCCTACCCTATGAGTTGTTCCTCTCAACATCAGGACATTGGGATCCACAGACCATCCGAAGTGCACCCAACTCCTCCAGAGCCGGCACTTTCAATGAGAGGCTCATAGTATCGCCCGACCACTCACATGGGTGGTCCTGCTTCCTCCAGGTGACTGCCTAGCAGTTGACCCTTTTTGTAAAGGAAGCCCATAATTAGAGGGAGCTGATACCTTATAAGTAATTGTGAGAATTCCCACACCAGAGTAGCAAACTTAAGCCCAGCCCTGTCCCATTTCAGGGTAATGTGGTTACACGGGTTAAGTTGTTATAGCTAAAGCTGCAAAGAACCGGGTGCGTTTTCATAAACATTTTTCCTCCATCCTTTATTCCACCTCAAAACCTTTTTCATTTTTCAAACCTCTCTTGTTAGGTCGAACCTCACCAAGGTTTTCTCATAAAACATTTCGTAAATATTTTCCCGGGGTCTTCCCATCCTATGCTTTTACTTTGGCTAAAACGGGGTCTCCAAATGGGTATGGTGTTATTATAGACCATATACAGTACAAGGGGGAAGTAGGTGTCATCAACAGGTTGTACCTAGTGGTACTAAGGTGGCAAGAGTTTGGAGGATCCAAACTTTCCCACATCTAAAAACATAGAAGGTAAAACCATGCAATTTACATCAAACAAGTAAATAAAACATGCATAAGCAAAATAATAGGACAAGGGCTTATGAGCAAGAAGGGGGCTTGCCTGTGACCGGTGAGATGTCCCTAGACTTCTTTAGGTAACCAGATTACCGACGATACCAATAATAATAGAATAACCTGATGTGTCCTTCTTCTTGGCGTCACACAACTCGCAACTATCTCCGTTATCGAGGAAACATGCAAACAAGCAAGGCCAGAATCAAACAAGGCATACAAACATTGATACCATGTATCAAGAAAAATTGAAATACATGATATAAGGCAGTAGGCTGCTGAAAGATTGGCTTGATGAGATTGGTAAATGTCTTGGAAGGATTAGAGAACAAATGCATGGGATTTTAAGGGCCCAAGCTACTTGATTAAGGGGTTTTAGACCAATGGTAAGGTTCTATAGGGTATTAACATGAAAATATGGTATCATTAGATACTGATAAAATCAAACCAACAAAAGTGGTTTCACCAATATATCAATTTCCTTTGATTTTTTAATGAATTTACTAGTGATAAAAACTCTAGTTTAAAGAAATAAATCACCAGAAATGTTCTGGAGTTCCAAATATTATTTCCTTGGATATTTATGTAGAGTTGGATGGACTGGTTCTCTAGGAGTTTGAATGATGTTAAAATATTTAATAAAATGCCCTCAGGAAATTCCCAAAGACAGTTTTGGAAGGTATTTGTATTTTTAACTAGATTTAATCGATATGATATTTTGATATGAATCCAAAGGCATATTTTAGGTATTTAGAATATCTTCCTTTAGAAATTTGAATCACTCTTTTTGGATAAACAGAACTACATTGGTTATTTTTCTAGTGAATTAAGTATGCACAAAACCGTTTAATTCACCAAAAATCAAAGAGAGCTCAATAAATATTGGTCTCCTGGGATTTGAAGGATATTAGGATTTGTAAGTTCTCAAATTTGGAATTATATCATTACCATTTTTGTTTGTCCTGTAGAAATTCCTAAATAAATAAAAAAGATGTTTTTGTTATTTTAATTAGGGACCAACTTGGAAGCAAAAGGACATGTGGTCAAAGTAACATGCAAGGGTCCCTTGGAAGCAAAAGGACATGTGGTCAAAGTAACATGCAAGATATGACACGTACCTTGCAGTACAAAAAGGTTCCAACCCTTTTAGAGTGGTAAAACTCTCTGGAGGAATTTATTGGTGAAATGGATACATTTTGGTAGATGATTTACTATAAATATTATGGACAACATTTGGGTCAACTAAAGCTACTGCATGTTTAAGAAAACATCTAGGAACAATACAAAATATAGATCTGGGCAAGAATTATTGGTTTCCATTTTTGTTTCTAATTAATACTTGGGACTATTTTACAGATCTAAGAAATTGAAATAAGGAACAAGGGTTAACAGGATCGGTCGGGATGATTTGTGCCAAGATGGGCCGAAGGGGGGGAGATTTGGCCCACCGTGGCGTCGCAACGAGCGGGATTAGCAGTTGAATCCCGCATGGGCGGGCCTAGTGTCAGCGAGGGCGAGCTTTGACGGGGTAAGCAGCATCGTCAGCCGTCCGATCAAGTATAGATCGATAGCTGGCGTGCGTCTTCTTCCTCAGGACACAGTTCCTGAAACCCTATCGCGAGTAGAGGAAGACAGGGGGCTCACGAGGAGGCTCGGGGAGCTATTGATAAGGTCGCGAGGAGAGGTGGTGGTCGGAGGGCGCCTCAACGATGGGCGGGAGTGTTGGTTTTGGTGTAGATCCAGGGTCACGCGTCTCTGCCATAGCGCGGATGGCTCGGGTGCGTGCCGAGGCATGCCTGAGGGCCTGCAGGTCGTGGGTGAGGCTTCCAAGAGGTATGAAGGGGCCCTAGAAGACATGCTGGAGGTTCTGGCAACGCTTCTAAGGCTCAGCTACCTTGGGCTCGCCATGGAAACTTCAAATGGAGCTTCTCTCGTGGCGGCATCTCGGGCATACCTAGGACAAAAGGGGTAGCATAGAGGGATGGATTAGAGGTAGGGGGCACAACTAAGAGGAAAGATGGGGTAGGGGAGGTCCGGATTCGTGGAGACCTGCAAGGAGCATTGCATGCCCAAGAGGATGACTATATCTCCTTCCATGGAAAGGTGGAGCTAAGGGCGAGATCTGGAGCTCGGGGGAGAGGTGTTCTGGGGCTAGGGAGAGAAATGAGAGAGGGGAGTGGAGTTGTGCTGGCTCGGGCCTTTTTATTTCAAAGAAGGGAGGTCCATGATGGACTTAACTCATGGGAGAGCTTGGGGGTGGTAAGGTGGCTGTGGTTGGTCGATGGGACAGTGCTGGGAGGTGGTGTGGGCCCTGCGGTCGAGCAGAGAGGGTGGAGAGAGCTACTGTAGCTGCTGGGGTAAATGAATGGGGAAGATATTTGTTGTGGTCTCTCTCTCTTTCCAAGCATGTTAGGACAAGGGTTTGGCTAGGGTTTTGCCATAGTGAATCTACTGTAGCACACGACTAGGGGAGTGTTGGGTGCTGTGGAGCATTCCCTAGCAAGTTTGGATGGAGTTTGTATAGGATTTAGTTGATGTTATGATTGGTTTTCTAGAATTGATCTTGATGGTGCTTGTGAATGAAAAATAGAAACTTGTATTGAGAAAGGTGGGGAAATGGTATTGGAAGATATAGGAGGTCAAGATACCTCTATAAGAATTGTTTTAGATTTTTCCAAGATTTAGATGTCCACTAAAAATCATTTATTCAAAAAGTGCAGAAATAGTTTCTAGGAGATCATTTGGTATTCTTACATTGGAAAAGGTTGTTTTTTATGTGACATGATTCTAAATACCATATCACACCTTGGAGAATTTTCTTGGAATTATTTGAATAGAAAAGTATTTTTAAGTTATTGTTCCTTATTTCTGCCATTTAAGAAAAAAGGGGAAAAAAGAAATAATAAAGGATCTCAAAAATATTTATTTTTAAGTTGGGAAGATGGGATATGATATATAGGCAGCAAATGTGCCTTTAGTTGGCCAAGTAGTTTGGATAAAAAAACATGCCTTTCTGGGCAAGGTTTTGAAGATTTTGCAAAGGAAGGAAATTAAATAATTTTAGGTTCCAAATAATTATGGAAATTATTTGGTAATAGATTATATACAAGGTGGATGATGTCAACTTGAAGTATCTATCATTATCAACCTTGGGTGTTGCAAAAAACGATGGAATTTGGAGGAGAACAAGGATTAGAGGATCTAGGGCATTGATATTTTTATACCACCTAAACAAGGTTGGATTAGTGAGCTCAGATCTCACCTTGATAAAAGTAAGGGATGGATGGTTATAACAAGTTATATAGATAAACATGGCAGCAAGATTTGGGATTGGTTAAATTTGAGGTGATCTGGGAGTGATGGCAAACTTTGTTGAAATTAAGGCTGCCATAACAGATGCAGCATGAGGCCTCATAAACCATGTGGGTTTAAGAGGCAAAAGGCTCCAGTGGAAACAAGTGAAGGGGGATTGATAGGCCATGGTTAGTAGATCATAACCATTCAAATAGTTGTTCAAGGGGAGGTAGAATATGGGCGTGAGCTTCTGCCAAAGTAAGCATGATGATATGATTTGCAGAAAAGCTTATTTTCTTGACTATAAGACCATCATGGATGAGTGGGTTCAAGAATATTTTAGCCAAGGGAAAGAGTGGGCTTTGGTAGTGAAAATGATGTAATACAATGTGGTTCAAGTATATTTTAAAGAATGCACACTGGTTGGAGTAGAGGAAGTTCCAAAGATTAAATCTAGTTAAAGATTCCAGACTTAGCCAAATCTGGCAGACTTGTAGATTTTGAACTAGTATGCAAGAGGGAACATTTGGAGGATGAAAGGGTTTATTCTTATCATAAATTGGATAATGTTGAAGGGTAGCTGGATTAGATAAACTTCGTTCTTGTATTTGGTCTTTGATGGATTGAATGCTAATGTAGAGGATTAGCTCAGGGTTGATCTGGTTAAGGGGATTAGGTGGTCACCTGAGTGACTGAGGATAGATCGAGCTTAGGGTGCTTGGTTAAAGATTTGGTGATCTTAATCATTGTCTTGGTCCTAAGGGATGAGCAACTATATTAGCTTACTCTAGATCCTAAGCAAACAAGGCAATCAACATATCAAGGCAATTCATCAGACAGTAGATCAAATAAATTCATCTTATCCAACTAATACTAAGGTTACCATCAAGACTAGATTGAGGTAAGGATGGGTGTTTTGAGGAGGTGGTGTTTTGAAGTAATAGAAGGACCTCTTGGTATTTCTACCAAAATTAGAATGAAAGGTTTTTTGGAAAACCTAGAGATGAGAGTAGTTGAATACTCTGTCTTGAAAACATAAGGCGATAATATATAGGTCTCCAAAGTTTTGTTAATAGAAACTAGTAAACCATTTTGTTGGCAAAGTCATCTTGGCTCAAGTTTGAAATGCCAGAACATTTGAGAATATGAAAGATGAGCCTAGACATCTCTTTTGTAAAATAGTTTTTGTCAACTAGTGTTGAGGTAAGGAGTATATCATCTAATACACAATCAGTTGCATGGACACAAGAAAACAAGTAAACAAGCATTGAAACATGTGACAAGAAAATTTTTTTGTCCCCCCTGATTTTTGCCCTTTTGAAAAAAATCAGGGTTGCTGAAATTGGGATGTTACATGGTGGGCTAGGGACTCATGAACTTTTGCACATCAACACCGTAGATCTCATCCATGACGAGCTCGCATCCATCAACGTGTAGGCGAGGATCTCTCTTTCATGTCATTATCTTCCCATTTATGATCGACAACAAAATCTGATTTAAATCACTAGGGAAGCACATCGTAACACCGATAATCGTTTTCAA
The DNA here is from genome assembly GCA_023614405.1 of Avena insularis. Taxonomy (NCBI): domain Eukaryota; kingdom Viridiplantae; phylum Streptophyta; class Magnoliopsida; order Poales; family Poaceae; genus Avena; species Avena insularis. The sequence continues at coordinate 155,346,092 of CM042691.1, read as the reverse complement.
TCACAAGGTAAAAAATAATAGACATTTGATTATGGGGGCTACTGTTGGGCCTACATGAAGACTCGGGTGATTTTCTCTGTGAGGATGAAAGATATATATGGATTTGCAGGTGAGAACCATAGAGATATGCTTAGTTTCCTTCAATTTAAAATTTAAATACTCCCAACAATGCATTCTTCATTGATAGCCTTTCATGTTTATCATGTTAGAGAGCAAGTATTAGTGGAGCTTAAGATAACGCAATCCATAAATTGTCATTCTATGATGTGGTGTTGGCACTTATTTTTGGCTCGTAGCTAACAATAAAAATGGTTAGAAACACTCGGAAAGGTCCACTTGAAGGATTTTTAATCATCAACAAAGAGAAGATATATCAAATGAAGCCATGATTAGACTTATTAGCCGATTATGATGGTGTTCAGAGAAGACAAAGAGACTCATATATGGAGGCTTTCATTATAACTCTTTTAAGATGACCTTAATTGGAAAATTTCTGAATACAAAAATTGTGTCTCTCGTTGAAACAAGCAACTTTGGTTTTTAAATCATCTTAATCCGATTACTATGTTAATTTTAGATTTAAATTACTACATTATGCTGAAATACTCAGCTACATGGTGTGGTCCCCCGACCACAACCACCATCTGCCCTTGGGCATGACCAAAGGCCAGAAATTGGTCTGAAACTGCTAAACTAATTTATCTGTTTACGATCAAAATTAAGTGGTGCATATGATATCGGATGAAAAAGTGCAAAACATTAATATTCTTCATTTTCTAGGGAAGAACAATTTTAATGCTAGAGTCATCTTCATAGGATCAAGTATACATTCTTGAGAATTAAAGTACAACTAAAAAAACAAGAATGGTTCGATCAAAATCCGAGTTTGATACGAAAATAAGGATATAAAACCATAAAGACCAGGTCGGATTGAAAAGTGGACAACATGGCAATTTTAGCTTCTACGAGGCAAACAACTTTACTTTTTACGAGATTTTGATATGGGATTTATTAGTGCCTCAAGAGATGTTATAAATATATAAATAAGTTTTTGACCGAATAGTTAGGCCAATTTCTGGTTTGCATGTTCGAGTTAGACCCTAACTAGAGTGTTGGACGTGAATCCAAACTCTCTTTCTTGAAAGGAAAGTATAGAAGCTCCTTATATATATTAGGGGTGATGGACGATTGAACAAAAAAACACAATCACAAAAGTCAATCTACAAACTGCTACTCTGCCCTAGTTTTCTGCTTCTCATTCGTTGGTGCTATTCATTTAAGAGAGCTTAGATCCACGAGGTCCTAGGGGCGGTTGAACCGACCTAGGGCAGCCCAGCACCACCGTGTGTGCAGACGGGTTCCCTCCCGGCCGCATGGGGTTTGGGTTCCAAAAGCACTCGACGGATTGTCTTTCCTATCGCGCTTCTTAAGAGTCTCCTCCGGCAACATGTTTTGCGTATCGCGCTCGATGCTGGAGGTACACGAGATGTGTTCATCTGCGAACACACATTTTTTGGCGACTAAACTGGGGAAAACAATCTCAGATCGGACAACAATGATCACTCCAAAGATCGTCAAGCCTGGGAAGTGACTGTAGAAAATGTCATTAGGCCTACTTTTGACGAACTTTCGGAGGATCACCGCCAAGATTATGACATAATAAAGAACAAGTGCCAAGAGAAAACCAAAGCGTTGCATAAGAGGCAACAAAAGGAACTCGAGGCGTTGGAGAGGAAAAAGGAAGAATAAGACCTGGAAATGTTCATGGCTTCTCTCAAGAAAGATCACCAAGGTGTCATCACTTCAGTCGGCGAGGCAAGGCTCGCGACTCTAATTGAAGAATCCTTTGTAAGTACTAATCATTTATATACTAATGATCTAGTTGCAATACAACAACGTATAAGCGAGTCAAATCACCATGTCTATGAAGCAACGATCGAGTATGTGAATGCTAGTAAGAACATGCCTCCCGATATGAATGCTGCTGCGGCAAACGCTAATCTAGGATCATCGACTCAGCCTGGTGATATGCCGATTAACCCTTATCTTGGACAAAGTAAGAGAAACATGTCTAATATGGCTTGTATAACTCCTATTAATAGCATACCATATTCGGCAAGCTCGCTGAATCAGGGTACATATCCTATAGCAACAATCACGACCCCAAATTATTATTTGGCACCTAATATGCTGTAACATCCCAATTTCGACAACCCTGATTAGTTGTCCAGAATGCAAAAATTAGGGGGAACAAATTTTTTTCTTCCTAAGTGATGTAGTTTTTGCTTATTTGTTTATGCTTATGCATCTTATTGTGTAGTAGATGATATACTCCTTACCTCAACCTACGTTCACAAAAGCTATTTAACAAAACTATATTGGCCTATTTTATATATTCTCAAATGTTCTAGAATTTCAAAAACATGAGCCAAGATGACCTTGCCACAAAAAATGCTTTACTAGTTTCCATTGAAAAAATTATGGAGATCTATAAGATATAATCTCCTTATGTTTTCAAGAATGAACTTTCAACTACTCTTACCTCTAGGTTTTCCTAAACCTTTTATAAAACCTTTTATAAAACCTTTTGGACTCTATTATTGGTAGAAATACCAAGCGATGCATACCTTATTCAAAAACCCAAACCCATTCAAATACCCATCCTTACCTCAATCTAGCCTTGATGGTAATCCTAGAATTACTTGGTTGCTTGTTAAGATGAATTTCCTTGATCTGTTGTGTGATGAATTGCCTGGATCTACTATTTGATGAATTGTCTTGATCTATTGATGTGTTGATAGGCTTAGGACGTAGCATGAGACACCATAGGATCTCATCCTCTAGGATCAAACTAACCTAAGAATACAAAACCTAAGAAGGTCATCTTAACTGGATCAATCTTTAGTCAATAGGTGACCCTCTAACCTCTTAACTAGATCAATCCAGGGTTACCCTTCTAATAGTTTCCCACCCAATGAAGACCAAATCTAACCATGGATCCTTTCTACTAAATCAACACCTCAACGACATCCCCGTGATGATGAGTTTGGAACCTAGCACTCTCTAAAAATCATCTCTTATTGTATCCTAGGAAAAAACCCTAAATTTGAAAAATGGCTAAATCTGGAACTAATTTCAACATCCCCTCTTTGAGTCCTTGCCTTTCTCAACCCTTGTACCTTTTTGGAAATGCACTTGAATCATCTTGTAGACCATCATAAGGACTTCCAAATACCACTATTTCCCTAGACCTTAACATCCTTTGACCCACTTGTTCTTGATGGTTTTGCAGGCAAGAAAATACTCTTTTCTGCAAATCTTATCAGCATGCCTATTCTGCCAGAAGATCCCTTCACCATGCTATCTTATTTTTACCCACTCTTTGCATGGCTGTGATCACCTAACTATGGTCAATCAATCCACACTTTCCTTGTTTCCATTGGAGCTATGTGCTCCTTAAACCACATGGTTTTTGTGGCTAAATGATATTCTGTTTTGGCATGGAACACCCTAGTTTTACATAAATAGCAATTAGGGTTTTGATTGTGCATTCATAAGCATCATCTCTTAAAAAATGCACGTAAGCAAATTAAATTAAATGCAAAACCCTAAACCCTAGTTTCCCTCTCCCTCTGAAATCAATTCAAAATGTTTTGAATATTTTGAAAACCCCCAAAATATATGGAGCCCGAACCGAATACAAGGCTCATAAGTATTTTACATATTTTATAAAAGCCTCTTGTGTTTTAAAGGTATTCAAAGCAGATTTGAAAATCTGTTCTAAAAGAGAAGATACAAAAAAAAGACAAAAAAGGAAACCGAAGCTAACCAGGCCGCAACCCATTCCCTCTCTCCCCTCTGCCTGCCGCTCGCGTAGCGCCTTCTAACCCACCCAGAGCCCACTCCAGCCTACCAAAGGCCCAGTACCGCTTTAACCTCCCCTTCATCGTCTTCCTCCTCTCATGCAAGCAAGCGCGTCTGCTTCATGTCGATCCAGCGTCTTTGTGATGCTTACGCCGCCCTAGAGTCGAGGATAAGGTCGCCTGTGCTCTCCTCTCTCTCCCCATACCCATTTCCTACCATCTCGTGCTCTCTGTGAATTTTTCCCAAATCGCCGAAACCCTAGCCGCCATGGCCTCGAGCTAGAGCTCTGTATCGACCTCCCCTCGCCTATTCAAGACCGCCACAAGCTCTGCCATCATCGACTTGGTCGATTGCCCCCACCCGCTTGAGCAGGCATGCTCCCAGAAGCTCCAATCGAGGCCTCCTTTCCGAGCTCCGTGTAACACCCCATTTTTCTACCTAGATGGCGGTGTTACCACACTTCTTAAATTATGATTGAAACTAACTATAATTCAAATTTTCAGCAGCACCTCCTTTGTTTCAAAGGACACCCACGACAAGCAAAACACAATATAATGGATAAAGACAGTAAAGACCACATAACTAAGAAAAATTAAATCAACAGAAACGCAAATGAGATGCATGTCCCATAAACCCCATCCTATAGTGCAGTGTGTCATTTTTTTGGTTGGTCCTAACTCAAGTTTTAGATGTTTGTTTTTTTAAACCATATCCTAACTTATTACGCCAGAGATCTAAGGCCTAGGATCTGATACCAACTGTAATACCCCAGATTTCTACCTAGCTGGCGGTGTTACCACACTTCTTAAATTATGATCTAAACTAACTACAATTCAAAATTTTGGTAGCACCTCCTTTGTTTCAAAGGACATCCACGACAGGCAAAACACAATATAATGGATAATGACAGAAAAGACCATATAACTAAGCAATCCACGCAGTTCACATAGTGCATAATTATTCCATGACACGAGTACTAACGGTGGAGCGACCAAAGGCTCACAAGAACATGAAAACGACTCCAGGAATTATGACAAATGAATAATGGTAAACTAAGAATTATGTGTGGTCGATATTGTATGATATGTAGAATGGATGTGTGGGCCAAAGTGGTGGCGATCTACTCCCTCCCATGCATGTTGCTACGCTGAGTACCTGTAATCCAAAAAAAACCAAAGAAAACACAAGGGTGAGTAAAAATATACTCAGATGGCACAAGTTTAGAACCAAATCAACAACATACAAACGCCAATACTCATTTCAAATGATATCTAGAAACACCATTAAACTTATTTTGTTTTAGGGTACGGGCATTCTGGAATATTCATTGTTAACTTTCTCAGCGACCTTGCGGAATAGTTAAACAAGTGAATTATCACCGACCTAGCCCAAGCTCACTGGATTAGTTACATAATAACTTATATCACCGCCTGCCTCGGAATAGTTACTTGTAACTGTTGGAATTATGCCCTAGAGGCAATAATAAATATGTTATTATTATAATTCTTGTTCATGATAATGTTTATATTCCATGCTAGAATTGTATGAAGTGGAAACTTTAATACTTGTGTGGTTTGTGAACAACACCGTGTCCCTAGTATGCCTCTATGGACTAGCTCATTGATCAATGATGGTTAAGGTTTCCTAACCATAGACATGAGTTGTCAATTGATAATGAGATCATATCATTGGGAGAATGATATGATGGATGCGGACAAACTAAGCGAAGCAATTAGATCGTGTCATCGTGTTCGTCTTTGCGAAGCTTTTCTTATGTCAAATATTGTATTCCTTAGACCATGAGATAATACAACTCCCTGGTATCAGAAGAAAGCTTTGAGGTCATCAAACGTCATCCTATGAGAGGGTGATCATAAAGGTGTCTCTCAGGTGATCGGAAAGTATCTGTTGGGTTGTATGTATCGAGATGGGATTTTTCCCTCCCAAGTCAGAGAGATATACTTCGGGCCCACTCGGTAATCGATATCAACACCGCTTGCAAGCATGTGGTTAAGGAGTTAATCACAAAGTGATATCGGATTACGGAACGAGTAAAGTACTTGCTGTGAACGAGATTGAACAAGGTATGACGGTACCGACGATCGAATCTCGGGCAAGTAAAATATCGCAAGACGAAGGGAATATATATATGGGATTGATTGAATCCTGGCATCGTGGTTCATCCGATATGATCATAGATGAATGTGTGGGAGTCAATATGGGTTTCCAGACCCCGCTGTTGATTATTGATAGAAGATCATGTCTGCATATTCTCGAACCCAGGTCACACATAACGTGTCTCGGCTAGGATAGATTGGATAATTGGTTTATGAGTTTTGTTGAGTCTCGGATGGGATCCGGGACATCACGAGAGGTTCCGGAGTGGTCCGGAGAATAAGATTCATATAAGGCAGTGCAGTTTTTGGAGTTCGGAATTGTTCCGGGTTAATCGGTATTGTACCGGAAGCTTCTAGAACCTTCCGGAAGGGGACCAACGTGGCCACACCTTCCGGGAGGGGTCATGGGCCTATGAGGGAGTCCCCTGGCCGCATTGGGCCAGGGGCACAAGGCCCCATAGGGCCCAGCCGGCCAAAGAGGGTTTAAACCCTAGATAGAGCTTCTAGAAGGGGGGGGTTTCCTTGCCCCCACTACTCCTCCTTTGGGGCCGCCGGTTTGGGCTTGGGGGAGGGGCTAGGGCTGCGCCCACCCCTCTATATATAGAGGGCTGGGGGCGCACCACCCCCCCACACCTTCCCCTCCAACCCTAGCCGCCCTGCTGCCCTCCTCTCTCCCTCCCGACTGCTTGTAGGCGAAGCCCTGCTGTAGAAATTCTCCACCAATTGCACCGCGCCGTCACGTTGTAGATCCAACCCATATCTCCACCATACTTGCTGGACCAAGGAAGGAGGAGGCGTGCCGTGCCGCGTGTGCATCTCACGGAGGCATCGCCACTTGTGGTGCTAGATCGGATCGGATCGCGAGGAGGAGAAGCGAGTCGACTACATCACCCACGTTAAACGAGCGTTCATTGTGCGAATCTTCAAGGGTATGAAGATCTAATTCAATCTCTCTCGTTGTTTGCATCTCCTAGATTAGATCTTGGCTTCACCTCTGTTCGCATCCGTAGAAAATTTTGATTTACTATGCCGCGAAACCCTTCAGTGGTATCAGAGCTAGATCTATGCGTAGATGTGTTTCACGAGTAGAACGCAACATGGTTGTTGCGGGCGTTGATATTTTCTGTTGCAAGCCTCTTGTTTGTGTTCTTCTTATGACGCGGGATAGTGAGATTGAAGCGGTCCAGGCCAACCTTACGCAACGTCGTTCGCAAGAACGGCTCCGCACTTGACGTGTGGCTTGTTCCACACATGCGGCTGGTGGATGTCAGTTTCTCTCACTATAGTTGTCATGGGATTAACACCGGAGTTTGGCAACCATAATATCACCATTGTGGCTTTTCGTAGGTAAGAATCGTTCTTAGCATCTACTCCCATAAGCCACGTAAAACATGCAACAACAAAGTAGAGGCGTCTAACTTGTTTTTGCAGGGAGTGTTTTCTGTGATATGGTATGGCCCAAGATGTGATGTGTATAATGTATGCGATGATCATGTTTTGTAATGTTTCAAGACTTGCATGTCGATGAGTACAAAACCGGCAGGAGCCATATGGTTGTCTTTATAATTGTGTATGACATGTATGTCAACTTCTTATGCGCCATGTAATAGTTTCACTTTATCGCTAAGTAGTTAGCAATAGTTGTAGTTGCTATTCGTGGTGGAGGCAATCATGGTGGAGTGATGGAGATCATGCCGGAGCGCACAAGATGGAGATCATTGCGTGAAGTTTGGCTATACCATGTCACATTAAAGTTATATGCATGTGATGTTTATCGTTTTATGTATCTTATCATGCTTAGATCGCGACGGTAGCATTATAAGATGATTCCTCACTTAAAAATCAAGATAAAAACTATGTTCTCCCCAAGTATGCACCGTTGCGAAAGTTCGTCATGTCCAAGCATCACGTGATGATCGGGTGCTATAGACTCTACGCTCACATACAACGGGTGCAAGCCAGTTTTGCACACGCGGAAATACTTGGGTCTAACTTGACGAGCCTAGCATGTACAGACATGGCCTCGGAACACATGAACCGAAAGGTTAAGCATGAGTCATATGAATGATATGATCGACACTTCGTTGTCCACCATTGAAAACACATCTCTTCTCGTGAAGATCGGATTAGGTGTGGTGAATTTGGATCGTGTTCACTAAACAACTTGAGGGATGTTGAATTTAGTGGGAGTTCATCTAGTAATTTGATTAAAAGTTGAACTAGTTATCATGAACATAGTCTAATTTGTACTTGCAAATATTGTAGATCAAATGGCTAAGTCCAACTTCAACTTCAACGTTTTTGCTGAGAAGGAAAAGCTTAGAAACAATGGGTCTAACTTCACCAATTGGTTCGGCAATCTAAGAATCATTCTATCTGGCGGACAAAAGGACTATGTCCTTGGGAAAGCGTTAGGTGACCCCCCTGCTGCAACTGTGCTGGCTGATGAGAAAGCTGTCTATCAGTAGCGTAAAGATGATTATGGTGTGATTAAGAGCACCATGTTGTTTGCTATGGAACCGGAACTTCAAAATCGTTTTGAAGACTATCCCGGGCCCTTTGAGATTCTCGAAGAGCTGAAAATCATGTTTCAGACTCAGGCCCGTTCTAAGAGATATGAGATCTCTGAGAAGTTCTTTAACTACAAGATGGAGGAAGGGAGTTCCGTTAGTGAGCACGCCATTAAGATGACGGGCTACACTCAACGCCTTGAGCAACTGGAATGCACGATTCCAAAGGAGCTCAAGATTGACAGGGTTTTGCAATCACTCCCTCCCAGCTACAAAAGTTTTGTAGTGACTCACAATCAGATTAGTTCCACTGATACGATCACCGAGCTCTTCGCAAAGCTGAAGGCCGCGGAAGTGGACATCAAAAAGGATAATCATGTGTTGATGGTCAACAAGCCCACCTTTAAGAAAGGTAAGGGTGCAAAGAAGCCCTTCAAGAAAGGAGGCGGCAAGCGCGTTGCCCCTGCTGAGAAGAAGCTCAAGTCTGGTCCTAAGCCGGACACTGAGTGCTTCTATTGCAAGGACAAGGGTCACTGGAAGCGCAACTGTCCGAAGTACTTAGCGGACAAAAAGGCTGGCACCATCAAAGGAGCTACGGAATAGATGGTGGCTTGCGAGGGATGAGGTGACGATGCGCGTTGGCAACGGATCAAGAGTGGATGTGATGGCCGTCGGCACGCTCTCCTTAGTTTTACCTTCGGGATTAGTTTTAAACCTTAATAAATGTTATGATGTGCCTGCGTTGAGCATGAACATTATTTCTGGATCGTGTTTATTGCAAGACGGTTATTCATTTAAATCGGAGAATAATGGTTGTTCTATTTATATGAGTAACATCTTTTATGGTCATGCACCTATTGTGAATGGTTTATTTCTTCTAAATCTCGAAAGGGATGAAACACACATCCATAACATTGAGGCTAAGAGATGCAAAGTAGATAGTGATAAATACTACTTATTTGTGGCACTGTCGTCTAGGTCATATTGGTGTAAAACGCATGAAGAAACTCCATTCTGATGGACTTTTGGAGTCTCTTGATTTTGAATCATTTGACACATGCGAACCATGCCTCATGGGCAAGATGATCAAAACCCGTTCTCTGTATGATGGAGCGAGCAAGCGGACATGTTGGAAATCATACATACCGATGTATGCGGACGGTGAGTGTTTATTGGCGGTGGATATCGCTATTTTCTCACTTTTACCGATGACTTAAGTAGATATGGGTATATCTATTTAATGAAACATAAATCTGAAACATTTGAAAAGTTCAAGGAATTTCAGAATGAAGTGGAGAACCATCGTAAACGAAAGATTAAGTTTCTCGATCCAATCGTGGGCGAATATTTGAGTTATGATTTTCTCACGCATCTTAAAGCAAGAGGAATTGTTTACAACTCACGCCATACGGAACACCACAAGCAATGGTGTGTACGAGCGGAATCGAACCTTATTAGATATGGTCCGATCAATGATGTCTCTTACTGATTTGCCGTTATCATTTTTGGGTTATGCATTAGAAACCGCTGCATTCACTTTAAATAGGGCTCCATCTAAATCCGTTGAGACAACACCGTATGAACTATGGTTTGGTGCTAAACCTAAGTTGTCGTTTCTTAAAGTTTGGGGATGCGAAGCTTATGTCAAGAAGTTGATGCCGGACAAGCTCGAACCCAAAGCGGAGAAATGCGTCTTCATAGGATACCCTAAGGAAACTATTGGGTATACCTTCTATCCACAGAACCGAAGGCAAAGTGTTTATCGCAAAAGCGGTTCCTTTCTTGAGAAGGAGTTTCTCTCGAAAGAAGTGAGTGGGAGGAAAGTAGAGCTAGACGAGGTTATTGAACCTTCTCTTGAGTTGGAGAGTAGCGCAACACCTGAAATTGTTCCAGTGCCGCCTGCACCAACAATAGAGGAAGCTAATGAAAAATATCATGAAGCTTCGGACGATCTGCTCTTGAGCGTCGCTTGGTCGACAAGGTCGTGCCCCTCTGAGTGAATGCGGCAACCCTTTCTTGTCTTGTTAGTAGAAGGCGGTGAAGCTACGAACTATGAGGAAGCGATGATGAGCCGGACTACGAGAAATGGCTAGAAGCCATGAAATCCGAATTGGGATCCATGAGCGAAAACCAAGTATGGACTTTGGTGGACCCTCCTAGCGACCGAAAGGCCGTTGAGTGCAAATGGATCTTCAAGAAGAAAACGGACGCGGATGGTAATGTTACCGTCTATAAAAGCACGGCTTGTCGCGAAAGGTTTTCGACAAGTTCAAGGTGTTGACTACGATGAGACTTTCTCTCCTGTAGCGATGTTTAAGTCCATTCGGATTTTATTAGCAATTGTTGCGTTTCATGATTATGAAATATGGCAGATGGATGTCAAGACTGCGTTCCTCAATGGCAACATTGATGAAGAGTTGTATATGATGCAACCCGAAGGTTTTGTCGATCCTAAGGATGCTGATAAAGTATGCAAACTTCAGCGTTCCATTTATGGACTGAAGCAAGCATCTCGGAGTTGGAACCTTCGTTTTGATCAAGTGATCAAGAGCTTTGGATTTGTTCCAAATTGCTACGAAGCTTGCATCTACAAGAAAGTGAGTGGGAGCTCGGTGACGTTTCTGGTACTATATGTGGATGACATATTGATTATCGGAAATGACATCAACATGCTTAACGATGTGAAGAGTTATTTGAACAAGTGTTTTTCAATGAAAGACCTAGGTGAAGCTGCTTATATATTGGGCATCAAAATCTATAGAGATAGACAAAGACGCCTGATAGCTTTAAGCCAGAGTACATACCTAGACAAAGTTCTGAAAAGGTTCAGAATGGATAAGGCAAAGAATGGTTCAGTGCCTATGTTGTCAGGTAAGATATTGAGCAAGGCTTAGTGTCCAACTACGGTAAATGATAGGGAAGCTATGAGCAAAGTGCCTTATGCCTCGGCCATAGGTTCCATCATGTATGCCATGCTGTGTACTAGACCAGATGTGTCCAATGCTCTTAGTTTCACGAGCAGATATCAAAGTGATCCAGAGTGGAACCTTTGGACAGCCGTGAAGAACATCCTAAAGTACCTAAATAGGACTAAAGAAATGTTCTTAGTCTATGGGGGTGATGAACAGCTTGTCATAAAAGGTTACGTCGACGCTAGTTTTGACACCGACAAGGATGATTCTAAATCTCAGACAGGATACATGTATATTTTGAATGGAGGAGCTGTGAGCTGGAGAAGCTGCAAGAAAAGCGTGATCGCGGGATCTGATGAAAGCGGAATACATGGCTCTGTAGAAGCGTCAAGTGAAGGAGTTTGGATCGAAACTTACATCGAGCTTGGCGTGGTTCCAAGTGCATTGGACCCACTGGAGATATTGTGTGACAACACTGGCGCCATAGCACTCGCTAAGGAACCAAGATATCATCCAAAGACCAAGCATATCAACCACAAGTTTCATATAATCCGAGATTATATAGCAGATGGAGATCTGAAGATTAGCAAAGTACATACAGATCTGAATGTCGCAGATCCATTGACTAAACCTCTTCCACGTGTAAAACATGATCAGCACCTCAGTGCCATGGGTGTGAGATTGTTGCCAGATGTAAACTAGATTATTGACTCTAGTGCAAGTGGGAGACTGTTGGAATTATGCTCTAGAGGCAATAATAAAGATGTTATTATTATAATTCTTGTTCATGATAATGTTTATATTCCATGCTAGAATTGTATTAAGCGGAAACTTTAATACTTGTGTGGTTTGTGAACAACACCGTGTCCCTAGTACGCCTCTATGGACTAGCTCATTGATCAATGATGGTTAAGGTTTCCTAAGCATAGACATGAGTTGTCAATTGATAATGAGATCATATCATTGGGAGAATGATATGATGGACAGACCCAAACTAAGCGAAGCAATTAGATCGTGTCATCGTGTTCGTCTTTGCGAAGCTTTTCTTATGTCAAATATTGTATTCCTTAGACCATGAGATAATATAACTCCCTGGTATCGGAAGAAAGCTTTGAGGTCATCAAACGTCATCCTATGAGAGGGTGATCATAAAGGTGTCTCTCAGGTGATCGGAAAGTATCTGTTGGTTTGTATGTATCGAGATGGGATTTATCCCTCCCAAGTCGAGAGATATACTTGGGCCCACTCGGTGTCGATATCAACACCGCTTGCAAGCATGTGGTTAAGGAGTTAATCACAAAGTGATATCGGATTACGGAACGAGTAAAGTACTTGCTGTGAACGAGATTGAACTAGGTATGACGGTACCGACGATCGAATCTCGGGCAAGTAAAATATCGCGAGACGAAGGGAATATATATATGGGATTGATTGAATCCTGGCATCGTGGTTCATCCGATATGATCATCGATGAATGTGTGGGAGTCAATATGGGTTTCCAGACCCCGCTGTTGATTATTGATAGAAAATCATGTCTGCATATTCTCGAACCCGAGGTCACACATAACGTGTCTCGGCTAGGATAGATTGGATAATTGGTTTATGAGTTTTTGTTAGTCTCGGATGGGATCCGGGACATCACGAGAGGTTCGGAGTGGTGGGAGAATAAGATTCATATAAAGGTGCAGTTTTTGGAGTTCGGAATTGTTCCGGGTTAATCGGTATTGTACCGGAAGCTTCTAGAACCTTCCGAAAGGGGACCAACGTGTCCACACCTTCCGGGAGGGGGCATGGGCCTATGAGGGAGTGCCATGGCCGCATTGGGCCAGGGGCACAAGGCCCCATAGGGCCCAGCCGGCCAAAGAGGGTTTAAACCCTAGATAGAGCTTCTAGAAGGGGGGGTTTCCTTGCCCCCCACTCTTCCTCCTTTGGGGCCGCGGTTTGGGCTTGGGGGGAGGCTGGGCTGCGCCCACCCTCTATATATAGAGGGCTGAGGCGCCACCCCTACACCTTCCCCTCCAACCCTAGCCGCCCTGCTGCCCTCCTCTCTCCCTCCCGACTGCTTGTAGGCGAAGCCCTGCTGCAGAAATTCTCCACCAATTGCACCGCGCCGTCGCGTTGTAGATCCAACCCATCTCTCCACCATACTTGCTGGACCAAGGAAGGAGGAGACGTCGAGGTGCCGCATGTGTGCATCTCACGGAGGCATCGCCACTTGTGGTGCTAGATCGGATCGGATCGCGAGGAGGAGAAGCGAGTACGACTACATCACCCACGTTCCGACGAACGTTCCGTTGTGCGAATCTTCAAGGGTATGAAGATCTAATCCAATCTCTCTCGTTGTTTGCATCTCCTAGATTAGATCTTGGCTTCCCTTCTGTTCGCATCCGTAGAAAATTTTGATTTACTATGCCGCGAAACCCTTCAGTAACTTATTCACCGCCCTGGCTTAAAGTAAATTTTTCGACAACAACTCAAGGCATGAACACCAAAGAAAAAACCAATATCACACGGCCAACAATTTAAGAAGACAATCATAACACAAAGGGCTCGTCATGCACTTGCCTTAGAATGACATTTACACTGAAGAACCACCTTCAGCACCCGTACCTCCAAATTCTGTAGGTAAATAATTTTAAAGACTGTTTTTGAATGGAGAAACTAATTTACGGCACGCAGTCTTAATACCAAATCTATCCTGGAGTTGGACCTAGATATTTTTGAACTCATCTGATACTTATCGGTTGCTAGCTCTAACATAGATAAAATTATTTTCTTATTACCTCTCAACTAGCAAATCTACGATCGTGAATCAAATTAAGCAAAAAGGCAATAGTACGAGTACTAGCTAGTTTGAATCTCTTCAATACATAGTCCGCGTTTGCTATAGCAGAGCACGCGCATGCTAGCCATAATCTGAACCAGGTATTCGATGCTCCTTCTAGTATTGGCTACTGATCGGAAGAACGATAAATCACGTACCTAGGTGCCAAACTGGTGTGGTTGACTGTAATAGAAAAATACCAGACACACTAAATTGATACAGACGACGAACAAGTATAAAATCTCAAACCAACAACAAGTTGCTGCCAGCGGAGGGAAAAATCAAGTACTTAGTAACAAGACTGTCACAAACGAGGGAGTCAAATGGAAACATGTGACGACGACCAGGAAAATCCACGCAGGAGCGGCTACCGGCGGTAGACTATGGACGAACCCTAGGCAACAGTGGCGACGACTGCGTCCAGGACTGAGGAACGTTTTGGTTCAGGGTAAGGTTGGGTCTAGTTGGGGAGTTTCCTTTTTATTAATTTACTTTTTTTCTCTACTTGGAAACGGACTCTACGATCAGCCGAAAATATTTAATAGCAAAAAAAAATCTAACGTATCTCCAACAATTCATTTGATCTCCGATTTGAATAAATTTATACTTTTTTCAATCAGCTCGTCGAGACGCATCCAACCATGGTATTGGATTATCTATTGGACTTATGGTTCAAAAAGTCAAATTTTGGTCAACTATAAAGAGATATTAAAATGAACATATATAGATTTACGGGATATTACACTCCGGCCACCGTGTTTATCGATGATTCCAACCGCCTCCGCCCTCGAGCCTCCTCCCTGACCTCTTCTCTGCAACCACGATGAGCGTGCGGTGCTCAGGCACCACCCGGTGCCTCTCCTCCCTCTCTGGTCTGTCCTCGAGTTGCACGCCGTCGCCGCCGTTGTCAGTCATCGTCGAGTCACCTGCTCCGGCGACCAATAGATGACGGCGCCGCTCTTCTCTGGCTCATCGCGAAGTGCGGATTTGGACGTAGCCATCCGCATGCCCCCGCTCGCCCTCTAGCGTCGCCTCCAGCCGTCGTCTGCCGTGCTGCCGCCGTGGTGATGTCGTGCCCGTATGGCAACTGAGCTGGCCCTGGGCCCCTCTCTCAGCCACGGTGGGTAGGCACTGCCTCGGTGACAAATGCCCCCCGTGTGACGTCAGCCTCTGTCATGTTGACGCAATAATCTAATTTAAAATGATTTAAATAATTCTAGAAAATGGTTTATTGTTGTAAAATCAATAACTTATTCATAATACCTCAGAAAAATGTGTATAATATATCAAAATGTTCAGAAAAATGAGCTTTACCTCTTTAATCTAAAACCATGCATTGTTCAACAACTTTCATAAGAAGTTTAATTAGAAGAACATAGTAACCCCTCATAGGTGATTCCGGAGTTTCCCCGAGTTAGGGTTTTCACCCCTCGGAACCCCGATTATGTGGTCGAGCATGTGTTAGGGTTACATTTCGATGCAATTTAACTTGTCATATCACCATCCTTGCTTGATCATTGCATCGATGCCATGTGTTGATTGTTTCCCTCTCTTCCGGTGTTTGGTTCTTCCCGGTAGAATACGAGATCGAGATTGAAGCCAGAGATCAACACCGTCGAAGCTTGAAGACCAATACTTTACCAACTGTAACCAAGTCAAATACAAGGCTTCCGAAGATCTCCTTATTGTTTATCAACTGGCAAAGGCAAGCATAGGCCCACCATGATATAGTCCTATGATTTCGAAAGCATCTCAATTCCTGGCATGATGCATATGATTCTACTATTGTCTTTTATCGATAGATAGAGTATCCTATCTATTGCATTACTCCCTTTGATCTTATATTACCTGATCCACTACTCCTAGCATAACTAGGTATGGCTTGTGTGCACTGCTAGAGCTTATATCTGTGTCCTGCTAAGCCATGCATAGCTGTTGAGTCTGGTTCATCCAGATGATGTATCAGATGCAGATAATCTAGTATGACAGGAGAACGTGACGAGATGAGATCAGTGATATAAGGTTAAACATGCTAAGGCTTGTATGGGAGGCCACAATGGGATGTGGTTTTTCTAGTCCCATGCTCGCCACCACTAGGAACTGAGTTCTTGGCTTTGGAACCGAGACGAGCATACAACCACACGGGGCCTAGAAAACCTCACGAGCAACTAACTTGCCTAGTATATTCCATGAGTCACATAGTTCAGGCGTTCCATTCAACATATGCATGGAAAACCTTTTGAAAGATTTGCCGGGTGAAGGAGGTGCATTCATAACAGGTAGGTAAGCGTGGCGGGGTTGCTTGGGGTCGATGGAGCCCCTGGTAAACCAACCTCGCCTCACATCTATAGGGACCGGCTTCAAGATTTGACCCGTTATGGCGGAACCATCCTTAGGGCGTGACTCATGGTCTCGGCGAAAGCAAGGTAAAGGACGTGGCCAACCAACCTCTGCCAGCCTTCCAAGGAAGAGGGCTAATAGCTTGGCATTAAGAGTCGGTTGGTACGTGTGGGTAAAGTTGTACACCCCTACAGGGTTAAATCTTTTCGAAAAGCCGTGTTCACGGTTATGTATTGTTGGTGACCAGATTCTAAGATCATAGATAACTATAACCTAATCATAAAACTTGGCAGATCAACGTGTGCTTAAGGATGCTTCCTCATGGGTACGAGGGGGTGATCCTAGTTAGGGTTCAGATGATGATGATTTGGTGGATATCAGATGATGATCGATACTTTGGAGATGCCGCTCTCTTATCCTCTTTTAAAATATTCTGACCAAACGAGCTTCTTCTCCCTCTTGTTTTATAAACAAAGATGGCTTTATGTAAAACAACTCCACCAGCCATAAGTCTTGCGGAGTACACCCTATACTCACCCTTGCTTTGTTGATACTTTTGGCAGAATAAGTGTTCCCCTGAAAAAGAGTACCGTACTACATCGACATCGATGAGTAGCTTGGGGTTCCTGGCCGGCAGCCTGGAATCTATGGGCTGGGGACGTCATCGTTATGCTTCAGGCCTCTTAGGCCATTTGTTAAGTTTGCTATACTTAATATCATATTTTGCCTTCCGTTGTTTGATGTTTGTGGTCAGTGACCTGTGCTTGTAATAATTTGGTTCTTTGCTTGGTTATGAGCTTGCTGTAATAAATTTTGTGTCATAGGGTCACTGTTGTGTTACCGATTCTTCATTGGATATTCTCGAGCTCAAGGTTAAGCTTATGTCAGACGGAGGTCTGGGATTTGTTTAGCCCTGACCCCGGGGGTGTCACATGGCACCCTTATTTTCAACAAAGTTGGGAACCTTTTCTAGAATCCCTCAAACCTGATCAAGCTAAAATATTTGTACCATGATCATCTACCCAACTTGATGGGGATATGCCGAGTGGGGTATACCCAATAGGACGTTCCCTACTGGGTCAAACTCCCAGTGAGTGGGCCTACAGGACAACGACTGGACCACGACCCAAGAGGAAGCCAGGCGACTGGAAGCTGCAGGCCCATAAGCGCAGCTAGGCCTACTCGGATTAGGTCAAAATCCTCCTATTCCTTATCTAAATTGGTTGTAGACCTATAAACCCTAGTGAGGTGACTCTATATAAACCTCCCTAGGCCACGTATAGCACTTATGTTCCATCATACACCCCCTCGACTCGTCTCCTAGCCGCCGAGCTCGCCCTTTGTAATCTCTCATCAATACAATCTACCAGGAGTAGGTCTTTACCCTCCGGGGGGCCAAACCTGGGTAAACCCCTGTGTCTTTGCCCACATCTCGCACCGCAGATGGCTGGCCTCCCTTGCCCCTCATTCTACTACTCGCTGCCAATCGCAACATCTGCCGTGGCCATTCCCACGATAGTGGCACCCACTATGGTGCCTAGCTGGTCAGGCCTATGTTCTGCGACGAGACCCTACTTGCCATCAACCGGACGATCGCCACCGGCCGCATGCTCACCATCGGCGAGATCCTCCAGATCTTGCCCAACAGCTACGTCTCGGCGTCGTGCCCGGTTACCCACAGTGTCATCATGCATGCCGGTTGGCACGATCAGCCTCTTCGTCGGCTTCACCGACGTCATCATCTCGAAGGACTCGGTGTGCATCGGCGAGTCGCTGCCGCACGATTGGCTCTCTGAGAGCCAGGTCTGCACCATCCACTGCCTCGCCTCCGAGTATGACGCGTCCAATAGCAATGTGGCCGAGACCAATACGGCCGCGGGAGACGCAGCCCTCAATGACGATGCCGACTCGGCGCCCCAAATTCAGTCGTCGGATCCATTGTTTCTGCGTCACCAGCGGGCTCCATCACCCAAGTCTCCAACATGGGGGATTTCAAGGATCCATCCATCCTCGGGATCTTTGACTCCGACTCCGGATCGAAGAATTCCGGCGATCTCCACGTCAGATCCGGTCGCTTCCTCACGACCTACATGGCGAGCAGCACGAGCGCCCCGCCGGACCCCTTTTCCATGCCGATCCCGCCAACCACAAGGGCGGGGGAGGTCGAGGAGATGCGCCTGCGCCTGGAAGAGGCAGTGTGCAAGAAGCAAGCCGAGTGCGGAAAATTTCGCCTCGAGCAATCGAAAGTGCAGGAGCTATTGCTCTACCACCAGCGCCGCATCAGGATGCGCCTGAACCCCATCGTTCAGGGCTGCGCCCTGAACTTCGACGATGACAACGACCCAACTCGTGTAGCCGATCGTGCAATCTACAAAAACGCGCTGCCATGCTTCTGTGCCCGGCCACCACTAGGCGCACCAGCGAGTGGAGCTCCCCCACCGCCCCAGGCCATGCGCCCCTCCCAACTAGCCAAGAGTCCTGATCTCTCCGCAAGAGCGGGACGCGAAAAGCCTCCCGCTATACTCCACCCCGATGGACAATGTCACCGCGGGACAAGTAGAAGTCGCCAACCACAACGTCACGGGGGAGGGCACACTGCAAATTGTGTACGCCAAGGCCCTAATTTCCAAGGTTGTCGAGCAGTAAGTCGCAGGAGCCGAATCGCGGGGGCGCATGTACTCCCGCTCCTCCAGAAGCAGGGCGGCCTCGAGTGGCCGCCCGTTGATGGTGAATACCCTCAATTTCCCGCCACCCGAGCCCCTGCAGCTCCATCCATGGGTCGCGCATCTAGAGCTCTCCACCAACGACCCGTGACCGCTGAACCACACGGTCGCCGCCAACAGGCAACCGGTCGACACGTGGACCCACATCATCAACAACCAGAGCTGGCGTGCATGCCAGCCCAATGACCTGAGGCACACCCTCACCAACCACCACGACGGCGAGCCAAGGGGCCCGCTCAGTCGAGTCGGCCCCTAGTGCTTCAGAGCGATGATCCGAGGCGAGAAATACCCGGCAAACTTCAAAGCGCCAAAGGAGATTGAAAAGTATAATCCCTCGTGTGGCTGGACACATACCTCATGGCGATGGGAATCGCCGGCCACACCGACCTCCTCGCCGCTCGCTCCCCCTGATGATGGAGGGAGCGACTCGGTAATGGATCAACACCCTCCCCACGGATAGCATCGATTCCTGGGAGGACATGCGCGACGCCTTCGTCAGGCACTTGGAGGGTTCCTACACCCGCGCCACCACCATCGAGGACCTAGAGCGATTGGTCCAAGGACCCCGTGAGTTGACCCACAACTGGGTCCAACGGTGGCAAGACCTATGGTTCAACACGGTTGGAATCCACCTAGAGGCGGTGATCCACTGCTTCAAGACCTCGTGCCGCTACGAGCCCCTGGTCTCCAAGCTCAAGCAGGTGTACAAGACACTCGACAACATCCTAGACCTCCTAGAGATCGCCAAGCAGCACACAGAGGAGGACCCGAACCAAGAGACCGACGACGAGTCGGGTGGAAATCGCCGCCAAAGCGGCCACGACAATGGCAGGCAGCGCGAGATGCACTACAACAACACTTGCCTCACCGGCAAGCATCGTGGTGACAGGCAAGTCGACTTCGTCGCCAACGCCGGCTATGCGCCACGCGACCCCAAGAGCTTCCGCCGCGACGGAGGCCAACACAGAAATTTGACCCCGTGGCTCTCCTCAACCAACCCTGTGTGTTCCACAATAGGAAGGGGAAGCCCTCCATGCACACGACTGCCGACTACCACTCCCTGAAGGAGATCGAGAAGGCACGGCGCGCAAGGGAGGACCCCAACAACAACCCGCCAAATGGCGGGGCATTCGGCAACAACGTCAGATCGCTCCACACCTATGACACCCCCGGGATCAGGGCTAAACAAATCCCAGACCTCCGTCTGACATAAGCTTAACCTTGAGCTCGAGAATATCCAGTGAAGAATCGGTAACACAACAGTGACCCTACGACACAAAATTTATTACAGCAAGCTCATAACTGAGCACAGAACCAAATTATTACAAGCAGAGGTCACTGACCACAAACATCAAACAACGGAAGGCAAATTATGCTATTAAGTATAGAAAACTTAACAAATGGCCTAAGAGGCCTGAAGCATAACGATGACGTCCCAGCCCATAGATTCCAGGCTGCCGGCCGGGAACCCCAAGCTACTCGTCGGTGTTGATGTAGTACGGAACTATCTCCAGAACACTTACTCTGCCAAAAGTATCAACAAATCATGGGTGAGTACATGGTGTACTCCGCAAGACTTATGGCTGGTGGAGTTGTTTTACATAAAGCCATCTTTGTTTATAAAACAAGAGGGAGAAGAAGCTCGTCTGGTCAGAGTATTTTAAAAGGGGATAAGAGAGCGGCATCTCCAAAGTATTGATCATCATCTGATATCCACCAAATCATCATCATATGAACCCATGAGGAAGCATCCTTAAGCACATGTTAATCTGCCAAGTTTTACGATTAGGTTATAGTTCTCTATGATCTTAGAATCTGGTCACCAAGTGTTCATAACCGTGAACATGACTTCTCGAAAAGATTTGACCCTGCATGGGTGTACAACTTTACCCACATGTACCAACCGACTCTTAATGCCAACGTTTTAGCCTCTTCCTTGGAAGGCCGGCAGAGGGTGGTTGGCCACGACCTTTAACTTTCTTTCGCCGAGACCATGAGTCACGCAATAAGTATTGTTCCGCCATAATGGGTCAAATCCCGAAGTCGGTACTTAAAGATGTGAGGCGAGGTTGGTTTACCAGGGGCTCCATCGACCCCAAGCAACCCGGTCCACGCTTCCCTACCTGTATGAATGCACCTCCTTCACCCCCTCTTTCGAAAACATTTTCAATGCGTATGTCGAATGGAACACCCGAACTATGTGACTCATGGAATCTACTAGGCAAGTTAATCAAGCGAGGGGTTCCCAAGCCCAATGTGGTTGTACGCTCATCTCGGTTCCAAAGGCAAGAAATCAGGTCCTAGTGGTGGCTAGAAAAACCACATCCCACCGTGGCCTCCCATACAAGCCTTAGCATGTTCAATCTCATATCACCTCTGATATCATCTCATCACGATCTCCTGACATACTAGATTCTCTGCATCTGATACATCTTCTGGATGGACCAGACTGACAGCTATGCATGGCTAAGCAAAACATAGATATAAGCTCTAGCGGTGCACACAAGCCAAACCTAGTTATGCTAGGAGCAGTGGATCAGGTAATATAAGCTCAAGGGGAGTAATGCAACAGATAGGATACTCTATCTATCGATAAAATACCACAGTAGAATCATATGCATCATGGCAGGAATTGAAATGCTTTCGAAATCATAGGATTATATCATGATGGGGCTATGCTTGCCTTTGCCAGTTGGTAACGAATAAGTAGATCTTCGGAAGCCTTGTACTTGACTTGGTTATAGTTGGTCAAGTAATGTTCATCGATCTTTGGTCTTCGATGGTCTTGATCTCTAGCTTCGATATCGATCTCGATCTCGTATTCTATCGCGAAGAACCAAACACCGGAAATAAAGGGGGAAACAATCAACACATGGAATTGGTGCAATGCTCAAGCAATAATGATGATATGACAAGTTAAATTGTATTAAATTGAAACCCTAAAGCATGCTTGACAAATTAAACGGGTTTCCGAGGGGTACAAACCCTAACTCGGGAAAAATCCGGAGTATATGAGAGGGGTTGATTAGTTCTCGAATTAAACTTGTCTTGAAAGTTGTTGAACAATGCATGATGATAGCTTAAATAGCTAGGTTTCCTTTTTCTGAACATTTTGATATATTATTTGTATTTTTTGATTTAAAATGAATTAGTTATGATTTTTCTCAATTTAAATCCATTTTAAATCATTTTAGGAAACTATAAAACATTTTTGGATTATATTAAATATTTATTCACTTGGGCCCACATGTCATAGTTTTATTTATTTCTGAAAACATTTATGGAAATTGTTAAAATGCTGACAGGGGTGGCCCACAGGTATTTATTAATATTCCAGAAAAAAATACAAAAACATTTAATAAAATAAAAGGAAAATATTGTGTCATGCTGACGTCACTATCACCATTGCTCTCGGGTGATGCTTCGATCTGGCGATTGCGGGCGCGAGAGGAAGCGAGGTTGGGCTTGTTCGAACGAGTAGAGGATGGGGAACACGCTAGTGCTAGCGCTGCTCTGTTCTGGTCGCCGGAGACGGCGGCTTGACGGCGGCAGGTGGTCACGGGGACAGCGATACAGAGAAGGAGAGACCAAACGGAAGGCACTGGGAGGTGCAGAGGCTCACCGCGAGTGCAGAGGAGGGGTCGGCGAGGTCGAGCGAGATCGGACACGGCCGGAATCGGCGACGGAGATGGTGGCCAGAGCTCGGAACGAGTTGTCGATTCCGGTGACTGGGTCCACTCCAGCTATTGAGAACAGGGGCAAACGAACGAGAAGAGAGAAGGGAACACTAAGGTGGTCTCGGACGAGCAAAGGAAGCTCGAAATCGACGGGGTGCCGAAGGTTCTGTGGGCTAGGGTTCCGGCCATGGGGGGAACGAGGAAGAGAAGAAGAAATGGGGCTCTCCTAGGGTTTCTAGTGGTGGTGGAGAGTTGTTATAGACGTCCAGGGCAGCGGCGTTGATCTTGGCGTGGGTGCGACGCAGTGGCGACCATCGGGCGGCGGTGTAGAGTCCACCGAGCTGCTTGCGCTTGCGCGAGGAAGATGACGACATTTAGACGAGGCCAAAGCGGTATGTGGCCGCGGCTAGGCTGACTTGGGCCAAGAACGGGCCGAAACGAAAGTTTGCAGGGGAGAGGAAAGAAGTGGGCTGTGAGGCCTGGGTGCTCTGCTACATTTTATTTTGTAAATCCTTTTCCTTTTTTGTTTTCCAAACCTGTTTTGTACTTTCTTTTGTATATTCAAATCCTTTTCTAGTATGAACATTCTGAAAATACCAGAACTTTATAAAATTACACAAACTACTATGGGGCCCTTTTAGTCCATTTGGGCTCCATAGGTTTTGATGGTTTTCAAAATATTCCAAAACATTTGAATGGATTTGCAAATAGAAAGAGAGGGAAAAGCTAGGTATTTAGGGTTTGATTTAATTCTTTAATGCACAATTTAAGATATGATGCTCATGATGCAAAAAACAAACCCTAATATAAGATTAACTAAAACTGGGGTGTTACAGCTCTATCCCCCTTATGAGAATCTCGACCCGAGATTCCAAAGGTAGAAACAGACAGAGAGAGAGAGAACATGGTCACTCTAAGGATAAGAGGAAACACACTGAACAACACACAGAGTATCTCATGGTCAACTCATGGATGGAGTGTTCAGAAACAAATCTGAGGTGACAGCACAAAACACATCAAGGTAACCGAGGAAACAAGAGGAGAAGGTTTCAAGTTGTTAGATAGATGGTCTTCATAAGGATTGAGACCATGGAAATTACAGGAGGTTTTGAAACTTCTGAAGAAGAAAGCTTCCAACAGAAAGAACATAACAACATACTTCAAGAAATGAACCTCTACTAAACAGCTTAAGTAGAGATTTTAGGTTGCAGAGATGTGGATCAACAAAACCAAGCTGTTGAACTACTTTTGACACAGAAGGGTCATTCTTCATCCAACAGAAGGTCAAGACAGAAAGGTGTTTTGGTGGAGAGGACTCATAAGAGTCACAAAGAAACATGTAATCAGGAGGAACTACAGATTACAAAAATCATAGTCACTCTTAAAACATGATTGAGAAAACGAAGGAACTCTTTATTCATCCAGGTTTATCAAAATCTTCGCCAAAGATCATGATATCACTTTACACCACTAGATGAATAAGTAAAGAAGATTCCTGATGACACGAGAAGAAAGAAACTTCATTCTCAGACTTCAATTATTTGACACAACGAAGAGCTTGCCAACATAAAATGGTCTGGAGGATCGACCGAGAGACATTTAGCAACACTACTTTAAATGTTCTCCTTGATGTTCGATAAATCAGACATCAAGTAAAGGTCAGACTTCGGATACCAAGGAAACCATGGACACAACTCCTATAATGAATTATAGAAGAAGCTTCATGAAGAGTGGTTGTTATTGCTGACTTCAAGAGAATATGGCAAGAGGTCTTTCCGGCTAAGTGTGTCAACCATTACATCATTCTTGCCAGATTTACAAAGAGACCTATGTCAAAACCTTGAGGAACACCAACCATCATATCTCCTTGAGATTCAGATTTGGTTAGGTGGAATGATACTTCAGACTCAGCATATCTGAATAGATAGTTTGCAACATTTACCGCAAAGGTAAAGTTACAAGATTCTCAAGATAGGGACTACAGGGTAAAGCTCCAAAAGACTGAGCTAAATTGCCAGACCCATGTATTTACAACTTGTCGAGAGACAACTGCATACACATAAGGTGCTAACAACGAAACACACATGTGTCCTTAGGGAACAGAGCTAACTCTACTCGAATCCACGGCGACATCTTTCAACGTTTGCACGTGTACTAGAGAACGTCACTTCTAACATCCAAAACACATACTTCGAGATGACCCGAAGATGGTTCTTTGAATTTTTCCGACAATAATGCCAAATGTTCCATATGAATCAAATATAGCATGGAGAAGATAAAGATGTCATCGATGGGCTCAACAAAAAACTTAACGAGACACTCAAAGAAGATGGACCCATATGTTGCATGAACAAGACAAAAATACTGGTCAGACCAAAGGACATGAAGATGTATCCCAGTGAAACATCACAAGAAGAAACATTATTAATATAGTCCTTGGAACTGAGTTTGATTTGACGATAACCCAAATCAAATCAAAGATGGGGGAAGATAACATATACAAAGGAAATACTATCTTTCTTCAACACAAACAAAACTAGACATCCCATGTAGGAAGAACTGAGTCGGATAGAACTTTTGTCTTACAACTCTCCAAGTTGTTGTTTAAGCTCAACCAACTAGTTCAGGGGTATCCAATATGGATCCTTGGAGAAAAGAGCATTTCAGAGAACTTGCTTTCTCTAGAACTTGACAACACGGTCATGTGGCAATGTAACACCGCGGTTCTGAAAAGACCGTGGCTTCTATGTGACATGCCAATCCCTGGATCGGTTCATTGGCCCACAATAGAATGAGATGAATAACATAGCAAAATATCGGTGTATCATAAATAACGAAGATCCAGAGTACCATTATTACAATAAAAGCTTAGCTCAAGGCTAGCTCAAATTATTCAGGTAGCAACATAAATAAAGCAAATCCTCCATTCTTCAAATTGCCCACAAGTGAACAAGTGCCGAGTGGAGTACCATGGCCTATATCGATTACTCAGAATCGGAATAACCTGCAACATGAAACGTAGCAGCCCCGAAGGGTCAATACATGGAATGTATGGCAAGTAGAGCTAGTAAAGGAGACAATAGTACTAACATCTACATGCATATCTGGCAAGTGGAGCTGTGTCTGGCTTGCATTTGCAAATACATTTGTCCTACTTTCATAAACAGTTTTGATTTTCTTTGAAAAGATCCCAATTAAGTTAACCCAACAATATTAAAACAATTGTGAAATTAGAATGAGCGAGAAACATGTCATGGAATCAATATCAAGCAACTCAGTTGTCCATAACCGGGGACACGGCTAATCGATTAGTTTATACACCCTGCAGAGGTTAGTACACTTTACCCATGTTACTTGGCCAGCCCAGCTCGTACCATCACTCTCATTTTGGGTGATGATAGGGAGAAGTCCAAGAAGAGACTGAGTAGCACCCCAATCCCGACGCGCACCGGTCCAACCTACCAAAATTCTACATCTCTGGATACGCGGGTTCGGGTTACCATAACCTACTAAGTCCAACCAACCGTCCATTTCATTATTGGCACATGGTTGTACACGTAAGCTACCAAATAAAGAAGCCAATCAATTTCTCATGATACCTGGGTGCCTTTCCGCAATGAAACCACCAAAAATTATCAATACCATCACACCCAGGAGATTCATTGATTAAGTTGTTTTAGTTTTCACAAACCATTACTTTTAGAAACAAGTCTCAATGATGTAACTCAGCCCTCGTTCGTCATAGCATGGCTAAGCACATCTACCAACGGTGGTTCATCTACAAGGAAAGTCCTACCACATAATAGGACATAGCATAGCGATAATATAATCCTACACATGCATCTACAAAATACACGACAATGCATTGAAAATAGTAGGACAATATCATGAACAAATTAGCATCTACTTGCCTTGGTTGTAGCGGTCGGAAGAACAATCCACACACGAGCAAGCGTTGCACTCGTCACAATCTACACGATACAATTGCAATCATAAACAAACAATTCACAAGCATATGCAACAAAGATGATGCATGAAGGTATGCAATGCAAGTGAATTGGTGCTACAGCTGCACCACATAATCCTATTCAATAACACTACTGATTGCATGCATGGAAAATAGTTTTAGCGCTAGGAAAACTATTACGCAAAAAGTAATGCTCAAAACTAGAGCTAGAACTCAAATAATTCACTACCGGTAGTATACTGTTTGTAAAATCTTGGGAAAATTCTACCACATAGGCCTTGCTATTTAGGAACAGTACCAACTGGAATTACTCAAAAAGGAATTATAAAACTCCCCGAGTAATTAAAACACTGCAGAAAACCACTAGACAGTTTCTGCAGAAGTTTTCACTGTAAGCCTATCCTTTTAATTCACGATGAGATTCCCCTCGTTCCACTGAATC
This sequence comes from Avena insularis, assembly GCA_023614405.1. Lineage (NCBI taxonomy): Eukaryota > Viridiplantae > Streptophyta > Magnoliopsida > Poales > Poaceae > Avena > Avena insularis. The sequence continues at coordinate 155,318,716 of CM042691.1, read as the reverse complement.
CAGGGACATATCATACGCAATTTTTGGAGTTACAGATCTTTTTTACGAATTAACTACTCCAAAAAGGCCATTAACTAATTTGATTAAACTGTACTAAACCTTGCTGCAAAAGTGTGAAACAATGGTACAACAAGATTCTACACGACTTACTGAACCTACACATATTTTATTTGCAATTTTTGGCCCAGCAGTTTAATTTCTACGCAATTTACAAGTTTCTACCAAATCTATCAACTAAACGATTAAAGAATAAACCCAATCAATCGTTCTGCTGATCGGTCAATCTGTACGCTGGACGCTGACTGGGCGTCTGACTAGTCAACGCCTAGGGCTGACCGGTCAACGGCTGATCTGGACCGCTGATCTGAGATCTAACGGTCCCAAGAGAGGGCGGCTGCGGACTCACCGGAGAACGCGGCGGCGAAGCTGGACGGGCGCGGCGGCGATCGGCGGGCGGCGAGGGCGTTATACAGCGGCGAAGAGGCGCGGCGGCGAAGCGGGCTGGCTGACAGCGGCGAAGCGAGCGGGCGCTGCGGCGCGAGCCAAGGGCGCGCGGCAGCGGCTGGCGGTGGCGGCGCGCAAGTGGCAGTGGTGCGGCGGCGGGGTAGGCGGGCGCGGTGGCGGCTTACCTCGAGGCGGCGGCGGCTGCGCGGGGTTCGAGGCGCGGGCACGGAGATCGAGGGCGCAGCAGCGGCGCGGTCCAGGGCTTTTAAGTGGGGCCACCACGCGGGGTCCTACGCGGACACGGGTCCAGATTTTTTTGGTCCGTTTTCTTTCCCCTTTTCGCAAATACTAAAGCCTCCATAACTTTTCCGTACGAGCTCCAATTGGGCGATTTTTGATCCTAATTTTTTGTAAAATCGAGAGAAACAACCTAGGGTCAAGGGTCGAGTGAAACCACTAGGATACAAGGGTGGACTACACTAGTCCTACTAATGCCTCCCACAGGAGCCTCGTAGTAAAATAGAATAGGGTTTTAGAAAATAGTGTTTTGCCGAATCTTTTCAATCGATGGTTTTGCATGGAAGAGTATGATGCAATGACATGAATGATATGCAGAACCAAATCTAAAATTTGGGATGTGACAAGACTAACCCTCTTAAGATGAATCTCGTCCCCGAGATTCGGCGAGGCTAGCAAATAGGTGTGGGTAGTCCTCTCGGATGTCATCCTCACGCTCCCAAGTGGCTTCCTCTTCCGTGCGGTGGCTCCACTGCACCTTGCAAAACCGGATCGTCTTGGTACGGGTAGTCCTCTCCGCTGTCTCCAGAATCTTGACCGGTTTCTCCTCATAGGTCAAGTCGTTCTCAAGCTGAACCTCCTCTAGTGGTATAGTGTCTCTCACTGGTGTATCCACCATCTCCGGATGGCACTTCTTCAGCTGGGATACATGGAACACATTGTGAACAGCGGACAGAGCCTCTGGCAACTCCAACTGATAAGCAACTTCTCCTTTGCGGGCTAAGACCCGATACAGTCCAATAAATCGAGGTGCCAGCTTACCCTTAATTCCAAAACTCTTGATTCCACGAAGTGGCGACACTCTAAGGTATGCTCTATCACCTATCTCATACACCACTTCCTTGCGCTTGGCATCAGCGTAGCTCTTCTGCCTTGATTGTGCTACCTTTAGCCTGTCCCTAATCAAGGCGACCTTCTCCTCAGCGTCCTTGATCAAATCAGGTCCAAACAACTGGCGTTCTCCTACTCCATCCCATAGCAATGGTGTTCGGCACCGTTTCCCATACAGCACGTCGAACGGTGACGTCTTGATGCTGGTTTGATAGCTGTTGTTGTATGAAAACTCAGCGTATGGCAAATTCTCATCCCAACTAGAACCATGAGCCAAAGCGCAAGCTCTCAGCATGTCCTCCAAAATCTGATTCACCCTCTCGGTCTGTCCATCAGTCTGCGGGTGAAACTCTGTGCTAAACTCCAATCTAGTACCGAGTGACTTGTGTAGCTGGCGCCAGAAGTGCGAGGTAAATTGGGTGCCTCTATCAGATACGATACTCTTGGGAACTCCATGTAGGCACACAATTCTGTCCATGTAAATCTTGGCCAACTTTGCACTCGTATAGGTTGTCTTTACCGGTATAAAGTGGGCTACCTTGGTCAAATGGTCGACCACTACCCAAATGGAGTCATATCCTGACCTGGTCCTGCGCAATCCTGTGATAAAATCCATTTCCACTCTATCCCACTTCCAATCCGGCACGGGCAATGGCTGTAGCAGTCCTGCTGGCTTCTGGTGTTCCGCCTTTACTCGTCTACATACATCACATAGGGAAATATGCTCTGCGATGTCTCCCTTCATGTTGTTCCACCAGAATCTGTCCTTTAGGTCCATATACATCTTCGTATTGCCCGGATGTATGGAATACGGCGAGTCATGAGCTTCCTGCAGAATCAACTTCCTTATCTCCGGATCGTTGGGAACGCACAAACGATCTCCGTACCACAAGGTTCCTTGCTCATCCTCGTGGAATTCCCTTGCTCGACCCTCCTTCATCTTTTCCTTAACTTCATCTATCTCTTTGTCTCCCACTTGAGCCTTCCTGATCCTTTCCTGTAACGTTGGTTGAACTTCCATTGTTGCCAAGTACCCTTCAGATACTACCTCTAGTCTAAGGTCCTTGAATTGCTTGCGCAAATCCTCAGGCAATTCCCCAATTGTCAATCCGTTGGCGTAGACCTTTCGGCTCAGAGCATCTGCTACTACATTGGCCTTTCCTGGGTGGTATTGCAAATTCATATCGTAGTCCTTGATAAGTTCCAACCATCTCCTTTGCCTCATGTTCAATTCCTTCTGCGTGAATATGTACTTCAGGCTCTTGTGGTCGGTGTATACATCACAATGCTTTCCCATTAAGTAATTCCTCCACACCTTGAGTGCATGGACCACTGACGCTAACTCCAAGTCGTGTGTGGGGTAATTCCGTTCATGGTGCTTGAGTTGTCGCGAGGCATATGACACCACTCTCCCATCTTGTATTAGCACACTCCCAAGTCCCTGTCGAGAAGCGTCACAGTACACTTGGAAATCCTTCTGAAGATCTGGTAAACATAGAACAGGTGCGCTTACTAGTCGACGCTTCAGTTCCTGAAAGCTGGCTTCACATACGTCTGACCATTCAAACTTCCTCTCCTTCTTCAAAAGTTCAGTCATCGGCTTAGCAATCTTGGAGAAGTTTTCAATGAACCTCCTATAGTATCCAGCAAGTCCCAAAAAGCTTCGTATCTCTCCTGCATTCTTGGGCGCTTCCCACTCTGTCACTGCAGTCACTTTGCTTGGATCAACATCGACTCCTTCTCCTGACACTACGTGTCCAAGAAATCCAACAGTGTTAAGCCAGAATTCACACTTGCTGAATTTGGCATACATCTTGTGTTCCCTCAGCTTCTCCATAATCAGTCGGAGATGCTTCTCATGCTCAGCATCATCCTTGGAATATATCAGTATGTCATCAATAAACACCACCACGAACTTGTCCAAGTACTCCATAAATACCTTGTTCATCATGGTCATGAAGTATGCCGGGGCATTCGTTAGTCCAAAAGACATAACTGTATACTCATATAATCCATACCTAGTGGTGAAGGCGATTTTTGGTATGTCCTCCTCCCGGATCTTCAATTGGAAGTAACCTGATCGCAGATCAATCTTGCTGAACACCTTTGCTCCTTCCAGTTGATCAAACAAATCATTTATGTTCGGCAGGGGGTATTTGTTCTTCATAGTCACTTCATTTAGTGATAGATAGTCCACCACTAATCTCTTGCTGCTGTCTTTCTTCTCCACAAACAGAACAGGTGCTCCCCATGACGACGAACTAGGCTGAATGAATCCCTTTTCCAGCTGCTCTTTCAACTGCTTCTTCAATTCCTTCAGCTCATCCACATCCATCTTATATGGTTTCTTTGCAATAGGTCATGTTCCCGGCATCAGGTCGATAAGAAACTCTACTTCCCTGTCAGGTGGCATCCCTGGCAGCTCTTCCGAAAACACGTCAGGGTAATCCTTAATCACTGGCACAGTATCCATGCTGACCCCCTTAAGAGAATTCAACTTACACTTTCCTGGTCGTACAGCCGACTTGAATCTAATCCTCTTACCATCCGGGGTTTTGAGTGAAACGGCTCGCTGTGCACAAACTATGTGTCCCTCATGCATAGACATCCAATCCATACCCAGAATAACGTCTAACCCCTGTGATTCCAACACTACCAAATGTGCAATGAAGTTGTGTGTTCCAATCCTCACAGTTAAGTTGCGGCATCCCGCGTTAGCTATCATATCTCCTCCAGGTGAACTCACTCTAATAGACCCTTTCATAGACTCAGTAGGTAACTTATACTTATCCACAAATGCCCTTGATATGAATGAATGCGATGCACCAGTATCGAAAAGCATAAGTGCAGGGTGAGTGTTGATTGGAAACTTACCAATCACAAGGTCAAGCTCATCCGGAATCTCCTCCACATTCATGTGGTTCACTGTGCCCTTCTCGTTGTTGGTTGGCTTCAGTCCTTTCCTCTCCGGATAGTTGTCAGCATAGTGTCCTTTCTGTTTACACTTGAAGCATGTCACCTCACTCAGATCCTTCTTCACAAAGCTGCGATCGCGGTTGCGGTCATGTCCACCGTGCCCTCCAGAGTGGTGAGAGTGTCCTCCCTTGTGGCTGTGGTGGCTGCTCCTATGGTTGTCATGACGATGCCCATCGCCTCCATGGTGGTGGCGGTCATGGCTCCCATGGTCACTCCCTCCATGCTTGGAGTATCCATCATATGAAGTGCGAGACTTGTGATGTGAACCAGAGTGGTGATTATTGCTCTTTCTCTTGCGGTTCTCCACCTGTTTGTGCTTCCCTTCCAAGATCCTGGCCTTGTCCATAAGCTCCTGGAAAGTGGGGCAATAAACCACCAGTAGCTGCACGGAAAGCTCATCACTAAGGCCATCCAGGAATCTCTCCCTCCTTTTTGCATCAGTGTCAACATCCTCAGGTGCATAACGGGATAGGTTGTTGAACTCCTCAATGTACTCAGCCACAGTGCGATTGGTTTGGCGCAGTTATGAACTCCTTCCTCTTCGTGCTCGAACTCCACGAAGACACGTGGTTGGTCCTGAAACCTTCCTCAAACATTGCCCAAGTCACAAAGTGTCCAGGGTGGGTGATCTGAAAAGTGTCCCACCAAGAAGCGGCTGGTCCCTCCAGTAGGTGAGCGGCAAACCTCACCTTCTCAGCATCAGTGCATCCGACAGTTACCAGATCCTTGTTGACTGAACACAACCAGTCGAGAGCAACCATTGGTTCCGTTGTAGTAGAGAACTTAGCTGGCCTTAACCTCAGAAATCTGGTGAGAGCATCTCCCTGAGGCTGATTGTTTCCATTGTTGTTGTTGTTTTGAGCTGCCATGAACTGAGTCATCACTTGGGTCAGCTGTGCCTGGGCTGCCATGAGCTGCTCCAACTCAGTGGGTTGACGGTGGGGAGGCATCTGCGGTTCAGCACAGGTAAGTTTAGAAAGAATCAACTACGACAATTGGATTCTACCCATGCATATGATCAATCAACAACAAACAATAGCAGACAATCACAAGCAAGCAACACATCAACAATCAAGTGATCCAGCAACATCCCAGGGGTTATCCTAGCAGTATATACCTACTGAAATAGTTTTACAAGAGTTGGCAATGGTTAACCAAACAGTTGATCAACTAAACAACAAAACAACACTCTGCCAGAACAGTCCAGCAGCGTTCACGAATTTTTCTACCTGACTTAGACTCGTCAGAAAATTTAGCTGATTTTTGCACATACAGTACAGAGAGTTTCGTATCAGCCCAATTGTTTTCAGATTTTTCCCAGTTACCAGAAAAATATGAAAAATCGCACAGTACTGCTGTATCAGCAGAAAACTACAGCGAAAATAACACAGATAGTAACCAAAATTGCCATAACTCTTTCATAAAATTCAGCACAAATAATTCCTGGGATATTGGAGTACACAAATAAGCAACTAAACACTCTTAAACTAACCGTGTCTAAGTTTCACATCGATCGAGACTAATCCTAACGAATTTACCTAACGAGGACTAATTGGAGGACTTCTAACTACTTCTTGAAGAGGTTGCGGTAGGTCCTTGCACTCATGCGTTGGCGCTTCGGTCCACGGTTCAACCATGGCGGCGGAGTGTACACTTCTCCTGAATCATCACTTGAGATCTCAAACTCCACCTCTTCTGGATCCTCCTCTTCTTCTTCACTCTCAGCTGCAACTGCAACAGCTTCATCTCCTCCACCATCATCGTCTCCATCATCATCATCCTCATCATCATCATCATCCCACTGTCATCATCATCCCCATTGTTGCCATCATCTCCATTGTCATCATCGAGGGTGGATTCAGCGTGCTGGAGAGCGCAATCTGGGCTGTCATAGCTTCAATAGTTTGATCCCTTTCCGGACGGTCCCTTGCAACTGTTGTATGTTCTGATGTTCTCCCTGCACAAGACCATGAAGATGAGCTATGGTTGCATCTCCGCTATCGTGGCATTCTCCGTAACTCCCACAGCTTCATGCAGGGTGTCAATCTCCTGTCCTTGGACCACCATACCATTGCTAGCAAAATCTGCAATCTCCTTTATCATCATCACTTTCTCAGCTAGAGCTCCATTCTCCCTTTCCATGTCCTCTATGTGCCTCCGACGGGGCGGCATGTTGTTCCTGTCGCCCGGGGTAACCACAATGTGTCCATCTTCATCACGCCTACCATAGTCACGGTAGGGTGAATCTGCTGGCAGTAGGTGTCGGACATGATGGCACTGGCGAGACAGGGCTTCATGTATGGCCAAGTTGATTCCAAGTCCCCAGTTGCAGTATGTCTTGGTGTAGATCAGATGCACTGGATTTGGCAAGGCGGCATCCCTGAATATGAAGGTAGTGATCTCCCATGCATCCTCTCCATATCCATAGGTGTATAACCTTCTTCCCTTGAACATGGGCAGTGGCAATCCCAATGACTGCGAGAGCTGTGCTAACTGCCTTGCAAAGGGCCTTGGTGACTCCATGGTTGCATACTCAGTCCTGACTTCTCCCGTCTATCAAGTAAAAGAGGAAAGTGTGAGAATAGCATATGGTAAGAATTTACGAGGGTGAAAGGCATAAGATGAAAGACAGAGTTAATATAGGCTTTAGTAAATCTAAGGCTTCCTAATCAATTCATAGGTCACGATCCTACAGTCGACACACGGGCTTTGATACCATCTTGTAACACCGCGGTTCTGAAAAGACCGTGGCTTCTATGTGACATGCCAATCCCTGGATCGGTTCATTGGCCCACAATAGAATGAGATGAATAACATAGCAAAATATCCGTGTATCATAAATAACAAAGATCCAGAGTACCATTGTTACAATAAAAGCTTAGCTCAAGGCTAGCTCAAATTATTTAGGTAGCAACATAAATAAAGAAAATCCTCCATTCTTCAAATTGCCCACAAGTGAACAAGTGCCGAGTGGAGTACCTGGCCTATATCGATTACTCAGAATCGGAATAACCTGCAACATGAAACATAGCAGCCCCGAAGGGTCAATACATGGAATGTATGGCAAGTAGAGCTAGTAAAGGAGACAATAGTACTAACATCTACAAGCATATCTGGCAAGTGGAGCTGTGTCTGGCTTGCATTTGCAAATACATTTGTCCTACTTTCATAAACAGTTTTGATTTTCTTTGAAAAGATCCCAATTAAGTTAACCCAACAATATTAAAACAATTGTGAAATTAGAATGAGCGAGAAACATGTCATGGAATCAATATCAAGCAACTCAGTTGTCCATAACCGGGGACACGACTAATCGATTAGTTTATACACCCTGCAGAGGTTAGTATACTTTACCCATGTGACTTGGCCAGCCCAGCTCGTACCATCACTCTCATTTTGGGTGATGATAGGGAGAAGTCCAAGAAGAGACTGAGTAGCACCCCAATCCCGACGCGCACCGGTCCAACCTACCAAAATTCTACATCTCTGGATACGCGGGTTCGGGTTACCACAACCTACTAAGTCCAACCAACCGTCCATTTCATTATTGGCACATGGTTGTACACGTAAGCTACCAAATAAAGAAGCCAATCAATTTCTCTAGGTACCTGGGTGCCTTTCCGCAATGAAACCACCAAAAATTATCAATACCATCACACCCAGGAGATTCATTGATTAAGTTGTTTTAGTTTTCACAAACCATTAGTTTTAGAAACAAGTCTCAATGATGTAACCCAACCCTCGTTCGTCATAGCATTGCTAAGCACATCTACCAACGGTGGTTCATCTACAAGGAAAGCCCTACCACATAATAGGACATAGCATAGCGATAATATTATCCTACACATGCATCTACAAAATACACGACAATGCATTGAAAATAGTAGGACGATATCATGAACAAAGTATCATCTACTTGCCTTGGTTGTAGCGGTCGGAAGAACAATCCACACACGAGCAAGCGTTGCACTCGTCACAATCTACACGATACAATTGCAATCATAAACAAACAATTCACAAGCATATGCAACAAAGATGATGCATGAAGGTATGCAATGCAAGTGAATTGGTGCTACAGCTGCACCACATAATCCTATTCAATAACACTACTGATTGCATGCATGGAAAATAGTTTTAGCGCTAGGAAAACTATTACGCAAAAAGTAATGCTCAAAACTAGAGCTAGAACTCAAATAATTCACTACCGGTAGTATACTGTTTGTAAAATCTTGGGAAAATTCTACCACATAGGCCTTGCTATTTAGGAACAGTACCAACTGGAATTACTCAAAAAGGAATTATAAAACTCCCCGAGTAATTAAAACACTGCAGAAAACCACTAGACAGTTTCTGCAGAAGTTTTCACTGTAAGCCTATCCTTTTAATTCACGATGAGATTCCCCTCGTTCCACTGAATCCAGGGACATATCATACGCAATTTTTGGAGTTACAGATCTTTTTCTACGAATTAACTACTCCAAAAAGGCCATTAACTAATTTGATTAAACTGTACTAAACCTTGCTGCAAAAGTGTGAAACAATGGTACAGCAAGATTCTACACGACTTACTGAACCTACACATATTTTATTTGCAATTTTTGGCCCAGCAGTTTAATTTCTACGCAATTTACAAGTTTCTACCGAAATCTATCAACTAAAACGATTAAAGAATAAACCTAAACCCAATCATTGGTGACTGATCGTCAACGCGTTGCCGACTGGCATCGATCGGGCGTCGACTAGTCAACGCCTGGGGCTGACCGGTCAACGGCTGATCTGGACCGCTGATCTAAGATCTAATGGTCCCAAGAGAGGGCGGCTGCGGACTCACCGGAGGCGCATGGCGCGCTTCGGCGACGGGCGGCGGCGGGCGCAGCGCGAAGAAGGCAGCGGCGGTGGCGGCAAGAAGCGGGCGCAGCGAAGCGGCGCGGGCGCTGGGGCGGCAGCGCGCAGGGCGGCGCGGGTGGCGCGTGGCGTGGCGGTACGGGCGGGCGCGGCGATGGCGTGGCGGTGGCGGCTTACGGATCGAGAGGCGGCGACGCGCTGGCGAGGCGCTGGCTGCACGGAGATCGAGGGCGCAGCGGCGGCGGGGTCCAGAGCTTTTAAGTGGGGCCCCCACGCGGGGTCCTACGCGGACACGGGTCCAGATTTTTTTGGTCCGTTTTCTTTTCCCCTTTTCGCAAATACTAAAGCCCCCGTAACTTTTCCGTACGAGCTCCGAATTGGGCGATTTTTGATCCTAAATTTTTGTAAAATCAAGGGGAACAACCTAGGGTCAAGGGTCGAGTGAAACCACTAGGATACAAGGGTGGACTACACTAGTCCTACTAATGCCTCCCGCAGGAGCCTCGTAGTAAAATAGATTAGGGTTTTAGAAAATAGTGTTTTGCCGAATCTTTTCAATTGATGGTTTTGCATGAAAGAGTATGATGCAATGACATGAATGATATGCAGAACCAAATCTAAAATTTGGGATGTGACAGGCAACATGGCGATTCTTCTAGTAGACATTTAGAGTATCACGGACTACCGATATGTCACTATGTTCGGGAGGAAACTTGCTTGGTAAGGAAAGGGAACATAGTCTTGGAGCTTTGGCACAAGACTAACTCTTCGACCGAAGAGAGTGTACCAGAATAACGGACTTGGTAGCACAATCAATCTTTGCTTAGTGATAGGGTTAACCATCATGCTAAGAATGATACAAATGTACTTTGAGTTCTAAGCAATAAAAAATGCTAGAATCTCAGATGGCCATATTATTACACACACGCATCACTCATGAGCGCGAAAGCTCGAGGAAGCGTGGGTAAATATGTGTAAGAGCACCACTTCATTAAGGGGTCATAAAACTCAGCACGACCTCTTAGTATAAAAGAGTGTGACACTTTAAGGTAGAACGGATAGAAGCTATTTACCACTTCTTGATCTGCGGATTACAACACTTTGACCTGGTCCTTGATATGACGAGGTACTGAAGTTCGTTTCTCCTAGACATTCCGAAATGGTTTGTCTTGACGGACCACAAGAGTATCTTGCATCAGAAGACACCAATGCAAATTTACTACTTGGCTACCAACTTGTAGACAAAGGTCGGAAAACAACAAAGGAAGAAGGAACATGCTCAGGATAGAATCTCGATATGTGGATGCAAAAGTCAACAATCTCCCGAAAACCAATGCATAGAAGGGGTAAGGTGTGGCAGAGTCACAGACATAGAGGTGAGACTCTAGAGGAGTACTCTTGTCATGATCTAAAAGAACATCTGCCATAGCATGTGGTAGGGGAAATCCTTTATTGTCACAATTCAATCGCGACAAATACCACAAGCTTGAAGGATAGAATTGTAATACCAGCCGTCCTGAGGTAATGCGTGAACATTAACGACAGGGGTCAAAGGAATGGATCTTGGATTAAAGATCAGCGTCATGTACAAGATTCACAACACCAGAATCCAGCACAATCGGGGATCTTTAGTTCAAGTCCAAGGGTTAAAACCCAAAGAAAGGAGTAAATACTACTTGAGTGACAAAGCGTACACTACAAGATAGCAATCACGGGGTAGCTTCCAAAAGAAGAAACATCTTCTGAAGTACCAAACAAATAAAAAGGAGGCACATGAGGCGAAAGGAAACCTCAAAGATTAGAACAGAACACTGAAGATCCAACAATATAATATTGTGGGTCCAAAAGATAGAGAGATCATGATGGAAAGGAATCTCTCAGATGAACAATAGCAAAGGGAACAAGGAGTTCACAGCACACACAACTCTAAAGAACTTAACACTAGGTCAACTAGCTGAGAAACGACATGCCCAGAGGGCACCTAAGCTATGAAAGACCAGAAGAGATATCAAAACTTTTCTTGAATCAACACCAGATAAGATAACCCAGAGTTAGAGCAAAACTGGATAAGGAGAAAAGGAAGCATACTAGAGTTGTCGCAAATACTTTTCATCTTTAAAATAGTTTTCACAAACACTAGACTCAACATCAACCAATAGCAAGGTTTTCCTACGGTCGTTACTGCTCTGATACCAAAACCTGTGACACCCCCGGGATCATGGCCAAACAAATCCCAGACCCCCGTCTGACATAAGCTTAACCTTGAGCTCGAGAATATCCATTGAAGAATCGGTAACACAGCAGTGACCCTACGACACAAAATTTATTACAGCAAGCTCATAACTGAGCAGAGAACCAAATTATTACAAGCAGAGGTCACTGACCACAAACATCAAACAATGGAAGGCAAATTATGCTATTAAGTATAGCAAACTTAACAAATGGCCTAAGAGGCCTAAAGCATAACGATGACGTCCCAGCCCATAGATTCCAGGCTGCCGGCCGGGAACCCCAAGCTACTCATCGTTGTCGATGTAGTACGAAACTTGTTTTCAGGGAACACTTACTCAGCCAAAAGTATCAACAAATCAAGGGTGAGTACAAGGTGTACTCCGCAAGACTTATGGATGGTGGAGTTGTTTTGCGTAAAGCCACTTTTGTTTATAAAACAAGAGGGAGGAGAAGAAGCTCGTCTAATCAGAGTATTTTAAAAGGGGATAAGAGAGTGACATCTCTGAAATATTGATCATCATCTTTTGATATCCACAAAATCATCATCATCTGAACCCTATCTAGGATCACCCCCTCGTACCCATGAGGAAGCATCCTTAAGCACACATTGATCTGCCAAGTTTTACGATTAGGTTATAGTTCTCTATGATCTTAGAATCTAGTCACCAAGCGTTCATAACCGTGAACACGGCTTTTCGAAAAGATTTAACCCTGCAGGAGTGTACAACTTTACCCACACGTACCAACCGACTCTTAATGCCAACGTTTTAGCCCTCTTCCTTGGAAGGCCAGCAGAGGGTGGTTGGCCACGACCTTTACCTTGCTTTCGCCGGGACCATGAGTCACGCAATAAGTATTGTTTCGCCGTAACGGGTCAAATCCCAGAGTCGGTACTTAAAGATGTGAGGAGAGGTTGGTTTACCAGGGGCGCCATCGACCCCAAGCAACCCAGTCCAAGCTTCCCTACCTGTATGAATGCACCTCCTTCACCCCCTCTTTCGAAAACATTTTCAATGCGTATGTCGAATGGAACGCCCGAACTATGTGAATCATGGAATCTACTAGGCAAGTTAATCAGGCGAGGGGTTCCCAAGCCCCGTGTGGTTGAACGCTCATCTCGGTTCCAAAGGCAAGAACTCAGGTCCTAGTGGTGGCGAGCATGGGACTAGAAAAACCACATCCCACCGTGGCCACCCATACAAGCCTTAGCATGTTTAATCTCATATCACCTCTGGTATCATCTCATCACGATCTCGTGACATACTAGATTCTCTGCATCTGATACATCTTCTGGATGGACCAGACTGACAACTATTCATGGCTAAGCAGAACACAAATATAAGCTCTAGCGGTGCACACAAGCCAAACCTAGTTATGCTAGGAGCAGTGGATCAGGTAATATAAGCTCAAGGGGAGTAATGCAACAGATAAGATACTCTATCTATCGATAAAAGACCACAGTACAATCGTATGCATCATGGCAGGAATTGAAATGCTTTTGAAATCACAGTATTATATCATGGTGGGGCTATGATTGCCTTTGCCAGTTGGTAACGAATAAGTAGAGCTTCGGAAGCCTTGTACTTGACTTGGTTATAGTTGGTCAAGTAATGTTCATCGATCTTTGATCTTCGATGGTCTTGATCTATGGCTTCGATATCAATATGGGAGGGGTTGATTAGTTCTCTAATTAAACTTGTCTTGAAAGTTGTTGAACAATGCATGATGATAGCTTCAATAGATAGGTTTCTTTTTTTAAAACATTTTGATATATTATTTGTATTTTTTATTTAAAATGAATTAGTTACGATTTTTCTCAATTTAAATCCATTTTAACTCATTTTAGGAAATTATAAAACATTTTTGGATTGTATTAAATATTTATTCACTTGGGCCCACATGTCATAGTTTTATTCATTTCTGAAAACATTTATGGAAATTGTTAAAATGCCGACAGGGGTGGCCCACAGGTATTTATTAATATTCCAGAAAACAAATACAAAAACATTTAATAAAATAAAAGGCAAATATTGTGTCATGCTGACGTCACTATCACCATTGCTCTTGGGTGATGCTTTGATCCGGTGATTGCGGGCGCGAGAGGAAGCGGGGTTAGGCTTGTTCGAACGAGTAGAGGACGGGGAACATGCAAGTGCTAGCGCCGCTCTGTTTTGGTCGCCGGAGATGGCGGCTCGACGGCGGCAGGTGGCGGTGGCGGCAGGTGGTCACGGGGACGGCGATATAGAGAAGGAGAGACCAAACAGAAGGCACTGGGAGGTGCAGAGGCTCACCGCAAGTGCAGAGGAGGGGTCGGCGAGGTCAGGAGAGCTCGGACGCTGCCGGAATCGGCGACGGAGACGGTGGCCAGAGCTCGGAACGAGGTGTCGATTCCGGTGACTGGGTCCACTCTAGCTATTGAGAACAGGGGAAAACG